>CM039675.1:156495631-157137374 GCA_022496015.1 Hordeum marinum | reverse complement strand
TCATGGATCTACAAAATCAGGGAAATACTTCTATTTTCAGATCTAAGAATGAACTGGCAAAACAAGGAAAACCTAAAATGATGAACGGAGCCACGATGGATCTACACAGTATTGAGGACCGCCCAATACATAGCGGCGCGGTGAGGATGAGCTATCGTTCAAAGTTCATGCGCAAGACGTGGCTAACAATGATGGAGCCCGAATTTCAAAACGGCGGTGGCGGAGCTTCCGCGAAAAACCTTACCGGAGCCATTGTGGATCTAAGGGGAGAAGAGTTTACCGGTGTTGATGCGATGAATGCGGAAGGCACTCTGGTTTGCAACAGGTTGATGCAGCGGCCCTGTCGATGGCGAAACGGAGACGGCGCCGGAGCAGGAGGCGATGGAAACAACACCGTCGGGAGGAAGAAGATGACAGAGCGAGCGGGAAGAGAAAATGCTGCCCGGGGCGGTCTTATTTAAAAGGAAAAAACCGAATGGGCGCGAGAATCCAGGCGATAGAAACCATTCGACCGAGGCAGACGCCTCGATTTTCGGGATGGCCATTTAATAAAGTGATTTGGTGTATACATTGGTGAATCTTTTTTGCAGGGTTGACATGACGTTACGATGGGTCATTTCTGGGCGACTCGCCGAGGAAGCAAGAAAAAAAAGGATGAAGTGAGCAAGCTCAAATCAACCTGGGACCTAATGTTGGGGATATAACCCCACGGCATGACCTGCCTTAAGGTCTCCGGGTTATACCTGACGGCTCGTGCACCGGCCCAAGTGTAAGCCGTGGGTTTAGAGCCCAGGGAGCTTGGTGGCTCATAGGATCGGCCGGAAGGTGGCCCGGATAGAGAAGACCCGGGTGTGTAAGCCGCCCAGGGACAACTTGGACAAAGAAGATGGAGGAAGACTCCGATAGGCAATGAGAGTCGGTTACAACTTTTATGACTTGTGGTCTTGACCTCTTATATAAAGGTAGGCACGGGGCGACTTAGAGGCAGTTGATCGAGAACTAGGTCAAGCTTTAGCTCCCTTGTAATCGATACAACAAGCAATACAAGCACAAGCAGGACGTAGGCTATTACCTCGACGTGAGGGGCTAAACGTGGGTAAACTCGTGTCCTTCAACCCAATCAACCCCTTTGAGTCCATCACGTTAGCGATGGCCTAGAACCTAAGTCCGTTGATCTGGACATTTGTCGTGACAAAACCACGACAGTGCGCGAGCACACCCACTGGGTGTAGCCCCCGAGATGTGGTCCGGCTGGCCGGCTGACGGCCGGCCGGACGGGATCTCTTTTGATTGTGCCTTGACCTTTGCCCCCTTTTTTTGTGGTAGGAAGGAACCTCCCTACGGCAGAAGCTATTCGCGGAGGTGGTCGCCATCCATGACCACGACAAACATGGGTTCTACCGCTTGGAAGAGGAGTTGGCTCGCGTGCGAGGTCAGTGCAGTTGCATTTGTAGGAGGGGCACGTAGCTCCCGGGAGTCGGCTCACGCCGGTTGCTGTTTTGCAGGTGAGATGGCCACCCTTGCCTCCGAGCGGGACCGACTGGCGCGAGATGCCCAGGCTGCCACGCAGGAGACACACCGGCTGACCTCGTTCCTGGTCGGCAGGGAAGCAGCCCGGGACCGGCTCAAGGCCAAGGCAGCGAAGGAGGTGGCGGCCAGGGAGAGGGCCGTCAAGGAGGCGGCTGACGCCGCCTTGAGGACTACCGCCCTCCAAGGCAAGGTGAGCCGGCTCGAGACTACGCTCGAGGAGGTCAGGGGTTCTCTCGCCGCGTCGAAGCGGCCCGGGAGTCGGAGCACAAGGTGGCGCTCCACTTCGCCATTGGGGTGGACAACGCGATCGAAGGTAGGTTCCAATCTTTCTCTTCCCCAGCCGGTTGCTCTTCCCTATGCCGTTTCTCGTGTTTCATCTTGCCTTTCTTTCCTTCTCTTCTTCTTCCTTTCAGGGCGTTTCCTGAAAACTCATCGCCGCGCTGTGCGCGCCGTTGAGGAGCACTGGGAATACCATCGAGAGTGCGGTCGCTCCATCGAGGAGCATACCACGTGGGACATGGACGAGATCGGGCTCGCCATCGAGATGCGGATGACCCATCTCGAGCGAAGCATGGAGCAGATCAAGACCGCTAGCAAGGAGGTCATCACCGTGCTGTGGCTGGGCCACGGCGGAGCTCCGACGCACCACGTGGCTCAGTGGCTGGAGCACGTCGTCCCCCGCCTCAAAGCCTGAGAGGCCTCGGCTGCCCAAGCCGGGGCGTAGATGGCGCTCCGGTTCGTCACGTCTTGGTACTGTGGCGTGGACCTGGGCCAGCTGGCAACCATGCGGGACGTGCCGTCTGCAGAGCGGGAGGCCTGCGAGCTGGCCCTTGTCCAGCGGGCCAACGAGCTCGTGTCGTATGTTGACGCGGACGAATTCCTGCCGGCCCTTGGCGAGGATGGCAAGCCATTGCCCGAGGACTCCTTCGGCATCCCTCAGGGCCTAGCGGAGGACGAAGTCACCGACGAGAGCACCGACTCGAGTGGCAAGATGGCCGAGACCGAGGAGCCCGCCTCGAAGACCAAGGAGGCGACCGGAAGGCCGCGACCACCTCCGAGGCGAGGACCGAGCCGCCACGCGACACGCCGGTTGGGGGCATGCCGGCTGGCGACACGCCGGTGGCCTAAGCCCCCGAGCATATTTTTTATCTTTCTCCTTTTTTCTCCCTACATGTAAAACTTGATACCACCCACTGGGGGTGTTTGTGTAATGAACTGAATGCTGGCCATGGTCCGCTTTTGCCTTAGTATTTATTCCATGAACATTCTGTCGTGTTTGCCTTGTGACTCATGTCGCCTCGTCCTTATCCTTTTTTGCCCGCCTCGACTCTTTTCGTTTCTATCCCTTTTCCCCTTTGGTTTTGGCCCCGTCAGCCCGACAGCCGGGAACCGGTCTGTAGCTGGGTTGGGGCGACCGCCTCAAGGGAGCTGGCTCGAAACTTAGGAATCGCAAGTGCTTTTCGGGATAAGTAGAGTGGTAGAGACACGGCGATGGTCCGACTGGGCCCCGAAGGGGTCCCCCTTTGTTTTGACCTTTCGTGTGAGCCAAACCTTGCCGCCTCGGGGCCCCATCAGCTGGACAGCCGGGAGTCGGTTCTATACCTGGTAAGGGTGGGGAAGTTTGGCCGGCTCACATTACTTATCTATTTTCCAGAGAGGCGCTTCTAGGCCCAGCCGGCTAGCCCTCGGGCCAGGGAGCTGGGTCGGGGAGCCGGTGAGTGAGGAACACTTTTGAGAGAAACGAAACGGGGCGCGCCCCAAGAGTCGGCTTGGGGCATCCATTGCATTCATAAGCCCAAAAGTGCGGGGATACATATTTACATTGATTTTTTCAGCAGTAAAACGGGTGCAGGAGCGCCGCGTTCCATGGGTGCTCCGTCTCTTCATCGGAAGCATCTCTTTTGCGCTTCTGCGGCTTCTGGGCATCTATCAGGTAGTATGCGTTGTTGTGTAGCACCTTGCTGATGATGAATGGGCCCTCCCTTGGGGAGGACAGCTTGTGTGGTCTAAAGATTCGCTAGGTCTGTCTGAGGTAGTGCCGGAGCTTCTGCTGGTAGATCGCCATCCGGCTCAAGGCCAGTTCGCGAGCTTCCTCGAGTAGATCGACACCGTCTTCTCTTGCCTCCTTTGCGTCCTTCTCCGTTTATAGGGAGACCCGAGGAGAATCGAACTCGATGTCGGTGGGGATGATCACCTCAGACCCATACACAAGGAAGAAGGGAGTGTAGCCGGTTGACCGGTTTGGGGTGGTCCTCAGACTCCAAAGGATGGCCAACAGCCGGCTGACCTTACCAGCGGCGTCACAAGCCGGGGCTTGATGCCAAACAGGATGAGGCCATTCGCCCTCTTGACCTGGCCGTTTGACGGTGTATGAGCGACGGAGGCCAGGTCGAGCAGGATTCCTTGCTCGGAGCAGAAACGCGTGAGTACGCCCTTGGCAAAGTTGGTGCCGTTGTCGGTGATGATGTTGTGGATGAACCAGACGGCCGTGGGGCCGTCCAGCTTCTTAACTAGTCGCGCCTCGATCCACTTGGTGAATTTATCGATGGCCACCATAAAGTGTGTCATGTCGCCTCGAGCGGTCTTGAACGGCCCACCATGTCTAGCCCCCAAACGGAGAAAGGCCACGAGAGGGGGATGGTTTGGAGGGTCGTTGCTGGCAGGTGGCTTTCCATGATGAAGCGTTGGCAGCCCTCGCACTCGTCGACCAACTTCTTGGCCACCTCAAGAGCCGTGGGCCAGAAGAAGCCGTGGTGGAAAGCCTTGGCACCAGGGTCCGGGAGGCGGCATGATGCCCACACTCGCCCTGGTGAATGTCGAGGAGGATCTCCAGACCCTTTTCTAGCTCGACGCATCGCTGGTACACGTCGGTGGTGCTGCGGTAGACGAGCTCGTTGTTGATGATGTTGTAGGCCGTCGCCCAGCGCTGGTTGTGCCTTGCCAGAGCCTTGCCTGGACTCAGCTCGCCTCGCAGAAGAAACGCTAGGATGGGTTGGGCCCACGAGGGGGCCGAGACGGCAGCCTGCTCAGGAGCCCTCGGGACTGGTTGATCAGTCCCCGGGACCGGCTCGCCAGCCCCCGAGACCGGCTCGGAAGCGCCCGAGGCTGGTCGGTCAGCCCTTGGTTCTGGCCCGTCGGCCCCCGGGGCCGGCTGGTCGATGATCATCATGATGGCCGCGCTGCCGAGGCTGTCCGCCTAGGACGCCGCTGACTCGATTGGAGCTGGCTGGGAGGCCGACGGTTCGGGAGCCGGCGGTGAAGGTGCTAGAGAAGTGGCCGGGGCCGTCGATGGGCCGGCGATTCCTGCTGGCACGAAGATTGACTCCAACCCTGGGGAAGGCTAGATAGACGGCTTGAGCAACTGTTTGAGGGAGACGCCGGCTAGGATGGCCTGCCGGGTGGAAACGATCTTTGCCAATGCATCCACCGCCTCGTTCTCCGCCCGTGGGATGTGATGAAAATCATAGCCCTCGAAGGAGCCGGTGAGCTGTTGTACGAGGAAGCGGTAGCTAGCCATGTTGGCGTCCCTGGCGTCCCATTCCCTAGAGACTTGCTGCACCATGAGGTCGGAGTCGCCGAAGCTGAGGATGCGCTTGATGCCAATCTCCTTGGCGAGCCGGAGGCCATGGATGACGACCTTGTACTTAGCCATGTTGTTGGAGGCGGCAAAGTGGATCTGGAGGGCGTATTTGAGTTGATCACCTTTCGGGGAGGAGAGGACTATGCCGGCACCAAGGCCGGTCCTCATTTTTGAGCCGTCGAAGTGCATGCGCCAATGCATGGAGTAAAGGGGAGGCGGAACGAACTCTGTCTCCGCCCAGTCGACGAGGAAATCCACCAATGCCTTTTACTTGATGGCGGTTCTTGGCTCGTTCCGGATCTCATGATCGGCAAGGGCAATGACGCATTTGGCAATCCGGACAGTGGAGTCCCGACCTCAAATGATCTCGCCGAGCAGGGCCGTGCTCACCACAGTAATGGTATGCTCTTGGAAGTATTACTTGACCTTCTTGGCGGCGAAGTATATGTCGTAGCACATCTTTTCGTAGTGGGGGTTGTTCTGCTTGGACGCGGACCTCGCTAAGATAGTAGACGGGCCGTTGGACCGGCAGGGACTTGCCCTCCTCCGGCCACTCGACCAGCAGGATGACGCTGATGACACGGGTGGTCGCCGCGATGTAGGCGAGCAGTGGTTGCTTCTCAGCCAGCGCGGCCAGGATGGGCGCGCGGGTGAGCGCCTTCTTGAGGCTATAGAAGGCATTGTCCGCCTCGTCGGGCCAGTCGAAGATGCTCGGCCTCTTCGTTTGACCCGGCTCGATCAGATCCATCTTGCGAAGGAGCCTGTAGAGGGGCAGGGCCTTCGACCCAGTTGGCTGATGAACCGGCTGAGCGAGGCGAGGCAGCCGGAGAACTTCTGGAAGTCGTGGAGCCGGGTCGACTTTGGCATGCGCTCGATCGCGCTGATCTTCTCAGGGTTAGCTTCGATGCCGCGAGCGGACACGAAGAAACCCAAGGGTTGGCCGGCGGGGACGCCGAAGACGCACTTCTCCAGGCTGAGCTTGATCTTGTACTCGCGCAAGTTCACGAAGGTCTGCCGGAGATCGTCAAGGAGGCTGAAGTGCTTCTTAGTTTTGACGACAATGTCGTCGACATGGACATGGACATTCCTACCTATCTAAGGCAGGAGGCACTTCTGCATGCACCATTGGAAGGTGGCGCTTGCGTTCTTCAGGCCGGAGGACATGGTGATGTAGCACTAGGCCCCGAAGGGTGTGATGAAAGAGGTCTTCAGCCGATATTCTAGGTCCAGCTTGATCTGGTGTTAGCCGGAGTAGGCATCCAAGAAAGACAGCAAGTCGCAGCCGGCCATGGAGTCGATGACTTGATCGATCCGTGGCAGGGCGGCCCTTGGGACACGCCTTGTTCAGGCTAGTGTAGTCGATGCACGTGCGCCAGGTCTTATTCTTCTTCAGTACCAGGACTGGGTTGGCTAGCTAGTCCGGGTGGAACACTTCCATGATGAGCCCGGCTATGAGCAGTCGGGCGATCTCTTCGCCTATAGTATGCCGCTTCACCTCGAAGAAACAGCGCAGTGGTTGCTTGACCGGCTTGACGTCCGGCCGGACATGGAGTTTGTGCTCAACGAACTTCCTCGGAACACCCGGCATGTCCTTGGGGGACCATGCAAAGATGTCCCAATTCTCACGGAGGAAGTCGATGAGCTCACCTTCCTATTTGCTGTCGAGGCGGGAGCCGATGGTGACGCACTAATCCGGGTTGGCCGGGTCGAGCGAGATTTGCTTGGTGTCTTTGGACGGCTGGAAGGAGGCCTTGCTGTAGGATTGCGAGGAGGAGTCGGCACGGCCCACTGGTTGGAAGCAAGGGCCAAGAGCCAGTCGAGCTGCCGCCTCTCCTCAGCGATCTCCAGGGTCTCGGCCAGCCGGCTGCCGTCTCCAGCGCACTCGAGTGACATTTTGTAGTCACCCTTGATGGTGATGATTCCCTTGCGGCCGACATCTTGAGCTTGAGGTAGGCATACGATGGCCATTAAACTGACAAGAGCAGGCTAGCCCAACAACGCATGGTAGGGGCTTGCGAGGTCCATGACTTCGAACAACACGGGCTCGCAGCAGAAGTGGTTGGGTCGCCCAAAGAGGACGTCGAGCGTGATCTTGCTGACGGGGAGCAAGACTTCGAAGGCACGATGCCGTGGCAGACTATCCGGTTCGCCTGCAGGTCTTCTATCCTCAGCCCCACCTTGTGCATCGTGTCGAGGTAGAGAATATTGATGCTGCTGCCACCATCAATCAGCACCCGAGAGAAGTGGCAAGCTCGCTCCTTGGTGGCAATGGTGGGGCCGAGGACAAAAGCATACTTGTCGGGATTCGGCATCACGACAGGGTGATCGGCCTTGCTCCAAGTGACCGGCTTCTCCGACCAGTGCATGAACTAGGGAGTCGCCGGCATGGTGGCGTTCACTTCATGGCGGAGCCAGCGCTGAACGTGTTTGCCCATCTCTTCACCGGTGAAGACGACGTAGCAACCGTCCCGGTTGGGGAACTGGTCGACTAGACGACCGTCGTTCTGGGCCGGAGCCGGAGTCGGTGCTGGGGCGGCAGCTTGGGCTGGGGCCGGCGCACGGGCTGGCGGCACGAGAGGAGTTGGAAGGCCATCCCCCCGGGCCAATCACTGTGAGAAGCTGCACTACCGGAGCGTGCGTGTAGAGGGTTTGGGCCCTGAATGCTTCTTGCAGGGGAGGTCGAGCATTTGCTCGAAGGTGAGCTTCAGCTGCCAAGCAGCCTTGCTGGTGCGCTGGCGCTGGCCGGATGGCTGGGCAGCCGGCTCCTGATCCTTGACGGTATTGACCTGCAGGCTCCTGTAGCGGGGATCCGGCTGATCATTCTTGCGTTTATTGTTCTACAGCTGCCGCTTGTCGGCAGCCGGCCGGGTCGTGGCCGGTGACGTTGTTGCCTTGGCGGGCGGGCTCGTCTTGACCCGGATGGCCAAATGGCCATGGTGTATTTGTCCGCCTTGGTCATGAGCTCGGCAATCGTGGCCGGTTCGGAGCACAGGAGTTTATGCTTGAGCGGGGTGTCGTCCTGGGAGCCCTCGATGAAGTATTGCACGGCTTGCACCTCGTGCACCCCCTCGGAGGAGTTACAGAGCTCGGTGCATCGAGTGAGGTAGTCGCGGAGGGATTTGTCCGGCTCCTGAATGCACATGGTGAGTTCACGAGGATGGATAGGCCGCTTGTAGGTGCCAGTGAAGTTGTGGACGAAGGCCTCTTCAAAGTCCGTCCAGGTGTTGATGCTTCTGGCCGCTAGGTTGTTCAGCCAGGTGCGAGCCGAGCCGATCAGCATGAGGGGGGAGTAGCGGACGGCTACGCGCTTGTTCCCCTAGCAATGCCCACCACGGTGGTGTACTCGATCAGCCAGTCTTTGGGCTTGGTGGCCCTGTTGTATTTCGGGGTGTCCCTAGGGAGCGTGAAGCCGGTTCCAAAAGTCTCGGTGTGGATCCGGGGGCCGAAGAAGGCCAGACCAATCGAACCCTCCTCCTCAAGGAGGGCGGATTGCGCGAGTTTGTCGAGGCAGTTGCGGGCGTCGTTCTCGCTGCGGGCGACGCACGGTCCGAGCAGAGCCGAGAGCTCGGGACGGATGGTGGGTGGCGCCGACTGCCTCAACTCGTGTCGCATGGGCGGCCTGTGCCCGTGGCTGCGCCGGCCGCCGGATGTGGGCACTTCATGGTGGCGGTTGCTTCAAGGCGGCTCGTTGGTACACCGGCTGCTGACAGCCAGCTGCTCGCTCCCCGGCATTTGAGAGGGTCGGGGGTAGTTTGCTCCGGCCCGACGGCCGGATTCGCGGGGGAGCAGGAGTACTGGACCGCCTGGCGGTTGGCAGTTCCCGTGCCCTCGTGCTTGGGCTGGGGGCCTTCAGTGGTGGCGCCGCCCGTCACGAGCAGATGCTGAGGCACATCAGCAGCATTGATGAGCTCCTTGATGTGGCACTCGTGGGTGGCACGCTCTTTGCCCTCCAAGGTGTCCAGTTCGTCATAGGCCACCTTGAGAGCCCGCAGGTTGGCTGCGGGGGTGTCGTAGATGGGCATGTTTCCGCCAAGAATTTTGGTGACCACGCGACTACGGTTGTGCATAGCCCTGCGCCGGTTGGGCTTGGTGCCAGCCAGGGTGAGTCGGTAGGCGGAAGCGTACTCCCGCTATGCCGCCTCCATGCGGCGCCGCATGGCCGTGAGGGCGGCGGCGTCCTCGAACAGGATGCGACGAGCCGCCTCGAGATCGGCCACGGTGGTGTTAGGGTTCGCCGTCAGGGCGATCGGAGTGCTCAAGACACGGAGGGCCGGACCGAGCGGGTCGGACGTGCCGACGCGGACAGCGACAGTAGTAGCCGCGACCCGCGCCCATCCGGATGCGGTGGAGGAGGTGATGGCCATCACTCCCACGTGATCATGGGATCCGCTGGACTAAGTCGCACCGAGTGCGCCCACGGCCATGGGAGGGCGAGCGCAAACGAGCACCCCTATGGGATACTCGTCAGAGGCCGGAGCCTCGGCGAGGCTGAGCCTGCCGAAGTGCTCGGTGAGCGCGTTGATGTCGGCAATGAGGCCGACGGAGTTGCCCGTGGGCGTGCCGGGGCAAGCCCCACGAGCTCCCCACAGTTACGCCGGGACGAGCGGTGACGGCGGGGAATGGCGAAGGGTCCCGTCTGGAGCATGAATCCGGCCAGCACCGCATACGGCCGCACGATGGGTGCCAACTATCGTCATTTTCTCACGACAGATGCCATGGGGTGGCTTATCATAGGTGGTTGGGGCCGGAGGACGTCGACGGGCTCCGGGCGCGAGATTGGGCACAAGCGGTGATGGCACTTGATGTACCCAGGTTCAGGGCCCTCCGGGGGAGGTAATACCCCTAGTCCTGCTTGGCTTAGTTAGATGGATGGATATAGGTATAATGGCGCTCCTGGAGCTGCGTCTAGAGGAGGAAGAAGGGGTAGCCAGCTCCTCTTCCTCCACTGCTAGAAGGGGTGGTGTATATGGAGATGATCGTTCGTGTGTGCGTGTGTCTGTTCGTCCCCGTTGCATGGGGAGGCTCGGGGGGGTTTATAGGCCAACCCCCCGGCTCTTACAATATGTCATAAGTACAAAGGTGGGGGGACCCGGCTGGCAGTCCCTCTGGCTGGCCAGAGGTTCCTGCCGCTAGCACCGTCTTGTCATTCGCAGGACCCATCGGCCAAGCGGTCCCATCTCCCTTTGGGGCCCGCCGGTCAGCTCTACGATTGGCCCTCGGCCACATGCCGCGGCACGGGCCGCTCGGGGCGGGGGGGCGTCGTCTAGCGCCAGCCGGGCGAAGTCTCCAGTACGGCCTGCGGCACTGTAGCCACGCCGGGGCAGGTAATCGAGTGGGGAGGGCGTGCCGGCACTGTTCCCTCACCCAGTCCCGCTCACCAAGGTCAGCGCCGGGACGGTTCGACTGTAGCCACGCGCTGAAGTGCATTAGTGGCCACTATAGCCGCAGGGCCGCCCATCGTGCCGGTCGCGTCGCATCATCGTACCCGCGAGCAAAAGGACGGGATGGGGCTTGTCCGTCCCAAGGTCAACGGAAGAGCCGGCCCACGGTCAGCCGGCTGAGGGTCCAGCCGGCTCATCGTCCGACTGTCATGGGCACCAACCGGCACCGGCTTGTGTCGGACGCCTGCGGCCTGCTACGGCCAGCCAGTTGCGTAGTTTTTCTTCGATGCGAAAGGGGGAAGACCGCGTTGCTTTGGCCTACCTAGGGGTAATAACCCCGTCGCCTCGGTCTCATAGCCACGCTCCTCTAGGTCTTCCTCCTGCTCATCATTCGAATAGGAATCATTCCTGGTCGAAGGGGTCGGGGAGTCAGCAGGTCCATCCCGACGACGCTTCATCGGCGGGATGGTGAAGATCTCATGGTACTCCTTCTCACTCATGTGATGGCGACATGTAGGTGCATCTCTAGCTGGGGGTACTCCTCCTCGATAAGCAATAGCTGGTCGTCCCTCCGGGCCTCCATCCTGCTTGATCTTGGCTGGCTTCGTATTGGCTTGTCAAAGTAGCTCTCGGGTGTGGTGAAGCTCCTAACAGAGCTTCACGGACTCCTTAATCAAGTGGTGAACCATACTATCGGTAGAGAGGCTGAAGTAGATCTGGAACCTGAGTGGTGTGCCATCCTCCTGCGTCAGAACCAGTGTCCAACTCTTGCCAAGATCATCCCTCCTGAAGGGAAGGTAGCGAGTAGCTGGCTCATCAGCCATCTCTAGAATGATGTCTCATAGGTGCAGAAGTGCCTTGCATATGGCTGACTCGACTATGAGTATCATAGTCTCCATCCGTGGTCCTTCAAAGAACCAACTGGTTAGGGAGTCGTTTGCCTTCACGACCACACCCACGTGGTACTCCTTCGTGACGGCATCAACCCACTGCTCGCGGAAGAGGAATACGGGTGGTTGGCGAAACTGGCACTTCTCCAGGCTATCCCCAAGGAGTAAGGGAAAGTTGGATGTCAGGAAGGCTTCAGGTACGACGGCCATGTACAAAGATTTGAAGGGAGGAGAGTCAGCAAAGTGTTGTGTCAAGAATAGAAGAGGTAAATAGTACATACTTCCTAAGTATAGGTGCTAGGTGTAGCTTTGAAAAACGGTTTTATCCTAACTAACGTCCATGCTAACTAAGGGCTTCCTACAGTCAGGATGGCTCTGATACCAGCTCTGTGGGCACCCCAACTCATAAGTCGTGATGACCGAATGCACGTGTACAATGATCCCAGACATCAATGCTCACTGAACACACGGAAGCTGAATAACAAGAGTCTTACATCCACATTAGCGTCTTACACAAATAAAGACCATGAAGGTCTAGTCTTACATAGGTAGCGCCACAAGGTCCAAATACATAAACTCAACAAAAACGGAAATCTTGATCGAAAGCGTGAACCCATTGCCATCTGCCTTAACCTATAGGCATTCTGACTGGGAAGCGACCTAGTTCGCATGTTCATCACCAATGAACTCTTCGCCAAACTCCTGTTCTTCCATGCCTGGCCAATTGAATAACCAGTGGCAAGCCAATGAGTACTTTGAATATACTCGCAAGCAACCCCAGTCATGGAACGACATAATAATGATGCATGATGTAACACTAAGTAGGTAATTTGCAGAAAGCTAATTTTTAATGCAATGACATGATCAAGTAGCTAGGTATGCATGCCTCAACAGTTGACTGATAACCATATGGACAAGTTACAGATATCATCATAAGCAGGGGTTGAACATCTCATGTTCATTGATTATGCTAAGTCATCAGACTTAGTACAATCATCATGCTCAGTCATCGGACTTAGCTCAAGTACCATCTTTGTCACCAACACACACAAACACACACACACACACATCAGTTTGTGAAAACATTTGGATGGAGCACAAGAGCGGTCATCCAAGTGTCCTTGACCATGGACACGGCTATTCGAATTGTTTTACACTCTACATAGGTTTGCACAATTTACCCACAAGACTCGGGGAACTTCCGTGTCATCCACGACTCTCAGTATATGACATACCCGAGGTAAGCACCCGAACAATGCCTTTCCCCTGGCGATACTAAACAAAGAGTCCACTCGATTGGTACCCAGCCCGCATGATGTACATGTCTCGTAGCATCCATGGAGGGACCAACGGTGTGCCCAGTGCCTGTGAATACAACGCATGATCGTCCATACCAGCATGACCCCGTATCAAGAAGTGACCACGCCACTCCCGCCACTAGTAATGCAGGCACCTTGCCATTACCCACCAAGGTAATCAATAGAGCCCCGTCCCATAAGGGGTGTCATGGTTGCACATGTAAGGTTGGAATAACGGTCACAACTTACACCAATCCGTTTTCAAAAACCACACACACACACTTGCTCCGGTACACCACTTCTTTCTCAAGTGGTCACCAACTCACCATCATCTCCCTCGGGCATTAGTGGCACCCGATGGGGTTTTCGAAAAGTCTTTGGAATCATCTCTTTAATTCCATCACCATGCATAATCCCTAACCCACTTGCGTAGCTTCCACTAGCATCCTATGTACACCCACCCGCATAACCCTCATAAGGTGGTAGGGTCATGCACGATCCAAGTGTCAACGGTAAAAGTGTCGGAAGGAACCTATCGAAGTGGTCACTACTCCACATGATCAAGCATAACGAGAGTAAAGTGCTATATGACATGCAATGAAAATGGTTTCTTAATATGGTCAAAGAGCTGCTTGCCTGGCTCAACAAAGTCTTCGGGGTATTCAAAGTCTTCCGGCCCAACTCCTTCGTCAATAGCGCAATCTATCGTCGCGATAAATATTGATAAAAATAAGCATCACACAAAAACAGAGCACACAAAGCTATTATTAAAATGCTACCCTACTCTGATAATTACTAAAAAGTATACTAAAAATAAATTTTTAAGATTTTGATATGAAAAAGGTTTTCAAAACTATTTTTAACAGTGGCTAAAAATGCCAAAAGGGTTTTTAAAATCAAACATTATGTAAAAAGTTTTCAACATTTTTCACAAATGGCACTATTAAATTCGTTGGAATATTCTAAGATTTTAGGTGGAAAAATATTTGGAATTGGATTTATTTTCTGGTCTGTGGAATTTTTGGAAAGCAGGGGGCAAAAGAAAAAGAAAAAAAATAGCACTATGCCCTTTCGGGCCAAAAGCATCGGAACCGAGTCGGCCCAAAGGGGACCCGGCCCAGGGCGAGATGGTGTGCGCATCACGTTTATTTTTAAACCTGCCCGTGGGCCTAACCTAGCAGCGAGAGGGGGAAGGACGAGGGTATGATAGGTGGGCCCCACCTGTCATCCCTCACCTCGCGACAGGGAGCAGAGGGTGCTCACCGTCAGGTGCTCAGGCCACGACGGCTCAAGCGGAGGGCACCGCTGTGCTCAGGGTCTTCCCGCGCGTCGGTGGGTGGCTGAGGGGGTCGTCGGTGCGGAGGGAATCCGGCGAGGGTTTCCGTCTTGGGTTTGAGATCATGACCATGGAAACGAAGGGGTTTGGGCACGGGAGAGCAATTGAGTGGAGGAGGGAGCGAGAGGGGGGCAGGGCGAGCTCGGGGGAGGGCGTTATATAGCGGGGTGCTAGTGTACTGTGGACGCGGGTGTGGCGTGGTCGAGGCTAACGCATGAGTTCTCGGGGGCTCACCAGGGTGTGTCCTGGGTGTTCCTGGGCACGGTCTTGGTATGGTGGAGGGGAGAGAAGGAGCGGACGTAGCCCGAGCGTCATGCGTGTGAGGTCGCCCATTGGGGATCTCAGGTTCCCGGCGCGCATACGATAGAGGGGCCAGAGGGGGGAGAGAGAGGAGGGGGAAAAATGGGGCATGTTGCGCATGCCGATGTAACGATCAGGGACTGGACAGATGACGATGATGACAATGACGATGATGTGATGATCCTGAACGCGCCTCCACCCTTAGTACAGAAGGGTCGGCATGGGTGGAGCGAGGAGCAGCCGGCTCAAGCCTCGGCGACCAAAGCCGACAGCCGAGCGAAGATGCTGGCTCAGGAGGAGCCGGTGGCCCTGCCCCCCATCCATAAGCGGGTGAAGGTGGCCGCATGAAAGCCGTCGACGCGCGCCAAGCGGGCTTTGCCCGTCATCACCAGGTAAGTTTTTTCTTTTTCCTGCGTGTGTTTCCTTCCGACTCCGTATGTACCATATCTACCCCATCGAGCTTCGCGAAGGGGAGTTGGTGGTGGACCCAGCGGACGTGACCAGCCGGCTGGCCCGCCAGCATGCACCCACGTAGTGGGATGAGAAAAGGAGGCTCGCGGAGCTGCGACCCTCAAAGTCCAGAACGCGAGGCGAGGCCTCGTGTTGGGAGACATAGTAGTAAATAAAAAAATTTCCTACGATCACCAAGATCTATCCATGAAGAAACCAGAAACGAGTGTGGAGAGATTGCATCTTCATACCTTTGAAGATCGCTAAGCGGAAGCGTTACAAGAACGCGGTTGGTGGAGTCGTACTCGCAGCGATTCAGATCGCGTTGGATTCCGATCTCAGTGCCGAACAACGGTGCCTCCGCATTCAACAAACGTGTAGCCCGGTGACGTCTCCTATGCCTTGATGTAGCAAGGAGAAAGGAGAGGTTGAGGGAGAGCTCCGGCAGCACGACGGCATGGTGACGGTGGAGCTACGTGAACTCCCGCAGGGCTTCCGTAAGCGCTACGGAGAACGAGGAAGAGGAAGGGTAGGGCTGCGCCGAGAGAGAGAGAAGTCAAGTCTCAAATAAGCCCAAACCCTTGCATATATATAGGAGGAGGGAGAGGGGGGGGGGGGCTGCCTTGGCCCCTCCTCCAAGGAGGAGAGGTTCGGCCGAAGGTGGGGAAGAGTCCACCTCCCACAAGGGAGGTGGATCTCCTCTTTTAAAACCCTTTTGCCCTTTATCTCTTGATCCCAGCCGCATGGGCCTTTATAGAAGGTCTTGGCCAGCCCAATAAGGGCTAGAACACCTCCTCTAAGGGCCCACAAAGTCCTATGGTCGTCACACCCCTCCCGGGGGTCCTCCGGCACCCTCTCGGCACTCCCGGTACACTACCAGTGAGCCCAAAAATTTCCGGTGCGCAAAACTGGACTTCCTATATATCGATCTTTACCTCCGGACCATTCCGGAGATCCTCGTGACGTCCGGGATCACATCCAGGACTCCGAACAACCTTCGGTAATCATGCATACCATTTCCCTATAACCCTAGCATCATCGAACCTTAAGTGTATAGACCCTATGGGTTCGGGAGACACGTAGGCATGACCGAGACACCTCTCCAGTCAATAACCAACAACAGGATATGGATACCCATGTTGGCTCCCACATGCTCGATGATGATCTCATCGGATGAACCACGATGTCGGGGATTCAATCAATCCCGTATACAATTCCCTTTGTCTATCGGTATGATACTTGCCCGAGATTTGATCGTCGGTATCTCTATACCTTGTTCAATCTCGTTACCGACAAGTCACTTTACTCATTTTCTAACACATCATCCCGTGGCTAACTCCTTAGTCACATTGAGCTCATTATGATGATGTCTTACCGAGTGGGCCCAGAGATACCTCTCCGTCATACGGAGCGACAAATCCCAGTCTCGATTCGTGCCAACCCAACAGACACTTTCGGAGATATCCGTAGTGTACCTTTATATCCACCTAGTTATGTTGTGACGTTTGGCGCACACAAAGCATTCCTACGGTATACGGGAGTTGCACAATCTCATGGTCTAAGGAAACGATACTTGACATTGAAAAGCTTTAGCAAACGAACTACACGATCTTGTGCTA
The DNA here is from genome assembly GCA_022496015.1 of Hordeum marinum. NCBI lineage: Eukaryota > Viridiplantae > Streptophyta > Magnoliopsida > Poales > Poaceae > Hordeum > Hordeum marinum. Next base: position 157,120,990 of record CM039675.1, on the reverse strand, counting down.
TGCTTAGGATTGGGTCTTGTCCATCACATCATTCTCCTAATGATGTGATCTCGTTATCAACAACATCCAATGTCCATGGTCATGAAATCGTGACCATCTATTAACGAACAAGCTAGTCAACTAGAGGCTTACTAGGGACACGTTGTGGTCTATATATTCACACATTCATTCTGGTTTCCGGTTAATACAATTATAGCATGAACAATAGACAATTATGATGAACTAGGAAATACAATAATAACCATTTTATTATTGCCTCTAGGGCATATTTCCAACAGTCTCCCACTTGCACTAGAGTCAATAATCTAGTTACATTGTGATGAATTGAACACCCATAGCAATCTGGTGTTGATCATGTTTTGCTCGTGAGAGAGGTTTAGTCAACGGATCTGCGACATTCAGATCCGTATGCACTTTACAAATATCTATATCTCCCTGCTGAGTGTAATCACTGATGGAGTTGAAGCGGCGCTTGATGTGTCTTGTCTTCTTGTGAAACCTGGGCTCCTTCGCAAGGGCAATAGCTCCAGTGTTGTCACAGAATAGAGTCATCGGGCCCAACGCACTTGGAATTACTCCTAGGTCGGTGATGAACTCCATCTAGACTCCTTCCTTTGCTGCTTCCGAAGCAGCTATGTACTCCGCTTCACATGTAGATGCCGCCACGATGCTTTGCTTGCTGCTGCACCAGCTGACTGCCCCTCCGTTCAAAACATACAAGTATCCGGTTTGCGACTTGGAGTTGTCCGGATCTGTGTCGAAGCTAGCATCGACGTAACCCTTTACGACGAGCTCTTCGGCACCTCCATATACGAGAAACATGTCCTTTGTCCTTTTCAGGTACTTCAGGACATTCTTGATTGCTGTCCAGTGTTCCGCTCCGGGATCACTTTGGTACCTCCCTACCAAACTTATGGCAAGGTTCACATCAGGTCTGGTACACAGCATGGCATACATAATAGAGCCTATGGCTGAAGCATAGGGGATGACACTCATCTCTTCTCTATCCTTTCTTGGACTGATCCATATTGAACTTCTTCAATATATTTTCAGGGTATGTGCTTTGTGAAAGACCTATGAGACGTCTCGATCTATCTCTATAGATCTTAATACCTAATATGTAAGCAGCTTCTCCAAGGTCCTCCATTGAAAAACACTTATTCAAGTAGGCCGTTATACTTTCCAAGAGTTCTATATCATTTCCCATTATCAGTATGTCATCCACATATACTATGAGAAATGCTATAGAGCTCCCACTCACTTTCTTGTAAATACAGGGTTCTCCATAAACCTGTACAAACCCAAACGCTTTAATCACTTCATTAAAGCGAATGTTCCAACTCCGAGATGCTTGCACCAGCCCATAGATGAAGCGCTGGAGCTTGCATACTTTGTTAGCATCTTTAGGATCAACAAAACCTTCCAGTTGCATCATATACAGTTCTTCCTTAAGGAAACCATTAAGGAATGCCGTTTTGACATCCATTGCGAGATCTCATAATCATAAAATGCGGCAATTGCTAACATGATTCGGACAGTCTTCATCGTCAGTCTTCTTCTTAGTCAACTCCTTGAACTTGTCGATAACCCTTAGCGACAAGCCGAGCCTTATAGACGGTCCCATTACCATCCGCGTCAGTCTTCTTCTTAAAGATCCATTTATTTTCAATGGCTCGCTTATCATCAGGCAAGTCCACCAAAGTCCATACTTTGTTCTCATACATGGATCCTATCTCGGATTTCATGGCCTCAAGCCATTTGTTGGAATCCGGGCCTGCCATTGCTTCTTCATAGTTCGAAGGTTCACCATTGTCTAACAACATGATCTCTAGGACAGGGTTGTCGTACCACTCTAGTGTGGAATGTGTCCTAGTGGACCTTCGACCTTTAACAGTAACTTGATCTGAAGTTTCATGATCATCATCATTAACTTCCTCTCCAGCCGGTGCAGGCTCCATAGAAACAACTTCTTGTGCTGTGCTACTCTCCGGTTCAAGTGGAGGTACAATTACCTCATCAAGTTCTATTTTCCTCCCACTTACTTCTTTCGAGAGAAACTCTCTCTCGAGAAAGGATCCATTCTTGGCAACAAAGACTTTTCCCAAGGTTCGTAGGTAGAAGCTATACCCTATAGTCTCTTTGGGATATCCTATGAAGACGCACTTTTCCGCTTTGGGTTCGAGCTTCTCAGGTTGAAGTTTCTATACATAAGCATCGCATCCCCAAACTTTTATAAACGACAGCTTAGGTTTCTTTCCAAACCATAATTTATACGGTCTTGTCTCAACGGATTTTGACGGTGCCCTATTTAAAGTGAATGCGGCAGTCTCTAATGCATATCCCCAAAATGATAGCGGTAAGTCGGTAAGAGACATCATAGATCGTACCATATCTAATAGAGTGTGATTATGACGTTCAGACACACCATTTCGCTGAGGTGTGCCAGGCAGCATGAGTTGTGAAACAATTCCACATTTACTTAGGTGCGTGCCAAACTCGTGACTTAAATATTCTCCGCCATGATCAGATCGTAGGCACTTTATTTTCCTGTCATGTTGATTCTCTACCTCACTCTTAAATTCCTTGAACCTTTCAAAATTTTCAGACTTATGTTACATTAAGTAGACATACCCATATCTATTTAAGTCATCAGTGAGGGTGAGAACATAACGGTAGCCACCACGAGCCTCGACACTCATTGGACCGCATACATCGATATGTATTAATTCCAACAAGTCAGTTGCTCGCTCCATTGTTCCGAAGAACGGAGTCTTGGTCATCTTGCCCATGAGGCATGGTTCGCACATGTCAAATGATTCGAAATCAAGAGACTCCAAAAGTCCATCAGTATGGAGCTTCTTCATGCGTTTGACACCAATATGACCAAGGCGGCAGTGCCACATGTAAGTGGGACTATCATTATCAACCTTACACTTTTTGGTACTCACACTATGGACATGTGTAACATCACATTCGAGATTCATCAAAAATAAACCATTGACCAGCGGGGCATGACCATAAAATATTTCTCTCATATAAATAGAACAACCATTATTCTCAGATTTAAATGAGTAGCCATCTCGCATCGAGCGAGATCCAGATACAATGTTCATGCTCAAAGCTGGTACTAAATAACAATTATTAAGGTTTAACACTAATCCCGAAGGTAGATGTAGAGGTAGCATGCCGACGGCGATCACATCGACCTTGGAACCATTCCCGACGCGCATCGTCGCCTCGTCCTTTGCCAGCCTCCGCTTATTCCGCAGCTCCTGCTTGGAGTTACAAATGTGAGCAACTGCACCGGTATCAAATACCCAGGAGCTACTACGAGTGCTGGTTAGGTACACATCAATAACAAGTATATCACATATACCTTTAATGTTGCCGTCCTTCTTATCTGCTAAGTACTTGGGGCAGTTCCGCTTCCAGTGACTGGTACCCTTGCAATAAAAAACACTCAGTCTCAGGCTTGGGGTCCTTGCTTGTTCTTCTTCTTCCCGGCAACTTGCTTACTGGGCGTGGAAACAGCTTTGCCGTCCTTCTTGAAGTTCTTCTTACCCTTGCCTTTCTTGAAACTAGTGGTCTTATTCACCATCAACACTTGATGCTCCTTTTTGATCTCGACCTCCGCTGATTTCAGCATCGAGCACAACTCAGGAATGGACTTCTTCATCCATTGCATGTTGTAGTTCATCACAAAGCTCTTGTAGCTAGGTGGAAGCAACTGGAGGATTCTGTCAATGACCGAGTCATCCGGGAGATTAACTCCCAGCTGAGTCAAGCGGTTGTGAGGCCCAATCATCTTGAGGATGTGCTCACTGACCGAACTATTCTCCTCCATCTTACAGCTAAAGAACTTGTCGGAGAAGTCATATCTCTCGACCCGGGCATCAGCTTGGAAAACCAGTTTCAGCTCTTGGAACATCTCATATGCTCCATGTGGCTCAAAACGCTTTTGGAGCCCCGGTTCTAAACTATAAAGCATGCCGCACTAAACAAGGGAGTAATCATCGAGCGAGAATGCTAAGCATTTGCAACGTCTTGCTCTGCTGGGAGAAGGGGTGGGTCACCTAGCAGTGCATCGAGGACATACAATTTCTTGGAAGCTATGAGGATGATCCTCAAACCACGGACCTAGTCCGCATAGTTGCTTCCATCATCTTTAAGCTTGGTTTTCTCTAGGAACACGTTGAAATTGAGGGTGACATTCGCGTTGGCCATTGGATCTACAATATAGCTTGTAAAGATAATTTTAGACTAAGTTCATGATAATTAAGTTCACATAATAAAGTTATTTAATGAAATCCCACTTAGATAGACATCGCTCTAGTCATCCAAGTGACACACGATCCATGTCAACTAGCCCATGTCCGATAATTATGTGAGACGGACTAGTCATCCATGGTGAACATCTCCATGTTGATCGTATCTTCTATACGACTCATGTTCGTCCTTTCGGTCTTCCATGTTCCAAGGCCATGTCTATACATGTTAGGCTCGTCAAGTCAACCTAAGTGTATCGCGTGTGTAAATCTGGCATACACCCATTGTATGCAAACGTTAGAACCTATCACACCCGATCATCACGTGGTGCTTTGGAACGACGATCCTTAGCAACGGTGCACAGTTAGGGTGAACACTTCTCTTGAAATTTTATTGAGAGATCATCTTATTTACTACCGTCATTCTAAGCAAATAAGATGTAAACATGATAAACATCACATGCAATCAATATAGTGACATGATATGGCCAATATCATCTTGCTCCTTTGATCTCCATCTTCGGGGCACCATGATCATCACTATCACCGGCACGACACCATGATCTCCATCATTGTGTCTTCATGAAGTTGTCTCGCTAGCTATTACTTCTACTACTATGGCTAACGTTTACCAATAAAGTATAGTAATTATATGGCGTTTATGATTGACACGTAGGTCATACAATAAAATAAGACAACTCCTATGGCTCCTGCCGGTTGTCATAGTCATCAACATGCAAGTCATGAATCCTATTACAAGAACATGATCAATCTCATACATAACAGTGCATCACATCACATTCTTTGGCCATATCACATCACAAGGCATATGCTGCAAAAACAAGTTAGACGTCCTCTAATTTGTAGTTGCAAGTTTTTACGTGGCTGCTATAGGTTTCTAGCAAGAATGTTTCTTACCTACGCCAAAACCACAACATGATATGCCAATTGCTATTTACCCTTCATAAGGACCCTTTTCATCGAATCCAATCCGACTAAGGTGGGAGAGACAGACACCCGCTAGCCACCTTATGCAACAAGTGCATGTCAGGCGGAGGAACCAGTCTCACGTAAGCATATGTGTAAAGTCGGTCCGGTCCTCTTCATCCCACAATACTGCCGAACCAAGATAAGACTAGTAGTGGTAAACATATTAACAAAATCGGCGCCCACAACAACTTGTGTTCTACTCGTGCATAGATTCTACGCATAGACCTAGCTCATGTTGCCACTGTTGGGAGACGTAGTAGTAAATCAAAAAAATTCCGACGATCACCAAGATCTATCCATGGAGAAACCAACAACGAGTGGGGAAAGATTTCATCTTGATTCCTTTGAAGATCACTAAGTGGAAGCGTTACAAGAACGCGGTTGGTGGAGTCGTACTCGCAGCGATTCAGATCGCGGTGGATTCCGATCTCAGCGCCGAACAACGGCGCCGTCGCGTTCAACACATGTGCAGACCGGTGATGTCTCCTACGCCTTGAAGTAGCAAGGAGGGACAAGAGGTTGAGGGAGAGCTCCGGCAGCACGATGGCATGGTGATGGTGGAGCTACGTGAACCCCGGCAAGGCTTCGCCAAGCGCCACGGAGAACGAGGAAGAGGAAGGGTAGGGCTGCGCCGAGAGAGAGAAGTCGTGTCTCAAATCAGCCCAAACCCTTGCATATATATAGGAGGAGGGAGAGGGAGGGCTGCCTTGGCCCCTTGTCCAAGGAGGAGAGGTTCGGCTGAAGGTGGGGAAGAGTCCACCTCCCACAAGGGAGGTGGATCTCCTCTTTTAAAACCCTTTTGCCCTTTATCTCTTGATCCCAGCCACATGGGCCTTTCTAGAAGGTCTTGGACAGCCAAATAAGGGCTGGCACACCTCCTCTAAGGGCCCACAAAGTCCTATGGTCGTCACACCCCTCCCGGGGGTCCTTTGGCACCCTCCCAGCACTCCCCATACACTACCGGTGAGCCCAAAAACTTTCCGGTGACCAAAACTGGACTTCCTATATATCAATCTTTACCTCCGGATCATTCCAGAGCTCCTCGTGACGTCCGAGGTCTCATCCGGGACTCCAAACAACCTTCGGTAATCACGTATACCATTTTCCTATAACCCTAGCATCATCGATCCTTAAGTGTGTACACCCTATGGGTTCGGGAGACACGTAGACATGACCGGGACACCTCTCCGGTCAATAACCAACAGCGGGATCTGGATACCCATGTTGTCTCCCACATGCTCCACGATGATCTCATCGGCTGAACCACGATGTTGGGGATTCAATCAATCCCGTATACAATTCCCTTTGTCTATTGGTATGATACTTGCCCGAGATTCGATCGTCGGTAACTCTATACCTTCTTCAATCTCGTTACCGGCAAGTCTCTTTACTCGTTACGTAACACATCATCCCGTGGCTAACTCCTTAGTCACATTGAGCTCATTACGATGATGTCTTACCGAGTGGGTCCTGAGATACCTCTCCGTCATACAGAGCGACAAATCCCAGTCTCAATTCGTGCCAACCCAATAGAAACTTTCGGAGATACCCGTAATGTACCTTAATAGCCACCAATTACGTTGTGACATTTGGCACATCCAAAGCATTCTTACGGTATCCGAGAGTTGCACAATCTCATGGTCTAAGGAAATGATACTTGACATTGAAAAGCTTTAGCAAACAAACTACACGATCTTGTGCTATGCTTAGGATTGGGTCTTGTCCATCAAATCATTCTCCTAATGATGTTATCCCGTTATCAACGACATCCAATGTCCATGGTCATGAAACCGTGACCATCTATTGATCAACAAGCTCGTCAACTAGAGGATTACTAGGGACACGTTGTGGTCTATGTATTCATACATGCATTCTGGTTTCCGGTTAATACAATTATAGCATGAACAATAGACAATTATCATGAACTAGAAAATACAATAATAACCATTTTATTATTGCCTCTAGGGCATATTTCCAATACCTCGCATTCTAGGACTTCGAGCAGTGCGAGGCGGAGGAGGTCCGCGGACCCTGCGCGGGCGTCGGACTCGGCGGCCGAGTCGAGCCGTCTGTCGAGGCCCCCGTCGAGCGAGCCGCAAGGGATGGCTATGAAGTCTCCTGCGCCTCCCTCCATGGAGGAGGCGGCCCGAACGAGGGTAGCGGCTACGGAGCCAACCCCCAAGGCAACCAGGACCGAGGTGCCGGAGGTGACTCCACCTGTGGCCGAGTCGGCCCGGGTTGATGCGCCGGAGGCTCCGGCAGCACTACAGGTGGCGCTAGAGGCGCCGGGCATGGAGACAAAGGCGCCGTCCGTTGCGGACATCATGACAGGCCGCGAGGAGGAGGAGGCAGCACCGGCGCCGCGCGGAGGCCATTGGGGGCCAATTACCGGGCCCTCGGCATCATCAACCCACCCCCGACGGTCGGTATCGTTGCGAGCGCCGGGACGGGTGGCAGCAGCGGCCGGGTCCGGAGGTCCATGCAGGACATGCTCCAGGACTGGGAGGCGCTGGCATGCGTACCCTTCCAGCTCCCTCGGCGGGTGGCCCGGTCCCCACACTCATGGAGCTAGGGAGCGTCCTAGACCGGTGCCGCCAGGAGCTGGCCCGGTTCACCGAGGCAATCGACACCACCCTATGGCACGCGGAGATAAGAGTTATCATCTTTATCGAATTTTTCAATGGGGGTGCGCAAGCGCACCCACTTGGTGTAGCCCCCGAGATGCGGGCCGGCTGACCGGCTGATGGGCAGCCGGGCTGGATCTGTTTGAGCGTCTTTTTTAACTTGGGCGTCATGTGGCAGGAGGGGAATTCCCAGCGGCAGAAATTGTTTGAGGAGGCGGTCTCCATCCACGACCGCGGCAAGCACGACTTCTACTGGCTGAAGGAGGAGCTGGTGCGGGTGCAAGGTATGTCAAGTTTTGTGGGAGTTGCGTGTAGCCCTCGGGAGCCGGGTCGGCTGCCTGACAGCCGAACGAGCGTAGAAGGGCCGGCTGACGCCTACTTTGTATTGAAGATGAGATAACCGCCCTCTGGGCAGAGAAGACCGGGGTCGTCTCCGAGCGGGACCGGCTAGCGCAAAGCATCCAGGCGGTCACTCAAGAGAAGGACCGGCTGTCCACTCTGCTGGTAGACAGGGAGGCGCCCAAAACCGCCTCAAGGCCGACGTGGCGAGGGAGGTGGTAGCCAAGGAGAAGGCCGTCCAGGAGGCGGCAGACGCCACCCGACGGACCCTCTGCCCTCCAAGGCGAGGTGACCCACCTCAAGACGACGCTCGAGGAGCTTATGGTTTCCCTCGCCGAGGTGGAGGCAGCGTTGGCATCGGAGAAGGACTTGTCGCTCCACTTTGCTATCGAGGTGGACGACTCTATCGAATGTAAGTGTCCGTTTTTCTTTTTCCCAACCCGTTGCCTTTTTCTTTGCTGGTTCTTGTTCTTGATTCGCCTCTATCTCCTTCTTCCCTTTATTATCTTAGGGCGCTTCCCAGAAACTCAGCGCCGCACTAAGCATGTCGTCGAGGAGCACCGGGAATGTCTCCGGGCGCGTGGGCGCTCCATCGAGGAGGACACCGCATGGGATGTGGTGGAGCTTGGGTTTGCCATTGAAAACCTGCTGATTCACCTCGAGCGGAGCATGGAGTGGCTGAATACGGCCGGCAAGGAGATCATCGCCTCCTTGTGGCTGGGCCATGGAGGAGCTCCGGAGAACCACGTGGCCGTATGGCTGGAGCACGCTGTGGCCCGACTCAAGGTCTGGAAGGTGTCGGCAGCACGAGCCGGAGCGCATTTGGCGCTCCGGTTCGTAACTTAATGGTACCACGGCATGGACTTGTACCGACTGGCCACCATGCGGGACGAGCTGTCCGAGGAGCGGGCGGCCTGTGAGCCGGTCCTTGTCTGTCATGCCAACGAGCTCGCATCATATGTCAACCTGGACGAGCTCCTATCGGCCCTTGGCGAGGACGGCGAACCGGTGGCCAAAGACAACTTCTGCATCCCCCAAGGTCTCGGGGACGAGGAGGTTGCCGACAAGAGTACCGACTCCAGCGGCGAGATGACTGGGACTGCAGAGGGTGCCTCAAAGGCAAGGAAGCCGACCCGAAGGCTACAACCACCTCCGGGACGGGAGTCGAGCCGCCCAGCAATGTGCCGGCTGGAGGCGCACCGGCTAGTGACGCGCCGGTGGCCTGAGCCCCCGGGCGTCTTATCTTTTTTCCCTCTCCTGCATGTTAGGCTTTAAGTCCACCCAATGGGGTGTGTAATATAATGAACCGTGATGGTCGTGGGCCTCTTTTGTCTTAACATTCATATTGTGAATATCTGATGTGTTTGCCTTATTGTGCGTGCCTGCTCGTCCTTACCCTTTTTTGCCCCTTTGGTTTCATCTGTTCTTCCCATTTTCCCCTTTTGTTTCAGCCCTACTAGCCCAACAGCCGAGTGCCAGTCTGTAGCTGGGTCGGGGCGTCCGCCTCGAGGGAGCCGGTTCTGAACTTAGGAACTGCGAGAGCTTTTTAGGGGAAGTAGAGTGGTGGAGGCGAGGCGGTGATCCGGGTGGACCTAGCCGGCATCTCATTTGCGATCGAACTTTCGTGTATGCTAAGCTTTGCCGTCCCAAGGCCCCATCAGCCGGACTGCTGGGAGCCGGATCTGTAGCTAGAAGGGGTGGGAGGGTTTGCGAAGCTCACACTACTTGGTCAATTTTTGGAAGAGACGACCTAGGACCAGCCGGTGAGCTCCCGGGCCCGGGAGCCGGGTCGGGGAGCCGGTGAGTGAGGAGACCTTCGAGGGAAACGAGAAGGGCGTGCCCCAAGAGCCAGCCTAGGGCACCCATTGCATTCATATGCCTAGAAGGGGAGGGATACATACATACACTAGTCTTTTCAGCAGTAAAACGGATGGAGGAGCGCCACATTCCATGGGCGCTCGGTCTCCTTGCCGGAGGCGTCTCTTCTGAGCTTCTGCGGCTTCTGAGCGTCTATTAGGTAGTACGCATTGTTGTGCAACGCCTTGCTGGCAATGAACATGCCCTCCCATGGGGAGGACAACTTCTGTTGTCCGGATGTCCACTGGATCCGCCTAAGAACCAGGTCCCCTTCACGAAAGGAGAGCGGCCGGATCCGCTTGCTGTGGTAGTGCTGGAGCTTCTGCTGGTAGATTTTCGTCCGTCTCGAGGCCAGATCATGGGCCTCTTCGAGAAAGTCGACGCCGTCTTATCTTGCCTCCTTTGCGTCCTTCTTCGTGTATAGGGCGACCCGAGGCGAGTCGAACTCGATGTCGGTGGGGATGATCGCCTCAGGCCCGTACAAATGGAAGAAGGGCGTGTAGCCGGTTGATTGGTTTGGCGTGGTCCCGAGACTCCAAAGGACAGCCGGCAGCACATCGACCCAGCAGTCGGCTGACCTTACCAGTAGTGTCACGAGCTGGGGCTTGATGCCGAACAGGATGAGGCCGTTTTCCCTCTCGACCTGGCTGTTTGACTGCGGATGAGCGACGAAGGCTAGGTCGACCCGGATTCCTTGCTTGGAGCAGAAACGCGCGAGCGCGCCCTTGGCAAAGTTCGTGCCATTGTCGGTGATGATGCTGTGGGGGACGCCGTAGCGAACCGTGATGTCGTCGATGAACCATACGGCCATGGGACCGTCCAGCTTCTTGATTGGTCGTGCCTCGATCCACTTGGTGAATTTGTTGACAACCACTAGCTAACGTGTCGTGCATCCTCGTGTGGTCTTGAAGGGAACCACCATGTCCATCCCCTAGACGGTGAATGGCCACGAGAGGGGGATAGTCTGGAGGGCCGATGCCGGTAGGTGGCTCTGCGTGCTGAAGCGTTGGCAGCCCTCGCACTCGTCGACCAACTTCTTGGCCGCCTCGAGAGCAGTGGGCCAATAGAAGCCGTGGCGGAAGGCCTTGGCCACGAGGGTCCTGGAGGCAGCGTGATGCTCGCACTCGCCATGGTGGATGTCAAGGAGGATCTCCAAACCCTTTTTCAGCTCGACGCACCGCTGAAAGATGCCGGTTGTGCTGGGATGGACGTGCTCATTGTTGATGATGCTATATGCCGTGGCCTGGCGCTGAATTTGCTCGCCATGGCCTTGTCCGGGGGGAGCTCGCTGCATAGAAGGAATGCCATGATAGGCCGTGCCCATGAGGGGGCCGAGACGGGGGCCGACTTAGGAGCCCATGGGACCAGATGATCAGTCCCCGGGACCGGCTTGACTACCCCTGGGACCGGCTCGCGAGCCCCCGAGGCTGACTCGTCAGCCGCCGGGTTGGGGACGGCCGTGACGGTGTCGATTGCCATCATGACAGCCGCGGCGTCGAAGCTGACTGCCCCGGATGTAGCCGGCTCAACTGGTGTTGGCAAGGTAGCCGAGGTCGATGGAGCCGGAGGCGAGGACACCGAGGGGGCAGCCGGAGCCGTCGATGGGCCGGCAGCGTCTGCCGGCACGAAGATGGATTCCGATTCTGGGGATGGCTTGATGGATGGCTTGAGCATCCGCTCGAAGGAGACGATGGCTTGGATAGCCTGCTAGGTGGAGCCGATCTTTGCCAATGCGTCGGCCGCCTTGTTGTCCGCATGTGGGACATGATGGAACTCATAGCCCTCGAAGGAGTCGGTGAGCTATTGTACGAGGAAGCGGTAGTTGGCCATGCTGGCATCCCAGGCGTCCCATTCCCCAGAGACCTCCTGTACCACAAGGTCGGAGTCGCCGAAGCATAGGATGCGCTTGATGCCGACCTCCTTGGTGAGCCGGAGGCCATGGACGATGGCCTCGTACTCGGCCATGTTGTTGGAGGCAGCAAAGTGGATCTGGAGGGCGTACTTGAGCTTGTCACCTTTCGGGGAGGAGAGGACTATGCCGGCACCCAGTCCGGTCCTCATTTTTGAGCCGTCGAAATGCATGTGCCAATGCGTGGAATCTGGGGGAGGCGGCACGAACTCGGTCTCCGCCGAGCCGACGAGGAAGTCAACCAACGCATGCGACTTGATGGCGGTGCGAGGTTCGTACCGGATCTCGTGATCGGCGAGGGCGATGACCCATTTGGCGATCCGGCCAATGGTGTCCCGGCCACTCATGATCTCACCGAGCGGGGCCGTGCTCACCGTGGTGATGGTATGCTCCTGCAAGTATAGTTTGACCTTCTTGGTGGCGAAGTATATGCCGTAGCACATATTCTGGTAGTGGGGGTAGTTCTGCTTAGACGCAGAGACGACCTCGCTCAGGTAGTAGACGGGGCGTTGGACCGGCAGGGACGTGCCCTCCTCCGGCCGCTTGACCACCAAGACAACGCTGACGACGCGAGTGGTCGTTGCAATGTAGGTGAGCAAGGGTTCCTTCTCAGCCGATGCGGCTAGGATGGGTGCATTGGTGAGAGACTTCTTGAGGCAACGGAAGGCCTCGTCCGCCTCGTCGGGCCAATCGAACATGCCCGGCTTCCTGGTGTAAACCGGCTCGACCAGAGCCGTCTTGCGAAGGAGCACGTAGAGGGGCAAGGCTTTCTCCCCCATCCGGCTGATGAACCATCTAAGCGAGGCAAGGCAGCTAGTGAATTCTAGATGTCATGGAGCCAGGTCGGCTTGGGCATGTGCTCGATTGCGCTGATCTTCTCCGGGTTAGCTTCAATGCCGCGGGCAGACACGAAGAAACCAAGGAGCTGGCGGGCGGGGACACCAAAGACGCATTTCTCCAAGTTATGCTTGATCTTGTATTCGCGTAGGTTCGCGAAGGTCTCTCGGAGGTCGTCGAGGAGGCTGAAGAGCTTCTTGGTTTTGACGACGATGTCGTCGATGTAGATGTCGACGTTCCTGCATATCTAAGGCAGGAGGCACTTCTCATTGCACTGCTGGAAGGTGGCGCCTTCATTCTTTAGGCTGAAGGACATGGTGATGTAGCAGTAGGCCCCGAAGGGCGTGATGAAGCAGGTCTTGAGCCAGTCTTTCGGATCCAGCTTGATCTGGTGGTAGCCGAAGTAGGCGTCCAGGAAGGACATCAAGTCACAACCAGCCATGGATTCGATGACTTGTCAATCCGTGGCAGATAGAATGGGTCCTTGGGTCACACCTTGTTCAGGCTGGTGTAGAAAATGCACATCCGCTAGATCTTGTTCTTGTTCAGCACCAGGACCGGGTTGGCCAACCAGTCCGGGTGGAAAACTTCCATGATGAACCTGGCCGCGAGCAGCCGAGTGATCTCTTCTCCTACAGTAAGTTGCTTCTCTCCAGAGAAACGGCGTAGGGGTTGCTTGACCGGCATGATGGCCGGCCGGACATGTAATTTGTGCTCGGCGAACTTCCTCATAACACCCAGCATGTCCTTGGGGGACCATGCAAAGATGTCCTGATTCTCACGGAGGAAGTCAACGAGCTTGCCTTCCTATTTGCTGTCGAGCGGGGTTGTCCGGGTTGAGCGGTATTTTCTTGGTGTCCTCAGACGGTTGGAAGGAGGCCTTGCCGACAGACTGCGACGAGGGAGCCGGCACGGCCGGCTGCCTGGTAGCAAGGGCCACGAGCCGATCGAGCTGCTGCTTCGCCTCGGCGATTTCCAATGCCTCGAACAGCCGGCTGCCATCTCAAGTGCACTCGATCGACATCTTGTAGTGACCCGCGATGGTGATGATTCCCTTGGGGCCCGGCATGTTGAGCTTCAGGTTTGCATAATGGGGGACCGCCATGAACTTGACAAGGGCCGACCGGCCCAATAGCACGTGCTAGGGATTTGTGAGGTCCACGACCTCGAACAGCACCAGCTCGCGACGGAAGTGGCCGGGTCCGCCGAAGAGGACGTCGAGCGTGATCTTGCCGACAAGGGAGCAGGACTTCCCAGGCACGATGCCGTGGAAGACCGCCCGACTCACCTATAGGTCTTCTATCTTTAGCCCTAGCTTGCGCTTCGTGTCGAGGTAAAGGATGTTGATGCTGCTGCAACCATCTACCAGCACGCGTGAAAAGTGGCAGGTGCGCTTCTCGGTGGCGATGGTGGGGTTGAGGACCAGGGCGTAGCTGCCGGGACTTGGCATCACAGCAGGATGATCTACCCGACTCCAGGTGACCGGCTTCTCTGACCAGTGCATGAACCGGGAAGTTGCTGGCATGGTGGCGTTCACCTCATGATGGAGCCGGCATTGAGCATGTTTGCTCGTCTCTTCAATGGTGAAGACAACATAGCAACCATCCTGGTTGGGGAACTGGTCAGGAAGATGACCGTCATTTTGGGCCGGAGCCGGCGCCAAGGCGGTAGCTGGGACCAGGGCCGATGCGCTTGCAGGCGGCACGGGAGGTGCCGGAAGGCCATCCCCCGGGCCAATCGCTATGAGAAGCTGCATTGCCAGAGTGTGTGCGTAGAGGGTTTGGCCTCTGAGTGGTTCTTGCAGGGGAGGTCGAGAATCTGCTTGAAGGTGAGCTTCGGCTACCAAGCAGCCTTGCCAGTGCACTAGCGCTGGCTGGAAGACTGGGCAACCAGCTCCTTCTCCTCGATGGTGGCAACCTTCCGGCTCCCATAGCAGGGATCCAGCTGGTCGTTCTTGCGTTATTTGTCCTGCGGCTACCGGTTGTCGGCAGCTGGCCGAGACATTGCCGGTGTTGTCGTCACCTTGGTGGGCCGGGTCATCTTGACCCGGATGGCTGAATCAACCGTGGCGTACTTGTCTGCCTTGTTCATGAGCTTGGCAAGTGTATCCGGCTCGGAGCATAGAAGCTTGCGCTTGAGAGAGGTGCCTTCTCGATAGCCTTCAATGAAGTACTGTATGGCTTGTACCTCGTGCACCCCCTCACAGGAGTTGCGGAGCTCGGTCCATCAAGTGTGGTAGTTGCGGAGGGACTCGTCCGGCCCCTAAACGCACATGGCGAGTTCATGGGCGTGGCTAGGATGGTTGTAGGTGCCGGTGAAGTTGCAAATGAAGGATTCTTTGAAGTCCGTCTAGGTGTTAATGCTATCGGCCGCCAGGCTGTTGAGCCTGGTGTGGGACGAGCCGATCAGCATGAGGGGAGCACAGCGAACGGCTAAGAGCTTGTTCCCCCTGGTGATGCCGACCGCGGTGGCATAGTCGATCAACCAGTCCCCGGGCTTGGTGACCCCGTTATACTTCGGGGTGTCTCGGGGGAGCGTGAAGCCGGTTGGGAACGACTCATTGCGAATCCGAGGGCCGAAACAGGCCCGGCCAATCAAGCCCTCCTCTTTGAGGAGGGCAGACTGTGCGAGCTGGTTGATGCAGTTGTGGGCGACATATGCCATGGGTAGGCTTATCATAGCTGGTTGGGGCCGGAGGATGCCGACGGGCTACGGGAGCGAGATTAGGTACAAGCGGCAATGACAGACGATGTACCGAGGTTCAGGGGCCTCTGTGGGAGGTAATACCCCTAGTCCTTCTTGGTCTAGTTTGATGGATGAGTGTGTTTACAGGGTTGCTCCTGGAGCTGAGTCTAGAGGAGGAAGAGGAAGCAGCCAGCTCGCCTTCCTCCGCTACCAGGTGTGAGAATCTGGGAAGTGTTCCGTGGGTGTGTGCATGAGAGTTGTTCGTTTTTGTTGCATGGGGAGCTCGGGGGGTTCTATAGGCCAACCCCCCCCGGCTTACAATATTCCTAAGGTACAAAGGTGGGGGGACCCGGCTGGCAGCCTCTCCGGCTGGCCAGGGGGTCCCACCCTTCGAGCCGTCTCGTGGCATGTAGGGTCCATCGGCTGTGCGGTCCCATCGCCTACTGGGGCCCGCCAGCCGGCTCCGCGATTGGCCCTCTCCCACCTACCGCGGCACGGGCCGACCAGGAGGGGTCGTCTAGCGCCAGCCGGCCGAAGTCTCCGATATGGCCGGCTGCAATGTAGCCATGCCGAGGCAGGTAATCAAGTGGGCAGTGGCGTGTCGACACTGTTTCCCCACCCGGTTGCATTGGCCAAGGTCAGCGGCCTGGACGGCCAGACTGTAGCCATGCGCACCCGTGCGTTAGTGACAACTATGGCTACAATGTTGCCCATCATCGCGGTCATGTCGTGTCGCCGTACCCATGCACAGAGGGATGGGACGTTGCATGTCTGCCCCGGGTCAATGGAGGAGGCGGCCCGGAGGCAGCCGACCGCGCCCAGCCGGCCGGGGGTCGAGGCGGCTCTTCGACCAGCCGTCCGTGGGCCAGCCGGCGGTTGCAACAGCCGGCTACGCTCCAGCTGGTCGTGGACAGCCGGTCGCATACTTTTTCTTCGAAGCGGGGAGGGGAACCCCGTTGCTTTGGCCTACCCAGGGGTAATAACCCCGTCAGTGATGTGGGTTCCCAAGAAGAAGAACTAGAGAGTTTTTGAGGGGTGACTCTGCCAATGAAATTAACTCGTATTCATTATTGGCAAGATGTATTTGCAATCAACATCAACCCAGTGCAATAGATCAAGGAGTCACAAATTCCCTCAACGGTAAGGAAGGGACAAGGTAATCAACAAATCAATGGACATCATCAGAGATGCTTTGCACTCCATGTCCATAGATATCCTTGTATCTGTCTCTTGTGTGTTGTGACTAACCCATGTAGGTGAGGAGAGTAAGGAAACAACAAGGATGCTCCCAATTCTTTGTGATCTTCATCAACCTTGAGCATCCACCACTATCTCACCAACATGAAGTCTTCATCACAAAACCCAAGGTTAGTTTATCCCTCTTATGGGGGATGTCACACCAAGGGGGAGCTTTACTCTAAGACATAAACAATGAGTATGTGACAACATTAAATGCTTTATGTAAAAGTTGTAACCCCACTCACGCTTAAACAATGAGTATGCCTATGATCAAGTACTCTTGCTTGGCTCCTAAGTCAAATGCTCGTATATAGATGACTTTGTGATCGCCCAAGTGCTTGTTAGATGCTAGAGTGTTTGTGCATGTTTTCCATGATTTCATTTGACATCTTGTTGCGTGAGCATGTTGGTCTGCATTTATTTTCTCATTCGAGGATATCCAATTGTTGCTATTTGGCTTTTGATTTATCTTTTGCCAATTGGATATATAAGAATGCCTAGGATCACCTCTTTAGCTATCTATGCTTTGTCACCTCATACTCTATTCATGCTGCATCACAAAATTTGAACAAGTGCTTTTCGATCCCTCTGTGTGTGGAACACTCGGAGTTCCGTATTGACAAGGACTGACCATTATAACCTCCCAAGTGCATCTCGGTGGAACCAACCACGAAATCTCGATCTCACCGGATGCCTAGGGTTGATCTGGTTTTCAATGTCGGTACCACTGATTCCATCTTCTCGGCTACAGCGAGTTTCCCTGTCAACTGACAGTTGAGGAACTCGGTGACACCAAAAAGTTAGAATCGGTGTCCTCGACAGTCGAGGGTATATAAGCTGTGGACCCCGACGCTTTGAAATTCAATCTCAATCTTCATGCCCCAGAACCCTAAGCTGCGCCTTCGAGACCCTTGGTCGTCGCCCTTGTCTCCCTAAGCTCCTCCGCCGCTGGGAATCACCGCCGTGGACGAAATCCTCTCCATCATCGTCACCGTAGCGGATCGGCACCAAGTTAGGGTACGGATTCGACCTCTTATGCGCTTCTCGTCCGATTCTTGCACACTAGATTCAAGTTTATCAATAAGCCACTCTTTGCACGTATTCCTATCCACTCAAAACTTTGATAGTCTAGCGAATGGTGAATTTTCTACGGTTTTGCCGTCCGCCCGATAAATCTTGGTGGTACCGAAACAAACATATCGGTCTCACCGATGTGTATTTCTATGGTGCTGAGAACTGTCTCGGTGGAACCGAGTACCTATTTTCGGTCTGACCGAAAAGAGTGCCAATGTTCGGTTAAGAGATATAGTCTGTCTCGACAGCACCGAAAATGTTGTTTTAACTATACCGATATTTATTTGACAGAATGCCAAAACCTTGAAGATTTATTGTTCAAACTTTCAACACCCAGCCTCATTTTGTGATGACTCATCTACTTCTGCTCTCCTATACTCTATTCATAGGGTCAGTATGTCAGATGCTGAGGATAGTCAAATTTTGGCAGAGCAGGGAGTTGATATGAGTTCAGGCACAAGCCCAGAGCCCAGTTCTTTTTCATATCCAGGCACCCCCCAGCTCTCGTGGGTTTCCCAAGGCTACCACTAGGACCAGGAAGAAGCTAAATTCTGATGACTAAGATTCAAACTTTATCCCCGAGGAGATTCTTGCCAAGAAGCAAGAAAAGGGTGCCTAGAAATCTGTAAATGAAGCCACCCCTTCCAGGAGGGTGGTTAGCTAAGTATATGCACGTTCTGAAGCTATGAGAGCAGCTAAGAGTGCTAGGGCCACAGTGACTATAGATACCCCAAGGAAGTCTTTGCCTAAGAAGGCAGGGGAGAATAAATCCAAAAAAAGGATTATCCATGTGATTGGCAGGCCTACCTCCATGTATGAAGATCCAGAGGAGGCTGCTGGTGCTTCTGCTGAGGATGAGGAGGATGAGCCAGCTTCAAAGGCTCCTCCCAAGAAGAAGGCCAAGAAGCTTATGGCTGGTGCTATGCCAAAGTCTGGCACTTCCAAGAGCACCAAGCCTACATCCAGGAAAGCTACGTCACAGAAGTCCAAGAGGACTACCACAGACATTCCAGCTTCTGAAAAGAACAAGGGAACTGCCTCCAGACGTAAAGATGATGAGGAATTCACAACATTGATGAAGCTCAGACCACATCTTATAGTACATGATGTCAGCCACTTAGTTGCTAAAGACATGAAGAAGAGGAAAGACTCACGATTGAGAGCTTGGAGATCTATAGATCCTTATGCCCAGAGGAAAAAATTGATGTTGACTACATGTTCTACACCAAAGATCAACATGACTTTTATAAGACAGTGTTGTTTGACAAGAGCCCGACTGTTAGCGATATGAGATATGTTGATTCACTACTAGGAAAAGGCCCACTACTGGCACACCTGTTTTGGCTACTAATGGCGCACTACAGGTGCGCCACTAGCATCACGCCACTAGTAATTAATACTAATGGCGCACCCCTGGTGCGCCATTAGTATACCAGATACTAATGGCGCACTAGGGAGTGCGCCATTAGTATATCACACGGTGCGCCATTAGTATGCCTCCCAGGGGGCAATATTTACCTTGTGCTCTGGCTTACTAATGGCGCACTTGTGGATGATGCGCCACTAGTGTGCTTACTGTAGTGCGCCACTAAAGTGCAGAGTGGTGCGCCACTAGTATGAATATTAGGGATTTTTTTTCTTTTCTGATATTTGCACAGGTTACAAAACATATTACTGCACAGAATATAGACAGCACAACATATGAACAGCAGATTTATCGAATACCATAGAAGTTTAGTCTCCGAATACAATTCATCATATTAGTCTCCGAATTTAAAATACCGAACAAAGTTAGAACATTACAAGTCTCGAGACCGCGACTAGCGAGTTTGTCTTCACATTACAAGTCGATATCGATCATCTAAACTACCATCACATATAAGAGAGCTGCGGTCATCACGATGAGCATCATCATGATGAAACTGGTCTTCATCCGGTTCCACCAATGCTCCCTCCTCTCTCCCGCTAGATAGCGCGCGTATCTAGCTTCCGCCTCCGCCCTAGTGGTGTACCCTTTGTAAATGTTACCGCTGAAACAGTGAACCTCTCTCCGGCACTCCTCCCAGTCGTCGTAGACTCCGGGAACCTTACCCTTGTACACGACATACGACGGCATCTCTATGCACTAGCCAAACAAAACGTTAGTAGCAATTCACAGACAATACATAAGCAATATATAAGTATGCAACAAAAGGATCAGAAGAGAAAAGCAACACATTAATAGCACGATTCATGGTCCTACTAATAAATAGCATCGATTACATATAAGTTGAACGACTGTCCAAACCAAAGAGACATACAAGTTCATTAAAGTTTAATATTACAACATGAGCCAATCGACATTTCAGAACTACATAGCATCACTACTTTCAACTCGACTCAGGGACCGGAGCGTGGATGAAGCCGCCGTCTTTTGTGATGGTCATGAAATCATGGGAGTTGTCAGCCTGCATTTGTAGCGTTGTTTCTATCTCACTGTTGGACGATTGATATCTGAGGTAGAACTGCCCCGAGGTACGAAGGACACCTTTATGGATGATTTCCGCAAACTCCGATTGGATGCGATAGAATTCTTGTCTGATGTCCGCGTCCTGGATTGCCAACAAGCGTGTGGCCCAATCTTTGAGATTATTTGGTAGGAGAAGGTGATGCTGGTCCCGTACGATCGCCCACATGTGATGGAGGGCATAGTAGGCATCCTTCTGACTGTCAGGCGGCTGCTTGACGCAGGGGAACGTCGTATTGTGGGTGAACACGTGCTTGCCATACCTATAAATTGTCCTGCTGAAGGTGCCTCCAGATCTGGCATAGCCGAGGAGAACATCATCAAGAACTTTCGTGATATTTGTGTAGTCTTTCTTCGACTGACGGTCCGAGTCGAAATACATGGCCATGGAATATTTCGGGCTTAAGAGGATGAGTGTGCAATGTGTGTCACTGCACAAAACACGGAATGTTAGAACAAAAAGAACAATTGAAATCTAAGAAATCATATGTTACGGGGCGGTGAGGGGATGACTTACTCGGGAAAGTAAGGCACGAGGAAGTTATCCTTATCTGGGTTTTCCAGAATGACACCTTCGAGGTGTAAACTCGCGACTTGCCGGTCCCCAGCGCTGCCCAAGATCTTGGCATGCATGTAGAAGGGGTCGACTATCACGATGTCCGGGGTCTTGTCTCTAATGATCCGCATGTCCATACTCAGCGAAAATAGCCGAACGAAGGTGTAGTGCAGCGGATGAAGGTTAAACAGAGCGAAGATATCATCAAACCATAGGACGATTTTTACCCCCGATGGTGCTATCCACAAAGCCCTTGCCCTCTGGCACCTTGGCCAGGAAAACCGGGTATGCCACATCATTCTCGGAGAGACGCCGCTTCTCAAAAGAAAGAACATTGTCATGCAGACTCCGCATAGCACCGGTTGCAGCATTGAGCAGATTAGTCGGTAGCATCGGCCTACCCGCCACATGCACGCTCCTCGAGATATCCTTAGGAGAAGGTGGCCCATCTTGAGCATGGATCGTACTCAGTGCCGGCTGGCTTGCACCGCCCTTGTTATTCTTTCTTTTCCATCGCTTCTTCTTCTGCTGTAATGGGATCGAGTTCTGCTCATAGACCGCCTTCTTGAGTGTGTTGGGGCTCATAATATTTCGCACCTTGGCTATCTGAGGCTCGGTGAAGGCGGCAGCTGGAGGCGTCTCCTGAGAACTGAACGCTAGACGACGCCTGTTGCAATTGGGTTTCTCCGCGGTACCAGCTAGATCGCGGTCGTCTTTTGCAGGGTTGGGTTCTTGAGAAGGAGGCCCGAAGAATTCGTCACCGTACCCATGTTCGGCAAAGTACTTATCGACGTTGGTAAATGTACCGTCGTCGTCGTCGTTCGGATCCTGTGCCATATGCATGTCCGGATCCTGTGCCATATGCATGTCCGGCATGTCCAGTAGCGTTGCGGCGTTCTTGCCATGGCTTGGCGCCGGCACGACTGGCGGTGTTGTCTTTGGGGTGGTGTCCACCGTCCCCAAACGAATCTGGCTCTTCGGCCAAAGCAGGGGCCAGCTTACGCAGGCGTTGAGGGTCATCACATCATCTTCGTCGGCCCCGGCGGGTCGAATCGGAGGTAACAAGTCGTCACAGCCTGGCTGCACCCGAACCAGTTCAACCCTATACACGGTGGATGGCATCGGATTACCATGGAACACGGGGTTGCCCGGTTGAACGATTCTACCCTTGGCGACATCGATCAACTCGCCGCCCACGAAGTGCAGGAGAGTGCATGGAACGTCGGCGGTGCCCTGCGAAAACATGTAGGGCATCAGGGATACCCAGTCAAAGCCAAGGATATGAAGTCATCGACCGAGAGGCTTAGTTACCGTGATGACGTCGAGCTCGACTAATGTCGAGGCACCGCCAACGGCGGGCGTGAAACTGATGGAGGGTCCGCTTGCTGTCGAGGTGCCGACCGGCGTACACCCGAGTGCATTAAGCTCCAATGCCCGTGTCGGCGCCGGAGACACCAATACCGCCTCCGACAGAGACACCAATGGCGCTACTTGCTCGTTGTGCGAGTTGCTGGTCGTGAAGCTGGGAACCGGGGGTGGCCCCTGTTGGCCGCCCGCAATCCACCCTCGTTGCCCCTCAAGCAAGGAAGGCATAATGGCGGTGATCGTCGTTCCCAGTTGTTGTTGCACTTGCTCTTGGACCATCTCCGGAATCCGCGCCACTTGTGCCTTGAGTTCTTGAACCTCGCGCACCTGGCTTTCCGAGCTGGTCTTTCTCTCCTTTCGCACACCAGCGTTATAGTATGACGACCATTTTGTGGACAAGCCTTTGCCGGCCACACGACCAGCTGACGATGGCTTACTGAACATATCCTTGTTTTTCATTACGTTCAACGCCCTATTTAAATTTTTGTCCCAAGGGGAGCTCTGAGACAACCCCGCGCTACTGCTTTCAGTCTCCTGCGGAAGCAATGTGAACCATTTAGAATTTTGGCTTCATTAATTAGAATGCAACCATATGGAGATAATTACGCGGGGGTGTATTCCTTACCAGAACATGCTCAAGCGCCTTGGTCTTCGCATCCGTGGTAAGATCCTTTGTTACCGGGTCCACCTTGTATCGGGCCCTGACATAGTTCCTGGTTTGCTTGTCACGGTATTTTTCAAAGCGGGGCGGTAGGCCTTGCTCGGCACGCTCCGCGTCCTCCTTGTCCCATATAGGTTTCGCCACTCTGTTACCGCCGGGACTGAGTTGGTAGACCCCTATGTTCAAGTCCCGCATATCTTTCCCCCACTACCTTGATTCCACGTTTGCGCTGCTCTCGCACTTGATCTTGAACTCCTTGTAGTCATCTTCGCTGATGGAAGGATTTTTCGGCTTGATCTTCTCATAACTATCACCTTTGTCAATCATTTTCTTCACCGCGCTTCTCCAAGTAGACAGGGTTGTGCTCATCTTCGTGAGGGCGGCACTGTTCACTTTATTCCCTGAGAGGCGTGTGTTTGCGACGTCACCGGGGAACTTGTATCGTTCGTGCAGCTTCGTGAAGAGGAGGCTGCGCAAATTCCCTCGTTCACGATGCCGTTGGATACCCCTCGGAGGACACTTCAGTAAATTCCTCCTTGACGGTGCCGAGCACGTTTGGGCGCCGGTCCTTCCGTTGCCTCTTCGGTTGGCTGCCATCTGTGCGTGCGCTGCCATCATCAGTGGTGGCATCCTCGACGGCACCATCAGTGGTGTCATCCCCGACGCCACTAGGGGTTGTGTAGTCGGGATCGGTGTCTTCCGCGGCGTCCTCATAGCGGTGAGGTTCTTCCTCCATCTCCTGGGACAGCTCCCAGAATGCCTTGCCCGAACCGTCGGCCTCATCGTTATGGGCCATGTTTCGGTCTCAATAGGAAAAAAGTTTAGTTTGGTGCATCATTTGCTTCCATATCGTTGATGTTGAAAAGCCTAGCACATGATGTGTTTGATATTCGGCATCTCACGTGCTGACAGGAGTACATATCTTGACTAGAAGTCTAGAACCATTACCAAACCAAACATATCTTGTACAGTATATTAGGCATATCATTTTGAAGCGGAAGCAGATGCATCTGAACTTGAACATAGTTAGAGAACATGTCTTAGTGGCAGTTCTATGTAAGGTAACTACTCCTTTGTACCGAAATACTTGTAGTTGGGGGAACTTGTACTAGTTTCCTCCAGCTACAAGTGTTTTAGTTACAGAGGTAGTAGATGTGGTTCAGTAGAGGCCTCTACTCATCTGATAATGATCACCAGCTATATGCAAATATACTCCAGGAAGAACAAAAACTAATCAGTAACCTGTTGACAATAAGATGCCACCGGTCAAACAGATCATCAACTCAGGGGCTTGTAAGACATGTATCTCCATCTCATTCCTGGGGGGCAACACTATATACTTTCCCATGTTTTATTTTATCAAGCACATATATTGTAATTAATCTATATCCAGTTGCAAACAGAACTGGATCCGATTCCAGCCATTCATATGTCTCTCAGCTTGCTAGTCAGTGCGGCAGCAACACACTGATAGTAATGGTTGGCATCCAACATAAGTACATGAAACAAGATGGAAAACTCACAGTTGCAGCAGTGCATGCATGTTCCGAAAGAAGCACCTCCGCATGCAACCAACTTTCAAGCAG
This sequence comes from Hordeum marinum, assembly GCA_022496015.1. NCBI lineage: Eukaryota > Viridiplantae > Streptophyta > Magnoliopsida > Poales > Poaceae > Hordeum > Hordeum marinum. Next base: position 157,096,497 of record CM039675.1, on the reverse strand, counting down.
CCGGCCCATGCATTAGTCGCAAGTACCCCATATGTCCTATTTTTAGCAAAGTCATGCTAAAATTCACGGGAAATTTCAGCATGACCTTTGCTGAAAATAGGACATATGGAGTACCCGAATTTGCCGGAACGGAAGTTAATCGACATTCCGGCAAACTCAAGGGCCTCCGGGGTACCTAAATTCCGCATAACCACGTAGAGCAAGCATAAACACGCATAGCAAGCATCATGTCCACAACATTAGACCATTTAACCATGCATCAAACCATAACATAAGCATGCATCAGACGTCATAACCATGCATCATATCTAATATCTCACAGCAGAACTATTGTTCTATAACTGCTTCATACATGAAATATTCCCAAATTCGAATTAAATCGGTGAAACTCCAAGAAAAATTGTGGTCATATACACTGTATGTTAACTGATACTATAACTGAAGCCAGTCATGGAAGGTATTCAGATGTTTGAAGGGTACTATGCAAGTTGACACACTGGAACAATTAAGCTGCTCGACATAGGAACCGCACACCACACCCATCTCCAATAAATAAACTGAAACGAAACTAAAATCGGAAAGTTTTTGACGACAAGCCACTACAAGAGAACCAGTTTTTGACGACAGTGTATGGGGTTGTTAAAAGTTAGATTGTGGTTTTTAAAAGAACCATGGAGAAGAGAAGAGAACACATACGGTGGCTGCAGCGCACGGTGACAAGCGACGGCGACGGACGGCGACGGGGAAGAGACGAATGGCGCGGAGACCCCCCGCGTGGCAACGGACGGCGACGGGGAAGAGAAGGATGGCGCGGCGACGGGGAAGAGACGGATGGGGTGGTAGTTTCCGGTGGGTGGGGGCGGCGTAGGAGAGGGAAATCGGCGGCGGTGGAGGGGGGAATCGACAGAAGAGGAGGGGGAAGCCGTCGATCTAGTTGGTGCCGCCTGAGAGAAGCCCTCTCGATCCCAGGGGTGAAGCGAAGCAGACCGAAGATAGCAATGGCACACCTCCCAGGGGTGCGCCATACGTATAACGATAGCAATGACGCACCACTAAGGGGTGCGCCATAAGTATATAGATAGCAATGGCGCACCACTAAACGGTGTGCCATAAGTATATCGATAGCAATGGAGCACCACTGAGGGGTGCGCCATAAGTATATCGATAGCAATGGAGCACCACTAAGGGTTGCGTCTAATAATTTTTTATTTGTTATTTGAAAAAAATTATGAATATGAAAAAATATCATCAAATTTGTTTTTTTGAAAATATCATCAAATTTGTGATTTGAAAATATTTGAAAAAAAATCATAAAAATTGGTGTACCAATGGGCCGCGCACCTCCTAGGGGTGCACCTTCAATATTTTTTTGAATTTTTAGTTGCACTCATTTGTGAATTGATAAAACATTTATGAATATGAAAACATTTATGAATACAATCGAGAAATGAAGGCTACAATTTAAATACAATCGATATTAGCTAGCTATCTGTTTACAATCGTCTTGCCCTTATTTTTCGCAAATGGAGTTCTTCTTTTGAACGGACGTCCTTTAGGTAGGGTGGTCCTGCTTCTTCTTGTGGTGTATGTTGGTACTTCATCGTCGTCGTCATGTTCCATCTTCGGGTCGCCGTACTTGTCAAAGTCTTGCTCATTGGCGACTCCATCCATTCCGATGATTTTCCTTTTGCCTCTCCTCACGACAACACGACTGGGCTTTGACGGGTTGGTAATGAAGAAGCATTGGTCCACTTAGGAAGCCAGTACCCATGGCTCATTTTTCGTAGTGGCGTTTGCGCCTGCGGTCTTGGATTGGGCTTCGGGTATAACCATGGTGGTGAAATACCAGTCTTCTTTTAGGACGCTCTTGGCCCATCTGACACGGAACATGGGGACCTTCTCTCCAGCATAGCTCAGCTCCCAGATCTCCTCGATCCTTCTGTAGTATCTGTCCTTGTTGTTACCGGTGTAGGATTCCATCGTTACCCCGGAGTTCTGATAACCATCGCTCTTCATGTCCTTTCCCTCAGTGTAGAATGTGTAGCCATTGATATCGTACGCCTCATACGTCATCAGGTTGTGCTCGGCGCCCTGTGACAAGGCGAATATGAGTTGTTCTTCTGCGGAAGAATCCTCATGTAAAGGGTACGATAGAAGCTTCTTCTTGAACCAACGCGTGAAACATGAGTTGTGCTCTTTGATTATATCTCCGTCCGTCCTCTGTTGGCCTCGGTCATTGTACGTCTTCTTAATAAAGGTTTTGTGCTCTACCACCCAAGGATCGACCACGTCTATGTGTTGTAGCGCGACTAGGTTTGCTCTTTCAAAGTCGGGGAGTCGACCCTCGAGGTCGACATGCATTTTGCGGCGACCCTCACGGTGACCCCATCCAGCGAGCCTATCGAGGTGCTTGTTGACGGGCAGACCAACGGGGTTCTCGATGCCTAGATAATTCGTGCAGTAGGAGATGCACTCTTCGGTCAGAAAGCCCCTGGCTATGCTTCCCTCTGGACGTGACATGTTGCGAACGTATCCTTTGATGACACCATTCATCCTTCCGAACGACATCATGTTGTGCAGGAACGTCGGCCCGAGTTGGATGATATCCTCCATGATATGGACCAGCAGATGCACCATAACGTCGAAGAATGCGGGCGGGAAGTACATCTCAAGCTCGCACAGTATCACCACAATCTTTTCCTGTAGCCTTCTGAGTTGCCTCACGCCAACCGACTTCCGAAAGATGACGTCAAAAAAGATGCATCGGCCAAATAGCGTTTCACGGACGTGCGCATCCATGATTCCACGGATTGTAACTGGAAGTATCTGCGTCATCAGCATGTGACAGTCGTGAGACTTCATCCCGCTGAACTTCTGCTTCGCTGAGTCCAGGTATGCTTATCTTCCCCACGTAACCCTAAGGAAGTTTTACTCCTACGAGGCAGGTGAAAAACTGATCGATCTCATCCTGACTTAGAGTGAAGCACACGGGAGGGAAGTCATTTCCGGTCTTCTTGGCCTTTTTGCCTTTGCGACGACTTTCCGTGTCCTGCTTCGCCTCATCATCATCATCATCATCATCATCATTATTAGCATGAAGCTCCTCCCTGATGCCCATTGATTTCAAGTCTGCCCTTGCTTTCGGCCCATCTTTGGTCCTCTCTGGCATGTTGAGTAGGGTACCAAGCAGACTCTCGCACACGTTCTTCGTGAGATGCATGACATCAAGGCTATGAGGCATGACAAGTCCCAGAAAACAGACCTCGTTTTCCATACCTTCAGCAGCGGCTCTGGCGCCTTTCGCTTCTTTCCCGGCTCTGGCGCCTTTCCCGGCAGTGGGCACTCTTTCCAATTTTTCAACAGCTTGTCTATTTCCTCGCCGCTCCTCGTACGCGGGTGTCTTCGGGGTTCAGTTTCACCATTGAACAGATCCTTGCGTTTTCTCCATGAGTCATCGTCGCGAAGCCACCTTCGATGTCCCATGAACACGGTTTTCGAAGACCCGGGATCTCTATCTAGCTGGCGATACGTTGTGTCATCAATGCACCTGACGCATCCAGAAAATTCGTGGACCACCTGCCCCGCGACATATCCGTAAGCGAGATAGTCGTGCACCGTCGTGAGCAGTGCGGCTCTCATAGGGAAATATTCATTCTCTACGGTGTCCCACGTATTGGTTGGCGTTTTCCACAGCGTGTCTAGCTCCTCTTTCAGCAGCCCCAGATACAGATTGATGTCGTTCCCTGGTTGTTTTGGCCCTTCAATTAGATACTCATGTGAATGTACTTCCTCTTCATGCACAACCAGGGGGGAAGGTTGTACATCCACACAAACAGAGGCCAGGTGCTATGTGTGCTTCTCTGGCTGCCAAATGGATTGACTCCATTGGTGCTCGCGCCCAGCACGATGTTCCTTGGATCGTTCCCAAATTCTGGGTGTTCGAAGTTCAACGCTTGCCACTGGCTCGCATCCTTAGGGTGACTCAGCATCTTGTATTTTTTATTTATCTCCGGATCATTTGCGTCATCTTCTCGCTTCTTCTCCTCCCTATCCATGTGCCAACGCAGGAGCTTTGCTACCTTAGGGTCCGCGAAATACCGCTGCAGACGAGGAGTGATCGGAAAGTACCACACCACTTTTCGAGGAGCTTTCTTCCTCTTCTTGTATCGAGTGACGCCGCACACTGGACATATGGTAGACTCCGCGTGCTCGTCCCGATAAATGATGCAATTGTTCATGCACACATGGTATTTCATGTGCGATAAATCCAGAGGGCACATGATTTTCTTCGCCTCCTCGAAACTGGTCGGGCACTTGTTCCCCTTGGGAAGACGTTCGTGCCAGAATGACATGTTCTCATCGAAGCATGCGTCGGTCATTTTGTGTTTTACCTTCATCTCCAGAGCCATGAGCGTTACTTTTAGGCGGGTATCCTCGGGCCTGCATCCTTCATACAATGGGGTAACCGCGTCTATCTCTAGTTGATCCAGCTTGGCTTTCTCTCGGGCGGCAGCTCTTGTGTTATCCGTCTGCTTGAGAAGCAGCTCTTGAATATGAGTGTCCTGCACCCAGCCCATCGATGGTCCATCGTCGTCTGCTCCGGCATCTTCATCTTCATGATCATGCCCTTCGTCTGCTCTGGCATCTTCCTCATCATCATGTCCGGCATCTTCTACATGATGACTATGTACTGCATCTACTTCGTGATCATGTCCTGGAGATTCTTCGTCTTCTCGCCCGCCCTCGCCGCGGTTGTCTTGCTCATGCCCTTCCTCATTTCTTGCCCGGCCCCCATGGATGACTTCATAATCATCTTCATCACCTTGCCACCGATAGCCATCCATGAAACAACGCACGAGCGGGTGGTCCCGCACCTGTACGGAATCCGGGTCCATAAGGCTCCTTAGCTTGCATCTTCGACGCGGACATCTTATCTCCATCTTGTTCTTTTGAAGCATCTCAGCCTTCGCGGAGATCAAAAACCTATTCACGATGCCTTCGGTCATTGTGCGGACCATGGTCGCCTGCGGGGTAGAGCAAAACGATATTTTAGAACCAAGAAAATTTTTGGCATGACTTTGCCTAAAAATAGGACCAAAAAGAATGCATGCCAAATTCTTGCCGAAACGGAAATGAATCAACATTCCGGCAAAATATTGGCAACTATCGCATTTCAAATACCGGTACCTGCAAACACAAACATATATGCAACACCACAAACATATGCAACACCACAAACATACATAGATCTAGCTAGGCCATAAAAAGTGCATGTGCACGTTGTTGGAGGGAGAAAAAGGTAGATCTACAACATAAAGAAAGCTTTCCCCTTACTTACCTATCAAAAAAAAGGTAATTTAACCACTTAATTTGGATGAATCTATGGTGCAAATGAGGTGAGGAGGAGGAGGTAGCCGAGACAAGTTTGGAGGAGGAGGTGGAGAGAATGAAGTGGGGAAAGTGAGTGTGCTAGGTGGCTGTCCAAAATATCTAGTTGGTCCCAGGTTACTAATGGCGCACCACCTACAAATGCGCATTAGTAACCCTGGCTACTAATGGCGCACAAGTTAGGTGTTGCGCCATTACTAGTTTTGCAAAAATAAAAAAAATGTTAGTAGTGGCGCACCTCGTGTGTGGTGCGCCATTACTAGTTTGAACTAGTAATGGCGCACTATACACCGGTGCGCCATTACTAGTTATGAAAAAAAAGTAATTTTTTTTGTTAGTAGTGGCGCACCGCGTGTGTGGTGCACCATTACTAGTTATAACTAGTAATGTCGCACTGTGCCCTGGTGTGCCATTACTAGTTTTGGAAAAATAATAATAAAAAAGATTGTTAGTAGTGGCGCACCGTGGGTGTGGTACGCCATTAGTGTCTATCGCACTAGTGGCGCACCACATGTGTGGTGCGCCATTAATGTCCATATTATCTATAGCCCTTTCCCTAGTAGTGATTGGAAATTCATTAAGGAGAATGAGGACTACTTTCCAAGTGTACAATTTAATTTCCACTTCATTGGTCTGGATGAGTTCATTGGCAGAGAGCTTACTACATGGAACAATGAGATGATGATGCAATTCTACTCCACTACACATTTATACGAAGGTGGTAGAATTGTATGGATGACTAAAGGAGCAAGGTATGAATGCACTGTTGAGGAGTGGGCTGCACTACTTGGAGTTCTAGATGCTTAGGATGGTGATCTGGATGTATACTCAGAATCCAAGGTGAGTCAGAATGTCATGAAGGATATGTATACTCCCATCCCGTAGACAAAGTGCAATCTCACAAGCTAGTATCCATCTACTATCTGCAAGCAGGCCTAGTACCATTAACACTATTCTGAGGCATACCTTGATGCCCAAGTCAAGAGATGACAAGATGATCCGAGGCTACTCCATCAACATGCTGATCCACCTTGACGGACATGATTGTTGAGACAATCAAGAGGGTTGCTGCTAATCAAAAGCGCTCTTGCTGCTATGCACCCTACACCCAGATGCTTATCAACTCTCAGCTGTAGCAGCACATTTTTGCTCTAGATCGTCCACATCTGCCCCTAAAGTGAGATCTCGAGGATAATCTTGTGGTGATGGACCCAGATCATCCCACATCGGCTACAACACAGGTAGAGGCAGAAGCAGGTCGAGCAGCTAGTGCTCAAGCCCCCAGATCCAGGAACGAGCAAACGGATCTTTTGATCTCAGCAGTTCAGGGCATGTAGAAGGATATCAAGGGGATTCTGGACAACCAGAACAGTCAGGTGAGGATCTTTGAGACAAGGATCAAGACTCCTTGTGACAAGGTGGACAAGGTGACAAAGGCAATCATAGAGCTTTAGAAGGAAGTTGACTCCATGCACATCCCTTGGGTCTCTTGTAATTCTTCAGATGATGGTGATGACGGATCACCTCTCAGGCCGGGCACTCAGTTCACTACTAAGGCTAGATCAGCCACAGTGCCTACACCAGACTTAAGGCCCTCTTCATCACCTCCTCCTACTGTCAACACAACTTCTGCTCCATTAGCTCCAGTTCCTCCAGTGTCCACTCCATCTCAGTCCACGACATCTGCATAGATCTTCGTCGATGCCGTTATCTCGACTCCTTCATCAACAACCAGAGGAGATCAGGCCAAGAACACTTAGATATATGCCTTTGAACTTTTTGGTAACTTATTGCCAAAGGGGGAGAAGTGTATATAGATCTCTAGGCTTCGAGTGAGAGAGCATTTTGGTGTTTATCGCTTTTTCAAAAAAAATTGCTTTTGCTTGCTTTTGATGATGTGTTTGATCATATGCTTTATTGTGTGGTGCTACTATTTGCTATCATCGTAATGCTTATGTGATGATCATTCATCTTTGCTTCATTATGTTGTTCTATGATGTTCATTCCAATTACGCTCGCACACCACCAAGTGGTATGTGACATGTAAGAAGTGACCCATGTACCTAATCGATTGTGCATTTGCATTTGAACACAAACCTAAAATAATGCACAAATTTAGGAGGAGCTCTTGCTTATCACATATTTCTCAAAGCGACGATCATATTCATTGATTTTATATTTGTCGAAGCTTTGATCTATATGTTGTCGTCAATTACCAAAAAGGGGGAGATTGAAAGCACATTTGCTGCCTTGGTGGTTTTGGTAATTAATAACGACATATAAGTCATTGAACTAATGTTTCCACCAAGTATATTTCAGGAAAATTTCAATGATAGGGATGGCCAAAGGATTGCGGAGATTGTTGAATTATCCCAAGGTGCAAGGAAATATGTTGGCCAAGCTTCAAGCAAGAGGACTCTACATTTTACATTTGTGAGAAATCACTTTGAGTCCATAGTTAAGCCAATACTATTAAAAGGGGGTGAAGGTTTGATGATGAACAATATGCTCAATCATGCACAAGTGATAGTCATCAAAACATCCACAAACTCTCCCACCAAAGTCTGTCCAAAGTCAAATATGCAAAATCTTTGCAAGCAACATTTCTATCCCCGTGCCACCGATTCCAAACCCTAGACAGACTCAGCCAAACCCCAACACTTCGGTGCAGCCGACACTACTCTCGGTGCCACCGAGTTGGGTTGCCAAGTTTTTGTTACGCAAGTTCATATTTTCGGTCCATCCGAGATTCTAAAGTTGCCACTTTTGGTCACTTCGATACCACCGAGATCTACACATCGGTGTCACCGAGTTGGTCATTTTGTGTCTAACGGTTGGTTTTTTGGTGATGCCTATATATACCCCTCCACCACTACCTACTAAAAAGAGAAGCACTTAGAACTATTCCATACCTATCCTACTCAGTTTTCTAAGAGAGAACCACCTACCCTTGTGTTGAGGTCAAGATCTTCCACTCCAACCATATGGATCTTGATTTCTAGCCTCCCCAAGTTGCTTTCCACCAATCCCATCTCTTCTACCAAGCCAAATCCGTGAGAGAGTGATTGTGTGTTGAGGATTCTATCATCTTGAAACACAAGAGCAAGGAGTTCATCGTCATTATTGAGCCTATTACCTTTTGGAGGGTGATGCCTCCTAGATTGGTAACGTGTCGCTTGGGAGCCTCCTACTTCATGTTGTGGAGTGAACCAAGAAGTTTGTAAGGGCAAGGACATCGCCTACTTCGTGAATATCTACCCATAGTGAGGCTAGTCCTTCATGGACGGAAGCCGTATGGAATATTTAAGGTTGCTTCTTCATGGAACCCTCCGTGGGTAGAGCCCTCCGTAGACTCTCGCGGCCGTTACCCTCTGTGGGTTGAAGACTCCCTGAACGTGGACGTACGACAGCACCACCTATCAGAACGACAGGAAAAATTATCGTGTCATCACTTGTGTTTGCTTTCCTAACCCTCTGTTTACTTACATGTGCAATGCCTTTATTTTCTGCTGCTACACTCTTAGACATGCATGTGTAGGGTGTTACGTGATACGCTATGAATTGTAAAACTTGCCAAGAATTAAAATTGGGAAAATGGACAAACTTTTATTTGCTCAAGTAGTATAATCACCCCCCTCTAGACCTACTTTCGATCCTACCGCGACGCTCCGGTGATCAAGGCCAAGCAAGCAGCGACGCCCGCCATGGAGATGCCCATGGCGATGGCGGGAACCCCCATGCCCCTGGGTCTTAGGATGGAGCGGTACCGCCTGCGGGTGGTACGGCAAACTCTGGTGGCGGAAGGGTATCTTCCAGGGCACCCACGCCAACGCCTACACCACAACCTTCCCAGGACATGCGCGAAGAGTCGCGCCACGGCGCCCGCAGTTCTCAACGTCCCCACGGAAAAGCTCGTACGCATCACACCCAAGGTGCGTGGGACCAGCATACTTGCCAGGAAGCTAGTGGGAGGGGCATGGTGTCACGGGACCGCAGTGGTGCTGCTTCTAATAGAGTTAGAAGTCAGAGCACCTTGCGTTTCTCGCGCCGTTCGCTGCTGACCACGTCGGAGGAAGCGATGGCACGGGCACAACTACTGCTAAACTTCCCTGCTCTTGTGGAGAAGCTTGACGAATGGAGGGCCACCATTCAGAGCCTCCTTAGCCTTGTAGATAAATTTTGGTCCACCGAGCCCGCTCACGCCAATGGTGAGAGGGCCAAAGGCGGTGCAACTTTGGCGCACTCTCCTCCACAACAACAACGCCGTTCATCGACTCGATGGACCCACGCTTACGATGGTTACTCAACGACGTTGTCTGGCCCACGGACGCGCCGCGAGCAGCGTCAAGTTCTTTGAGAACGCGACAAGGAAGACATTCGAACTGCAATCGAGCGGCGGCGGAAAGCGTGCCTCATGTCTGATAGGTGCGCGGAGCCCATTGTAGACAAGTCTGCGCGAGGGTATCTTGTCAGCCTACCTTACGAGGTGGGTTGTCCAGCGTTTACCCGTGAGTTGCGACAACTCCAGTGGCCCAACTCTCGCATGTTCAAACTGGAAGTCCCGGAGAAATATGATGGCAAGACTCATCCGTCGGAGTTCCTGAGCATCTACACCATTGCGATGCAGGCTGCCGGGGGCACGATGACAAGATACTCGCCAACTACTTCCCGTTGGTGCTTAAGCCCAACGTCAGGTCGTGGTTGATGCACTTGCCAGAGGGGTCCATCGCCTCCTGGGTAGACCTGTGCCAGGAGTTTGTTGGCGCCTTCACAGGAGGTCATCAAGCTCCTGGCCAGGAAAGTGATCTGCCTATCATCCCCCAAAAGGAGGGCGAAACTTTGCGCAAGTACATCCAAAGGTTCAACCGCGTGTACCACAACATAACAAACGTTCATCCTACCCCTGTTATCAGCGTGTTCCATCAGAACGTGCAGAACCGCAGGATGCAGGAACAGCTGGCGATGAACAGGGTCAGGGACGTTGTCAAGCTTTATGCTTTGGCAAACAAATGTGCTCGGGCTGAAGAACGGAGGAGACTCCCTGACGAAGATGTTGGTGCAGGGGTCGACTCTGAAGATGAAGACACCTCCAGCCTGGCAAAGAAGGGCCGACGGCGGAACAAGAAGCGCAAGGGCAAGGCCGTACTTGCCGTCGAGGGACCCGGCAACTCCAGCACTGGCAAGAAGGGAAAGGTTGATGACCCTGGCAATAATGTTGCAGGGTGTGCCTCTTGCCATGCCCTGGCGTCTGCTCACAAGCCAGAAGGCTCCGACAAGCAGTATTGCAAGATCCATCGCACGAAAGGCCATGATCTCCAAGACTTCCGACAAGTTGAGCAGCTTGCCGAGAAGCAAAAAGCCGACTACGAGAGCCGAGATAAGCAGAAAGGCCAGGATGGTGCTGAGGGGTCCGGCAAGAAAACGTGTTGGCTGAGGAGGTCGCTGCGGCAAGCCCAAGCAACAAAAAGACTGGCCCGCCCGTGGACGCGACAAGCAAGAGGGAGATGATGATGACGTCGAAGAGGATGATGAGTCCAGCGAGCATGAGTTCCAGAAGGCTATAGAGATGATGTGCATAGAGGGAGGTGCCTCATCACATTCCTCCCATTGCCAACTTAAACAGTGGGAGCGCGAGGTTAATGCGGCAGAGCCCTCTATCGGTACCCAGAGACCTCTGAAGTGGTCCAACACTCCTATCATCTTTGACGCGGAGGATCACCATGATCGCATAACTCCGGTCGGGTGCCTGCGGTTGTTGGTTTCACCAACAATCCGCAACCTCAAGGTGATGGAGATGCTAGTCGATAGTGGGGCCAGCCTGAACCTGATCTCGCCTGATGTCATATAGAGGCTGCAAATTCCTCATGAGGATCTCGAGCCGACATGCACTTTCCAAGGGGTCAATTCAGGAAGAACTCAGCCGAAGGCCAAGGTCACGCTCCCGGTGATGTTTGGCAGTGATAAGAATTTCAGAACGAAGAAGATCGTTTTCGATATCGCAAAGATCTCGTTGCTGTACAATGGCATCCTTGGTCGCCCAACACTGGCCAAGTTCATGGCGTCCACCCGCTTCACTTACAACATGCTGAAGATGCCCAGGCCAATGAGCATCATAACTATCAACTCCGACAAGAAAAGCGCACTTATCTGCACCGACCAGCTCTACCAGGGCGCAGTTGCAACACCTGTAGCGAAGGCACTTGCTCCTGCCACTGAAGCTCCTGGGGGGAAGAAAACCGGCAAGGCCTCTGGCACACATTCCGGCAACGCACCTCCTCGAAGTACCGCACTCGCGTTGATGATGTGCCAGAGAGCTCCACCGGCAAGAGCACAAAGTCCAAGGCTGCTCCACTAGAGACCAAGAAGGTTCTTGCTAAGGAGGATGGCACGGGGGTAACTTTCACCATAAGTTCCACCCTTGATGACAAATAGGAAAGCTCGCTCATCGCCTTCCTGCTGGCTAATATCGATGTGTTTGCATGACAACCATCTGATTTCCCCAGTGTTCCCAGAGAGGTGATTGAGCACCACCTTGCCATCTGCCCACATGTGCGACCCGTCAAGCAAAAGGTCCGGAAGCAAGCTTTGGAGCGGCAATAGTTTATTGCCAAAGAGGTCAAGAAACTAGAAGTGGATGGCTTGATCATAGGAGTACTCCATCCAACATGGTCGTCCAATCCAATCGTAGTGCGCAAGGGGAATGGAAAATGGAGGTTGTGCATCGATGTCACAAACATCAACAAAGCCTGCCCCAAAGATCCTTTTTCCTTGCCGACCATCAAACAGATTTTGGACTCCACCACCGGTTGCGACTTGTTGTCTTTCCTTGACACCTATTCCGGTTATCATCAGATTTTCATGGCCAAGTAAGACGAGGAGAAGACCACATTTATCATCCCATGTCGTACATATTGTTTTGTACCTATGCCTTTTGGGTTGAAAAGTATTGGTTCTACATTTGCCAGAGTGGTCCAGATTGGTTTTGAGCCCCAGCTACATAGAATATGGAGTCTTATATGGATGACATAGTGGTCAAAACCAAGGACAAGGCTACACTCATATCATACCTAGAAGAAACATTTGCCAATCTGCGCAAGATAAACATGAAGCTCAACCCTGAGAAGTGTGTGTTCGGCATCCCATCCGGTAAGCTTCTTGGGTTCTTTGTATCTCAACGAGGAATTGCAGAAAATCCTAACAAGATCAAAGCGATTGACCAAATTGAAGCACCAAGACGAGTCAAAGATGTACGCCGTCTTGCCGGCTGTGTTGCTGCCCTGAGTAGGTTCATCTCAAAATCTACTGAGCGTGCCCTTCCCTTTTTCAAAATCTTGCAGAAGGGAGGTCCAATGAAATGGAATCCGGAAGCGGAGGCAGCATTGTAGGATTTGAAGAAGTACCTCTCCTCTCCGCCAGTCCTAGTCGCGCCAAAACCACAAGAGCCGTTGTTGCTATATCTGGCGGCTACTAATAAAGTGGTGAGTGCTGCACTAGTGGCTGAAAGAGAAGTTGATGAAGAAGCAGCGGCAATGGCAGGGCCACCAAGCGACAAGCCAGGACATTCCCCAGCAGGGTCTGGTGCCAGCAAGGGAGGATCTGCAAAGTTGAATGAGGCAATCCAGAAGAAGAAGGTGGTGCAGCGCCAAGTTTATTTTGTCAGCTCCCTATTACAGGGGCTTGGTCGAGATATTCTGTCATGCAAAAGTTTCTCTTCGGCCTTCTTATGACCTCGAGGAAGCTGCACCACTACTTCCAAGCACATGAGATCACCGTTGTCACTCGCTTCCCACTGCAGCGAATCTTGTGAAACCAAGAAGCTACTGGTAGGATTGTAGAGTGGGCTTTGGAACTATCAAGATTTGGTCTCATGTTTGAAAGCACTTGGACCATTCAGAGCAGTGACTTGGCGGAGTTCATTGCAGAGTGGACCCAACGCCCGACGAAGAAGTTCCAGAGTCAACTCTCCCCGGTAAGGAAACCGATCAAGAATGGATCATGTATTTTGATGGAGATTTCACGCTACAAGGCGCCGATGCTGGGGTGCTGCTTGTCGCACCCACCGGAGAGCACCTCAAATATGTGATTCAAATGCACTTTCCTAGGGAGAGATCAACGAACAACACTCCTGAGTATGAAGGGCCGCTTGCCAGTCTCAGGATTCAGGCAGACCTTGGGATCAAGAAACTTATTGTCAGGGGTGATTCTTAGCTTGTCGTCAGGCAAGTGAACAAAGATTACCAGAGTCCATTCATGGAAGCTTATATAGATGAAGTGAGGAAGTTGGAAGAATGTTTTGATGGCTTGCAAATGAAGCACATTCCACGTGCAGAGAACGGCGTTACCAATGGCCTGTCAAAGTGTGCTGCCCTTAAGTTGCCTGTGGAACAAGGAACTTTCGTGCTCCGGCTGACTCAACCCTCCGTGACGCCATCAAATGGACAACAAAAAAGAAGGAAGTTGAGTTCCGGCAAGTATTTCCCGGTAGAGCTCCTAGAAGCCACCAGGGAGGATGTTGCCGGAGATAACGTCAGGCTTGCCGATGAGTGCCGTGCTCCGGTGGGGCCTCAGGCCCTTGCCGTGGAAGCACACGCTCCCGCTAGGCTTGCTGGGATCCTGCAGGCTCCGGCGGGGCCCAGGACCTTGCCGTAGAGACAAATGCTCCCCCAGCAGAGGATATGCCTTTAGCCCTTGTTGTCGAGCCCCGGGCTCCACCATGGGCACATCACATCGTCCATTTCCTTCAAAGGGGGAGAACTCCCTAAGGAACAAGAGGAAGCAGAGAAAGTAGCCTGCCGGTCTCATATGTACCAGTTCGTGGACAACGTCCTTTACAGAAAGAGGTCGAATGGTGAGAAGCTCAAGTGCATTTCTAGGGAGGATGGACTAGAGCTGTTGGCAAAGATACATGGAGGCACATGTGGCTCCCACATAGGGCCAAGAGCATTTACCGAAAAGGTTTCTTTTGGCCCACTGCCCTCCAGGATGCAACTATGTTAGTAACCAAGTGTGAAGCATGCCAGTTTCATTTAAAGAAATTACATCAGCCAACTCAAGCCGTTCAAACAATCCCTCTCTCTTCGCCATTTTGGTTTGGGGGCTCGACATCTTGGGCCCCTTTCCCCGCGTTGACGGGGGCTTTGAGTACTTGTATGTTGCAATCGAAAAGTTCACACAATGGCCAAAAGTGGAAGCAGTGTGAAACGTGACAAGACAGTCAGCCGTCAAGTTCTCCAAAGGACTAGTTCGCCGCTTTGGTGTTCCCAAACGGGATCATTACTGATAATGGCACATAGTTCATGAGCTGCACCTTCATGCAGTATGTCCAAGACCTTGGCAGCAAATTCTTTTTTGCTTCTGTCGCCCACCCAAGGAGCAATGACCAAGCGGAAAGGGCTAATGCTAAAGTGTTGTGAGGCCTCAAGAAGAGAACTTTCGACAAGCTGCGCAAGTGCGGAAGGCACTGGATTGATGAGTTGCCGGTGGTTCTTTGGTCAATTAGGATGACACCAGATCGAGCTACCGGCCGGTGGTTCTTACACGGGGCAGAAGCAGTTATCACCACATAACTCATATACGAGTCACCTCGAGTGCTCTCGTATGATGATCTCGAGCAAGAGCAATTGCGGCAAGATGATGCGACACTCCTTGAGGAAGACCGTCTTCAGGCTGCTGTGAGAGCTGCATGCTACCAGCAAGCTTTGTGCGGCTACCATAGCCGCAAGGTTAATACCATAAGTCTTGAGGAATGCGTCCTTGTTCTTTGGCAAGTTGAGTTCGCCAAGAATTCCAACAAGTTGACGCCAAAGTGGGAAGGCCCTTATCGGGTAGTACGAGTCACCAGGCCTGGCGCAGTCCGCCTGGAGACCAAAGATGTCATCCTAGTGAGTAACACCTAGAATATCGAACATCTTCACAAGTTCTACCAATAAGGCACGGTTGCCGGGCCTCTCGGCAATCACCTTTTGTACAAGTCTTGCCGCTGAAGCATGTAATCCTTGGAACAAAGCCAGGCTCAGACCCTGTGCGTAGTTGAATAAATATAAGTGTTCTGCAATCTTGATCAATTCTCATGTTTACTTATGTGCATGTTTGTCTGAGGTACTGCATTTCACTTAATCCCGGCAAGGGCTAATGGACCGCCAAGGTTCCATATCCATATTTTCTTTTCTTTCTTTTTCTCAAAGGACAGAATGTCACCTCGCGTGCAGCTTTGCCGGGGGGGGGGAACGGTGGTATGGATACCTACGAGCGACGTCCCAAAGAAACTTGTTGAAAGGAGTACGTCAACAAAAACATAAGTTGCAAAACCCCAAGAGAATTCTTGCTATGGAGTTATTTCCCTTGGGCGATTTCGACTTCTGTATGAAAAACCTGCATGCGGAGGAACCTTGTGGTGATTGGTTGCGTCCCTATTCTGTTTCGAGTCCGCTCAACAGTCTAGGTGGCTGCACTTGAAAGGCCAGGGTCTCTTGCCGGTGGCAACTTTGCCAACACGCTACTATAGTTTCCAATCAAGCGTAGGGTGAATGCATACAGAGAGAAATCAAACAAGCAAGATAAAATACTGATTTTTCAAAGCATAACATGCAGTAGTACATCGGTCTTGCCGAGATTCTAACATAAAATAAATTGTTCTTGGCATGTGCGACAGTGAGGACTAAGGCAGTTAATCCCAGCTATCGCCTTCAACACGCTTGACTTGGCTTACCCTCTCGACGATGGGCACGACGAGTTCCTCAAGCAGCTTGATGTCTACACCATTCGGCAAGCGGTCGACGACATTGGTGAGGTTGAGGCTGGGGTTCCTGTACGCCACCTTGACGAGCACCTTGCGGAGAATGACCTGGCAGAGCTTACGCGACTCGCTGGCCAGGTAGGACGCCCCGTTGGAGTGAAGCTGCTCAAGGACTCCAAGTAGGCTCTCAAGGAACATGGTCAACTTGGCGCTCGTGGACACCCTGTTTCCACGAGAATACATGGAGCCTTCTAGGCCCATGGCGGACAGTTGCTCAGCAAGCTTCTCCGCGACGTCGACAAGATTCTCAGTCCAGATTTCCACCCCATGTACATAGTCATTGTGAGTGGTAGAGGCGCTCTTGACCTGCTCCTTCTCATCGTGGACATCCTTGACTAGAGCCTTCTTTTGGGTCCTGACAGTCTCGAGGCTCTTGGTCAGCATGGCCAGCTTCAGGTTCAGGTCATTGATGGACTCGTTGGCTGAAGAGAGCTGCTTGGTCTTGTCCAAAATGGTGACCTGCATCTCCATCAGGCTGGCGAGGGCTTTGTCTCTTTCAGTCTTAAGCGACGAGACCTCCTTGTCGAGATTCTCAAGGTCGGCCTCCAGTTTATTCACCCTCTCCTCAAGTAGCATCGACGGCCTCCTTCAGCTTGCCAACGTGGTTTACAGTCAGACCCTCGAGTGTCTCCTTGTGCTTCCGCTCCAGTTCCCGGGTCTGCTACGTGACGAGTTCCTCGAGCTCCACTTACTTGCCTCGAAGTTTGTCAGCAAGCGCCTTCTCGCGGGCTGCAAGTTCTTCCTCTTGAGCGTCGAGCAAGATACAGCGCTCCGTCAAGCAAGTGTCCTCTATAGCAGCCCATTATTTGGCCTCCTCTTGCACTTTCTCGGCTTTGGACTGCTACCTGAAAAGTTAGCTCCAGCCTTGACTCGGTTGCGTCTGACCAGACTTCAGATCCTCTAAAGCTTGGGCAAACCAGGCCTGAGTCTCTGTGACATCCTCCTGGAAGTTGGCCTCAGCCGCTTCCATATTCGCTGCCATGGAGTCCAGTTTCTCCTTTCAGGCACGGTGAAGCGCCTGGAGCTTCTGGAAGCCGTCGCCCATGGTCTAGATGTCACACCCTGTGTTGTATCACCTTGATATGTTTGGGTTTATAAATATTGGAACCAATTAAAACTTTTCGTCAGTGATGTGCTTGTTTGAAGTGTTGCTTGTTAATTGTGGTTATGGCACTCCTAGATTCTATTCCACTTCATATTCATCTTCCTTGTCCCAAACCTCTTTCCCAATGATCATGCCATGTGAATATTGCCCAAAACTATTTTTATCAAATTTTGTTTTAACCAAAAATGATTTAGTCAGATTAGGTTTTCAAGACCCCCTAAAATGAGGTTTGCACAACAAGTCCTCAAATTGGGTGGATTATTCTTTTCCAAAGACTTTGTTTCAAACCCACTATATATAAGGCATCCCAAAACCACAAAATATTATTTTTAAAGATTATTTCACTATTTTATTTAAAGGCTTTTCCTTAAGGCCAGAAATTGGTTTTCATAGGGAAAAATTATTTAAATGCTTTGAAAATATTTGAGAAAATTTAGGGAAACTCAGTCGACATATATTTTCCATCTATACGAGTTTCGACACAAGGGCATGATCACATCATAGGCAAACCCCCTCAAAACCCTTTCTATTCAAATCAAGGTTTTGAAATATTTCTATAAGAAATATTCTCAATAAATTCCAGGAAAATACCAGCAAGTCAACACTATCATAAATGATGATCTTGAAAAGTTTCATCTCAATACAAGTTGGTTTGGTTCATCAAACCATCGCAAAACCATCCCTGTCCAGAATCAAATTTGAGCAACTTTACATTATGAAGTGTCTCCCCTTGGCCCCCAACATTGTGGGCATGCTCTAATGGCCAAATAGGGATGATACACTAAGTGGTGCATCAAGGGTAAAAGCATAGCATCAATAGATCTATAGAAACCTGATTTTGTGAATTTATATGGTTTAACAAATCTTCATTGTCAACCTTTTCCCCTTGAGCTCAAACTTGGTGAATCCTTTCATTTTTACCCTGCCATTGACCCTGGAAAGTATCTCAGTAAGGTGGTAACTTCTTCTTACCCAAAACCATACCAAACACCTTCTGGTGAATTGGTAAAACCTCTGGTTTCACTCCTTTTCCTTTTACCCTTGCCCCCAAATTTTTACCACAGCCTCCTGTGAATACCTTTCACCTCCAGTAAAACCCTTAGGGGCATAGCTCATTGGTTTGAGGGGTAAAACCTCTATTTCTACCCCTCTCCCCCTTTCCTTCTACCCTAAGGCATCAACAGAGCATCCAATGGCCTATTCCCCATTGTTAAACCTCCCTAGATCCTCAGGACACTAGTGGACGCACCATTGTGCCAAGGTGATGCCCTGGCATGCAGAGCTTGCGCTCTCGAGCATAATATAGTGCGCACCCGCACCGTAGCCTCTAGTCAACGGGCATCCCCGACAGCCTCGGGCTGCCCCACCTTGTCCCCTCTGTCCCCCTCGGTGTCCGCAACACGCCGCATGGTCGGCCCCCTCCTCCCTCTCTCTCCGACGCCTCCTGCATGCGTGCCCGGCACCGCGCGGCTTGGCCAACCAGGGAGCTCGCACGCGCGGGCGCCCACACCTTCCTCTTCTCTCCCCCTGGCCTCGACCACCCCCACGAACACCCTGGGCACATTATTTCCCTTCCCTGCGGCCTGTGGCGAGCACCCCGAGCTCACTGGCGCACCGCGTCCACATTGAGCCGGTGCTCGCCTATAAATAGTGCCTCCCCGAGCCCCTGCCCCTCTCTCCTCGACCCCTCCTTCACTCCCCTACTCCCCCGTGCCTAGAACGCTCTCCCCCATGGTCGGGAGCCCTCTCCCACACCAAACCCTCGCCGCCGCTGGCCATCTCCCCTCACCAGCGTGCCCCTCTCCCCCAGCGACCCCGTGACCTCCCCCCGATGCGCGGGAGCCCCGCGAGCACACTGGGCCCTCCGTTCCCGTCGTCGTGGCCTGGAGCCCCCCTCTAGTGAGCCCCTCTGCTACTGTCGTGAGGAGAGGGATGACAAGTGGGTCCCACCTGTCATCCCATTTCCCCCCTCCTCTCTTTGCTGGCAGGCAGGGCCCACGGACAGGTTTAAAACAAACCTGCCACGCGCGGCGCCTCGCCTGGGCCGGTTTAGTTACTCTGCTCTGGCCCGAGGGCACAATAGCTTTTTCCCTTTTTCTTTTCTTTTGCTACTTCCAAAAATTCCACAGATCTGAATATTTATCCAATGCCCATAATTCTTCTACCTTAAATCTTGAAATAATCTACAGAATTTAATTGTGCCACTTGTAAAAATGTTTGAAAATATTTTTAGAACTATTTTATTTTAAAACCTACATTAGGCACCTTTTTGCCTCTCTTCTTTAGTTTCCAAAATGTTTTTCACAACAAAACCCTAGCAGAATATTTTTAGTATGACATTTAGTATTTATCAGAGTAGGTTAACATTTTTTATAGTAGTTTGAGTGCTTTGTTTTGGTGTGTTGCTTATTTTTACCGCTTTATTTCGCGACGATAGATTGCACGGTTGACGAAGAAGTTGGACACAAAGACTTTGAAGACCCCAGAGACTTTGTTGAGCCAACAAGCAGCCCTTTGACCATGGTAAGAAACCATTTTTATTGCATGTCATATAGCACTTTACTTTCATCATATTTTATCATGTGGAGTAGTGACTCCTTTAGTGGGTTGTTTCTGACACTCTTACCGTTGACACTTGCATCATGCATTACCCTACCACCTTATGAGGGTTATGCGGGTGGGAGTAGTTATGATGCTAGTAGATGCTACACAAGTGGGATCGGGATCTATGCATAGTGATGGAAGGATAGAAATGATTTCAAAGACTTTTTCGAAAACCCCGTTGGGTGCCACTAATGCCCGAGGGAGATGATGATGAGTTGGGTAACCCCTTGAGAAAGAAGTGGTATGCCGGGGCAAGTGAGTGTGTGCTTTCGAAAATAGAGAGTACTAAGGTCAGCTGACCATCCCAGCCTTACATGCGCAACCACGATACCCGTTATGGGACGGGTCTTTGTTGATTACCTTTGTGGGTACTGGCAAGGAGCCCGCATTACTAGTGGAGGGAGTGGCATGGTCACTCTCGATACGAGGTTGTACCGGTATGTACGATCATGCACTGTCTTCACAGGCACCGGCACACCGTTGGTCCCCTCATGGATGGTACGATTAGAGCGAGGCTCGTGTGATGTACATCGTGAGGGCTGGGTACCAATCGAGGGGACTCTTTGTCTAGTATCTCTAGGGGAAAGGAATTGTTTGGGTGCTTATCTCGGGTATGTTATATATCGCGAGTCGTGGATGACACGGAAGTTCCCTGAGTCTTGTGGGTAAAGTGTGCAACCTCTGCAGAGTGTAAAACTATTTGAATAGCTGCGTCCGTGGTCATGGACAGTTGGAGGTCCTTCTTAGACTACGTCTGGATGTTTTCATGAAACTTGATGTGAGTATGGATGTGATGGTGACAAGGAGGTCACATGAGCTAAGTCCGATGACTTAGCCTGGGCATTGTACTAAGTCCAATGACTTAGCATGACGACTGAACACGAGGTGTTCAAACCCTACTTATGATGATATCCGTAATTTGTTCATGTGGATATTGCCTATTGTTGACGCATGCTTACTAGTTACATGATCATGTCATTGCATTTCATATTAGCTTTCCGCAAATTACCTACTTAGTGCTATATCATGCATCATTGTTACCTTGTTCCACAACTTGGGTTGCTTGTGAGTACATTCAAAGTAGTCATTGTCTTGCCACTAGTTATTTAATTGGCCAGGCATGGAAGAATAGGAGTATGTTGAAGAGTTCGTTGGTGACGAACATGCAAACTAGGATGCTTCCCAGTCAGAATGCCTGTAGGTTAAGGCAGATGGCATGGGTTCACGCTTTCGACCAAGATTTCCGCTGTTTGTTCTATTTTAAGTGTTTGGCCTGTGCGGCCCTATCTATGTAAGACTAAACCTTCACAGTCTGTATTTGTGTAAGATGCTAAATGTGGATGTAAGACTCTTGTTATTCAGCATATGTGTGTTAAGTGAGCATTGATCTCTGGGGTCACTATACACGTGCATTCGGTGATCACGACTTATGAGTCGGGGTCCCCACAGAGCTGGTATCAGAGCCATCCTAACTGTAGGAAGCCCTTAGTTTGCATGGATGTTATTAGGATAAAACTGACTTTCAAAACTACACCTAGCATTTGTACTTAGGAATTCTGCACTATTTACCTCTTGTCATCTTCACACAACACTAGGTTGACTCTCCTCCTTTCAAACCTTTGTAGATGGCCGTCGTACCCGAAGCGTTCCTGACATCCGGCTTCCCCTTACTCCTTGGGGACAGCCTGGAGAAGTGCCACTTTTGACAACTACCCATTTTCCTCTAGCACGAGCACTGGGTCAATGCCACCACGAAGGAGTACCACGTGGATGTGGTCGTGAAGGCAAACGACTCCCCGACGAGTTGGTTCTTTGAGGGACCATCGATGGAGACCATGATACTTGCGGTTGAGACAGCTGCATGCAAGGCACACCTACACCTTCGAGACATCATTCCAGAGATGGTTGACGAGCCAGCTACTCGCTACCTTCCCTTCCGGAAGGATGATTTTGGCGAGAGTTGGATGCTGATTCTGACCATGCAGGATGGAACACCTCTCAGGTTGCAAACCTACTTCATCCTCTCCGCCGATAGTCTGGTTCATAACCTGATGGTGGAGTCCGTGAAGCTCCGCAAGGAACTTCACCACACCTGAGAGCTACTTTGGCAAGCCAAGACGAAGCCAGAAAAGATCAAGAAGGATGGATCCCCCGAGGGATGACCAACTGTTGCTTATCGAGGAGGAGTACCCCCAGCTAGTGATGCATCCACACATCGTCATCGCATGAGTGCGAAGGAGTACCGCGAGATCTTCACCGACCCGCCTGCAAAGCGTCGTTGGGATGGACCTCCTTGTTCCCCGACCCCTTCAACTGGGAAAAATACCCATTCAGATCATGAACAGGAGGAAGACCCACAGGAGCGTGACTACGAGACCGAGCACTCCACCACCTGAGTCCGAGCTTAGGGTAGGATCAGTCATGTATCCCTCATGCGAAGTCGAGTCCGTGTAGTGGTTCATATGGAACCATGTGTGCTTGTTGTTTGTGTCTCGATGCAAGTCACGCTTTTGGCTTACGCAACATGTAAGTGACTCCATCGTCTATCTTAATATACGTTCTTGGTCTTTCGACCTTTTTATTAACACACTTGCACTCGACCAACCCCCTTAGGCGCGCTTTTCCATTCTAGCTTTTCCTCTTGTCTATCCCAGTTGTTTGACTTGGCTGCTCCAAACAGGATGCTGACGGCTACCCACTGAGGGATCACTAGAAGAGTGTCTAGAAGGGGAGTGAATAGACTACTAGCAGGAATTTGAAACCTAACCTTTCCCAAGTTAATCTGTTGGCAGATTTTAATAGTTTTAGCAAAGCTAGCAAGTCTAACAGCCCTACACATGCATGTCAACAAATATGGCAGCGGAAAGTAAAGCCATTGCATATGAAGTAAAGTGTTGAGATAGGTAGATCAAACGCAGTTGGAGATGCATGGATTTTCCCGTGGTTCTGATAGGTGGTACTATCGTACATCCACGTTTATGGAGTCTTCAAACCACGGATGGTAATGGTCGCGAGATTCCATGGAGGGCTCCACCAAAAAGGGTCCACGAAGTAGCCACCTTGACTATTCCATAACAGCTTTCGTCCATGAAGGACTAGCCTCACTATGGGTAGATCTTCCAGAAGTGGGCGATCTCCTTGCCCTTGCAAACTTCTTGGTTCACTCCACAACACGAAGTAGGAGGCTCCCAAGCGACACCTAACCAATCTAGGAGGCACCACCCTCCAAAAGGTAATATGCTCGGTAATGACGATGAACTCCTTGCTCTCGTGCTTCAAGATGATGGGCTCCTCAGCACCCAATCACTCTCTCACAGATTTGGCATGGTGGAAGAGATGGGATTGGTGGAAATCTAATTGGGGAGGCTAGAGATCAAGATCCATATGATTGGAGTGGAAGATCTTGACCTCAACACAAGGGTAGGTGGTTCTCTCTCAGAAAATTGGATGGGGCAAGTGTGGAATAGTTCCGAGTTCTTCCCTCTCGTGTAGGTGGTGGTGAAGGGGTATATATAGGCATCCCCAAAAATCCAACCGTTACACACAAAATGACCAACTCAATGACACCGATGTCTTAATCTCCGTGGTACCGAAGTGATCAAAAGGTGGCAACTTTTGAATCTCGGTGAGACTGATATAGGAAACTCGGTTGCACCGATAAGGTGACCAACGGTCAGATTTCCAATCTTGGTGATGCTGATCCAACATTCTCGGAGGTACCTCTAATGTGAATTTGCATAACAGAAAGTTGGCAACCTAAACTTGGTGGCACCAGTATGGAATCAGTTGCACCGAAGTGGCTAGGGTTTGGCTGAGTTTGTCTAGGTTCTGGAATCGGTGGCACCCGTATGGGAAAGTTAGTTGCACCGATTTTGAGTGTTAGGTATAGAACAAACTTTGGTTGGAGAGTTTGTGCACATTTGAGCATATTGTTCACCAACAAAACCTTACCCCTTTTAATAGTTTTGGCTTTCCTATGGACTCAAAGTGATTTCTCACAAATATAAAATCTAGAGTCCTCTTGCTTGAAGCTTGGAACACAAACACGGAACTCAGTTCCTAAGAACGGTCCCAATGAGACAACCCGCTATGTACTCCTACATAGCCTCTGATCGATACCTTTACCAAATCGAGTTCATCATAAGCTTATCTCATCAGAACAACATGGTTTCACTCCAGTTCATCACCCAGATGAAACAGACCTGACACAACTCTAAGCATAGCAAGCATAGCAGGCAGAGTAAGCTAAGCACATCATGGCACAAGCATCTACCAGGTATGTTAGGTTTCAAGGTTTAGCTATTTACTTTGACAATGACAGGTGATGCAGAAGAATAGGTTCATCTACCGTGTATGAAAGACATGTGAACGGTTGTCTTAATGCAATAAACAAGAGCAGGAGCGAGAGAGTGGGATGTTATCAAAATGATCAAGGGTGGTTGCTTGCCTTGTTGGGTAGCGGGAAGGTTCTCTCCTTCGTTGGAATACTCGGGGGTATCCTCAGAAGCAGGGCCTACCGCAATGCAGAAAAATAGCATTCAATACACGCAAGTGCAGCAATATGATGCATGATCATGACATGGCAGCATGTATGGATGAGCTAATGCAGCTATTGTCCAAGTTAATTTGAAGTGAGTTTGAATATAGGTTCAAAATCGTTCTTCATTTCAAATTCCATATTTTAACCTATTTGGAAATGTCAATGTTCTTCTACATAGGCTGCTCTAACATGCACGATAATAGCAGCATTAGATTCATTGGATTTTTCTGATAAATTTTCATATATAAATTATTTTCATCTGAGTTACAGATTAATTTATATGAATTTTTGAAGTTTTAAACATTTTCTGGAATTATTTAAAAACTAGAAAATGAAATATGACGTCAGCCTGAGGTCACTACGATGTCAGCTGGTCGGCTGACCAGGCCAGGTCAAACCTGACATGGTTGGGGCTTCATGTGAGTGACTCAATCACTTAACTAGAGAATTAAAACTAATCCTAATTACTTAATCAACACAAGGCCCACTGGTTAGCGACTAATTAGTTCATTAATTTTATTAATTAATTTCTCTCTTATTCTAATTATAATTAAATGGTCGGGCCCACTTGCCAGCTAACCTGGGGGTCAAACCTCGTGGTCAGCGCCGATTGACTCGCCGGCGCTGAGCCGCCGGCGACGTTAGGGACGGCGGAGGGGGTAGGGATTCCTCCTCCGGCGACCCAACGGACGGCGGAGGGCACCAAACTACTTTGCTTGCTCGCGCACGTCGAGCTCGACACTTGCTAGGGGCTGGGATGGTCGGAATCAGTGCCGGCAATGAGCACAACGGCTGTCGGAGCTCGGACGAGCACGGGCTCGTCGAACCAGGGCGCGACATGGCTGGAACTTCGCACCTACAAGCACTACGCAGCCTCATGAGTTCGAGGGTGGTCTCTAATGGACCAACTGGTCACTGAAGCATCGCCGGTGATGAGCTCGTGCGGTGGGTCGTTCGGGAGCCGGCACAATCTGGGCCTACAGAGGGGGAAAGGCCGGGAAGAGAGGGGAAAGAGTCGGAACCTCACTGCGGGGTCGAAGCCGTCGAAAGCTTGCTCGGGGAGCGCTCGGAGACGATGATTCAACGGCGGCAAAGATCGGGTCCGAGGAGGAAGACGAGCTCGGGGACGATGCTTTGGGGCTCCTAGCGACGCAAGACTCGGTGAGAAGGGAGAAGGCGATGAGGCGGAGCAATTGGAGGGCTCAGAAGCGAGGGGGGCGGCTAGAACTATGGCGGCGAGCTAACGGCACCGTCGGCCATGGCGGAGCAGAGGAGGAAGAGAGCAGAGGGGGTGAATGCGAGGGGAAGAGAGGGATGTGGACGCAACGTCGTCCTTACCCTCTCGCCAGCGCGGCAGGGGAACGCAGGCACGCAGAGAGGTGCATGGCAGCTCCGGCGTGCGCGCGCAGCGAGCACACGCGCGTCCTCCTGGCCGCCAGGAGGACGACAATGGAGTTGGGCCAGCTGGGCCGGTCCATGTTCATCCTCCCTTTGCTTTCTATTTTAATTTCTTCTTTATATTAATTTCTCATATTTGTTTAATTTATGTTTGGGCCAAATGCTATCATAAAATATCTCCAAATATTTTATAGGATTAAGTTTGAATATTTCAAACTCCTACAAAAAGTTTCAGGATATTTTGAAACATAAAATACTGTTAATGCTTTATTTGGCATTTTCAGAGGCTTTGTTATTTATTTTTAAATTTATATAATTGTTCAAATATTTAAAATGGCCCCTGTTATAATCATTTCCATATTTAGCAGACATAGGGAACACTTTGTAAGGGCATTTTGAATTTGTTGAGTTTTCACAACTTTGAATTAATTTGATTCAAGTATGAGCTTAGGGTTTCTTTTAGTCCCCATTTCATGTTGATGCAAAATTGTAACATGATGCACACACATGCCATCCTATGACATCTAGCTAGGGATGTGACAACTCACCCCCACTCAAAAGAATCTCGTCCCGAGATTTTGAGGTCGTCAGGAAGAGCGCGAGGTACTCTAGTCGAAGACGATCTTCTCTTTCCCATGTGGACTCCTTTTCAAAATGGTGTGACCACTGAACCTTGAGAAAGTTGATGTTCCGACGCCAAGTGGTACGCTCAGCTTGATCAAGAATACGAACAGTGTATTCTCGATATGTAAGGTTATTTTGGAGATCAAGCGTTTCGTGGTCTACTTCACGGACAGGGTCCGAGAAGCAACAATTGAGTTGCGAGACGTGGAAGACATCATGAACCTTGGAAAGATGCGGCGGAAGTTCCAATTGGTAGGCAACCTCTCCTCGTCTAGCAAGAATGTGAAAAAAATGTAACGAGGAGCCAACTTGCCCTTGATACCGAATCGATAGGTACCCTTCAGAGGTGTAACCCGAAGGTAAGCCTTCTCGTCAACTTCATAGGTCACAGCCTTATGATGGCGATCATATTGGATCTTTTGACAAGATTGGGTTGTTTTCAACTTTTCACCAATAATGCGAACTTGCTCCTCTGCATCCTGGATCATATCCGGGCCAAAGAGCTTGATTGATAACTATTGTTACATGCAAATTCGGCAAATGGAAGACATTTCTCGCAATTCATACCGAAGGATATAACACAAGCTCGGAGCATGTCTTCGAGAATTTGATTGACTCGCTCCACTTCACCACTTGATTGCGGGTGGAAAGCAGTGCTAAAGGATAGATGAGTCCCCATAGAGGTTTGGAAACTTTTCCAGAATCGGGAAGTAAAGATACTTCCGCGGTCTGAGTTAATCTCCAAAGGAACACCATGAAGAGAAACTATTCGAGAAACATAAAACTCCGCTAGCTGGCTAGCAGTTATACTCTCCCGAACAGGAAGAAAATGAGCCACTTTGGAAAGGCGGTCAATGACCAGAAAGATAGCATTATTCCCTCTCTTGGTCCTAGGAAATTCGGTAATGAAATCCATACCGACCTTATCCTATTTCCATTCAGGAATAGCTAAAGGTGGAAGGCTGCCAGCAGGCCTTTGATGTTCTACTTTCACGCGACGACAAATGTCGCAATTAGCAACGAACTGGGCAATTTCTCTCTTCATCCTAGTCCACCAGAACCACTGGCGCAGGTCCTCATACATCTTGGTACTACCCAGATGAATTGTGAGAGGAGCATCATGGGCCTCCTTAAGAATCAGCTGTCGAAGATGTTGGTTCTTGGGAACCACCAAACGGTTCTGAAAGAACACCACACCTTGATCATCAATAGAGAAATCCTTAGCGATACCGCTAACGAGGTTCTCTTTCATCCGGGAAATACCCTTATCACACTTCTGGCCAGCTATAATTTGATCCTTAAGAGTAGGTTTCGCCACCAAGCTGGATAGGAATCCTTGAGGAACAATGCGAAGGTTTAACTTCCGAAATTCCTCATGGAGAAGTGGTTGACCTTGTTGTAACGTCACGTTGTTACAATAAGACTTACGACTTAGTGCATCAGCCCTACATTGGCTTTCCCCGGGGTTAAGTTACCCCTAAGTTGTAGTCTGTAATTAACTCAACCCACCGTCTTTGCCTGAGATTCAAATTCGGCTGGGTGAAAATATATTTTAGACTTTGGTGATCAGTGTAAATTTCGCAACGATTACCAAGAAGGTAATGTCCCCGGGTTTTCAGTGCATGGACCGCAACTGCAAGCTCAAGATCATGTGTTGGATAATTATCCTCATGTGGACACAACTGTCGGGATGTGTATGCAATCACATGATGATATTGCATGAGAATGCAACCTAATCCTTGTCACGAGGCGTCGCAATAGATAACAAAGTCCTTAGAGAAGTTTGGTGGCACCAGAAGGGGAGCAGAGGTCAATCTTCCTCTCCACTCCTGAAAACTGTGCTTGTATTGTGGAGTCCACTTGAACTTTTTATCCTTCTTGAGGAGTTCAGTTAGAGGTTTTGCAAACTTGGAGAAATTCTTAACAAAGTGGCAACAATAGCTCGCTAAGCGAAGGAAACTCCAAACTTGCTTAACCCACTCAGGTTGAGTCCAATCAAGGATGGCCTAAACTCTCTTGGGATTGACAGCAATACCCTTGCCAGAGATCACGTGGCCCAGATAGGTCTCTTCTAGCAACCAAAATTCAAACTTGGAGAACTTGGCATACAGACGGTGCTCTCAAAGTTTCACCAATACTAGCCTTAGATGCTCGGCATGTTCCTGTTCGTTCTACAAGTAGATGAGTATATCGTCAAGGTAAACCACGACAAATTTATCTAAATACTCCATGAAGATCGAATACAATCAAGCATGACGTAGGGTATTACCTCCATAGGAGGGCCCGAACCTGGGTAAACATCGTCTCCTGTTACCATCGATCCTAGTCTCACAGCTCGGGGCCCCCTACCCAAGATCCGCCGGTTTTGACACTGACATTGGTGCTTTCATTGAGAGTTCTGCTGTGATCGCCAAAGGAATCGAAGGCTCGCCTTGTCACAAGCAACGAGATCTTTAGCCAGGGTATTATCATCCCTCACCATATTCTCACAAGCGACGACATCTCATCGAACGCTGACCCGATCGGCCACATTGGCCAGATCAGAAACTTTTCTCCCGATCAAGGAATCAAGTTTGGAACCCTAGAGTTCATTTCTGATTCACGGGGAGAACTTTTCTGGATAGAACCCTCGACTCTTATGAAGGAGCCTACAGATCCCAATGCCTCGACACCGAACACATCAGGCCCCGCTTCTTACGAAGTCGTCACCCCCGGGCTTTCTAGAACGCCCAATCCACATCAATACAATCAAGCAGGACGTAGGGTTTTGCATCCTCAATAGGTCCCAAACCTTGGTAAACATTGTCTCCATCGTCCCCTCTTACCCATCGATCCATGGTCCATAGCTCAGGACCCCCTACCCGAGATCCGCCAGTTTTAACACCGACACGTGGGCTCATTTGGCCTCCCCAATGTTTCATTTTTCGTTCGAAGTCTCATCCCAACTTGTGGGGGAATCATAGTATCCATCATCCTTTCCACACTTGTAGAATGCTCTAATAATGATGATCATCACACTTTTATTTACTTACAACTCGATATGAAAAACTCATAGGATGATATGACTCTATATGATTGCCTTTGGCAGTGTACGAGGATGTGCAATGATCTAGAATAGGAAAATATATCAAAAAATGGACAATCCATGTAAATATTATGTTATCTATCTTATGATCATGAAAAGCAATATGACAATGGAAGTACAAGTCATATTAAGTGAAGGTAGAAGTTGCATGGCAATATATCTCGGAATGCCTATGGAAATGGTATGATAGGTACGTATGGTGGTTGTTTTGAGGAAGATACAATGATGCTTATGTGCAATAGAGAATATGATGCCGCGAGGTTTGTATGCACCGGCGAAGTTTCCACCAATCCTCGAGGTGAGAATGGGCGATGCACAGTACCGAAGAGGATAGCAAATATGAGGTGGTGAGAGTGCGTACATCCATGGATTCACATTAGTCATAAAGAACTCACATAATTATTGCAAGGTTTTATTAGCTCTCTCGAAGCAAAGTACTACTTGCATGCTACTAGGGAGGAGGTTGGTAGGAGTTAACCAGCATGCGCCCCCGATTATAACAGCACAAAGGAATTCAATCAAGGATATATTATGCTCAAATCTTCATCGCATAACTAGAGACTATATGTGCATGCTTCGGGAATCACAAACCTTACCATAAATATTCTTACTAACCCACAACCATCCACTAGTGCACTCACATATTGTTGTCTTAATGTCACAAAACTATTGCAGGGAATCAAACATATCATATTGAATGATCTACAAGCTTTACGTAGGATTTTATGATTAACCATGTAAATGACCGATTCCTGGTGACTCTCTAAATAGGTATAAGTCAAGCATGAGAGTTTAATTATTTCTACAAAAGACCATGCTCTAATAAATGTAAGGGAAGCAAAATATCATTGTACAAATAACGGTTTTCTATATGTACAGGAACAGACATCCAACTTCAAATGATATAAGTGAAGCACATGAAGCATTATATAAAGCCATACTCAAAAGATATAAGTGAGGTGAAAAGATTATTCTATAAATATACCATTCACTTTACCATATCAGCATGGTGCCTTGCTAAAAGGAAAATAAAAGGCACACGACGCTCCAAGAATTTACACATATCATGTGAACAAAAAATCCCGAGACATATCGATAATTGATGAAGAAGAAAGATAGGATGCCTTCCGCGGCATCCCCAGGCTTATATGCTTGAGTCTCCTTGAATATTTACTTCGGGTGGCTTGGGAATCCCAAATCTTGAGGTCTTTCCTCTCCTTATTCTTCTCATATCAATACCTCCTCAATCTTTGAATCCTTCATCCAGACGGAACTTAACAAAACTTTCATTAGAAAGGTTAGTAGATATAACGTCAAATCCCACGAGCTCTTTCCATCACATTATTGTATAATTATAATACAACATTACATTGTATGCTATCACAATTTTATGGCATCCAAGTCAATAGGGCTCAACAAGAGCTCAAAGATAAGTAGACAAAGCAACTATAACAACAATATGTGAAAAATAGGATAGTCTATAAATATGCAGATCAATACCATACTTATGTAACTCAAACAATTCTGAAAATTAGGAAGTGGTAAAACAAATTGTATAACAGTACTATGTAACAATTCAGAAACTTTTTATGTTCCAGTAAAATATGACAAATCAGACACTACAACAAAAGTATCTTGGCATACTATTTTTGCACAGCATGTATCAAACAAGTAATTCAAACATCCTAAACGTAAATCTTGGCATATTATTTTTATAATAAAACGGATTTGTACAAGGGGATAATTATTTTTGTTGATTTTTTTGTAATAAAGATTCATAAAGTTTCCATGGGCATGACCAAAGTTCAGGCTAGCCCCCACTTCAGCGGTGCTCGTCCTTCTCACTTTCACTTTTCTTTTTGAAAAAGTTTTAGGTTCCCCACTTTATTTATTTATTTTAATTGTTTTTAAAGAACCCAACAGAAATAAATGACTCTCTATAACTTCCGGGTTGTCTCCCAGGCAGCGCTACACTTTAGGCCGTTAAGGTAGGCATATAGTACTCAAGCAATTGATCCACCCGGATTCCAAGGTATATCAAAGCCAATTTTAATTAACAACAATTTGTAATTAAGTAATGCGCAGAAAGTGGTATATATCATGTGAAAACTAAGTATAACTCTCTTCCAATGCATTGGCATGTCATAAAACAATAATTCATTCACACAAAGTAGAGGCCTATACATCGCATAAGTAGTTTCTTGCAATTTTATCGTACCTAAAACATAGAGAGGTTAAGATTTTGTTCGTCCCTCATAATAATTTCAAGTATTAGCAGCAAGCACATGCATATTATATTCGTAAAAATCATCATGTGTAATATTAAGACACAACCCATCAACGTAGCCCCTACTAAGTGCAAACTTCTCCGATCTAGTCCTATTATCTTTTTGATTTCTCCAAACTACACTATATCGGAGAACACAAATCAAATTACTTAGTGATCAAGCAAACAAGAACACATAAGAATATCAACTGCTATGCTATTGCTCCCTGGCAGCGGTGGTAGAAAAAAGTCTTGATAACCCACAAGTGAAGGGGGCGTTTGTAGCCTTTTTTGATAAGTAATAGTGTCGAACCCGATGAGGAGCTAACAGTAGAATTAATATTCTCTCAATTTCTATCGACTAACAATACAACTCTACGCACGCTAATGCTTACTTTACCTAGAACTAGTATGAAACTACTTTGTGGGTATATAACTAGAAGTATTTTGTAGATAGTTTTGCAATATAATAAAGAACATGGAAATAAAAGTAAGGTGTTGTTTTAATAAAAGAACAGTAAAGTAAATATAGTGAGTGTGGAAAAGTGATGATAGGATTTGCGAGATTGTACAAGTAAATTAATAACGAGATCGGTAATCATTATTGTAGTTTTGTACGAGGGAGAGGCATGAGCTAACATACTTTTCATATTTCGATCATATGCTCTTATGATTGGAACTGTAGCATGCATCCGCAAGTACTAAATGTCATTAAGGTAAAACTCAACCATAGAATTAAACATAGATCCTCCTTACTCCCATACGAAACAATACCCTTACTTGGGTTAGTGTTTCAGTCACTCACCAACCCACTACAAGTGAATCATAAACATATTGTAGCACCATCCAGCATGAATCCTTCATGTGTGTGCCTCATGGAAGGCACCTTAGGGCATCACCAAAATAAACCACGAAAATCAAATCAATCAACCCATACGAGATCTCCTCAAACATAATAGGAAAGCAACAAATCATTGGATAATTATATGTAGCATAAAACACCATGTTCATGTAGGGGGTACAGCGGGATGCGGGACAGTGGACCGTTGTAAATATATGAGGGAAGGTGATGGTGGTGGTGATGACGGCGGCGAAGTTGTTGGTGTACATCATCGTCACGATGGTTGCCCCTATGGCGCTCCAGCACCACTGGGAGAGAGGGGAGAGAGATCCCCCTCCTCCTTCTTCTTCCTTGGTCTCCTCCCTTGGTCGGAGGATAGTTTCCTCTCTGCTCCATGGACACCATGGTTCTCGGAGGGCAGGAGCACCTCCGAGATTGGATCGATCTCTCCGTCTCTCTTTTGTTTTCGCGGATGTTTTATAACCCCTTCACCTTTTCTTAAATATATGAAGATCTGTAACTCCCATCGGCTGAAATTCGGAGGGGATTTGTATCAAGAAAATATCTCTCATGTGGCAAAAGTAGGACCCTAATCGACTTAAATGGGAGGCACAAGCCATCAGCACACCCTCAACCCCCTGGGCACACCATGTTGGCTTGTGCATCCCTCGAGAACTTGAGTAAATCACCGTGTGCAATCTTCTCCCTCGTCATCATGCGAGTTCATCATCTAAGATATCGTGTCATGAGCTAGGAGGGGTTAGGCTATTGGGGATCTTCGCACACGCCCCTGTGTTTTAACTTCCTTGGGTATTGCGGAGTTTCCAGCAAGCTCCGCTTCCTCTTGACCCTGTCGTGTCGATGGACAACACCCAACAAGCTGTGTTCAGTCCCGGCAGAGCCACCTTCATCAACCCCACTACTGCCGTCCAAAACCCACACCTCGGAAGCGTGGTGCTGGTCTATCAGTATGACGCCAGCAGTGTCGTTTCCAACGTCGTCGCTGTCCGTGCCGGCCAAGCGTGCGGCGGACGGGCGGCACCCCCTGGACAAACGTCGCACTGTACCCATGTGAGGAATGTCAACGCACATGACACGCTACTGATGGCGACCGAGATGCTTCGCCACAGCCTGATGCATGGGGGCTTCGACACCTGGGATGACCACATTGCTGAATTGGTCACCGTCGCGAGGAGCGCCTTGGTTCCCCACCGTTCTTTGCATCCACCGGCATTAGGCGCCCGGGGCTCGTTCGCCATGCCCATCGCCTCGTCCGCAGACGACGTGCACCCTCCAACCCTGGGCGAGCCTGTAAAGGGCCCACCGCATGCCGTCCTCCTTCTGCTCCGGATACCGATAGCCGGTTTCGGGGCACCGCCCAGGCGCGTCGGTGGAGCCTTCAAAGAAAATGATGGGACACCCCGCGCGCACGTCAACGCGCAACCTAATGCCCCAATGGATCATCGGCAACCTAGGTCGTCTCGGCGGAAGCGTGCCAACTGGCGCAGGGAGTAGGCGGCATAGGCGGCCGGACAGGTAGGTAGCATAACGAAGGCGCCTTGGATCGCCAGGGAAGAAACCAACATTAAGACACGTACGACCCACCCCACGGCGGCGGCAGAGGTAAGCAACTTCGGACAGAGGCCCGCTGTAGGAGGATCTGTGGGCTGTGCGCCTAGGGCGGCGTCACAATTCCGCCCGGAGGGGTCGTCCCTCGTGCGCGCGGGAACAAGAACTTTATGTACAGGTCTATATTCCAAGCTACGTCATACATGCGGATGGTGAGATGGATCAGGCTCCCCCCTCAGGCGCCAACACCCTTCCGAAGTAGGGAGGGCCCCGGTCGTCCTCCTTGGGCCGGGCCTGGGGACTCCCACCAATGGAGTACTAGGCTAGGTTGATGCAAGTGGGAAAAGGGGGAGGACGTCCCCGGGTGTGTGCGGGCACGGCGTCGACGCCGCCCTCACGAGAAAGCAACACGCAGCCAAGTCCTGAGGACACAAGAGCAACAGTCTGGGGGAGCGATATGGTACAAGCAGCACGGGCCACCCGCGGCAACAGGAGCACCGGCACAGCCCTCGGGAGGAAGGGCCTCATGAGGCCCTCGAGCCACAGTCTGGCCGGCGCCCCGACACTTCATGAGGTGGCTGCATCGACACAACACCTCTACGGCTGCATCGGGTGCATTGTGCTCATGTTTGGGGTGTGGGAGCGCAATCCTGCAGCTATGTGGGGAACAATGCATTCGAGTTTGGGCTGTAGAGGCGCGCAGCCGAGCAGAAATGCACGGGATGGCTCTTAACAGAGTTGGGAGCACCTGGGCCATGCGCCTGGGGGCTTGCACAGCTATCTTCGGCCGTGACACTCCCACGTAATAATGAGTGAGCTGTATACGCCCGGTGTGGGTGTCAAAACCGGTGCATCTCGGGTATGGGATCCTGAACTATGAGACTAGAACCGATGGTAGTAGGAGACGAAGGGGACACAGATTTACCCAGGTAAGGGCCCTGCTATGGAGGTAATACACTATGTCCTGCTTGGATGTATTGATTATATGAGGTTACTGAGTTGATCTACCTCGAGATCAAAGAGCTAACCCTAGATGAGTTGTTCTATCCCTACAACCTAAAACCCTTTGGCTTATATAGATGCCGGGGTACCTAGGCTTTACACATGGTCGGTTACATGCCGAAGAGACAGACATGCCTATCTACTTCGCCATCTTGGAGGACACGCCACGACTCCTGGAAACCTTCACCTGGCGATTGGGCCCTTAATCATCTGATATTCACCTGCAGCCCATATAGTCTAGCCCACAAGAAAAAAGGTCGTTTATCCAAGGACCCCCTAATCCGGGACTCCCTCAATAGCCCCCGGACTAGCCTTAAACACTAATGTATGTTTGGCTGATCTCTACACGTCGTAATCTTCATCTTGCGAGGTGAGTCCATCACATCTTTTTATTCGGCAACCGACCAGTAATCTGCAAAATCCGAAACGTCGCGAGCTCCACGGGTCCATTGTAACAGGCGCCCACACTCCTCGATTCATGCGCATTGTGGGGAGACGAGTGGTTTAGTAGTCCTTTGCTACAATACTACCCCTCCGCAAGGGGGGCACTACCCATTTAAACGAATGAAATCGTGTCTTAGACCACATCCCCTTCCTTCCCAATGGAAAAACCTCCTGGCGGAAGATCAACGAAAAACATGGCTAACGCCCCTAGCTCCTCTACGCGTCCCTATGGTTCATGTCTAGGGGACTGGACTAGCTGCTCCGTAGCACTCCAGCGGCTCCACAATCTAGAGACCCAGGGGGACCTCCCTTCTTCAGATCTGGCGGTGACCCTCGCAGGTCTAACTTCTTATAACAACGAGGTTTCTGTGGAGCATTTCCCCAATCCTCAAAGAGGGGAACGCGTATGATTCGTCCCCTTTCTCCTACAGGGCCTCGAGTTTCCCATCCACCCGTTTCTGAGGGGATTGCTGAAATTCTATGGGATCCAACTCCACCACCTTACTCTGGGGTCCATCTTACACATCTCGGGCTTCACAGCCCTCTGCGAGATGTTCTTGGGTTGCAAAACGCACTTCAAACTATGGAGAACATATTTCTGTCTCGTCCCCCGAACTCGGGACAAGAAATTTTTTGAGGTCGGCGGAGACGAAGTGTGCAGTATAGCTGTGACGGGGTATCCGGTGGGTACACGGAAGGAATCCGGAGAGTGGACCTCGGAATGGTTTTACATCAAAGATGTCCCTCTGTTCGAGCTAGCTCGGAGAGGTCTACCCGAATACTCCAAGGCCCTCTTGAAGGAAATATACAACTAGAGGTCATGGAGTTCGTCCCAGGAGGAAAGCATCAAAGTGCAACACCCGGTGGCTTAGGTGCGAATGCTCGCTCACCACCAACTAACCATGATCGATGTCATGGTCGCCGCCATCTCCCGGTGGGTAAATCCCCTCCAACAAAGGGTACACCCCTTGTGGCGCTACAACGGGACAAGCGACACCACATGTTTTCGAATATTGGGACCCGCCGATCAGACAAGATTGGCCGCCACACTTGCCGACCTGTACAAAGGAGAGCAAGTGGATTTCATTCGAAGGGCAACCAAGGAAAGGTACTCTAGCCATAATCCCGTTGAATGGTTCAACTTTTCTCTTCTACGAACATAGTTTGGGGTTTCCATTTCGTCCTTCAATTGATTTAAGCATTTAACCCTTCACGGAGAGGAATGGAGGGGCTTCATCGAAACACTTAGGCGAAAGGCCCAGGTGTAAGGACCCCAATCCTAAGTCATATGAATCCAGTCTATAAAATATCACATCACTTTGCGGCCTCATGCACGGTAAGCTCCACACCTACAGCCTTACCTTAGCCAAGACCGTTTGCGTCTTTTGGCTCACGTATGTGAACATGTCGCTGGCAATCAAACGACAGAGAACCCGGGCCAACATAACTAGTCGTAGAACCCAAGTGGCACATCCGTACGGAAACAGGCATACGAAACCCAGCAATGCAGGTGTCGGCCTCAATGTCTGTAGACGAGTCATAGAAAGCTATAAGGATTCCATTACGTCGTGGGACATAAATGTCATCACTGCACGTAGACGAGTCGAAGCAGGCTACAGGGACTCCATTACACTGCGAGCCATTTCCCCGAAGGGACAGACACAGCAACAAAGAAGGATACATGTCGGTCAATCAATGTGTCCGGAGCAGTAGCAAGCTACCATGGCTCGGTAGAAGCACAAAGAGGCAGTTTCCCATAAAGAGTACTACTAAAGGCACACAACTAGGTGTCGGATCCGACACATACCGTTGCACGTCACACGTACGCACGACATGCCTGATATTAATAGATACAACTATGGCGTCACAACATAACCATATAACAACACAACTTTTATTTAAGAGGCTCAGACGAGCCTCACATAATATGTTCTTACAGATAGGGGTCACATGACCCGACACTCAAGTCATATAAACAAGTTCATACAAACCAAGCGGAAGCATAAGATGTATGAGTACAAACAGATGAAAGGGTAAAAAGACACATGGCCTGACTATCTACAGCCCGCCACAGGGCATAAGGTCGTAGCTGGGACACCAGCTATTCGGCATCGTCGACATCTAGAAATAACCCACCCGATGGGTCCAGGGTCTCATCTGCAACATTTATTAAGCAAACATGTGTACTAACGTACTCAACAAGTCTTTAAAGCAGACCTAGTCTATTCATGCTCATGTATCAACAAAGGGGGGGTTGGTGGATTTTATACAGCAATGCCAGCTTTGACTCATGGCTAACCTACACTACACAATTTTAACTCTTTGTTTACATTTTAGATATTGCACACGAGTCCATTAACTCCATGACAATACACCACCATGGATTCACTTCCCTCTCATGGGAGGGTGCCATCCACGGTACTCACACTTGTCTTGATATTTTTATGAGTATCCATTTGATTATCTATGAACAACATAAGTTTTCCAAGTAGTCCATATCCGAGGACGCGGCTATTCGAATAGTTTCATACCCTGCAGGAGTGTACCTCTTCACACACGCTCCTGCCACTTATCATTGTGTGGTCATAAAACCGTGCACCTTGGCAACCTTCAAGCGGAAGCCCAACGAGGGTGTCGGCCACAATCGTTAATCACATAAGACATCTAGTCCAGGCTATCGCCTATTTGAGACTGAACCCGCACGGAAGTCCGGCCGAAGTTTCCGCTACGGCCCCAAACGATGTGTGCAGGGTTCCCAAGCCCACCATTCGGGTGACCCTTGGTACACCATGCCACTGCCTACCGCGTCGTAACCCACCCCTAGGGTCAGCGCTATGCATGGCCTCCAACATGCTATAAACACCAGAAACTACTTGCAACTCTTTGACTAAGGACTAAGCGACTGATAAGTCGAGAGGGGTTGAGTTACCAGAACCCAGTGTGTGGTAGTAACTAGTCTTGGATCACAAACATGGAACTCAGTTCGTAAGAACGGTCCCAATGAGACAACCCGCTATGTACTCCTACATAGCCTCTCATCGCTATCTTAACCAAATCAGGTTTCACTCCAGTTCATCACCCAGATGAATCAGACCTGAAACAACTCTAAGCATAACAAGCATAGCAGGCAAGGTAGGCTAAACACATCATGGAACAAGCATCTATGAGGTATGCTAGGTTGCAAGGTTTAGCTATTTACTGTGACAATGACAGGTTATGCAACAGAATAGATTCTTCTACCGTGCAAGACATACATATGAGCGTTTGTACTAATGCAATAAACAAGAGAAGGAGCGAGAGAGTGGGATGTTATCGGAATGATCAAGGGGGTTTCTTGCCTTGCTAGGTAGAGGTAAGGTTCTCTCCTTCGTTGGAATACTCGGGGGTATCCTCAAAAGCAGGGCCTACCGCATTGCAGATAAGAAGCAATCAATACACGCAAGTGCAATAATATAATGCATGATCATGGCATGGTAGCATTTATGGATGAGCTAATGCCACTAATGTTCAAGTTAATTTGAAATGAGTTTGAATATAGGTTCAAAATTGTTCTTCATTTCAAATTTCATATTTCAGCCTATTAACAAATGTCAATGTTCTTCCACCTAGGTTGCTCTAACATGCATGATAATAGCACCATTGGATTTATTTGTTTTTCTGATAAATTTTCATATATAAATTATTTTCATCGATTTACAGATTAATTTATATGAATTTTTGAAGTTTTAAACAATTTCTGGAATTATTTTAAAGCTGGAAAAGATTAAATATGATGTCATCCTGACGTCACTATGATGTCAGCTGGTCGGCTGACCAGGCCAGGTCAAACCTAATGTGTGGGGCCCGCACGTCAGTGACAGGGCCCTAACCTCTGCGCTGACCAGGGGTTTGACCCACCCTGGGGCCCACTCGTCAGTGGTAGGAGGCTAACTAATCTGGGGGGATTAGCCCCTAATGATGGCCACGTCAGCGCCCACCGGATCGGGGCCGGCGACAACCATCCGCACGGTAGTGACCCGCCGGAGTTTCACCTCCGGCGACCATTTGGCAGGCGGAGGGCACCCGGGGGTAGCCCGTGCACGCGCGCATCCAGCGCTGCGGCAGAGGGGGCTCGGGGGCCACCGGAGCTACGGTCGGTGATGACCCGAGCGGCGGCGAGCTTCGACAGCAAGGGGAACGACACCTACGACAAGGGACAGGCCGCAAGAGAAGGGGGAAACGGAGTAGGAGCTCACGATGGGGTTGCTGGGGACGACGACGAGCTCGGAGATGTGCAGACGACCTCTAATCGCCGGAGGAAAGCTTCAGCGACCCACGGGGAAGAAACAGCGACAACGCACTACGGAGGGCTCCCGGCGTCTTCTAGCGTCACGGGTAGGACGAGGGGGTCACTACGGGGCTCCTGCGAGGCACAGATGGGTGCGGGGGCGGCTAAAACGGCGACTACGCAGCGGCGACAAGCTCGGCCATGGCGGAGCAGAGGAGGGAGGAGAGCGAGAGAGAGAGGGTGCGCAAGGGAGAGAGGAAGAGGAGAAGGAGGCCATGGTAAGGAGGCCTCGTGCTGGCGCTCTCCCAGTCCTCCAGGCCAGCAGCCAGGCAGGAAGGAGGTGGCCGGCGCGTGCCCACGAGCGACGAATGCACGCCCCTGTCCTCTTGGCGAGAGGACAGGGATGACTGGCCATGGGCCAGATGGGCCGGTTCCCCCTCGGCCTCTGCTTTCTTTCTTCATTTTATTTTCTATTTTGCCTATTTGTAGCATTTGTGTTATTTTGTTTTGAGGTACAAATGCTAATTTAAAATATCCCAAATATTTTTTTTATATTCAAGTTTGAATATTTCAAACATATCTGAAAAGTTTCAGGATATTTTGTAAACTAAAATAATGATAATGCTTTATTTGATATTTTCAGAAGCTTTATCATTTATTTTTAAATTGCTTCAGTTGTTCAAATATTTTGAATGACCCTTGTATAATCATGTCCATAATTATCAAACATAAGGGGACATTTTAGATGGGCATTTTGGATTTGTTGAATTTTCACCAACTTTGAATTGGTTTGAGTCAAATATGAGCTTGGGGTTTCTTTTAGTCCCCATTTCATGTTGATGCAAGATTGAAACATGATGCAACACCCATGCTGTCCTATGACATCTAGCTAGGGATGTGACAACTCACCCCCACTCAAAAGAATCTCGTCCCGAGATTTTGAAGTCGTCGAGAAGAGCGCGGGGTACTCTAGTTAAAGACGATCTTCTCTTTCCCATGTGGCCTCCTTTTCAGAATGGTGTGACCACTGAACCTTGAGAAACTTGATGTTCCGACGCCGAGTGGTACGCTCAGCTTGATCAAGAATACGAACAGGGTATTCTCGGTATGTAAGGTTATCTTGGAGATCAAGAACTTTGTGGTCTACTTCACGGACAGGGTCCAAGAAGCAATGCCTGAGTTGCGAGACGTGGAAGACATCATGAACCTTGGAAAGATGCGGCGTAAGTTCCAATTGGTAGGCAACCTCTCCCCGTTTAGCAAGAATGCGGAGGGGTCCAATGTAACGAGAAGCCAACTTGCCCTTGATACCGAATCGATGGGTACCCTTCAGAGGTGTAACACGAAGGTAAGCCTTCTCGTTAACTTCATAGGTCACAGCCTTATGATGGCGATCATATTGGCTCTTTTGACGAGATTGGGTGGTTCTCAACTTTTCACGAATAATGGGAACTTGCTCCTCTGCATCATGGATCATATCCTCAAAAGCAGGGCCTATCGCGGTGCAGATTAGAAGCAATCAATACACGCAAGTGCGACAATATGATGCATGATAATGGATGGTAGCATGTATGGATGAGCTAATGCCACTAATGTTAAAGTTCATTTGAAATGAGTTTGAATATAGGTTCAAAATCGTTCTTCATTTCAAATTCCAGATTTCAGCCTATTAGCAAATGTCAATGTTCTTCCACCTAGGTTGCTCTAACATGAATGATAATAGCAGCATTGGGTTTATTGGATTTTTCTGATAAATTTTCATATATAAATTATTTTCATCTGATTTACCGATTAATTTATATGAATTTTTGAAGTTTTAATCAATTTCTGGAATTATTTTAAAACTGGGAAAGATTAAATATGACGTCAGCCTGACGTCACTATGACGTCAGCTAGTCGGCTGACCAGGCCAGGTCAAACCTGACGTGCGGGGCCCGCATGTCAGTGACAGGGCCCTAACCTCCGCGCTAACCAGGAGTTTGACCCACCCTGGGGCCCACTGGTGAGTGGTAGGAGGCTAACTAATCAGGGGGATTAGCCCCTGATTATGGCCACGTCGGCGCCCACCGGAGCGGGGCCGACAGCGCCCATCCGCACGGTGGTGACCTTCTCGAGTTGCGCCTACAGTGACCATTTGGCGTGCGGAGGGTAACCGGGGGTAGCCCATGCACGCGCGGATCCAGTGCTACGGCAGAGGGGGCTTGGGGGCCATTGGAGCTACGGACGGCGAAGACCCGAGTGGCGGCGAGCTTCGGTAGCAAGGGGAACGACACCTACTACGAGGGACAGGCCGCAAGAGAAGGGGTAAACCGAGCAGGAGCTGACGACGGGGTTGTTGGGGACAATGGTGAGCTCGGAGATGCGCAAATGACCTCGAATCGCCGAAGGAAAGCTTCAGCGACCGGCAATGAAGAAACGGCGACAACGCACGATAGAGGGCTCCCGGTGTCTTCTAGCGTCACGGGGAGGACGAGGGGGTCACTACGGGGCTGCTGCGGGGCTCAGATGGGGGCGGGGGAGGCTAGAACGGCGGTTACACGGTGGCGGCAAGCGCGGCCATGGCGGAGCAGAGGAGGGAGGAGAGCGAGAGAGAGAGGGTGCGCAAGGGAGAGAGGGAGAGGAGAAGGAGGCCATGGTAAGGAGGCCTCGTGCTGGCGCTCTCCCAGTCCTCCAGGCCAGCAGCCAGGCAGGGAGGACGTGGCCGGCGCGTGCCCGCGCGCGACGAACGCACACCCCTATCCTCCTGGCGAATTGTATCGGTGAACTTTACACGGACGTGATGCCTATATGTTGTATCATTGCCTTGGATATCTACATGATTATTCGCTTTTCTATCAATTGCTTGACAGTAAATTTTTTACCGACCGTGATATTTTCCTTCAAGAGAGAAGCCTCTAGTGAAACCTATGGCCCCCGGGTCTACTTTCCATAATATATTTTCAGATTTATAAACCAAAAATACCCAATTTATTTATCTTTTACTTTCCATACTCGTTTACATCTATCTCTATCAGATCTAATCGTTGCAAATAACCGTGAAGGGATTGACAACCCCTTTATAACGTTGGGCGAAAGAGTTTGATTGTTTGTGTAGGTGCATCCATGGTTGACTTGTTTCTTCCTACTACTGGATTGATGCCTTGGTTCTCATCAACTAAGGGAAATACTTATCTACTTTTATGTATCACCCTTTCCTCTTCAAGGGAAAACCAACGCATGCTCAAGATGTAGTAGAACGTGAAGAAGCCGAAGGCCCCACATGCTTCCCCATGCCCGCAGCACTCCCTCCAGATGCCATGGGGTAAAGGGATCAAGGAAGGTGTCAGTGTAGAAACCGGAGGATCTCGGGTAGGGGGTCCCGAACTGTGAGACTAGAATCGACAGTAACAGGAGACGAAGGGGGCACGAGTTTACCCAGGTTTGGGCCCTCCTATGGAGGTAATACCCTACGTCCTGCTTGATTGTATTGATGGTGTAAGAGGTTACACAGTTGATCTACCTCGAGATCGTATGTCTAACC
Source organism: Hordeum marinum (assembly GCA_022496015.1). Classification (NCBI taxonomy): domain Eukaryota; kingdom Viridiplantae; phylum Streptophyta; class Magnoliopsida; order Poales; family Poaceae; genus Hordeum; species Hordeum marinum. The sequence goes on along the minus strand of CM039675.1, from coordinate 157,053,049 downwards.
CTAGATGAGTTGTGTCCCTATGCACTAAAACCCTCCGACTTATACAGATGTCGGGGGTGCCTTTAGCTTACATATGGTTGGCAACATGCAGAAGGGATAACTTGCCTAACTATAGCTAATAACTTGGAGAACACGTCTGGACTCCATGAAGCTTCCATTCTGGCACAATTGGTCCTCGATCCTCCGATGTCTGCCTTGCAGCCCATATAGTCCGGCCCATGAACAATGGTCGGCTATCCGAGGACCCCTTAATCGAGGACTCCCTCAGTATCCCCCGGACTAGCCTCAATGCCGATATATATTCGGTAGATCCCTTCACGTCGTTGTCTTCAGCTTGCGAGGCGAGTCCCTCATTCTCCTCTGTTCGGCATCCGACCAGTATTCAGTAGGACCCCAAGCGCCGCGGGCGCGGGTCATTATAATAACTACACAAGTTCCTTTATTTTTGTACGTCGTGGGGAGGTAAATGGTTAGCGATTTTTACAATCCTACCCCTCCCTAATGGAGGCATCAACCCATTTAACCAAACCAAATCGTGGTTCAACCCACATCTTCTTCCTCCCTACCATCGGAAACTCCCAGTGGAAGCTCTACGCAAAACATGGCTAACGCTCCCAGTTCCTCAAAGCGCCCTTATGGGCAATGCCTAGGTGACTGGACCAGCTACTCTGTCACACTTCTGAGGCTCTGCAACCTGGAGACCTAGGGATACCTTCCATTATCAGATCTGGCGATAACCCGCGCTGGCCTAGTCGCTTATGGAGATGAGGTATTTGACGAGTGGTTACCCAATCCAAATAGAGGGGAGCGTGTTTGCTTCGTTCCGTTCCTCCTCCGAGGCGTGGGATTTCCAATCCACCCATTTTGAGGGGGTACGGGAGTTCTATGGAATTCAACTCCACCATCTCACACCGGGGTCAATCGTGCACATCTTGGGCTTCGTTTCCCTTTGTGAGATGTTCTTATCGTGTGAAGCTCACTTTGATCTATGGAGGAAATATTTCTGCCTCGTCCCCAGAACTCGGGACAAGGCCATCTTAGAGGTCGGCGGAGCCGAAGTATGCCGCATAGCGGGAACGGGGTATCCGTCGGCACACCGAAGAAATCCAAAGAATGGACTTCGAAGTGGTTTTATATTCAAGATGTCCCCCCTGTTCGAGCCAACTCGGACATGTCTGCCCGAATACTCCGACCTCCTCCTGAAGAAGAGGTACAACTGGCGACCCAAGAGCTCTCAGGAGGAGAGCCCCGAAGTGCAACGCCTGAGCGCACAAATGCGGATCCTTTCCCGTCACCGGCCGACCATGATCGACGTCATGGCCACCACTATCCCCCGGTGCATGCAGTCCCTCCAACAATGGGTGCCCCCTTATGGCGATACAATAGGACAAGTGATGCCACGCGTTCCCGAAAGTTTGGCCTTGCCAATCAAACAACATTGGCTGCCTCCCTTTCTAACCTATACAAAGGAGAGCATGAAGACTTCATTCGGCGGTCAACCAAGGAGGGTTATTTGGCCCACAATCCCATCTAATAGGTAAACCTTCCTTCTTTTCAATCATGAAATAGTTCAGGGCTTCATTCCGTGCTCTATGTGACCAAGGCCTTGGCGCGAATCAGAATAGAGGAGCTTTGTCGAGACAGTCACTTGTCCGGCTCTTCAGCCTGAGAATCATTCACGCGACAACGATCCGGGTTTCAACGAGGACCCAGATCTCCATCTTGACTTCGAAAATGGTGTCTACTATCAGGACAGCATCGTCCAGACCCCGGTGGCAATCATAGTTGATTGCCCCGAGTCATTCTCCATTCCGGCCACGGGCAAGAAGAAAAACCTCCTCCTGAAAGAGGCCTGCTACTAAGAGCGCCCCGGACGCGCCAGTCCCAACACCCAAGTGTCATCGATGAGCACGTCTTGCATTAGCAGCCGAAGCCGCGGTCGAGTCAGAGGCTGGCTGGGCCCCTACAAAGTAGCCCGACACACGGACGAATCCACCCTTCCGCACATCCGATAGGTACACTGTTCGGATATCTGTTTTGTTGTTATGCTTGGAAAAATCTTATAACCGCTTGTTCTTTACCTAGGCGAAACACCCAATCTTCACCTACCAAGGGGGCTGCCCGGATGTCAGGAGACGCTCGAAGCTCTCAGGCCATCGTCCATGCGGCTTCCGCTACGGAAGCCCCCATGACCGGTTCGATGCCCGCCGAATCTGGCGAGGGAGTATCAATCACCAAATCGGAGGTGGAGAGTGCCATGCATCATCGGCACCAATGGGAGGCCATGCGGCACCCAGTTTTCTCTGACCAGGAGTTCGGCGCCCTACGCTCGGCAGATGCACACCTCGGGGCCGCTCGAACTAGATTCGGAGAAGCTATGAAGCTGATAACAACCAGTATTCAAGAAAGTGGTTGGATTTTTTAGAGTCCATATGCTTGTATAAGCCTTGTAGCCCCCGAGCCTTAATTCGATTTGAAAAAATGAATTAAAGATCTCACAACTGCTTAACTGCTGACGCAGGCCACAAAGCAACAATCCGAACAACTGGCCAAGTCCCTCGAGGAGAGCCGTGTGGAGGTGGAGTCCGTGAAGGCCCAACTAGCACAAGTGAAACGCTTAACGCACGAGGTCCATGGTAAGTGTATATTTACTACTAGTATATGAATTCCATGCCCGACATATAGATTATGTGTAGCAGCTGAATCAATAGGACATATGGAAAGGCAGCTGGAAGAAGCCCGAGATTCACAAAGGTAGGCGGAATCCTAGTAGCAGGCCAGCTCTCTTGTTATACAAAAATAGGCCGATGAAATAAAGAGTTTGAAGACTCAATTGGCACAAGATGAAGAAGAAAATTAGAAACTTCGGAGGGGTGTATTCGGTAAATACAATTCCGCTATGAGTAAGTATGTCCGATGTATAAAATGATAGTAATCGCGCTTGTTGTCTTGTGGGCAGGTCTCCTGCCGGGCATCTTGAAGAGGAGATCGAATCGTTCCAAGGGGCCCTGCTGAAGGACCTGACCACTTCGCACAAGCGCGTGCAAAAGGCGATGAAGGGGACGGCGAAGGCATTATGGCCCACCAAATAGCCACCAGAAGGGTTGGCCGCACTTGTGGATCGATTTAGGGGGGCTCGGTGTAGGGTCGACCTGTGGAAGACTTTGGCCTGCCACGAAGGAGCACGGGAGTCATGGGCGATGATCAAGACCCGTTTCACTAGACTTAACCCCGAGCACATGGCGCGGGTTGGTACTATGGGATCGGATGGAAAAGAAGTGCCACTCCGCCTGGTATATGACCAGGTGATGCCCGCCGCAAGGCTCTGGCAAGCAGACTGCCCCCTCTCCACAATAATTGATGATCTCGATCAGGAGCCGAATATGTAATTTGCATATTCATGTGTAAAACAATCCGTGTTGTAAACTTTATCTTAACCGGCCATCGGCTTCTCCCTCCCGAGCGAAAAGCTTAGGAGTGTTCCTTCTTATTATTCATTCGCCGAATAGCGATTTGTATTCGAGAAATCAGGCAATCTGGCCATGTGGTACGAACAGACAGAAAGCACACAGAAAGGCATGTTATATTACGACGTAGCGTAAGAAACGTCTTCCGATGAAAATAGTACCACTAACGACACCTTTCACCAGGTTCTATGAAGAACGTAGATAGCGGTCTGCATACTCACAGTATGCGACTAAGTGTTTTTTGGCAATAAGAGTCTGGAATAACAAAAATAGCAACCAAGGCTGTATAAGGTGTTTTAGTCTGAGCCTACCAATTGTCTACGTAAGATAGCTAGCTTTTGGATTCACCCGTGTGAGGTACGTGTCCGGATGACCCGGTCGTAACAATCGTAGAGGTGCTCCCTTTACTCTCTAGGCGAATGAGTGGGAACCTAGAGAATAACAACGGGAGCAAGGCAACCCAGCTTGGCAAACTCTTAGTTCGAATTGATGCATATGATGGCCAAAACATGACAAAAGAAACGTGTGCAGACGACGGGTGCGGGAAAATAATTGCAAAAGAAAAGATGGCTACTAGAAGAAGCCCCCACGTGCTGTGTTCGGATGTAACACTCTATGGTGTATCCCGATAACCTTGGTACAGGATCGATTTAAACGAACATACGAAAAAGTGATCCTATCAAACAACAAAGTGGGATGGAAAGAAAAAGAGATGAAAATACAAGAAAAAGAAAAAATGCAAAATGTGCGGGAATTCGAATAGGACCGGTCAATCCATAGAAACGTCGAACACGAGCTGCGTTCCATGGGTTTGGTTCAAGGCAATTATCTAATGAGTTCCAAATATAATAGGCTCCTCCCACGAGCACTTCCTCAATGATGAAGGGGCCTCCCATTTTGGGTTGAGTTTATGCTTCTGCTTCTCCGGGAGCCGTAGGACGAGTTCACCTATGTTGTATGTTTGTGCCCTGACCTCCCTACTCTGGTAGCGTCACGCTTGCTGCTGATAAAGCACAGAGCAAGCCAGAGCTATGTCGCGTTCTCCCTCCAAGGCATCCAGGTCGTCCTACCGATCCAACTCGGCTTCCTTTTTCTCATACATGCGCACTCTTGGTGCGTCGTGAATAATGTCACAGGGGAGGACTGCCTTTGCCCCATTGACCATGAGGAACGGTGTGAGGCCCATTGATCTAATTGGGGTGGTATGCAGGCCCCATAGCACGGATTTCAGCTTCTCAACCCAATGACAATCGGACTCGTGAAGAGATCAGACCAATCGTGGGTTAATGCCGCTCATAGTGAGACCATTGGTGCACTCGACTTCTCCATTGGTCTACGGATGGTAGACCGATGCGTAATCAAGTTTAATGCCCATTTTCGCGCACCAGTCCTTGACCTCTTGGGCCATAAAATTAGATCCATTATCCGTTATTATGCTATGTGGTATACCGTAACGTTGTGCTATGCCAGATATGATGTCTATAACTAGTCCGGACTTGGCTGATTTAACAGGCTTTGCCTCTATCCATTTCGTGAATTTGTTAACCATGACCAACAGATATTTGTTTTTCTTGGTCCCCCCTTTAAGGGGTACGACCATGTCAAGTCCCCAGACCGCGAAAGACCAAGTGATCAGGATAGTCTGAAGAGCTGTTGGAGGCATGTGACATTGGTTTGCGAAGAGTTGACACCCCATGAAGTGCTTGACAAGTGACTGTGCATCCGTCCGAGCTGTGGGCCAGAAGAAACCTGCTCGGAAGGCCTTGCTAACTAGGGCCCTTCTGGCGGCATGATGGCCGCCCATGCCCGCATGTACTTTGGGAAGACGTTCCCGCCCTTCTTCCTCGGATATGCACTCCTATAGTACGCCAGTTGTGATTTTCTTGTGTAACCCAACCTCGTGAATCTTGTAAGCTTTGGATCGCCGAACTATGAACCGTGCCTCTGTCTGGTCATCGGGGAGTTCCTTTCAAAGAAGGTTGGCGAGGAAGGGCTCGGTCCATGGTACAATTACTGCCATTACCTCATGAGTCGAAGGCGTCTCATTCATTACGGAGCTACCTATTATTTGGTCGTCCAGTTTGTTGACGGGGTGACAGCCACATCCGATGTATCCAGACCAGCACTATTGTCATCGTCCAGCAACACGACGCAAGGCTTAAACAGTTGTTCCAGAAAAGTGTTCTTTCGGACAGGATCACGCTTAGCTGCTAGATGAGCTAATATATCGGCGGCTTGGTTGTTGTCGTGAGCGACATGGTGGAATTCTAGCCCCTCAAACCGAGCTGATATCTTGAGGACGGCGTTTCTATATGCCGCCATCTTCGGATTTTTGGTGTTGATTTTGCCATTGATTTGGGAGATGGCTAGCACGGAATCTCCCCGCACCTCTAGCTGCCATATGCCCATTGATACAGCCATCCCGAGACCATGAAGAAGGGCCTCGTATTCGGCTGCATTGTTGGAGTCCGCATACATGATTTGCAACACGTATCGCACGTTGTCGCCCATGGGGGATGTGAGGATAACTCCAACCCCCAGTCCGGCAAGGGTTTTGGAGCCATCAAAGTAAATTGTCCAATGGGAGTATGTGCTATGTTCCTTGGGGAGTTCAGCCTCCGTCCATTCGGCCAAAATGTCCGCCAGCACCTGTGATTTGATGCCACGACGTGGGTTGTAGGTTATTTCAATGGGGAGGCGCTTAATGTGCCACTTGGCAATACGGCCGGTGGCGTCCCTGTTCTTGATTATGTCGTTCAAGGCGACTTCTGATGCTACCGTCACCGCGCACTCCTGGAAGTAGTGTTGGAGTTTCCTCGATGCCATGAATACTCTGTAGGCGATTTTTGACAGTGTGGATATCTGGACTTGCACTGCGTTAGCACCTCTGACACATAGTATACCGGCTTCTGAGTCCAGAATTTATGCCCCTCCTCATCTCATTCAACGACGAGCACCGCACTGTCGACTTTATTGGTGGCCGATATGTATAACAACATGGGATCACCGGGGCATGGTGTCGTGAGTATGGGGTTGGTTGCCAGTACTGCTTTGATTTCTTCCAACGCAACTGCTGCTTCATCGGTCCATTCAAATTTTTGGCCTTTTCTCCGAGGCGGGAGATAAAGTGGCTTAACGCCGCTACGCACCCGGATAGCCTCTAGACATGCTTCAGTGCTGTGGGGATTGTAACTTCTTCTAGAGAGCGGATCTTAGCTGGATTTGCCTCTATTCCTTTATGGGAGACGATGAATCCAAGCAGCTTAACAGAGGGAAATATGAATACACATTTTTATGGATTGAGGTGGATGTCATATTCGTGTAAATTAGCGACAGTTTGGCATAGGTCGTCAATCAACTGGTCGACGTATTTGGTTTTGATTACCACATCATCCATATATGCATCGATGGTACTACCGACATGCATAGAGAGGCAGGTTTGGATCATGCACTAGTAAGTAGCCCCAGCGTTTTTTAGCCCGAAGGGCATCGTGTTGAAGCAGAAAGGCATGTACGGTGTGATGAAAGCCAGAGGAGCTTGATCGGATTACTTCATTTTAATTTGATGGTAACTGGAGTAAGCATCGAGGAAAAACAACAGATCGTGTCGGGCAGTGGCATTGATGATCTGGTCGATGCGCAGTAAGGGGAAAGGGTCCTTGGGGCATGCTTTATTAAGGTCTTTAAAATGGACACATAGCCGCCAGGATTTGTCTTTCTTAGGTACCATCAATAGGTTAGCTAGCCACTTGCGGTGTTTAATTTCCCGAATAAATCCAGCCTCAAGCAGTTTGGCTAATTCTTCACCCATGGCCTGTCGCTTGGGTTCGGAAAAATGACTTGAAGTCTGTTTGACGGGTTTGAAGCTCTAAATAATGTTTAGGCTATGGTCGGCCAGCCAACGTGGAATTCTAGGCATATTGGAAGGATGCCAGGCAAAAATGTCCCAGTTCCAGCAGAGGAAATGCCGCAAAGCTTCATCCATAAGGGGGTGGAGCTAGGATCCAATGGACGCTGCCTTATTAGGGTCCACTGGATGTACCTGCAATTTGATGATTTCCTCTGCGGGTTTGAAGGACGTAGACTTGGGTCATTATCTGAGGATCACATCGTCTCTATTGGCTGACGACCGTAAAGCGGTCAACTCTTTGGTGGCGAAAGTTTCTGCCAGTGTCTTGAGCGAAAGCGCTGCCGTTTTGTTTTCAGCACAAAGGGCTCTATTCGGATCGCTGGTGATCGTGATCATTTCATTTGGTCCTGGCATTTTTAGTTTCATGTACCCGTAATGGGGTATAGCCTAGAACTTTGTGAAGGTGTCGTGTCCCAATAGGGCATGATGGCCACTTGGGAAAGGGATGATGTGGAAGAGAAATTCTTCAGATTGATAGTTTTTGGGTGCAGCAAACACCACATCTAGGGTGATACACCGGGAACATCGTGCCTCCTTTCCTGGGAAAATTCCTCGGAATGTAGTGTTGCAACGCTCGATGCGAGATCGGTTGAAATGCATTTTTTCCACCATGGCTTCATAAATGAGGTTAAGACCACTGCCGTTGTCCAGTAGTACTTTATGTTGCATGTATCCATCGATGATGGGATTCAAGACCAGGGTGGCCGGTGAATGTCCGGAAAGAATGGGCGGGCGGTCAGTGTCCTCAAAAGTAATCAGTATGTCTGCCCATGGGCTAGTGGCTGCCACGTGATAGACTTGCTTATGCTCTTTAAGAGATCTCTTCCTTGTAATCCTTGAGGGGAAGATTTCGTAGACAATCTGGACTTCGGCATCGAATTCGGGCGGCAAAGGAGAACATCTACTCGACAGAGGTGTGTCGAGGATAGCTTCGCCGCCTTTTGCGACATGCTTGACGACCCAGCAAGCTCAAAGGCTATGTGCTGGTTTCGCGCTTAGTAATAAGGAATGTATGGGATAGGGTTTATCCAAAAGCCCTTCGAGGACAGTGCAGGCACCCAAAAGGGGCTTGTTTTGTTTCCCGGCAGGTTCATGCCAAACACTCCTCCTTTTTCGAGCTCCTTTAGGGTGTTCGGGGGATTTTGGATTCGAGAACAGCCGCTCAGATTGCCAGACACTCTCCATGGCACTGTATTTCTGTACCAATTCAGATAGCTCCAAGAAATCGCTAAGGCATCGGCGGGCTAGGGCATTAAGAATACCCTCATCGTGGCAATTGCGAGTGAAAATTGCTGTTAAATCTAGGTCGCTGAGACCTTTTACTCTGCTCCTAGCAAGCAGAAGTCTTGCCCAAAAGTGGTGTACTAACACTCCTCACAATTTCTTTTTGTCTTGGAAGTCTGGATATATGAGCTTCGGTAAAAACCTGGGATTGTCATCCCGGGCAATGGGTGGGCAAAAACTAGATTCTATGCCAAGTTGAGTATCCAGGGATGCAAGCTCCGAATTGTGGCATAAATCTGGGACCAATGATAGTCCGGTTTCAAGGCAGCACCGGTGCTTGTCCCGTCTCAGTGATCAGATACCGGGGTGTAAACTGTTTTCAATTCCGGCTGTCGGGATAAATCCGCGGTCAGGCACTCGACAGTAGCGGCAAGGTAGGTGACAGGAGGGACATGAATCTCCCTACCATCGGGTCTAATCCCAAGCCGATCACAAATCGGAACCTGGTCATCCGGTATACTCTTTCCTTCGATCCGATCGAACAATTCGTTTAAGAACGAAGCGATGACAGGGTGCGTGTCACTAATATGAGTGGATTCGTCAAGTGGGGTGGCGGTTCCAGAGTCATGCCGAAGCGGATATTCGTTCCGTTCTCCCACGAGGTCTGATGACTTGGATGTTAAGGCATCTGGACTTACAAGGCTTTGTTCAAAGTTTGAGGGTTCCATTGGAATGAGTGTCCCGTGTGAATCAGCCATGAACTCTGGGGTTCCAAACTTGATACTCTGATGCAGGGAAAACCCTCCGATCTGGCCATGACGGATGACCGGGTTCGCTTGCAACAAGATGTTGTTGCGAGTGAAACTCTGATTGGGGGCAAAAGTCCCCTCAATGCAGATCTTACCACCTGCGACGAGGCGAGCCATTGATCAATGAAAGCACCAATGTTGGTGTAGAAACTAGCGGATCTCGAGTAGGGGGTCCCGAACTGTGAAACTAGAATCGACGGTAACAGGAGACGAAGGGGACACGGGTTTACCCTGGTTCGGGCCTGCCTATGGAGGAAATACCCTACGTCCCATTTGATTGTATTGATAGTGTAAGAGGTTACAGAGTTGATCTACCTCGAGATCGTATGTCTAACCCTAGATGAGTTGTGTACCTATGCCCTAAAACCCTCCAGCTTATATAGATGTCCGGGGTGCCCTATCCTTACGTATGGTGGGCAACATGCCGAAGGGATAACTTGCCTAACTACATCTAATAACTTGGACAACACGTCTAGACTCCACGAAGCTTCCATCCTGGTGCAGATGGTCCTCGATCCTCCGAGGCCTGGCTTGCGGACCATATAGTCCGACTCATGAACAATGGTCGGCTCTCCGAGGACCCCTTAATCTAGGACTCCCTCAGGAGGAGAGAGAGATTTCTTTGGGATAATGGAAAGTGAGAAGGCACGCTGACATTGCAAGACCCCCCTGGGCGGGGTGGATTTATAGGCGTAACTACAACCACAGGGCGTCATGGGGAGAGCAGGCGTTGTGCGCTCCTCGGGGGACAGACTCAGACAGTGTGCTGCCTTGCTCCACATCACTTTATTTGCTCCCGTTTGGTCACATACGCGTAGCCTGAGGGGTGAATGCTGAAGGGAGTAGCCGAATTCAAGCAAGTGTAATGGTGGTCAGCGCAGCACACAAGCGTCGTATCAGTTTGACCTCGGGCGGTTCTTGACGCCCTCGGGGAGTGGAGGCATCGCCGCCTCGGGGAGCAACGTGTTTAAAGTATGGCGCGAAGGTGTTTTAGCCCGCAACGCTTCGGACTGTCCTCGACTCCTTCGCACACAAGCTAGCTCGAGCACGCCTCGGGCCCGGGGGCTACTGTCAGCGTTCTTGGTACGTGGGTCCCCAGACTTGTGTGCCTACGGCCCAGGGCGTGACCCACTTTGGTATCCAAGTATGGCTCGGGGCGGACACATTCAAGACAAGGCCCTCGTGAGAGCCCCAAGCTCACGAGGGAAGCAACGCCAAGAGCCGCGGGGAGTAGGCCTCCTTAGGCCCCCTCCAGAGCGGTGAAGATCTCTATGCAATGCTTGGCCTCAGGAGGCCAAGGACGATGTAGGGTGGACTAGGCAGGCACCAGTGCGCCAAGTGGGATAGTTTCCCCTTTGGTGAAAAGAGGGCAAGGACGTATGCAGGTTACCAAAGCGCCCCCAAAGGTTTCCATTCCAGTGCAACAAGACCAAGACCACGAGCCCCGCAGGACAGACGTCATCACCGAGCCCACCACCGCATCATCAACAACTACTTTGCAGGTGAAGACCACCTTTTGATAGGATAAATATGTACCCCTTGTCCCCCAACAAATTTGGCCGTTCTGGGATCCCTTCCCTCCATAGCAATAAGGGAAGAGGACCCGAGCCACTATAAACAGAGGCTAGGCTTCTTCGTAGAGGGGGGACACAAGAGGAGAGGAGGCGAGACCACCAGTATTCCCTCGCGAGGCAACTCACCATTGCACTAGTTCATATACAAACCTCCTCGTGAGGAAATCCACCAAAGTAGGAGTAGCATTTTATGCTTCGCAATGGCCCGAACCAGGGTAAATCACTGTGTGCAATCTTCTCCCTCGTCATCGTGCGAGTTCATCATATAAGCTATCAAGTTGTGAGATAGGAGGGGTGGGGCTGTTGGGGATCTTCATACACGCCCCTGTGTTTAAACTTCCCTGGGTTTTGTAGAGCCCGAGTGTCGGTGTCAAAATCGGCGGATCTCGGGTAGGGGGTCCCAAGTGGTGAGACTTGGATTGATGGTAACTAGGGAAGAAGGAGACGATGTTTACCTAGGTCCGGGCCTTCCTATGGAGGTAAAACCCCACGTCCTGCTTGATTATATTGATGGTATGAAGGTTACATAGTTGATCTACCTTGAGATCGAATAGGTAAACTCTAGATTATTTTCTCTGCCTCACAATCCAAAACCCTTTGGCTTATATAGTCGTCGAGGTTCCCTAGGGTTTACACGTGGTCGGTTGCACATCAAAAGGAAAAACATGCCTATCTACTATTCCAAACTTGGAGGACATGCCACGACTTCTAAAGCTTCCTAACGGGGCCTTTGATTAATCCAATGCTCATCAAGTGGCCCATATAGTCCAGCCCTTGAGAAACTGGTCCGCCATCCGAGGACCCCCCCCCCAACCAAGACTCCCTCAGTAGCCCCTGTACTGGCCTCCAATGCCGAGGTATAATGTCCGGACAATCTTGCGCGTCGAAGTCTTCGGGGAAATCCCAAGCATCACGGACTTACAGGGTCCATTGTAATAACTGTCAACGCTTCTCGATGCTTGTGTGCCGAGGGGACACGAGCGGTTCAACAGCTGTTTACAAGACTGCCCCTCCCACAAAGAAGGCACCACCTATTTAAACAACCTGAATCATGGTCCAAGACATATCTTCTTCTTCCTCCCCATGAGAAAAGAAAACCTTCAGCGAGAGATCACCACAATACCATGGCGAGTGCCCCCAGCTCTTCCTCGCGCCCTTACGGCTCCTGTCCTGAGGATTGGGCAAGCTGCTCTCTATCCCTCCTTTAACTTTGCCCCTCGAGACGCAGGGGTATCTTCCTTCCTCGGATGTAGCGGTTACCCGTGCCGGTTTGTCTTCTTTCAATGAAGAAGCCTTCGCGGAAAAATTCCCTACCCCTCAAAAGAGAAACCATGTATTCTGCATGCCCTTCCTCTTGCGGGGTCTCGTGTTCCCCATTCATCCTTTCCTGATGCGATTTTTGGAGTTCTATGGGATCCAGCTCCATCATCTCACCCCTCGGTCCATTCTGCAAATCTCAGGCTTCGTCGACCTTTGTGAGATGTTCCTGGTCTGCGACGCACACTTTGAATTGTGGAGGAAGTACTTATGCCTCATCCCTTGTATTCGGGGTAAGACAATTCTAGGGATCGGAGGAGCCAAAATATGTTTCATAGCCAGGACATGGTATCCAATGGGGACACCAAAGAAGGAGTGCGAAGAATGGTCTTCGAAATGGTTCTATATCGAGAATGTTCCCCTATTCGATCCACCTCAGAGGGGTTTGCCCAAATACTCCGATGCCCCCATGAAGAAAAGGTACAACTGACAACCAAAGATCTCATCCTAGGACAACGCCAAAGTGCAACGCTTGGCTGCCCACGTGAGGCTACAACGGGACAAGCGACACCACTCGCTCCCGACCATTGCCCCACCCCCCAATCAAGCAATATTGGTAGCCGCACTTGCTGACCTATAAAATGGGGAGAAAGAAGATTTTGTTCGGCCACTGACCAAGGAGGTCTACTCAAGTCATAATCCCATCGAGTGGGTGAGATTTTCAACTCTGTGACCCGAATTCTGGTTTTATATTTGTCCCTTTTTGACCGAAGCCTTTAATGTGTGTGTGAACAGGAATGGAGGAGCTTTGTGGAGACAGTAAACTATACGGCCCCCCCACCTCAGAACCATTCTCGTGACGACGATCCAGGATTTCATGACTACCCAGAGCTGTCAGTTGAGTTTGAAGATGTGTTCTTCTACCAGGAGAGCCTCGACCGCTCCAAGGTGGCTATCATAGCTGATTACCCCGGATCATTCCCTTCCCCTGCTACAGGCAAGAAGAAGAAAATTCATCCCGCAAAAGGCAAGTACCATTCATCGATCCAAATGCGCCAGCTCATGCTCCCAAGCATCGTTAGTCCGCGCAACAAACATCAACTTTCCACCTGGAGAGCTTCCGACCTGACCGGTGCGACGACGGAGGTGCTCGGACACCACTTGGATGCGTGCTTCAACGCACACCCTCACAAGCAAGGAGCAAGACACGAGGGGCTAGGAGCACAGGAGTTCATAACCAACGCGATTGAGGAGTTTCAAGAGGAACACGCCCTGCATGACGAGCATGCCATGCGCCATCTAGTGCGGTTGCCATCCCCAACATGGGTGGCAGGCCACGCGTCTGTGTCACGATCTCAGGCCTTAACAGGGCCGCATCATGGAGCCTCTTCTGTCCATCGTGTGTCGGACGTAGTGGGGGCTACTTCTGCAGCTACGTATCCATGCCCTTTGTCCTCATGAACATGGGTGCTGCCTGCCAGCGCCTCATGCAGACCGTGCACGTTTCTCATGAGGCCCGACACCGCGTGGTTCTTCGGGAGGTGTTGGACCCTTGCGCCCCCCTGGGCCTCGCGGGCCCCTAGAGCATCCGGAGCCCTCTGGCTGGTGAGGATCAAGCTTGGATAACTACCCCAACACTTCAGCAGCATCATTGCTAGTGACTTTTTGGTTTGTTCAATTGAGGGCGCCCCTCAAGATGCATCCTCCTCAAGCTGTTAGGGCCCAACCCTGTAGTTGTATCATTTTGCGCATGCGTCAGAAAGATCTTCTGTTGATGAATTTCCTAAGTATTCCAACTGCATGTCCGCTGCTTCATCACCATGAATGTCGTTGCACCCTAACAACCCCGCCATCGACCGCCTCATGATACGAATCTGGTCCGTCCTGGAAGCGTTGATAAATCTCAGCGGCTGAGCTCTGTCTCGTGGGCTAGTCCCATGCATGTCACCTCCGAGGGTCCTTGGTGCTGGTCCTCGTGTGAGTTAATCGAGGGTGGATGAGGCAGGAGGTGATTCATATAAACATTGTTTGGTGCCTCCCTGTCGCGGGAGCCGCGCGTCGGGTGTCTTTCCTCTGGTATGTCACATGAGAAGACTCGACATGGTTTTGTGCTCGGGTGTTTCCCTGCAGCATGAATGAACCCAATAGCTGAGCTCTGTCTGGCGGTCCAAGCCCGTTCACATCACCTCCTGGGTGCGTTGGTGTTTGACCTTCTCATACGATGGCCTCTAGAGATTCATTCGGCGCAATTTACTCCCATATCACAGGTTTTGCAAGTGCGCCTCGCGTTACAAAAATTCAGGCGCAACCATCCTTTAAGGTAGGGCCTCGTGAGTACTTTCTAGCTCATGGGTGCCCAGATAAACCTCCTCCAGTTCTACCATGCCAGTCATGCATACGAACAAATAGGGTTGTACACGCCCGGAGACTCTAATACAGAGCTCCCTTCCCACGCCCAAGTGGAAGCCCCATGCTCCGCCCTAGCAGAGGACTCCGTACCTCAGTGGCTATGCCCACGTCCATTGGAAGCCCCATTCTCCACGCTGGTGGATAAACAACTAAGGGCACCCTAGCGGTTGCACTAACCCCGGGATGGCTTCTCGGCTCTTTGCACATCCCCGTCATGCAGCGTTCCCCTAGGATGCATACGCGAGGGGGCTAGCCGGGAGCTATGCTCAGATTAGGCCTGGCGTGCGCCACCTCACCAAGTCCCTGGTCCCTAGTCTTCTCACGTCCCTCCCAGGCAAAATATGGTGAGGAAAGGTATGGGACCTCCAAATTCACCTCCCGAGCGCCGCTCACACATCAAGGGGGGCCCTGAGCCTCGTGACTCAGGGGCCTCACTGGTCATGTAGCCCCTCGCCTCTTGGTCTCATCCTGGCGATCCCGACGCCCCAACGGTGGTCGAGGTATGCGTAGGATTGGTCCCTACAGACGCACAGCTCTAAGGCGCTCAAAATCAACCTCGCCATCACCATGTTTCCTTCATGAGTGTCGGTCGCACGACAAGGGGGACCCCTGAGCATCGTGACTCTCGGGCCTCACTAGTCATGTAGCCCCTCACCCCTTGGTCTCGTCCTGGTGATCCGGACGCCCGAAAGGTGGTCGAGGTATGCACGGGATTGGGCCCTATCGACATAGAGCACAAAGGCAAGCAAGAAGGAAACAGAGCATGAAAGGAAATCACAAAATTTAAACAAATATTACAAGCAGTGAATGTTTTGAGAAATCAAACAACTCTTACGCCTCCGTGAGGCATAGTAAATGTAATAGGTTAAAATCTAGTAAGACGGGCAGTCATCGCCATGGCCGCCACCGCCGATTCCCTCGGTCACGACGAGCTCATTGTGAACATTGCTGCCGCTGTCCTCACCAGCGCTTGCCTCCGCCGCCGATGCCCTGGCGGTAGAGACACACGTGAACCTCTCCACCAACGCGTCCACAAAATCCTTCATGGCCGTTGCCGCAGTGGCGCGAGACTCGGGGGCAACCGGGACAATCACCGCATCGAAGCCAAAGCCAGACTTGAGGAGGTAGAGCTGGCTGAAAAGGTCACGACACTCATCATCCAAGATGTTGTCCACCCTGACGGCAGCTCCTTCGAGCAGCTCTGCAAGCTTGGAGGAGAGCCCTACATAGCTGACCTCAGGAGTCACCATAGGCTCCCCAAATCCTCCCCTGCATATGGAGCGTAGTGCCTCGCGAAGCCTGAGTTCGAAGGAGCAAAACGCATCAAGCTCCACGACACCCTCTTCTTGGCAGCGGCAAGGGCCTTCTCCCTTGCCTCGAGCTAGGTCGTCGTCTCGGAGACACGCCAGGCGTGGGATGTCTGGGCCTCCACCACCTAATCCTTTAGCTTGGCTAGACGTTTGCTTTCCTCGGCTTGGTCAGCAGCCACCTGCGACAGCGCAGAGTGGCGACCGGTGAGCTTCGCCACGCACACCTTGAGGTCCTCCTCCTGCTCACGGAGCCATTGCACGTGCGTGGTCTACTCCTCCTGAAGGGCCTTTAGGATGGACTCTGCCTTGCTGCAATGCTTCGCGGCACACGCTACTTCGACCATCACCGAGTCTTAGGAGGCCTTGGCTTCGACGGACTCCTTCCTGGTCTCTACGGTGGCAGATTGGCCCTGCTCCATACCATCTTGGTGGCCGCCTCAGCCTAGAGCCACCCAGAAATAAGTCATAGGCGCTGCCTTGCCAGGCACCTATCGGCGCCTTGGAGGTCGGCCCGGATCTGGCCGAGCACAGTGTAGGCCTCATCCAAGGCCCCTGACTTGATCGGAGGGCCGCAACTCGCGAGCATAAGAGCCTGACCAGGAGGCGGCGTTTGCGCATCAGCAGGCACTACGACCAATGGGGAAGAGGTATGGCTAACTTGGGGCGCTCGGCGAGCTAGGTTCTCCTTAGGCACGACGAGCGCAGACAACTTCATAGCCAGCTGGCCCACGGGGGCTGGCTCTTCCTGGGGCTACATCCCAGCGTCCTTAGGGAGGGATTCCACCAGAAGGGGGCAGGAAGTTGCCCCCTCCACGACGTTCGGGTCGCCACAGCCGTGGCAGGGTGTGCCTCCTAGTGAGCCTCTGCGCCCATGATCACCGGTCCCCCAAGCGACACATTGGGCTGGCGCGTCACGCTTGAACACCCGCTGTGACCACAGACCGAGGCTCACGGTGCTCCCAGGACAGGGGGCTCCTTCGGCTCAGCGCTCGCCTTATTCATCTTCGGCACATCGTCGACCCTGGACAATGAGAGGAGAAGGGCCGTGAGCGCCTGCATTATTCATAATCAACCAGAGATGAGGAAATTACTTACTCCTCATGCGCGACCCACTTCCACTTCTTCTCCACTTCGGTGTTGGTCAAAACTCCCACGCTTCTCTTCGGTGAGGCCTTGGACGCGCCCAGGAGACGAGTGGGGTGCTCCTCGATGAGCCCTGGTGTGGTGTTGCTGCTTGGAGGGGTGTGGAGGTCGCCCTGGGAGGCCACGGTAAGAGGGGCCACATCTGTGCCAGCGTCGGCCGCCCCGTCTTTCGGTTGCGGAGTAGGCAGAGATGCGGCCGGCTTTGCAATAGCCTTGCTAGAGCCGTGGGAGTCCTCTAGAGTAGGTGCACCTGCGCGCTTCTCTGTGGTCACCCATCTCGACGACCGAGTTGTCTGGGGGGTAAGCCCCGGCCTCTGGAGGACCCTGGTGAAGCGCTGAGAGTCTGTGTCTAGGGGCTTATCGGTGTCATTATCGTCCTCAAGGTCGGGGAGGAGCTTGCTTTGCGACGGAGGGAACACATCCTCCATGTCATCTACGGTCTTCTTCGAGTCCTCCTCGCCGCTAGTGTTGCCGAAGGACACTAGCACGGGGGGTTTGGGGTGCTCACAAACGTGAGAGCTAGCTCGTCTATGGCGGGCATAGCGGCGTCCATCTCCCCCCTCCGTCGTCATGGCAATATAGCGGGGCATAGGCCTCGGGAAGATCCCCAGGATCGTTGAAGATCAGGGTATTCAGGACCTTGTTCAGCTCCTCCCCTGTCAGGCTGGCGGATCTGTGCCGATTTAAAAACCGGGAGATCTCGAGTAGGGAGTCCCGAGCTGTGAGACTAGAATCGATGGTAACAGGAGACAAAGGAGATGATGTTTACCTAGGTTCGAGCCCTCCTATAGACATAATACCCTACGTCATGCTTGACTGTATTGATGATAGATGGGTTATAGAGTTGATCTACCTCGAGATCGAATAGCTATCCCTAGATGAGTTGTTCTCTGCCCTACAATCTAAAACCCTCCGGCTTGTACAGATGACGAGGGTACCTAGAGTTTACGCATGGTCAGTTGCACATCGAAGGAAAAAACATGCCTATCTAGTGTCGACAACTTGGCCATGATCAAAATCATGGGTAAAACCCCTCAAAACCATTTCGGCTTAAATCATGCTTTTGAAAAATTTCTATAAGAATATTCTGAATAAATGGCAAGAAAATTCTAGCAAGTCACAATTGTCATATGTCATGATCTTGCAAAGTTTCATCTCAATCCCAATTGATTTGCTTCATCAAAATGTTCCAAAACCAAACTTGTCTAGATTCGAATTTGAACAACTTTACATTGTGAAGTTTCTTCCCTTGACCCCAAACTTTGTGGGCATCTTCCATTACCCAAATAAGGATGCCACTCCAAGTGGTGCATCAGGGAGAATGGAAATGCATACCTAGATCTACAAGAAGCTGATTCAATTGATTTCTAGGGTTTTGCAAAGTTGCATTGTGAACTTTTTTCAAAACTCCTCATACTTGGTGATCCCCTCTATTTCTACCTATATTTTCATCGTGTTAAATCTCATGGCAAGAAAACCCCATTTCCTTAGCCAAATCACCCTCAAACACTTTTGCATATTTTGTAAAGAACCTTGTTTAACCCCATTCTACTATTCTCCTTCACTCCAAAATTTTAGCACAGTCCCTTACTGATGTGTTTCACCTCTAGTAAAAATCCCAAGCCCTAGATGAATCATTGAGTGGGGTAAAACACACGTTTATCTCTCTAGACAGCAAGCATGGCAATTTTTGTACCTCTCCGCTACTCCATTTCTTCACCTCTACCTATCCCCTAGCTCTTGCACACACAAGGGCATCTCTAGAACCTCCAAGACACAAATGGACAGGCATGTGCCCATTGTTTATGCCAATGCCAGCCATAATGGTGCTCTAGAGTGCGCTACAGTGTGCTCCCACACTGTAGCCACCCCCATCGAGATGCTCCCGACCACCTTGGGTCTCCCTAGCGCGTTTGCCGAAGCTCCTCAATGTCCACAACACGCCACCACTCTGTCCCTTACTCCTTCTCCCTCCTGCTGCCTCACCTCGCACGCGCACCAACCGCTCGAAAAGCTCCAATGGGAGATGTCACACGCGTGAGCTTCTGGCCCACTCTCGCTCCCCCTAATCCTGTCGTCAGGCACGGACTGAGTCCAGGACGACCACAGACATGGCCCAGGGCAACCCCATGGCCCGTGGCGTCACCCTCGACCTCGCCGTGCTCCCTGTCCATGGTAGGTTCCGGCCACCACTATAAGAGGAGTCCCGGGCCTCCTCATGATCCTCGCTCAGCCTCTCGTACCCCTATTGAGCCCCTGCCCTACGAGAGCATCTCTAGGAGGCCCCAAGCTTGAGATCGAGCTCGAAGCCTGCCGCCTTGGCTCACCGGCAAAAGCGTGGTAAGGGACCCTCCGCCGCTCCTTTCCATCGATCTGATACCCTCATGTCTCCCTGACCCCACTCCCTCTCTTTTCCACTTCGAATGCATCTCGGTGCAACGGGACCAAGGTTGGACCGAAGCGCCGCCACCCCACCACCTCGTCACCGACAAACCAGAGATCCTTGACGTCCCTCTCCACTACCATCTGACAGGAGACGTCAATCAGAGCTTGTCGGTGCCCTTAGAATCCCCGGCCGTGCCCCATATCGCCAGCTGTGAGAACCCCCTCCTCCCTGACCGAGGTTAGGGATGACTTGTGGATCCCACTTGTCATCCCCTCACCCTCCCCTCCCTTGATGCCAAGACGGGCCTGCTGGCAGGTTTAAAAATAGACCTGTGGTGCGCACCGCCTCGCTCTGGGCCAGATTCCCTTCTCGGCTGGCTCAGCTGCGGATATTCTAGCCCAGTTTGGTCTGAGGCCCTTTTCCTTTTTCCTTTTTAGTACATTTCCAAAAATTCCACCGATCCCAATAATTATCCTATTGACGTAATTCATTCAACAAAAATCTTATAATAATGTGTAGAATTTAATATTGTCATTTGTGAAATGTGTTGAAAATATTTTATGTACTATTTATTTTTAAAAAAACTTTTGCCATTTTTAGCCATGGTTAAAAATGATTTTGAAAACCTTTTTTTACCACAAAACCTTAGGGAATATTTTTAATGTTACATTTAGGATTTATGAGAATAGTGTAACTTTTTTGGTAGATACTGTGCTCTGTTTTTGTTGTGAGGCTTATTATTATCATTATTTATCGCAACGATAGATTGCGTTGTTGACATGGGAGTTGGACCCGAAGACTTTGAAGACCACGAAGACATTGTTGAGCCACGCAAGTAGCCCTTTGACCATGACTATGAACCCTTATATTTGCATGGCATATAGTACTTACTTTTTTGGATATGCCTCTGATACTTTACCGTTGATACTTGCATCATGCATGACCCTACCATCCTTATGAGCGTTGTGTGGGTGGGTGTAGATAGGATGCTTAGTAGATGCTACACAAATCGGCTCGAGAATATGCATGGTGATGGAAGCAAAATGATTTCATAGATTTTTCAAAAAACCCGTCGGGTGACACTAATGCCCGAGGGTGATGATGATGATGTGCTAGGTAACCAATTGAGAAAGAAGTGGTGTACCTGGACAGGATGTGTGTGTGTTTTCAAAAACGGAGGGTTTAAGATTTGTCGACCATACCAACCTTACATGTGCGACCACAATACCCTTATGGGACGGGACTTTGTTGATTACTCTAGTTGGTGCTAGCAGGGAGCCCACATTAGTAGTGGCGAGAGTGAAGTGGTCACTCTCGAGACGATCTTGTATCGGACTGGGCGATCATGCACTGTCTTCACAGGCACCGGGCACACCGTTGGTCCCTTCATGGATGATACGATCTGGAGCGAGGCTCGTGGGATGCACATCATGAGGGCTGTGTAGCAATTGAGTGGACTCTTTGTTTAGTATCGCCATGGGAAAGGCATTGTTCGAGTGCTTACCTCGGGTATGAAATATACCGCGAGTCATGGATGCCATGGAAGATCCCCGATTCTTGTGGGTAAAGCATGCAACCTCTGTAGAGTCTAAAACTATCCAAATAGTCGCGTCCACGATCACAGACAGTTGGGTGGTGCTGTTTAAGCCATGGCCAGATGTTTTCGCAAACTTGGTGCGTCTGTGGATGACACAGAGATGATACTTGAGATAAGTCAGATGACTTGACATGATGACTAAACATGAGATGTTCAACCCCCTGTTTATGATCATATCTGTAACTTGTTCATATAGATAATTGCGAACTTTTGATGCATGCTTACATCATTACTTGAGCATGTCATTCAATTCAAAATGAGCTTTCTACAAAATACCTATTTAGTGTCATATCATGCATTGTTATTGCCTTGTTCCAACATGGTTTGCTTCCAAGTACATTCAAAGTACTCATTGGCTTGCCACTGGTTATTTAATTTGCCAGGCATGGAAGAGCAGGAATATGGTGAAGAGTTCATTGGTGATGAACATGCGAACTAGGATGCTTCCAAGTCAGAATGCCTGTAGGTTTAAGGTAGATGGCATGGGTTCACACTTTCGACCAATATTTCCGCTGCTTGTTATGTTTAAGTGTTTGGCCCTTGTGGCCCTATCTATGTAAGACTCGGCCTAGCTAGCCTTTATTTATGTAAGACGGTAGTAAGGATGTAAGACTCCTTTCTTTCATCTTATGTGTGTTTAGTGAGCATTGATCTTTGGGATCATTGTACACGTGCATTCGGTGATCACGACTTATGAGTCGGTTTCCCCACAGAGCTGGTATCAGAGCTATCCTGACCATAGGAAGCCCTTAGTTAGCATGGACGTTAGATAGGATAAAACTGTTCTCAAAACTACACCTACAACCTATACTTAGGAGTGTTGCACTTATTACCTCTTCTATTCTTCACACAACACACTGCTGACTCTACTCCCTTTGAACATGGCCGTCGTACCCGAAGCCCTCCTAGCATCTGGCTTTCCCCTACTCCTTGAGGATAGCATGGAGAAGTGCCAGTATCACTAACCACCCATTTTCCTCTATCACGAGCACTGCGTCAATGCCATCACAAAGGAGTACCACATTGATGTGGTCGTGAAGGAAAACGACTCCCTGACCAGTTGGTTCTTTGAAGGACCATAGATGGTGACCTTGGCACTCGTAGTTGAGACAGCTGCATGGAAGGCACTCATCCACCTTCGAGGAATCATCCCAGAGATGGCTGATGAGCCAGATACTCGCTACCTACCATTTAGAAAGGATGATCTTGGAGAGATTTGGATGTTGGTTCCATCCAAGGAGGATGGGCCACCCCTCAGATTACAGACCTACTTCAGCCTCTCCGCCAACAGTCTAGCTCGGCAATTGATTAAGGAGTCCGTGAAGCTCTACGAGGAACTTCACCACACCTGGGAGATACTTCGACAAGCCAAGACAAAGCCAGACAGGAGCAAGAAGGCTGGAGCCCCTAAGGGGCGACCAGCTATTGATTACAAAGGAGGAGTACCCCCAGCTAGAGATGCACCCACACGTTGTTGTCGTATCAATGCGAAAGAGTACCATGAGCTCTTCACAAACCCACCGACGAAGCGTCGTCAGGATGGGCCTCCTTGTTCTCCGACCCCTTCGACCGGAGACGATACCCGAATGGATGATGACCAGGAGGAAGACCCAGAGAAGCGTGACTACAGGACCGAGCACTCCAGCACCTGAGTCTGAGAACCCCTAGGGTAGCATCAGTCATGTACCCCTCATGTGAAGTCGAGTCCATATAATGGTTCATATGAAACCATGTGTGCTTGTTGTTTGCTTTTGTTTTTTCTATTCTAATGCAAGTCAAGCTTTTGCCTTAGGAAACGTGTAAGTGATTCCATCGTTTATCTTATCTTAATATATGTGTTGGTCTTTGGACCTTTGTGTTACCACAATTTCACTATACAAACCCCCATAGGAGTGCTTCCTCCATTATTGCTTTTTCCTCTAATCTATTCTAGTTGTTTGACTTGGCTGCAACTATACCAACACTCTGAAGCCGGAACCTCCAGCCAGCAATAGGGAACTAGTGGGACTGCTCAGGCTGGAGGACACCAGGAGCAGCCACAAGGTGACATTCCCCCGCCACCACCTCCACCGTAGAACATGACCATTGCTCAGTTTCTCCAAGTTCTCCGGGAGGAACGCCAATCCAACACTGCTCCTATTCAGCAGATGGCTCAAGTTCTTGTGAACAACCACCAACAAGGCAGGAATTAGCCCCCAACCTACACTGAGACTGCTGAACCCTTGGATGCATACGACTGGATCCGCACCATCAAGGACCTCCTTGCACTGGTCCATTGCAATGAGGATTGTGAGAAGGTGTTGTATGCCTCTCACTGCCTCGGAGTAAGTGCTAGAGGTTGGTGGGAGGGATTCAAGGTCATGCAAGGCGATCGTGTGATCACTTGGGATAACTTCAAGGAAGGATTCCGTACTGCCCACATTCCGTATGGGATCATGGATATCAACAAGAGAGAATTCTGAGCGCTGAAGCAAGGAAGTGGCTTTGTCAAGGAGTACATGCATAAGTTCAACCTGCTGTCAAGGTATGCACCTCAAGATGTCAACACAGAGGCTGCAAAGATGGAACACTTCATGGAAGGACTTCACTAGACCCTGCAGTATCAGCTCATTGTCTGCGACTGTCGGACCTTCTTTGATCCGGTGAACAAGGCCCTTATGCTAGAAGACAAGCGTCGTACCATGGAAGACACTCGCAAGTGCAAGATGATTAGCAAGGGTAGTTCCATCAACCAGAAGCCTCACCCCTGACAGCCAGCCCCAGCCAAGCCGGCCTATTAGCTATAGCAGGCTAGACCTCCTATGCCTCGTCCGAGCTACTAGCCTCAGCAATATGGCAATCCCAAGCCAGCTTACAACAACCCCAATAACTACAATGGTGGTAGGAACACCAAAAACAACTTTGGGCAGGTCACTTGCTTTGTATGTGGCCAGCCTAGGCACGTCTCTCGGCAATGCCCCATCAAGAAGCCAGATGCACCGTGCTCTAATGCGCCCAACCAAGGTCAAGGTCGTGGAGCGCCACCAAGGAACCCAACTCCCCGGAACCAGCCCAACAATGGCAAGGGCTATGTGAATCACGTCACCGCAGAGGAAGCCCAGGAAGACCCGTACGTCATATTGGGTACGTTCCTCATCAACTCAGCCCAGTAACAGTATTGTTTGATTGTGGAGCTTCGCATTCTTTTGTTACTCAAAAGTTTGCACTAGAGAGTGGCATGAAGCCTACACCCCTGGGTAGTCATATGTTGATTCAAACACCGGGTTTAGTTATGAAATCCAAGATACGATGTAAGGGAGTTGGGATTGTCATCAACGGTGTAGACTTCCTAGCAGACCTCATAGTTCCAGAATCACCGGGTTTGCATGTCATCCTAAGCATGGACTGGCTAATCAAGAACCAGAGCTACTTGGACTGTGCCAAGAGGATCATAACCATAACTAATGGCCAAGGAGGGGAAGTCAAGTATGTTCCCAACCCTGCCTCCACTCAAGCCCCTTAGGCTAACTGTCTGTCGAGAATTGAGTTGGATCAATTGTCAGTGGTATGTGAATACCAGGATGTATTTCCTGATGAGCTGCCCGGGTTGCCTCCTAACTGCGACATTGAGTTCAACATTTAACTAATGCCTGAGTCAGGGCCCATCTATAAGAAGCCCTATAGGATGGGATCCGAAGAGTTGGCTGAATTGAAGAAGCAATTGGCATAGTAGCTCAGAAAAGGATTTTTCCGACCTAGTGCTTCTCCTTGGGGATCGCCTGTTCTGTTTGTGTCAAAGAGGATGGAACTATCCGACTCTATGTCGATTAAAGTTCTGTCAATCAAATCAAGATAAAGAACAAGTACCCACTCTCCAAGATTGACGACATATTCGATCAGCTCAATAGAGCCAAGGTGTTTTCTAAGATCGACCTTAGGTCTGGGTACTACAAGTTGAAGATCTGACCCCAAGACATTCCCAAGATGGCATTTGTAACCCAATATGGCCTGTATGAATACACGATCATGTTATTCAGATTGACAAATGCCCCTGCCTACTTCATGTACCTCATGAACAAGGTCTTCATGGAGTACATGGTCAAGTTTGTTGTCGTCTTCATGGATGACATACTCCTCTTCTCCAAGTATGAAGAAGAGTATGAGAAACATTTGAGATTGGTCCTAGAAAAGCTTCGAGAGCACCAACTTTATGCTAAGTTAAGCAAGTGTGAATTCTGGCTGCATGAAGTTGGATTCTTGAGTCATGTGTTGACTGTAGAACGATTGTCAATGGATCCTGCCAAGATTGAAGCCGTGACTGAATGGCAATCCACAACCAATGCGAAGTAAGTGAGAAGCTTCCTCAGACATGCGGAATATTACCACAAGTTCGTCTGACCCATGACTCAGCTTTTGAAGGACAAGAAGTTCTAATGGACGGCAAAGTGTGAGGAAAGCTTCCAAGAACTGAAGAAGATATTAACCACAGCCCTAGTTTTAGCCACCTCCAATATTCTCAAGGAGTTTGTGATATATTGTGATGCATCGGGGACTGGGCTTGGAGGTGTTCTGATGCAAGAAGGCAGGGTCATAGCATATCTATACAGACAACTACATCCTCACGAAGAGATCTACGCTACTCATGATTTTAGTTGGCAGCCATGGTTTGCACCTTGAAGACATGGTGAAATTACCTTCTAGGGAAGCGATGTGATATATACACAGACCACAAGAGTTTGAAGTATATATTCACCCAAAGGGAATTGAACATGAGGAAGTGAAGATGGTTGCAGTTAATCGAGGATTATGACCTCAGTGTTCAATACCACCCCGGAAAGGCTAGTATGGTAGCAGACGCAATAAGCAAAAAGGATTGTTCCTTGAATGCTATGATTAAGAAAAGGCTACCCGCCCTGTATGAAGAGCTTGAAATCTTTGACTTGGAACTAGTTGCACATGGATTCCTCGCCAACCTTGAAGCAAAGCCTACCTTGATGGATGATATTAAGGAAGCTCACAAGGGACATGAGAGCATCGAAGGCATTAAAAGGAAGATCAATGCAGGCAAGGCCCCAGGATTATTAGTGGATGAACAAGGAGTCATATTGTTCGGGAATCGCATCTGCGTACCCAAAAAAGAAGATCTTAAGAACTTGATCTTGCAAGAAGTTCATGACACTTTGTATTCCATCCCTCCTGGAGGAACCAAGATGATTCAGGACCTCAAGACAAGGTTCTGGTGGCATATCATGAAGAGAGAAATAGGCACGTTTGTTGCTAAGTGTGACATATGCCAAAGAGTCAAAGCTGAGCATCAGCGGCCCACTGGGCTATTGCAACCTCTCAAAGTGACTGAATGGAAGTGGGACAAGGTCAGGATAGACTTCCTCACTAGATTGGCAAGGTCAAGCAAGGGACATGATTCTATTTCAGTCATTGTCGACCATCTGACCAAGGTAGCCCACTTCATCCCTATTAAGACCACCTTTGATGGAAGCCAGCTGGCAAACCTCTACATCAACTGCATCGTCAGTCTTCACAGAGTTCCAAAGGAGATTGTGTCGGATTGAGGAACCAACTTTACCTCAAGGTTTTGGAAGAAGTTCCAATAAGAAATGGGAATCAAGTTGTCTTTTAGTACGGAATTTCACCCTTAGACCGGTGGATAGACAGAAAGAGTGAATCAGATACTCGAAGATATGCTCCGTTCTTGTGTTTTGGCATATGGAGCCAAGTGGGAAGATTACTCATTGTTTGCGGAGTTCTCCTACAACAACAGCTAGCAGCCGAGTGTCCAGGTGGCTCCATTTGAGGTGTTGTATGGGCCTAAGTGTTGTACTCCCCTCAACTGGTCAGAGACCGAGGAAGGATTGGTCTTTGGACCAGATGTCCTCCGTGAAGCTGAAGAGCAAGTTCAACTCATCCGAGAACATCTCAAGACTGCCAAGTCAATACAAAAGAGCCAAGCTAACTAACATCATCGGGGAGTAAACTTCTGTGTCGGCGACCATGTCTACCTCCAGGTCACGCCCCTCCAAGGTACCAAGTTTTTCCATGTCAAGGGAAAGCTTGCACCAAGATACATATGTAACAGGCCAAGTGCTACCCTTGCCATTTATGGTCTTGTACCTATGTGAACCTATGTTGTCATGTGTTAAATGATATGATGTTGCTCATTGCCATTCCATCTCATGCATCATGCATCATGCCATCTAATCATCATGTCATGGATAATATAGTTTGTGGTGTGCTTCCATGTGACAATTGTTGTGATGTTGTTAGTGGATCTTGTGTGATGTGTGGATGTGTGCTAGTGTGGTTTACCACCCTCTCTCCTTCTTTTCAAACATCCTCAAAAAACCTTTGTATAATTATTAATTTCCACTATGTTAAAAACTTGCTAAATAATTTTGTTAAAAATGTTCTTCATGTAGGGAATATTATTTTGAGTTTATGTGTGTTGCTCTCTTTAGGGTTTGAGCTTTGGGCTCTTGGGGATTTGCAATAAAAAGGGGCTGATTATTGATAAAGTATTTAATTTACTTGTTCAAAAAACAATCTTTGTAATTTATTTAAATATGTTGCATTTATGCTAGTGTCAAAGTATTTGTGGTTTTCCAAAATTCCTTTTATTTTTTTCTGTGGGGTTTTCTGAGTTAACTATCTTATTAAAAAGAAAATACCTCTGTTTCATTTTCTCTGTGTGAGTCAGAGGGTGAAGTGGGCCTTTTCCTTCCCCACCGGCCTAGCCCGCAAGGTAGCGGCTACCTGCCTCGTCCTCATCCGTTAGTTAGTGCGTGTGGAGAGCAGAGAGAGCAAGCGTGCACCGCCGTGATCTTTAGTCGTGTGTCTTTTAAACCCCCTCGGCGTGCGTGCCCCTTCGCCTAGGGTTCCGCGTTCCCCCTCCAGCCGTCGCCGCTCCCATCTCCCTACTTCTTTCCCCTTCTCCTTCTTCTTCTCCTCGGAAATTCAGAGAAGTGAGTTTCAGAGAGTGCAGCGCCGGGTCCATCGGGTTGTCGTCGTTGCCTCTGGTGGCTTGCTCTTCGCTATTGGAGATGGCCTGGTGCTCGTGCGTTCCATTCGCATCCAGTTCCTGGTGCTAGGGAGTGAGGAGCACCCCTGTAGCGCCGCCCCATCGTCGCTGTCGTCCGCAAGCAGAGTAGTCGTGTCGCCGGCCTTCTTTGCGTCTTCTTCCTCGCCGTCAGCTCCGCATCCCCGCGTCTCTGAGCAGCCCTAGGTGAGCTCCCCATCGCCACAGACTTTCGCCTCGCCATAGCCCGCCTTGCTTCACCGTCGTAGCGCATCGCGTCGCCATCGATAGTCCATGGCAGGGCCTTGAGGGCCTCGCCTCCGTCCCCCTCGTCGCGAGACAAGAAGGGGGATGGATACCCCGTAGGTTCCGCAGCTCCCGCAGCAGGTCCGCCGCGTCGTAGGGCCCTGTAGTCGTCGGAGTTGGCGCCGCCGTGTCCTCTATCGCCGGTGCCTTTATTTCTTATGGTTCGTCAGTGTGCGTTTTGATATGTTAGTACTAGAGGCGCAAGGTTCCTCCTTTAGTAGGATTCGAGAGCGTAGCTTAGTGGTGAGTCAGATCAGGCGAGACCGCGAGGTGGTGGGATCGAATCCCCGGCTCGTCCCCTCGCTGTCCTTTTTTTTCATTGGCCAGAGTCGTTGTTGGGTGTTCGGATCTAGTGCGGCCAAACCCTGGATCTGGTCTGGCCGTGCACGTGGTGTGTATGTGCCTGCGTGTGTGTATGGTGTGGATCTGCTATGGCAGCAGGATCCAGAATAGTGGTGTGTGTTGCTGTGTATGTGTGTGTGTACATGTGTGTATTCCTATATATGTGTGTGTGTGGTGTTGTGTGTATGACAACTAGGCCTGGCCCCACTTGTCATCCACTAGGGGGCCCTAGTGAGTATGCTAGGTGGGTCCCCCTCCTATTAATTGATTTATTTTAGTTTTATTTTGTGTTTATTAGTGTTTAATAGACTATTTCTATTTCTGGTAATATTGCCAAGTATGGATACATACATATATGAACATGAGCATTTTTAGTAAGTTTCAACTTATAGGAATTGTTGGTATTTTCCTAGCTAGTGTTTTGCCATGTTGCTCCATGCAAACATAGGAATGTGATATATGATTTTGGGGTAGAATCACCCAAGGAATTCATTGGTGCAACTTGTTTCGTCATTTGAGCAAGTTTGACAAAACGTCCTTTTGTCTCAAAGTGCCGTTTTGTCATTTTAGTTATATTTAAGTCACGCATGCTATGATAATTGTGTCAACATGAAAATGGTAGCCTTTGATGAGTAGAATGCCATGGTTTTTACTTTTGTCATGTTAAACTTGCATATGAGTGGGAACCATGCTCCAAAGTGGCTACTAAAATGTTCCTGTTTTCAACATGCTAAATATTTCTAAGTCTGGGAATCTGTTAATATTTTTATGCCATGAAGAGTGGATGCTACCAAGTGATATGTTGTGTTTTAGCTCATGCTTAGTGCTAGTGTTTTTAAGAAGATGTCATACTCTACCATCCTGTTAATATTCATGCCATGAGGTGGTCTCTCTCACCATTAGTTTCTGCTGTCAACTTGCTATCAGATTAACTCAGATTCCAGAAAACTGTTATTTTCTCAAAGTCCCTAGAATCTGTTTCATCATGCTAACTTGTGAGCTTCATGTTTATCAATATGTGCCTCCTTTATAGTTTGTGTAGTTCAATGATTTGATAAGCATGTTATGTAGATTCTGTGAATGACTTGTTTGAGGTTGGAAACATCATGTAGCTCTAGATATTTGTTGTGAAAGTTGCCATGTTGCTGTTTTGTGGCGGATTGTTTGTTTTAGTGTTTTGTGACTTGTGAGACCTATGCTCCATGGAATTGTTTGATCTTTGACTCTATTGTGGTTGGTTTTTCATTGCCTAACTAGTGGATACCTTGGAATACCATGGAATAGGCCATGGCCTTCATGGTCTTGTGTTTTGCCTTCATAACTTGCCGTGAGCGTAGCGTGAGAACCCTAACTCCGTTTCCTACGTTCAACATATGCATTTGTATTGATTTTGCATGAACCATCCATATTTTCCATGATCATGCATGTTTAAACAACTTAACATGAGGTTCTATCCAGAATTGTAAATAACTAAACTATTGCATGAGAAACATGACTAGTTTAGGATTGCCATGTTAAATACTTCAAATGAATCATGCGTCATCTTGTTTGTGCATTGCACCTTGGTTGGTTGTTTATTGTGGTTGTTTTTCTTGGGTAGACGTGAGTGTAGAACCTGAGTACGAGGATCCACGAGAGTACCACTATGAGGACACCGCTCTTCGTCCCTCTAAGGAACCAACAGGCAAGATGATCGTACCCGAATCCCGACACTATTTTTGCTTTGCTAGATGCCTTGCTCTTATCATTACATATGTGTTACCTACCACTTGAATGTCAAGCCTCCTACATTTCCATGATAGCCTCTAACCCTCCACATCCTAGCAAACCTTGTTTGGCTAAGTTACCGCTGCTCATCCCCTCTTATAGCGTTCTTAGTTGCAGGTGCAGGTTGTTTCCATGTGATAACATGGATATCTGGCATAGCAAAATATTATATGCTATTTAATTTAATACACATATAAATCTTGGTATGGTGGAAGGCTTTGCCTTTTTCTCGGTGTTTTGTTCCACTTTTACCACCATAGTTTCTTGTTACCGGTGTTATGTTTCCATATTTTGTGCTCCTAACATGCTCGGGGTTGTTATGGGGACCCCCTTGATTATTTGGTTGAGATTAAAACTTGTCTGGCAAGACCCGACATTGGTACTATTTTCTAAAACAATTTAATAAAACTGCATAGGGCTTTGCAACCCCGTGGATAATTAATCAACAACCCGAGCCAGTGCTCCTTATGAGTGTTAGTCCAAACTAGAGCATCGTGCGGGGCCAACCCAGGGCAACTCGGGAGATTTCTATCAGGCCACCATACACTTTCCTTATCTTTCCTTTCCTGAGAACGAGATACGCAGCTCTTATCGGGTTCGTCGACGCGTCCGGAGGTCTTGCTAGACTTGTTTTACCTTTCTTAGTGGCTTGCATGTGGAACTCTGATTTTCTTTGGGCTATCTCGAGGTGTCGGAATTCCTTTGGAGTTGCCTAGGATGATCACGAGACCCGTGGTCAAGGTTATTCCGGCGGACTGTGGTTAATTTATGATGGACTAGTTGGAGCACCCTGCAGGGTTAAAACTTTCGGAAAGCCATGGCCGCAGTTATGTGGCAACTTGGATATTTGTTTAACACCCAGTTATAGTTAACTTGAAGTAATCTATAATAAAATGCACCAACTATGTGAGTAACCGTGATCATCTCTGCTCGTGAACATGATCCGAGAGAGAACACGGTGGGCTTATGTTTGATGTAAGTAGGTGTTCAGGTTCTCTTAGAGGTCATGCTAGTTCTCGATCATTTATCGTAGACCACATATTTACATTCATGTTCTCGTAAGATTAGCCACCATAAATGCTTAGTGCTGCTGCAAACTAAACACTTACCCCCATCCAACCTATAAGCTTGAATAGTCTTGGTACCTGGGCGCGAGATTGCTGAGTCCCCGTGTTTCACAGATTAATACAACAAATACAGGTGCAGGTGCAGATGAGATCATGCCAGATGATGTGACGCATCTCCAGTGGGAGTATGACGAGGAGCATGGCAGGATGTATGTCACATATCCAGATTAGTAGAGTGGCCGTGGTCGTGATCTTTGGGGCTAGCAAGCCAGTGTCATTGCATCATTTTATCTTTTGTTTTCGTCAATAGACGGACCCTGTCTTTGGATTGATGTTTGAATAAATTGTGT
Organism: Hordeum marinum; assembly: GCA_022496015.1. Taxonomy (NCBI): domain Eukaryota; kingdom Viridiplantae; phylum Streptophyta; class Magnoliopsida; order Poales; family Poaceae; genus Hordeum; species Hordeum marinum. The sequence continues at coordinate 157,021,122 of CM039675.1, read as the reverse complement.
GGAATTGTAATTTAGCATGTGGCGAGTGTAAGCCAACTCATATACTCCTCTCTTCATAAATGTATGCAATAATGTTGTACTTGCGAATGACAAGATGCGCCTTTATCCTTGTCGAGGCTCCCATGCCTTAATATGGATAGGCGTGCATCTTGGGCACGACAAGTTGGTATTCAGAGCCATATGACCATCGGAGCCCTTTGCTTGATCGAACTTGGCTGAGTCGAGTCTAGTAAAAAACTATTTTGAGTCTAGTTATATCGGAGAGAAGGTTTCTTTTTACTCCTCTTCTATGATCTGGTGAGGTATTCCACTTAGGAATTTTGATTCTACTCCTCTTCTTGCTCAAAATGTTTTTAGGATCACGCGGGTATATTGGAATCTATATGATACCGATGTGACAGAGTTCTGTCTTGGTGCCTCCTGTCTGACTTGATTTTTTTCGGGGAGTCGAGCTCCATGAATTCTTGGCACATCATTATCATTCAGCTTCCTTAGTATTTCAGGACGGAGGGTGTTTGGAAATACTTCAATACATGTCATGGTGAGATAAGGTCGGAGTCACCCAGTACTAGGGAGGCGTCCGGGGTACCACCATGGTTAGTATCGTTGTTCTTTCAAGGATTCGAGTTAGATGGATTTGCCAAAGCCTCTGGTTATGTGTTGAAGGATGTATACAGTTGGGGTGTAGGTTTGCTAGTTGTGTGAAATATTTCCTCCTTGTATTCCCCACACCAGATTGCATAACCAGTAATTTTTTGGAAGTTTTTAGGTGGGAACTCATGTAGTTATCTAGGATTATCATCTTCAGATGTATGAGGGCATATACATTTGTTCCGAGTAGTTAGATCAATACTTTTGTGTTATTGCAAGTGGCTTCTAATATCTGATGATGTTATTGCAAAACCAAAGAAGGCATTCTGACTAATTTTTCAGTAGGAAGGTTGTTTGTGTTATTCGTTCAATTTCTTCCAAGCATTTGATTCAGCTTTTGAATTCATCTTGTCAATGAGGTGTTGATGTTCTTGTCAATCTCCAGGATGGCTCCACCAACTCGCGGGAATCCGGGTCGTGGTGAGGAGCAGCTTGATGTTCCACCACCCCCACCACCGCCTCCTCCTCCAGAAGCTTGGCAAGCTGTGTTGGCCGCAACCAATGCGAATACTTAGATGTTGCTCAGGCTGTTGCAAGAAAGAGACCAGGTTCAGCAAGGCTTTCGAGGAAATTTTCAGAATCAACCTCAGTTTGCGACGCTAAACCAGTTCCTTGCCAACCAGCCCAAGTCTTACACCTGTTATGAGTAGCCTTTCGATGAAGATGATTGGCTCCTTGACATGAGTAAGCATTTTGAGTGCAGCAATGTCAGACCAGAGGACTTTGTCAGAGTCTCGTCGTTCTAGCTCAAGGGTCAGGCAGAAGATTGGTGTCAGTAGTACAAGGACTCCAGGGGCGATCGTGTTGTTACTTGGGACGATTTCTGTCGTGACTTCAGGGCCCATTACATTCCGACAAACTTTGTCAAGGAGATGCTTGAGAAGTTGAGGCACCTAAAGAAGGGGAGCAAGTATGTCTATAAGTACGACATCGAGTTCCAGAATCTAGCCCGCTATGCTAAGCAAATGTTCCAGATGACAAGGTCATCATCTATCAGTTCAGAGGTGGTCTCAAGGATGAGTTCTGCCGGGTCTAGTCTTTCAAGAGCCTCATGAGTTTGATCAGTTCTACAACATGGCTTTGAAGGTCGAGGCACCATAGCTCAAGTTGGAGAACTCAAGGAAGCGTTCTAGGGATTCCTATTCTTCTTCTTCCAACTCTCAGATGGTCCCTAAGCAGCAGAAGTATTGGGTTCCTAATCCTCCTCTGTTTTGTCCTCAGCAGCAGAAGCAGTTCAATGGTCGTGGTTCTTCCCACCCACCCAACCTAGGATATCAACAGAGACCCCAGGCCCAAGTAAGCAAATGTTCCTCATCGAGGCAACTTTCGTCTGCTATCTGAGGTTACTTGTCACAAGTGCGGTCAGAAGGGTCACTACTCAAACAAGTGCAACCAACGGCGTCTTCCGCCTCCTACTCCAGTAGGACATCCAGGCAATGCAATGGTGAAGCATAATCCCAAGTCAGCAAGGGTGAACATAGTGAACGCAACAGAGCTAGAGGATTCTTCTCAAGTGATAATGGGTAATCTCTCAGTGAATTCTTTTCTTGCAAAAGTGTTGTTTGATACTGGTGCATCGCATTGTTTCATGTCCAAACCATTTTTCATAAAGCATGATTTCCCTTCGGCATCATTGGATAGACCATTGGGTATTGTTTCTCCGGGTTCTTCAATGAGGACCAATTTTGTTGTTCCGGATGTTTCTATCAAGATGGCCAATTATTCTTTCTTGGCTTCTCCTTATGTTCTCGGCAATTCCGACATTGATCTCATTCTGGGTATGGACTTTCTGTCAATGAACAAGGCATATGTTGATTGTCAAGAAAAATAAGTCAAGTTGACTCATCCTTTAGAAGATGTCATTATTTTCGCAGCTCGCGATGACACAATCTATCTCTTTGCTCTTAATGACAAGGGTGAAATCTTGGTTATTTCTCAAATTCCGGTGGTTTGTTACTATGAAGATGTCTTTCCAGAAGAATTGCCAGGAATGCCTCCGCACCGGCCAGTCGAGTTTGTGATTGACCTCGAGCCCGGAACTGAACCGGTTTGCAAGCACCCTTATAAACTTGGCCCCAAAGATATGAAGGAGTTGAAGAAGCATCTAGATGAACAAGAATGTCTAGGTCTGATCAGACCAAGTTCTTCTCCATGGGGTTGTGGTGTTTTATTTGTCAAGAAAAAGGATGGCACGGACTGACTTTGTGTCGATTACCATCCATTGAACAAGAAAACAATCAAAAACAATTACCCACTTCCCAACATCAATGAGTTGTTTGAACAACTGAAAGGTGCCAAGGTTTTATCGAAGCTTGATCTTTGCATGGGCTATCATCAGATTCGCATTCGCGAAGAAGATATTCCAAAGACCGCTTTCAGGACGAGTTTTGGCTCTTATGAGTACACCGTCATGTCGTTTGGTCTTGCCAATGCTCCTACAACCTTCTCAAGAATGACGAACTTCATATTCTCTCCTTTCAAGAATGAGTTCGCCTTGGTCTATCTGGATGATATCCTCGTGTTCTCAGAGACAGAAGAAGAGCATGCAGAGAATCTCCGACTTGTGCTTGACAAGCTAAGAGAGCATCGATTCTATGTCAAGTTTTCCAAATGTGAGGTTTGGCTTAATGAAGTGGTGTACATTGGGCATGTGATCTCTGCCGAGGGCATTAAAGTGCACCCTGAAAAAGTCGAGGCAATCTTGAAGTGGGAGCCTCCTCAGAATGTGAAGCAACTTCGTAGCTTGCTCGGGCTTGCTAGTTATTGCGGAAGATTCGTGGAGAACTTCTCTCAAATTGCTAAGCCTCTATCTAGTACCCTCTATAAGAATGTCAAGTATGTTTGGTCTCCTGAGTGTGATGTGGCATTAAATACGCTCAAGCAGAGACTGACTTTAGCTCCAGTTCTTGTCCCTCCCAAGCAATCAAAGCCATTCCAAGTTTTCTATGATGCTTCTCTCCAAGGTCTATGGAGGTTCCCATGGTCAATGCGGCCCCTGCCGATTTTGGTGATGTTGTATCCATCACGAAATCTGAGGTAGGAAGCACTATGAATCATCGGCGGCGACGAGAAGCCCTGCGTCACCTAGTATTCTCTAAACATGAGTTTAGTGCTCTACGCAAGGTGGGCGCGTACATCGGTGCTGCCCGAGCTGGGTTTGTGGAGGCCATGAAATTGATATCGTCCAGCCTGTAGGTAAATAATTGGTTTTGTAGAGTCCGAACACTCATGTAAACCAAGTAGCCCCTGAGCCTTAAATTGGTTAGAATGACCGAATTAAGGTTCCTTGTGTTGTTTTATTGGTAATGCAGGCCTCGAAGCAGCAGAGCGAGTAACTGGCAAACGAACTAGAAGCCAGCCAAACACAGGTGGAATCTGTGAAGGCCAAATTGGAGCAAGTGAAGATCTTTACTCGGGAGGCACATGGTGAGTATATGTGTGCTGCTGATCTTAGTATATTCCCATGCTCACGCAAGGGTACTTTTTAGCAGCTGAATTAATAGGCCAAATGCAAAAAGATTTGGATGCAGCCCGAGAATCTCATTGATACGCCAAGTCCCCGCACGAGGCTGGCTGGCGTGTTTTGCAACGACACCTTAAAGAGAAGAACGGCCTTCAGGCGGAGAACAAACAATAGGCTGAAGAAATTGAGGGTTTAAAAACTCAATTGGCCAAGGCCCAAGAGGAGAACTAGAAACTACAGAAAGGCATGTTTGGTAAGTGTGATTCTAACATCAGGAAGTACTTCTTATGAATGAAGGATAATAAGCATGCCTTTGATTTATGTGCAGGTCTCGTTTCTGGGCGACCCGAAGAAGAGATCGGATCCTGCCAGGGGAGGCTACTAAAGGAGCTTTCTTCCATTCATGAGAGGGCTCGGAAGGCCGTGAACAGCATGGTAAATGTGCTATGGCCCGCCAAGCAACCTCCAAAGGAGATGACCAAACTAGTCGATTGGTTCAAGGGAGCCCAAAGTAGGTTCGAGCTGTGGAAGACATCACCCTTCCCAGAGGGAGCACAAGAGGCATGGGCGATGATCAAGACATGCTATACCGGACTTAACCCGAGTATATGGCTCGGGTCAGGCCAGTAGGTTCAGATGGACAAGAAGTGCCACTCCACCTGGTATACGACCAAGTGATGCCGTTCGCTCGTCTCTCACAATAAGAGTTCTCCCTTGATACCATAATCGACAATCTCGATAAGCGTCTGTATGTATGATTATATGTAACTATGTATGAATAATTGATGAATTGCTTCGTCTGTGTTGTAAACTTTGTCTTAACCGGCCATCGGCTTCATCCTCCTCTGCTAGGAGCTTGGGAAGGTTCCTTGTAAATTATCACCCTAGAAGAGTGAATTATGTTCAGGGAACCAGGCAATCCGGCCATTTGGTGCAAACAGACAGAAAGCACACAGGGAGATATGTTATATTACTACTTAGCATAAGAAACATCTTCCGAAGAAAATAATACCACTATCGATACCTTTCTTCAGGCTGCTACGTAAATCGTAGGTAGGAAGGCCGTATACTACTAGTATGCGGCTAATGGCTCTTTTGTGAGAAAAGAAGCCCAAGTAATGGTCATAACGATCCCGTATATTATTAGTTGATTCCGTCATAGCCGATCAGTTGTCTGCTGAAGATAGCTAGTTGTTGTCTTCACTCGTCTGAGGTACGCATCCGGAAGATAGCTAGCTTTTGTCTTCTCCCTTTACCCTCTAGCTGAACAATCGGGAACATAGAGGGTAAGCACAGGAGCAAGGCAACCTAGCTTGGCAAAGTCTTAGTTAGAATTGATGAATATGATGGCTTAAAAGCGACAAGGGAAACATGTGTACACAATAAATGTGATGGGATGCTTATAGTATAAAAGCATTGGCTTTGGAAAGAAGCCCCTAGGTGTTGTGTTCGGATCTAACACTTAAGGGTGTAAGCCGCAAACCTTAGTACAAGATAGGTTAAACCCCACGTAGATTTGGGGAGAAAAGGAAAAAATTCAATCCTACCGAACAACGAAGTGGAAGTGGATGGAAAAAGAGAAGAAAAAGGAAACAAAAATGTTAAAGAATGTGATGCCACTAGTTTATACGTAGAAGCACCGAAGACGAGCTGTGTTCCATGTGTTTGGTTCAAGGCGGTTGTTTGACGGGTTCTGAAGATGGTAATCCCCTCCCGCGAGTACTTCATTGGTTACGAAGGGGCCCTCCCATTTGGGGTTGAGCTTATGCTTTTGCTTCTCTCGGAGCCATAAGACAATTTCACCCATGTTATAAGCTTTTCCCCTTACCTCCCTACTCGGGTAATATCAGGCTTGTTGTTGGTAAAAGGTAGAGAGGGCCTGATCTATGTCGCGTTCTCCTTCTAAGGTGTCCAGGTCATCCTACCGATCTAACTCGGCCTCCTTTTCCTCGTACATGCGCACCTTGGTGCATCATGAATATTGTCATAGGGGAGGACCGCTTCTGCCCCATAGACCATGAAGAACGGCGTGTGTCCCGTTGATCTATTCGGGGTGGTGTGTAGGCCCCATAGAACGGAGTCGAGGTCGTCCACCGAATGACAACCGGACTCATGAAGAGATTGGACCAAACGTGACTTAATGCTTCTCATGATGAGGCCGCTTGCTCGTTCGACTTGTCCATTTGTCTGCAGATGATACACTGATGCGTAGTCGATCTTGATGCCCATTTTTGCGCACCAGTCTTTGACCTCTTGGGCAGTGAAGTTAGATCCATTGTCCATTTTCATACTTTGCGGGACGCCGTAATGGTGTACCACACCGGATATAAAGTCGATTACTGGTCAGATTTTTCCTCTATCCATTTGTCAACCATGACCAGTAGGTATTTATTCTTCTTGGTCCCCCCTTTAATTGGTCCAACCATATCTGGCCTGCTGACCAGGAAAGGCCAAGTAATCGGAATAGTCCGAAGAACTGTTGGGGGCATGTGACTTTGATTTGCAAAAAGTTGACACCCCACACAGTGTTTGACAAGTTTCTGGGCGTCCGTCCGAGTAGTGGGCCAAAAGAAGCCAGCTCGTCAGGCCTTGCTAACTAAGGCTCTTGCTATGACATGGTGGCCACCCATCCCTGCATGGACTTCGGCTACGAGCTATGGTCCTTCTTCCTTAGATATGTACCATTGTAATATTTCGGTGGTGATTTTCTTGTATAACTCACCCTCATGTACTTTGTAGGATTTGGCTCGCCGAATTATGCGCTGCACCTCTTTCTAATTGCGGGGAGTTCATTCCGAAGAAGGTAGGTGAGGAAGGGATCGGTCCATGGCACGATTACTACCATGACCTCATGAGCCGAAGGCATTTCTGTTGGAGATATGCCCTAGAGGAAATCATGTATGATGATATTTCCTATGTGTTTATGAATAAAGATAGTCCTTGGACATTATCATTGATGTGTATTAACAAGTACATGACTTGTTTGTGAGACTATGCATTGTATGATAACTGTCCTAAATGGTTCCTAGTCTAAAGGGTTGTGTGGACGCACAACTAATTAGACTAGCATATGACACGGTGGATGGTTCGGTCTCACTGACCATGTAGCATTGTATGCTAGCCAAATAATATGGACTCAGAAAGGTTTGGTCGGATTCGACATAGTCGGATCCGAGTCGAGATAAGGTCTGAGTTGGACAGACCCAACTATGAGACGTAGCAATAGGTCATCTATGAGTCTCTATTACAACATACATTCTATGTCCTAAGACCTGAGCTGGCGTATGTACTCGGCATGGTGACAGACTTGCTTTGGGCTGACCAAAGGCTACTCCATGACTCGGTAGTTACAAAGGTAGGTTTCGGGCTTGTCCAGACGCATGTTGCGAGCCATGGTCGAGCAAGATGCGATTTGCCCCTCCTACACAGATAGATATACTCTGGGCCCCCTCGGGTGATCCGACCTAGATAAGCATGGCCATGCGATGAGGATTATGAGATAATCCGAATTGTTGGTCGGATTCAATGGAACGAGAAAGAGGTCATGCTGCATCAAGGATGACCATGTCGCCTTGTGCACGAAAACATATATCGTGTGGCAAAGGGAATAGAAGTGTGAAGTATAGGTTCACCTCACCATCTTCATCGGACACTTGGAGTCGGCACGTCTTGCTAGAGGCTGCTACCGATCAGTCGAGTCAGATTTCATCTAACTCGCGACCAAGTGGATGAGAACCTAAAGGGTCACGCGCTTAAGGGAAGGAACATGTTGGCTTCAGGATCCGTGCAAGGCCCGAGAGTTGAGCGCACACCGGATGCCTATATATAGTGGAGGTGCCGCACACCCATCCGGTTGATCACTTCGGCGCCGTCATTAGGGTTTGCATGTGTTGCGAATAGACACCTCAAGTCGCCGCCGCCAACTGTGTAATTGGACCTAGTAGTCCGCCGCATGGGTGTTCCTCCTGCACACACGGATACCGTTAGAGGTGGTGCACTTGCGTCGCTCCGGCAAACCTGTACGTGGGATCTGGCAAACAGCAGTTTGAGGGAGATCGAAACGGCTGTTCGAGGTAGATCGGACGAGGAGGAGACATACCACATGAACGCGCTGCCCCAACTCTACTTCTCCTGCACGGCACTACGTGTCTAGTGGTAACAAACTCTGATCCATCTCCGTACCATGTTCTTGGATGTTCCGTGCGTAGGAAAATTTTAATCTGATGCGATGCACCTATGGTAGAACCCAACAGTTTCATCCATTAAGGAGTCGCCGAATATTTGGTCGTCTGGTTCGTTTAGAGGGGGAGCAACCTCTTCCGCGATATTTAGACTGGCGATACGTCCATTTTGCATCATGTTTTTATATTTATATTTATTTCATTATGGGATGTTATTACATGTTATGGTACAATACTTATGCCTTCTCTCTCCTCTTTTACAAGGTTTACATGAAGAGGGAGAATGCCGGCAAGTGGAATTCTGGACTAGAAAAGGAGAAAATATGATAGACCTATTCTACACAGCTCCAAAAGTCCTTAAAAGTTACGGATGATTATTTTGGAATATATAAAAATTATTTGGCGCAACAAATACCAGAGGGGACCCACCAGGAGGTCACAAGCCTGCCAGGCGCTACCTACCCCCTAGCCATGCCTAGGTGTCTTCTGGCCCCCCTAGCAGGCCCCGGTACCCATCTTCCGCTATATGAAGGGTTTTGACTTGGAAAAATCAAGAGAGAGATTTTGGGATGAAGAACCGCCGTCTCGAGGCAGAACTTGGGCAGAACCAATCTAGAGCTCCGGCGGAGCTGTTTTGCTGGGGAAACTTCCCTCCCGGAAGGGGAAATCAAAGCCATCGTCTTTGCCAATGATCCTCTGATCGAGAGGGGGCAATCTCAATTAACATCTTCACCAGCACCATGTCCTCTCCAAACCCTGGTTCATCTCTTGTATCTTATCTTTGTCTCAAACTTCAGATTGGGACCTGTGGGTTGCTAGTAGTATTAATTACTCCTTGTAGTTGATGATAGTTGGTTTAGTTGGTGGAATATCATATGTTCATATCCTTAGTGATAATTAATACTCCTTTGATCCTGAACATGAATATGATTTGTGAGTAGTAACGTTTGTTCCTGAGGACATGTGATAAGTCTCGTTAGAAGTAATCATGTGAATTTTGTATTCGTTCTATATTTTTTTGAGATGTAATTTGTCTCTCCTCTAGTGGTGTTATGTGAACGTCGACTACATAACACTTCATCATTATTTGGGCCTAGGGGAAGGGATTGGGAAGTAATAAGCATATGTGATATGTGGCGGTGGTGGATGTGATCTATCGTCGTTCATGAGATCGGCTATGTGCACGGTTGATGACATCAACTGCACATCGGGATCGTTCAGGCTATGTTTTCTATTAATCGGAATCGATGAGGTTGTGACACAACTTACCTTCTACCGGTTGGTATCCTCAATCTGGGTTAACCATGAAATGTAAATCCAAATTGGGTTCGCGATGATCGATGAGAGCGGTCAGATCAGAAAATTCGGCATGATCGGAGTGCAGATGTGATCTATCATTTTCGAAAATGTGCGTAGCGCCTCGTATTTCGCCTTGAACAGCCGTGTGTGTAGCACCTTGTATTTCATAGATGATCACACAAACCAGTAGAATGTGATTCTATGCATAAGTTTGTTTTGCAGGTTTGATGTGAATAGTATGGCCCATATATATGTGATGCATGTGTATAATTTAAGATGACCTGCGTGTCATGATTGTCACCCGGCAGGAGCCAAAGTGCTGTCATGACCTGCGTGTCGACTTGTGATTCTCTGTAATTCATTACTAGTTGTAGTAGTGGGAGGACATAGATCAAGTTCAAGGCTTTGGCGTCCTGGCGAGACGGACAAGATGGAGTTCCACCTTGGTCATCGGAGTTGGAGCCAACCTGGAAGGATGTCCATGAAGGAGCCATACTATTTCACCTATTTATGTTTATATGTGATTGATACTGCTTCTTGTTTCTATGCATGTTAGTATGGTAGAAAGATCGCTCATTAAATATCGAGAACATTGCCATTCCGGATGTTGCACCTTCGCACGTCAAGTACGTCTAGTGGTGGGCTCATAAAATTGAGGTGCTACTAGGTGTCCTTGAACTGGAGGGTTCGTGTCGGACACGGACATGCACTGCATCGGGTTAACTTGACAAGGCTATCAAAAAGGTTTTGGGCCTTGTGGCAGAGAAGGTTGGGAGCCGGGGTATGAGATACCTACCCAACCGACATGAGTCGTATAAAGATACGATTAGCACGGAGTTGCTTACTGAATAGGCAAGTTGGCTAGCAGTGATGCTAAATCTCACTAGTCGCTCATGCTAGACGGGTCCTGAATCACTGAGAGTTTGCGGATGGATGCTGACTTCAGTGGGAGTAGTTCTGATTAAGGCTTGAATTACTCTACATAAACAAATTGCTTAGTTATTGCATATTTTCTGTTGTAGATCAATGGTACCACCTGCTCAACCCAACTTTGCATTGAAATCACTTCTAGAAAAGGATAAACTGAATGGAACAAACTTTACCACCTAGTATAGAAATCTGAGAATTGTTCTCAAGCACGATAAAAAGGAACATGTTCTAGAGGATCCACTTCCAGAGGAACTTGCCAAGAATGCTAACACCACAACCAAGAATGCCCACCAGAAACTCGTTGATGAATCAAACGAGATCAGCTACCTCATGTTGGCTTGTATGGAGCCTGATTTGCAACAGCATTTCGACAACATTCAGGATTTCGATATGATTGAGAGTTTGAAGAGCATGTTTCAGGTGCAGGCTAGACCAAAAGGTTCAATGTCTGGCAGTCCTTGACGGATTGTAAGCTGAAGGAGGGTGAACCACTGAGCTCGCCTGTGATCAAGATGATCGGGTATGTGCAAGCTTTGGATCGGTTAGGCTTCCCACTTGGGGACGAGCTGTCCACAGATGCAATTTTGGGTTCTCTTCCACCTAGCTATGGGACGTTCGTCTCAAACTATCATATGCATGGCATGGATAAGAAGCTCACTGAACTAAATGGGATGCTCAAGGTAGCAGAGCAACATATTAAGAAAGGCACGCATCAAGTGTTGATGGTGCAGAACTCGGCTAAGTTCAAGAAGAGTTGGTCCAACAAAAATGTTAAGGCAAAGGGCATGGAGAAGGGCATGGACCGAAGTCAAAGAACATTTGCTTTCAGTGCAAGGAAGCTGGTCACTAGAAGAGGAACTATAGCAAGTGGCTTGCTGACCACGGCAAGAAGGCCGGAGATGCTTCTTCAGGCAAAGGTACACTTGTTACATATGTTATAGACATTTACCTTGCTGGCATACCTAGTAGCTCTTGGGTATTTGATACCGGATCGGTTGTTCATATTTGCAACTCGATGTAGCTGTTGGTAAGAACTAGGCGTGTGGCATAAGGGGAGATTGACATCAGGGTCGGCAACAAAGCAAGAGTTGCTGCGTTGGAGGTCGGCATGATGCAGCTCAAGCTTCCTTCTGGATTTATTTTGGAATTGAATAATTGTTATTACATTCCCGCACTTAGTCGGAACATTATTTCTTCCTCATGTTTGATGAGTCAAGGTTATGAATTCAATATAAAGGACAATGGTTGTTCATTTTATTTGAAGGGAATGTTCCATGGCTATGCACCCATAGTAGATGGGTTATTTATTTTAAATCTAGAAATGGAACCAGTCTATAACGTGAATGTCAAGAGGCATAAGCCTAATGACATAAATCCGACGTACTTCTGGCATTGATGGCTTGGACACATTAGTATGAAACGCATGAAGAAGCTCCATGATGATGGACTCCTATCCTCGTCCGACTTCGGGTTGTTCGAGACATGTGAATCATGCTTGCTCGGCAAGATGACTATGTCTCCTTTTGCAAAGAGTTGCAAGCGGGTGTTCGAGCTGTTCGAGCTTATACACAGTGATGTATGTGGTACAATGAGCACAATGGCCAGAGGTGGCTATCAGTACTTCGTGACTTTTACCAATGATTTGAGTAAATACGGATATATCTATTTGATAATGCACAAGTCGGAAACTTTTGAAAAGTGCAAAGAGTTTTAGAACGAGGTTGAAAATTAGCTCAGCAAGACGATAAAATTTCTACGATCAGATCATGGAGGTGAGTACATGAGCCAGGAGTTTGATTATCATTTGAAAGGCCGAGGTATAGTACCTCAGCTCACACCTCCGGGTATGCCGCAGAGAATCGGTGTGTCAGAACGGAGAAATCGAACCTTGTTGGACATGGTTCGGTCGATGATGAGCAAATCGGATTTACCCTTCTCATTCTGGGGATACGCTCTAGAAACTGCAACTTTCACCCTTAATAGGGTACCATCAAAATCCATTGACAAGACACCACACGAGATGTGGACTGGGAAGACTCCTAGTTTGTCTTTTCTTCAGATTTGGGGTTGTGAAGCATTTTTCAAGCGACTCATGTCAGACAAGCTTACACCCAAGTCAGATAAATGCATATTCGTGGGATATCCGAGGGAAACCTTGGGATATAACTTCTACAACCGAGCAGAGAACAAAGTGTTTGTTTCTCGGAACGGGGTTTTCCTAGAGAAAAAGTTTCTTAGTCGGGAGGCCAGTGGGAGAATAGTGCGACTCGAAGAAATTCGAGAGCCACTGGAGGACAACTCGGTTGGTGATGGGATCACACTGGAGTCGGTCAGAGAACCTGTAGTGGAATCGGCACCGGAGCCACAAAGGTCAGAAGATTGCGCAAAATGCGTGATATATTGTTGCTGGAAAGCGACGAACCGGCCACGTATGTGGAAGCGATGGTGAGGCTAGATTCCGAGGCATGGCTAGAGGCCATGAGATCAGAGTTAAAGTCCATGGATGAGTATCAAGTTTGAGACTTGGCTGAGCCGCCACCTGGCGTAGTTGCCATTGGTTGCAAATGGGTATTTAAGAAGAAAACCGATGTGGATGGAAATGTTCAGATCCACAAAGCTCGGCTTGTCTCTAAAGGTTGTGGACAAGTTCAAGGAATTGACTACGACGAGACCTACTTGCCGGTAGCGATGCTAAAGTCGGTGAGGATCATACTAGCTATAGCTGCATATTTCAATTATGACATATGGCAGATGGATGTCAAAACGGCTTTCCTTCATGGAAATTTAAAAGAGGATTTATACATGATACAACCCGATAGCTTTGTCGATCCAACTAACACTAGTAAAATATGCAAGCTCAAGAGATCCATTTATGGATTGAGGCAAGCAACTCGGAGTTGGAAAATTCGTTTTGATGAAGTCATGGTTGACCTTGGTTTCATCAAGAACGAACAATACTAATGTTCATACAAGAAGTCTAGTGGGAGCTCGGTAGTATTTTTGATCTCGTATGTGGATGACATACTGCTAATCCGAAATCATGTTTCGATGCTAAACTCAGAAAACAAATCATTTAATGGCAAGCTTTCGATGAAAGACCTTGGAGAGGCAGTGTACATTTTAGGCATCAAGTTCTATAGAGATAGATCGAGGAGGTTGCTCGGCTTAAGCCAGAGAACGTACATAGACAAAGTGTTGAAGAGGTTCAACATGAGTGAGGCCAAGAAAGGGTTCTTACCCGTCTCACATGGTATAGGGCTAAGCAAGACTTGGAGTCCTATGACTTTTGATGAGTGAAACAGGATGAGTAGGATTCCATATGCCTCGACAATTGGATCCAGCATGTATGCCATGCTATGTACACGACCTGATGTTGCCTATGCAATAAGATTAACAAACAGATACCAGGCCCACCCAGCTGAGACTCACTAGCCAGCGGTGAAAACTATCTTGAAGTAGCTGAAAAGGACTAAAGAGATGTTCCTAGTTTATGGAGGTGAGGAGGAGCTCTGTGTAAATGGTTACGCTGATGCTAGTTTCCAAACTGATTGGGATGATTGTTGATCGCAAACTGGATTCGCGTTTGTCATGAATGGAAGAGCAGTGAGCTGGACGAGTTCCAAGCAAGATACGATGGCCAATTCCACAACAGAGGCCGAATACATTGCGGCTTGTGAAGCCGCAAAGGAAGGTGTTTGGATACGGAAGTTCTTGGAATATGTTGGTGCGTTCCCAAGCTGGTCAAAACCGTTGGACCTTTATTGTGATAATTCAGGTGCCATCGCAAAGGCCAAGGAGCCGAGACAACACCACAAGACCAGGCACATAGACTAAAAATATCACTTGATACGAAAGCTCGTAGAGAAAGGTGATACCAATTTATATAAGATTCATATGGATGCAAATGTTGCAGATCCGTTGACTAAGCCACTTCCACAACCCAAGCATGAGGGGCACGCTAGAGCTATGGGCATTTGATGTCTACTTGATTAACTATAGTGCAAGTGGGAGACTGTTGGACATATGTCTTAGAGGCAATCGTGTATGATGATATTTCCTATGTGTTTACGAATAAAGATAGTCCTTGGACATTATCATTGATGTGTATTAACATGTACGTGACTTGTTTCTTAGACTATGCATTGTATGATAACTGTCCTAAATGGTCCCTAGTACAAAGAGTTGTGTGGACGCACAACTAATTAGACTACCATATGACACGGTGGATGGTTTGGTCTCACTGACCATGTAGCATTGGATGCTAGCCGAATAATATGGACTCAAAAAGGTCTAGTCGAATTTGACATAGTCGGATCCGAGTCGAGATAAGGTCTGAGTTGGATAGACCCAACTATGAGACGCAGCGATAGGTCATCCGTGAGTCTCTAGTACAACATACGTTATATGTACTAAGACGTGAGCTGGCGCATGTACTCGGGATGGTGACAGACTTGCTTTGGGCCGACCAAACGCTACTCCCTGACTGGGTAGTTACAAAGGTAGGTTTCGGGCTTGTCCATACCCGTGTCGCGAGACATGGTCGAGCAAGATGGGATTTGCCCCTCCTACACGGAGAGATATACTCTGGGCCTTCTCGTGTGATCCGACCTGGATAAGCATTACCATGCAATGAGGATTATGGGATAATTCAAAGTGTTGGTCGGATTCACCGGAACGAGAAAGAGGTCGTGCTGCAACAAGGATGACCTTGTCGCCTTGTGCACGACAACATATATCATGTGGCGAAGGGAACAGAAGTGTGAAGTACAGGTTCGCCTAACTAGCTTCATCGGACACTTGGTGTCGGCACGTCTTGCCAGAGGCCGCTACCGACCGATCGAGTCAGATGTCATCTGACTCGCGACCAAGTGGACGAGAACCTAAAGGGTCGCACGCTTAAGGGAAGGAACATGTCGGATTCAGGGTCTGTGCGAGGCCCAAGAGTTGAGCCCGCGCCGGATGCCTATATATAGTGGAGGTGCGCCACACCCATCCGGTTGATCGCTTCGGCACCGTCATTAGGGTGTGCATGTGTTGCGAATAGCCACCTCCACTCGCCGCCACCGACCATGTAATCTGACCTAGCCGTTCGCCGCACGGGTGTTCCTCCTACACGCGCGGATACTGTTAGAGGCGGTGCACTTGCGCCGCTCCGGCAAACCTGTACGTGGGATCTGGTAACCGGCGGTTCGAGGGAGATCGGAATGGTTGTTCGAGGTAGATTGGGCGAGGAGGAGACATACCACACGAATGCGCTGCCCGAACTCTACTTCCACTGCACAACATTGCGCGTCTAGTGGTAACGAACTATGATCCATCTCCGTATCAGGTTATTGGATGTTCTACGCATAGGAAAATTTTAATTTGCATGCGATGCACCTACTGTAGAACCCAATAGTTTCATCCATTACGGAGTAGCCGATGATTTGGTCGTCTGGTTCGTTTATAGGGGGAACAACCTCTTCCGCGGTATGTAGACCGGTGATACGTCCATTTTGCATCATGTTTTTATATTTATATTTATTGCATTATGGGATGTTATTACATGTTATGGTACAATATGTATGCCTTTTCTCTCCTATTTTACAAGGTTTACATGATGAGGGAGAATTCCGACAACTGGAATTCTGGACTAGAAAAGGAGAAAATATGAGAGTCCTTTTCTACATAGCTCCAATAATCCTTAAAAGTTAGGGAGAATTATTTTTGAATATATAAAAAATATCGGGCAAACAAAATACCAGAGGGGACCCACCAAGAGGTCAAAAGCCTAGTTGTCTTGTGGCCCCCCTGGCAGGTCTCCGGTTCCCATCTTCCGGTATATGAAGGGTCTTGACTTGGAAAAAATTAAGAGAGAGCTTTCGAGATGAAGCACTGCCGTCTCGAGGCAGAACTTGGGCAGAACAAATCTAGAGCTCCAGCGGAGCTGTTCTGCCGGGGAAACTTCCCTCCTGGAGGGGGAAATTGAAGCCATTGTCATCACCAATGATCCTCTCATCAAGAGGGGGTCAATCTCAATTAACATCTTCACCAGCACCATGTCCTCTCCAAACCCTAGTTCATCTCTTGTATCCGATCTTTGTCTCAAACCTTAGATTGGTACCTGTGGGTTGCTAGTAGTGTTGATTACTCCTTGTAGTTGATGCTAGTTGGTTTAGTTGGTGGAAGATCATATGTTCAGATCCTTGATGATAATTAATACTCCTCTGATCATGAACATGAATATGATTTGTGATTAGTAATGTTTGTTCCTGAGGACATGTGATAAGTCTCGTTATAAGTACTCATATGAATTTGGTATTCGTTCTATATTTTGATGAGATGTATGTTGTCTCTCCTCTAGTGGTGTTATGTGAACGTCGACTACATAACAATTCAACATTATTTTGGCCTAGGGGAAGGCAATCGGAAGTAATAAGTAGATCATGGGTTGCTAGAGTGACTGAAGCCTAAACCCTAGTTTATGCATTGCTTCATAAGGGTCAGATTTGGATCCATATGTTTCATGCTATGGTTAGATTTATCTTAATTTTTCTTTCATAGTTGTGGATACTTGCGAGAGAGATTAATCATAAGTGGGAGGTTTTTCCAAGTGAGGGTAGAACCCAAGCACCAGTCCACCCACATATCAAATTATCAAAGTAACGAACACGAATCAAATGAGCATGATGAAAACTAGCTTGACAGAAATTCACATGTGTCCTTGTCCAAACATGTCTTTTGACAAAAAAAGGATTGGGATACCTTGCTGCATATTTGCTACACTTGTTACTTGTTACCCATTACAAATTACCTTATCACAAAAATATCTCTTACTGACAATTTCAGTGCTTGCAGAGAATACCTTACTGAAAACTGCTTGTCATTTCCTTCTACTCCTCGTTGGGTTTGACACTCCTACTTATTAAAAGGACTACGATAGGTCCCCTGTACTTGTGGGTCATCAAGACTCCTTTCTAGTGCTATTGTTGGGGCGTGAAGTGCCTTTGGTAAGGTAATCTGGTAAGGAAAAAATAATATAGTGTGCTGAAATTTACTAGCACTTTTTACTATGGAAAGTAATCCTTTGCAGGGCTTGTTCGGTGTATATTCACCTCGACCAGAAGCACAAAGAGTTGCTCCTCAACCTAGTGAACCTATTGAGAGTATTTATCATGAAATTTTGTCGGGTATGGTAGAGAAACTGATGGCTAATCCTTATGCAGGAGATGGAACACTACATCCTGATTTGCATCTAATCTATGTGGATAAAGTTTGAGGTTTATTTAAGCTTGCAGCTCTGCCCGAGGATCATGTCAAGAAGAAGGTCTTTCCTTTAGATTTTAAGGAGAAGGAATTGACATGGTATAGACTATGTGATGATATTGGATCATGGAGCTACAACCGATTGAAAATGGAATTTCATCAGAAGTTTTATCCTATGAATCTAGTTCATCGTGATCGGAATTATATCGATAATTTTTGGCCTCGTGAAGGAGAAAGAATTGCTCAAGCTTGGGGGAGGGTTAAGTCAATGTTATATTCATGCCCCAATTATGAGCTCTCAAGAGAAATTATTATTAAGAATTTTTATGCTCGGCCTTCTCGTAATGATCAATCCATGCTAGATTCTTCTTGTACCGGTCCCTATATGAAGAAAGATATTGACTTCAAATGGGATTTATTGGAAAGAACTAAACGCAACTCTGAAGATTACAAACTTGATGAATGTAAGGAATGAGGTATAAACTTTATGTTTGATTGTCTTAAATCCTTTGTAGACACCGATGTTTTTCGTGAATTTAGCACTAAATATGGACTTGACTCTAAGATAGTAGCTTGTTTCTGTGAATCTTTTGCTGCTCATGTTGATCTCCCTAAGGATAAGTGGTTTAAATATCATCCTCCCATTGAAGTGAAAGTAGTTGAACCTATTAAAGTTGAAGAAGAAATTATTACTTATAATGTTGATCTTGTTATTCCTGTTGCTTATATTCAGAAACCACCTTTCCCTGTTAGAATAAGGTAACATGCTAAAGCTTGAACTATGGTTTGTAAGAGCTATGTGAGAACAACGACACCTCCTGATCAAATTAACGTTTAACCTAGTAGTGCTATGGTTAAAGATCTCTTGGTTGATTATATTGATGGACATGTTGTTCATTTATGTGCTGAAGCTGCTAGAATTGCTAGACCTGATGCTAAAGATAAACATAGACCTATTGTTGGCATGCTTGTTGTTTCTATTAAAATAGGAGATCATTTATCATGGCTTATGTGATTTGGGTGCTAGTGTGAGTGCCATTCCCTTGACCTTATATAAAGAAATTATGAATGATATTGCACCAACTGAGCTAGAGGAAATAGATGTTAGCAGCTTGCTAATAGAGATACTATAGCACCTGTTGGGATTATTAGAGATGTTGAAGTATTGTGTGGGAAAATAAAATATCCTACTAATTTTCTTGTTCTTGGTTCCCCACAAGATGATTTTTGCCCCATTATATTTGATAGGCCTTTGTTGAATACTGTTAATGCCAAGATAGACTGTGAGAAAGAAACTATTACTGTAAGTTTTGGGGATGTGTCTCATGAGTCTCTAAATTTTGTATGCAACCCCATGATAAAGAATTTCCTAGTAAGGACGAAAATTATCAGTCTTTCTTCTATTGCTGTGCCTCCTACTGATCCCTTAGAACAATATTTGCTAGACCATGAAAATGATATGCATATGAATGAAAGGAATGAAATAGATAAGATTTTCTTTGATCATGTGGGGACCCCGACTCATAAGTCCTGACCACCGAATACATGTGTACAGTGATCCTAGAGATCAATGCTGACTGAACAAACAAAAGCTAAATAACAAGAGTCTTACATCCACATTTAGCGTCTTACACAAACAAAGACCGTGAAGGTCTAGTCTTACATAGATAGGGCCACGAGGACCAAAACACTTAAATAGAACAAGCAACAGAAATCTTGATCGAAAGCGTGAACCCATGTCACCAACGAACTCTTCAACATACTCCTGTTCTTCCAAGCCTAGCCAATTAAATAACCAGTGGCAAGCCAATGAGTACTTTGAATGTACCCGCAAGCAATCCAAGTTGTGGAACAACAATAATGATGCATGGCATAGCACTAAGTAGGTAATTTGCGGAAAGCTAATTTTGAATGTAATGTCATGATCAAATAACTAGGTAATCATGCATCAACAGTTGACAGATATCCATATGAACAAGTTACATATATCATTATAAGCAGGGGTTGAACATCTCATGTCCCATCATTATGCTAGTTCATTGGACTTAGTCAATCGTCAAGCTAATTCATCGAACTTAGCTCAGGTAACCTCTTTGTCACCAACACAGACACTCACACCAAGTTTGCGAAAACATACGGACATAGTTTAAGAAGGACCTCCAACTGTCCATGACCGCGGACACGGCTATTTGAATAGTTTAACACTCTGCAAAGGTTACATAGTTTACGCACAAGACTCGGGGAACTTCTATGCCATCCACGACTCGTGGTATATAACATACCCGAGGTAAGCACCCTAACATCACCTTTCCCATGGTGATCCTAAACAAAGAGTCCACTCGTTGGCGCCATCCTTCATGATATACATCACATGTATCATCCATGAGGGCACGCAACGGTGCGCCCGGTGCCTGTAAAGACAGCACACGTCGGGTTTTTTGAAAAGTCATTGAAATCATTTCTTCCTTCCCATCACTATGCATAAATCCCATCCCACTTGTGTAGCATCTATTCGCATCCTATCTACACCCACCCGCATAACCCTCATAAGAGGTAGGGTCATGCACGATGCAAGTGTCAATAGTAAAAGTATCGGAGGCAACCCACCGAAGGGGAGAGCACCCCATCATGATCAATCATCGAAACAATAAGTGCTATATGTCATGCATCAAAAAGTTTCTTAACATGGTCAAAGGGCTGCTTGCCTGGCTCAACAAAGTCTTCGAGGTCTTCAAAGTCTTTGGGTTCAACTCCCTTGTCAATAGCACAATCTATCGTCGCGAATAAAAGCGATAAAAATAAGCATCACACAAAAACAGAGCAGACACAACTAGATTTGAAATGCTACCCTACTCTCATAAATACTAAAAGCTATACTAAAAATATTTGCCTAGGGTTTTGTTGTGAAAAAATATTTTGAAACTATTAAACAGGGGCGAAAAGACGCCTAAATATAGGTTTTAAAATAAAACATTGCATGAAATATTTTCAAAATTTACACAAAAGGCACTATTAAATTCTAGGGAATATTCTAAGATTTTAGGTGGAAGAATATTTGGAATTAGATTAATATTCAATTATGTGCAATTTTTGGAAAGTTGCAGAAAAAGAAAAAGAGAAACTACACTGCTCAGCTGGGCCGAATCCTACCGCAGCTGAGCCGGCCCAGGGAAGAACCGGCCCACGCAAAGCAGTGCGCGCGACAGGTTTATTTTTAAACCTTCCCGTGGGCCCTACTTGACAGCAAGAGAGGGGGAGGGTGAGGGTATGACAGGTGGGCCCCACCTGTCATCCCTCACCTCGTGACAAGGAGCAGGGGAGGCTCACCGGCGCGGTTCTAGGCCGCGGCGGCTCAAGCGGAGGGCACCGGTGCACTCACGGGCTTCCCGAGCGTCGATGGGTGTCCGAGGGGATCGCCGGAAGGGAGGGAATCGCCGGCAAGGAGAAAACCCGCACGACGGCAAGAGCTTGCTTTGGGCTCGAGCTCCCGACCACGAGAACGAGGGGGCTGGGCACTGGGGAGTGGCTGAGGCGAGGAGAGAGAGCCAGGGGAGAGCAGCGGGAGCTCGGGGAGGTCTCCACATAGGGGGGTGCCGGTGCACCGAGGGCGTGGTGCGCCGGTGAGGATGGCGCTGTCGCCATGGGCCACAAGGGGCTTCAAGTCGTGTCCTGGGAGTTCCTGGGCACGGTCCACGTCCAAGGTAAGTGATAGAGAGAGAGAGCTAGGAAGGGCTCTAGCACCCGCGCGTGCGAGCTCTGCCGTTGGCCGGCTCGGGCGGTGCCGTGCGCGAGTGAAGGGGGGCAACATAGCAAGAGGGAGGAGGGACCCGACCACCTGGCGCCTTGTGGATGTCGAGGGGCGGCTAGGGGACATGCTCCCGCATCCCCAGGCAGTCGGGAGGCCTCGGGATGCGCTTGCTACAGTGTGGTGGCATACTGTAGCGCGCTCCAGAGCGCCCAAATGGCCGGCATATCCGTTGCCCGCGCGCTCTGGGGTGTCCCCGTTTGTCTAGTATCTCCTAGGGGTTCTTGGGATGCTCTAGGAGCTAGGGGAAGCTAGGGGGCTAGGAAACAAAAGAAATGGGGGGGAAGAAGCCCCTGATATGGTAAAACAGAGGGTGAAATGGGGGTTTTACCCCACCCACTCTTGAGCTAAGGCCACACAAGATTTATTGGGGGTAGTTGGTAACGCTAAGAAGCTGTGGTAAATTTTTTATGGCAAGGAGAATAGTGAATGGTGTGAAAATAGTGACTTCAAGATTTCACCAGAAGGTGTTTGATGGGTGTTTGGGCAAGAAAAATTTATCCACTTACTAAGATATTCAACAGGGTTAATTGTTAGGTGAAAATAGGCTTGATCACCAAGTTTGAGCTCAAGTGGGCAAAGTTGACAATGGAAACTTTTTGAACCCTAGAAACTAACAGAATCAGGTTTCTGTAGATCTAGTTATGCTTCACAAAGTTTGGGGTCAAGGGTAGAAACTTCACAATATAGTTGTTCAAATTTGAATCTGGACAAGAAGGGTTTTGGGATGATTTGATAAGCCAAATCAACTCGGATTGAGGTGAAACTTTTTAAGATCATCACCTATGATAGGGTTGACGAGGTTATGTACCTAGGGTAGGGTCCTAGGTAAGGCTTATATACCCTACCAAATGATACTACGTGGGAAGACATGAAGATCAAGCATGAAATTCCGAGTGGATTCCTGGAGACGTCCACTCGGAGACTCCTTCTTTCACTCGGCAGTCGCGTGTCACTCGGAAGACCTCGCTTTCACTCGACACCAGAAGACCAGGAGCCATCATCATGAGCCCAACGGGTAGACGTTGGTTCAATTCTCATTAGTAGCTTTTATTACATAAGTTACCAGTAACGGCAGACCTTACCCCACAATCGTACCCTTAGACTTCCACATGACATAAAGCTCCCGAGCACTGAGACGTAGGCATCTTATCTCCACGAGAGGGGCCTGAACTCATACATCCGTGTTTACACCCTCGCCGTAGCTAGGACCCTTCCCTCTCCTTTCATACCCCTACCATCTACTGTCAGGCTCGTTCCCATAACAGTTGGCGCCCACCGTGGGGCAGGCATCTCAGCGACTTCCGGCGAGGTTGCATTTTTCATCCTTCGACATGTCTTCCGTTTCAGAGCCACGAGATCCGTTTCAGAGCGTTCACCTTCATCACCGACGATTCGGCATGGCTCTAGGAAGTGCCTCTCGATGTCGAGGAGCTCCCGGTCCACAGGGCCGCGCACTTCCGCGTGAGTTCTTAAGGTGTGCTGCTGCATCAGCCTTCGACTCCCTACAAGTCGGCTCCCCTCGCTGTTCGCGATCGCAAGCGGTCCGGCCGCTCATGACTTCAGCGTTGGGTCAAACACGCAGCGTTGGGTCAAACACGCAGCGGCGTGTCAAACGTCTCAGCAGATTGCAGCACTCGAGCCCGCCGAGTCACTTCACGGCATGTTTGAGTCGGATTCCGATCTCTCTGACGTGCCTTCCGAGTGCGAAACCTGCGATCCCACAGCGGAGGTCTTGATGGCGGCTCTCGTCAGAGTTCATCGCCTGGCTTTGGCCGTGGTAGGCGCGAGGATGGAGGTCTGTCGAAAGAGCAGTCGCTTCGTGAGGAGGTGGTTCTTCATACTCCCATCATTGGTGCGACTGTCGAGGCCCAAGCTTTGGAGATCGCACACATTCGTCTAGAAGAATTCTAGGCAAAGCTTGACGAGCACGCTCGCCAGCGCCTGCCACACCCCAGTCGACGTCAGCGATAGCTGTTTCTGACCGGAAATCACGGCGACGTTGAGCTATATCAAACTCCTGTGTTAAATGTTGCTGTTACTGCTAGGATAGCAGATTCCATTCAGCCGTCCCGATCAGAGGCTGGAAGAGGGTTGCTGCAAATCACAACACTATTAGATGTAGCGCAGCATTAGAATTCAGTAGTTTCTCAGTCCCGCAACAGGATAGACAGCAATTCACCCAGGGCAAAGACCGTTTAGTCGGCACACAGCCCTGGATCGCCCTTGCGCCGTCGGGGCGGCGGGTTCCATGAAGGGCAAGACAGAGATCAGTTTCACCGCGATGACCACCGTCGAGTGCCCACTCCTCCGCGGAGTGCTCCGTACGACAGGCGCTTCTTCGGTGATGAGCGAAATGCGGGCTTTGACACCCACACCCTCCTTGTTCAGAAGCGGATTATAGGGGCAGAGCCCATAGGGAAGGATACGAGAGAGATTTTCTGAGTGGTAGCTTGGCCGTGGTTTCTGGTCCTGAATGTTTTGGCAGAGCGTTCTGCAGAGATCCCCCCCAACTTCAGGTTGGCATCGGGAATTGGGAAGTTTTCTAGTGAATCAAAGCCGGAGACTTGGTTAGATGATTACCGAGTGGCTGTGCAAATTGGTGGCGGAAATGACGATGTGGCAATGAAGCACCTGTCCCTTATGTTGGATGGTTCAGCTCGCGCTTGGCTGAATTGCCTGACTCCTTTCGGTGTACATTGCTAGGAGGATCTTGCCCGAGTGTTTGTCCTAACCTTTTCCCAATGAAACTTTGAGAGATTAGATTCAGCGATGGTCCACTCTGCATCATAAAGTGGAGAATGTGTCAGAACACCAGGCTGTTTGTGCTTTTAAGGCCGATGTGAGATACAGATAGCTATATCTGAAGTTTGGGCGGACGGGTGATATTTCACTCGGCAACATGATGGAAATCGACACTCGGTACGCCAATGGCGAGGAAGAAGACCGCCTCCATAGTGGTAAAGGAAAGGCAGCCGTTAATGAGGCTGGTGGCGGCAACAATTGGAAACAGAAGCGAAAAGTTGAAGATCCGGTTCAAGCAGAAGCGGCAGCACTGACGAGTCAGTCAAAGAACAAGGGCAAAGCTAACGTACAGTATGCCCCCAAGAAAGGGAAAAATCAGTCAGGAACAGATATCATGGATCAGCCATGTGTAATACACAAGAGGAAAGATATGGAAGGCAATCTGATTTTGCCCAAGCACACCACTCGGTAGTGTCGGACCCTTATCCAGCAATTCAAGGGAGACCGGCCGAGTGATAAATCTCCTGAGAAGGCAGATGAGGATGAGGAAAAGGAAACATTCCCGGATGTCACTTCTACACTGGTGATCTTTGCTCATGTTGAGAGAAAGAGCTGCCTGGAAGTCATCAACAGAGAAATCAACATGGATGTACCAGACACCCCCAAATATGCTATCACATTCGACCAGACAGACCATCCTGCTCATGTGGCCACTCCTGGTCAACAGACTCTGGTAGTTGATCCGGTAGAGGGGGGACTCGACTTAGAAAGGTCCTCATGGACGGCGGTAGTGACTTGAACATTCTCTATGCGGATACCCTGAAAGGGATGGGCATTCCGATGTCCCGTCTGAGTGAGAGCAGCATGCTGTTTCACGGGGTCATCCCAGGAAAGAATGTCAAGTCACTCGGCCAGATAGCATTGGATGTGACATTCGGGAATGACAAAAATGTCCGAAAAGAAAAGTTGACATTTGAAGTCGTGGATTTCAAGAGTGCTTACCACGCCATTCTGGGTCGACCCGCACATGCACATTTCATGGCCCAACCATGTTATGTGTATCTCAAGTTGAAAATGCCTGGCCCTAAGGGCGTGATCACAGTCACTGGAATCGAAAGCGGCCGAAGAGTGCCTCCATCAAGGCTCCAAGATCGCTGATCACCAGATGGCCATGGTTGAGATAGAGGAGTACAATAAAACCGCCGACCCTGCCAACTTGCTCAGTGCAAAGAAACCGCCTTCCGAGTCGGCATTTCAGTCGGAAGGGGAGGTAAAGAAGGTACACATCCATCCGATGGATCCTACTGCTGCCGCGACGAATATCTCATCAACACTCGACAGCAAATAGGAACTCGAGCTCATCCAGTTCCTTTGTGAGAACTAGGATATCTTCGCATGGAAGCCTGCTAACATGCCACGGATTCCCAGGGAGCTGGCTAAGCACCGTCTGTGAGTGGATCTGAAATTCAAACCTGTTAGGGAGCATTAGCGTCGCTCAGTGGTGGAGAAGCGCATGGCAATCGGAGAAGAAGTGGCCCGTCTCTTGCAAGCCAAGTTCATTCGGGAGATTTGCCACTCCGAGTGGCTCTCGAATGTTGTGACGGTGCCAAAGAAAGATAAGTCGTGGCGCATGTGCATTGACTTCAAACATCTCAACAAGGTGTGCCCAAAAGACCATTTTCCGCTCCCCCCGCATAGATCAAATTGTTGACTCGACAGCGAGGTGTGAGCGTTTATCATTTTTGGATGCTTATTCTGGGTACCATCAAATCCGTCTGTATGGCCCGGACAAAATAAAAACAGCCTTCATCACCCCATTCCTGTGTTTTTGTTACATCACCATGCCTTTTGGTCTCAAGAATGCCAACGCTACTTTTATGCGCATGATTCAGAAATGTTTCCTCGACCAAATCCCTCGGAATGTCGAGGCGTACATGGCTGATATAGTGGTCAAGTCCCGCAAAGGTTCCGACCTGCTGGTTGACTTGGCCGAGACATTCGCCAATCTGAGGCAATTCAACATAAAGCTGAATCCAGCCAAATTTACTTTCGGTGTCCCTAGCGGCAAGTTGCTCGGTTCTCTCGTTTCTGAGCGAGGAATTGATGGCAACCCTGAGAAAATCAGCGCCATCACCCGTATGAAGACTCCCGTGCGAGTGCACGACGTTCAGAAGATCATAGGTTGCTTGGTAGCATTGAGTCGATTCATTTCTCGTCTTGGTGAGAAGGCTCTGCCCTTATATCAGTTGATGAAGAAGTCCAACACATTCGACTGGACTCCCAAAGCCGAAGCAGCATTTGTTGAGCTCAAAGCCTTGCTCTCCACCCAGTCGGTGCTTGCCGCTCCTGCCAGCAAAGAGCCCTTGCTCCTGTACATCGCGGCCACAAATCAGGTTGTTAGTACAATACTGACTGTCGAGCAAGAAGAGGAGGGTAAATCTTATAAAGTCCAGCGGCCATTTTAGTATGTCTTGGAAGTATTGTCCCCCTCAAAGCAAAGATACCCACACTATCAGAAGCTCCATTATGGTATTTACCTATCAGCAAAGAAGGTGGTGCATTATTTCGAAGACCACTCGATTTCAGTCGTCAGTGTTGCTCCCTTGTCCAAAATTTTCAATAATCGAGATGCATCAGGCCTAGTGGCCAAGTGGGCAATCGAGCTTGGACACTTTGACATCAGATTCGAAGCCAAAAAAGAAATAAAGTCCCAAGCATTAGCAGATTTCATGGCCGAGTTGATTGAACAGCAACAGCCTATCCAAGTTCACTCGGCGCATTGGATAATGTCCTTTGATGGCTCCAAAATGTTGAATGGGTCTGGTTTCGGGGTTGTCCTGATATCTCCTAGGGGTGACAAGCTCAGCTATGTCTTGTCAATTCACTTTGATTCCTCCAACAACGAGGCGGAGTATGAAGCACTTTTGTATGGGTTGCGCATGGCTATCTCACTCGCGTCAAGCGCCTGATGGTTTATGGCAACTCAGATTTGGTAGTGAATCAAGTGATGAAAGAGTGGGATGTTCGAAACCCTGCTATGACTGGATACTGCAATGCAGTCCGGAAGTTGGAGAAGAAATTTGAAGGCCAGGAACTTCATCATGTTCCCCAACTGAAAAATCAAGTGGCCGATGAGCTATCCAAGATTGGTTCCACTCGACGGCCTGTCCCCAGCAGTGTGTTCTTGGAGCACTTGCACACTCCTTTGGTTCAAGAAGATCCTTTCACCGAAGATCCCCCACATGCTTTGAGTTCCACTGACTCAATAGAAGTCGATGTCCCTGCAGTGATTTACCTGGTCATGGAAATTCTGGTTATCATTCCCAATTAGACTGTGCCTTACATTGCCTATATCCTGAGACATTAGCTCCCTGAAGATGAAACAGAGGCTCGACAGATTGTGCGCAGGTCCAAGGCTTTCACTATGATGGGAGATCAGTTGTTCAGGCAGTGTGCGACAGGTGTCACCCAGCACTGCATTTCCCCCGAGGAAGGTCAAATGATTCTAGACGAGATTCACTCGGGAACATGCGGCCACCATGCGTCTTCAAGGATGATTGTCACTAAGGCATACCGAGCTTGTTTTTACTCGCCACGAGCTAATGAGATGGCTAAATACATCGTTGATCATTGCGGTGGTTGCTAGTTCTATGCGAACCTGTCACACAAGCCAACGTCTGCTCTGAAGACAATTCGTCTTGCCTGGTCATTTGCGGTTTGGGGACTCGACATGGTTGGCCCCTTTTGACCTGGAAAAGGAGGATTCACTCACTTGTTGGTAGTAGTCGACAAATTCACCAAGTGGATAGAAGCCAAGCCAATCAAGAAGTTGAACTCCTATACGGCGGTCACGTTCATGAGAGAGATAATTTATCAATACGGTATTCCGCACAACATCATCACGGATAATGGCACTAACTTTGACTCGGAAGAAGTTAGGAACTTCTGTAACTCCCAAGGAACCCAAGTGGATTATGCATTTGTTGCGCATCCTCAAACTAATGGGCAAGTCGAGCGGGCTAATGGTCTCATCCTACAAGGTCTGAAGCCTCGTCTCAAGCGCGATTTGGATCATGCCGCCGGAGCCTGGGTAACCGAGCTGTCTTCTGTTTTGTGAGGTCTGAGGACAATGCCTAATCGGTCGACTGGACGAACTCCTTTCTTCCTCGTCTATGGTGCTAAGCCATATTGCCGAGTGACTTGGCCCACAATTCTCCTCGAGTGGAGCTGTATTCTGAGGCTAAAGCTGAACAGGCCAGACAGGACGGTGTAGATCTTCTGGAGGAGGAACGAGAGATGGCTCTGATCCGGACTACTACCAATCAGCAGGACCTCCGGTGCTTCCATGAGAAGAATGTCAAGAGTCGATCGTTTCATGAGGGAGATCTGGTGCTTCGAGTGAATCAACACCGACCTCACAAGCTTGCTCCTTCTTGGGAAGGTCCTTTCGTCATTACTAAGGTGCTAAACAGTGGGGCCTATCACCTGTACAATCTCATGAAGTGGATAGACGTGCCATGAGCCTAGAATGTAGTTCCGCTCCGGCGTTTTTACACTCGAGACAAGAATCTTCTGATGTAATATGAATACTTCATCAATGCAATTCACATTTCTGCAATATGTATCATCGGTTCCAATCGTACAGTTACATTCTTGGGGATACTCCGAGTGATGAGCAATCCTCACACTCGGGGGCTTAGCTGCGAACATGTTTCGCCTAAGTTAAAAACCCTGTTGGGTGGATAGAAGTCCATTCACTCGATGGCCTATTTGCGAATCCATCTTCACTTAGGTTCAAAGATACTCCGTGTGATTAGCAATCCTCACACTCGGGGGCTTAGCTGCGAACATGTTTCGCCTAAGTTAAAAACCATGTCGGGTGGATAGTAGTCCATTCACTCAACGGCCTATTTGCGAATCCGTCTTCGCTTAGGTTCAAGGATACTCTGAGTGATCAACAATCCTCACACTCGGGGGCTTAGCTGCGAGCATGTTTCGCCTCAATTAAAAACCCTGTCGGGTGGATAGCAGTTCCTTCACTCGACGGCCTATTTGCGAATCCGTCTTCGCTTAGCTTCAAAGATACTCCGAGTGATGACTAATCCTCATACTCGGGGGCTTAGCTGCGAACATGTTTCGCCTAAGTTAAAAACCCTGTCAGGTGGATAGCAGTCCAGTCACTCGACGGCCTATTTGCGAACCCGTCTTCACTTAGGTTCAAAGATACTCCGAGTGATGAGCAATCCTCACACTCGGGGGCTTAGTTGCGAACATGTTTTGCCTAGGTTAAAAACCTCGTCGGGTGGATAGTAATCCATTCACTCGACAACTTAGCTGCGAATCGACATTCGCCTAAGTTCGAAAATACTTCGAGTGATGAGCAATCCTCATACTCGGGGGCTTAGCTGCGAAACATGTTTCGCCTAAGTTAAAAACCTCGTCGGGTGGATAGTAATCCATTTACTCGACAACTTAGCTGCGAATCGACATTCGCCTAAGTTCGAAAATACTCCGAGTGATGAGAAATCCTCACACTCGGGGGCTTAGCTGCGAAACACGTTTCGCCTAAGTTGAAAACTATTCCGAGTGATGAATAACCCTCACACTCGGGGGCTTAGCTACGAACACGCTTCGCCTAAGTTAAAAACAAACTCAGTCGAACAAACGATTGAAAGCCAAATATGAACAAAATCCAAAGGTAAACCGCGGATAAACGTTTCGTACGGAAGCAAATGTGCTCAGGCCTAAGGCCTGAATGAAGTTTTAAGGGATACAATTCCACTCGGCATACGGAGGCAAATATAAGTGTTTCTTCCAAAGACCAAGTTTTTTAAATGGGTGACGGGCCGGCAGGCTCGACAAAAGTGTCCAAGTCGATGCCGTCGGTGACTCTGGTGGCTGCCACAATGAAGGTTTCCATGAAGTCCTCAAACTGGAGTTTCTTCGTGTTTACCACTTGGAGCTCCTTCAGCTTCTCCTCCCTCACGTCCCTGCAAGGACCCTGACAAGTGATAATGCCACGTCGGCCTTGCAGCGAGCAGCAGATTTCTTCCAGGCTTGCACTCGACTGGGAAGTTCATTCAGGCGAACCATTATAGAGTTGAGGTCGAGCTAAAGAGTGTCCTCGGGCCATAGATCCTTGTCGATTCTCTCCATTGCATATTTCAGTCAGGCAATATATGCCTGGATGCCTTGGAGCCGGAAATTGAGTCTTAGCATGTTCATGGCCACTGCATCGGCAACTTGTGACTTGGTGGGATCCAGATTGTGCTCAACCTCTTCTATATCCTTCTCAAAGTCTTGGCAGAATTTTGTTAAAGAATGGGGAATGGGAGGAGAATCGGTGAACTACGACCCTCAAAAATTTTAGAAACTTCAGTCGACAACAAACACTCACCGTCGAGCAGAATATACATCTTCCTCGAGAATTCGCCCAAATGCTTCCCCAGGCCATTGCTCCTTTTGTTCAGCTGCTCGGCCTTTTTGACGAGGTCTGCACACTCCTGCTTTAGCTTGGTGTTCTCCTCAAGCTTTTTGGCAGCCGCCAGCTTCCGATCTACAGTTTTAGTCTTGTCCCTGGCCACTCGTTGGGCGTCAGCAAGTGCCTTGTCCTTCTCCTCTAGCGCATTCTTCATGGAATCTAAAGAAACAACATTTTTGAGTCACGCTTGGAGTCGACGGTTTTCATTGCGTACGTCTGTTCGAGTGAGAACACTCGGTTCAAAACATGAAGAATGAAGAGGGGAATGCAGAAAGTCAGCAGTAATTACCTCCCAAAGACTTCATCTCAGCACTCTCTCGCTCCAAAGCATTGTTGGAGACCGCCAGATCCACTCGCAGCCAGTGCCTTTCATCCTCCACGTCCTTGTACTGTGTCCCAAGTTCGCAAGCCCTCTGGACCCAACAAAAGACAGGAATTCAATCGGCAAGTGGTGCCTGGGACAGTCGACCGAGTTATGAACACCGGCGAATGACTGTCTTACAACCTTGGAACAACCTAAGAAGAATTCAAGCAAAAAGTCCACTCGACATGTCGAGTGGCCCTGGCGCTCCGCGCGCCGTAAAAAAAATTCAAAGTGGTCTCTATTAAGACCCCTCCCAGTGCAAGCACTCGACAGCGGTCTCGGGGACTACACCCAGTGGGTGCACTTAGCGTGCCCCCACTGGTTATTAAAACATTCAACAAGGTCAGCCATGTCAGAACACTCGACCTGTTCAATCTATCCTTATGCAGCGTCATATCATGGTTTGTCAATAATATCCATGAAACTTGCAAGGTAGCTACGGAGCGGCGTGATCCAAGGCGAAATGTATCCTGTATACAATAGACTCTAATACCCCCACCGGTGCAAGCACATGACAACGGTCACAAGGAAAACACCCAGTGGGTGCACTTAGCGTGCCCCCACTGGATCTGCCGATTCTCGATCGGTCGAGCGGCATAAACATCCATCATTGGAATATCCATCACTCTGAGAAGTGCAGTCTATCCTTATGCAGCGTCATATTATGGTTTGTCAATAATATCCATGAAACCTACACAGTAACTACGGAGTGGTGGGTACGACAAGCTCTAAGACCCCTACCGATGCAAGCACTCGACAGCGGTCTTGGGGACTACACCCAGTGGGTGCACTAAGAGTGCCCCCACTAAGACGGTTAACACTCGATCTGTCGAGTAACTCATCAGAAAAAAAACACTCGACATGTCGAGTGACTCTAGTACCACGCGTACTATCGATCCCGATCCTACTCGACTACGATCTGATCTGTTCGAGTCGAGGAGCACCCACTAGGTGTACAACAACCAAGAAAAGACAGGAATTCAATCGAAAATGTACTTACAATCGAACTTACTCGGACATTGGTGCGGAGGGCTGCGCTGACATCGTAAGCCAGTTTGCTAGCCTCATATGCCTCCTTGGTTCTCAGCATGATCTGCTCCGCCTGGATCATGACCTCCTTAGCAGCTCCGGTCTGATCTTCCGGAACGCGATGCAGAGAGAAGGCCGTCACAGGCGGGATCAGCATGGTTGCTGGGGCAGCTAAGGCAGACTGAGTGGGTCCGGTTGGAGTTGACGTCACAACGGTCGAGACAGCTGGAGGAGCATGCGACAGAGGTGCTGCGGATTCAGCTCTGAGTTGTGTTGAGTCGCCTATCCCCTGGGAGGACTCTGCGGTCGGGCGCTGAGGCGCCTGCGCTGATGAAGCTCTTCGGATACGAGTGCGCGAAGTGTCCAGGTGCTCCTTGTCGTCCTCCACCTGAGTGACCTCTGCAACAACAACCGACAATGTTAACATTTGCATGTGTTGGGTCCCATTCAGATGAATCAACAACTTACTAACCTCTATGAGAAGTGGCAGCGTCAGCAATGTCAATGTCCATCGCCTCCCCTCCGTCTTGATGAGGCGAGGTTACAGACGTAGAAGCTCTGACGGATTGAACAACACTCGGTCAGCTAAAACTCAAGGCCACAGTCGACAGAAAGAATTCAAAAATAAATACTTACATGGAGACGACAGGTATGGCCATCCGCATGCGAGGCAGAGCCTTGCGAGGTTTGGTCATGACTTGCTTGGGTTGCTTGGCAGTCTTTCACTCGACTCAACAGTCGAAGGGCGACTCCGCTTCGAGTTCTTCTCACTAGGACCCGGAGCCCTGTCCTCAATAATTGCCGGATCCTGGCGGGACTTGGTGCGGCCTTCGCAATGGGGAGGTGACTCGACTTCTTCCTCTTTGCTGGAGTCATCGTATTCATCCTCAGTGTTAGAGGGACCATCGACGTCAACACTGCCGCCATCGCTCACCACGCCATCCTCAGCGTCGTTCCCGTTGGGAATAAGTGAGTGCATGTTCGTCCACTCCTGCATGATTCAAGTGAGGAAATCAGTTTATAAGTCAATGTATCACTCGATAGTTCAAACACATCAGTCGACACCACACAACTCACCAGATTCTTCAACGGGTTGTTGGCCAAGTAAGGTCGGATCCTCTTGGCTCCCAAAGGATTGTCGCAAGCTCCAGTGATGCTGCGAAGCCACTACTCGACAATTTTTTGTGGAACCTCTTATGGATGCGTCCTGGTTGAGTCCTGAAGACCCGCATAGTGCAACATGGTGTGGTCTCTGGCTTGGAGCGGCTGAATACGTCGACCGAGAAACGTCTCCAACAGATCCATACTGGTCACTCCACCCCGGATCAGCTGCACCACCGCTTCAACTAAGATACCCACTTGGACATGCTCCTCTTCGGTCACCCTCGGAGACTTGGGAACAGCTTGACGGTCAGGTATATAGGAGGGAAGGCCAGTCGACATACTGGGTGATGTTGCATCTTTGCAGTAGAACCAGGTCGACTGCCAGCCTCTGACAAACTCGGGAAAAGTCATGGCACGGAAGGAACTACGGGCTCTTTTCGGAACTATTAAACCTCCACACAGCTGAAGCACATGACTCTTCCCATCAGCGGGGAGAGCTTTCTTAACAGTTTGGGATCTGACCGTAAAGAGGTGCTTGAATAGCCCCCAGTGAGGAGAACAGCCCAGAAAACACTCGCACAAAGTGACGAAGGCAGACAAGTATGCAATGGTATTCAGCAAGAGGTGAGGCAGTTGGGCACCGAAGAAATTCAGGAATCCCCTAAAGAACGGGTGGGGTGGCATGGAGAAACCTCTTTCAACATGGGAGAGAAGGAGGATCCACTCCCCTTCGGATAGCTCTAGCTCGCGCCCTTCCCTCGGCAGCCTCCAGGCGCCATCCGCCATGAGACTGTCGGTGACAAGGCCCTCCATGTCCTCGCGAGTGACTACGGAGGGGAGAAAATCCCCCTGCATCCATCCCGCTAGCACAGTGAACCGAGCGATCGATGGCTTCTTGCCCTTGCGCTTCGTCGCCCCCTTCTTAGCCTGCTCCAGCTTCATCGTCGCATTCTTCGTCATCGGTGCAGCGGCTCTCGTCGAGGAGGAACGGAGTGTGGCGTTGGGGGCAGAGGAGGCGGAGTAAAAGAGAGGAAGAATGGGCGGAAGTATTGTGCGAACCATGGTGTGTGAGGCTTTATACTCCAGCGAGTGTCCCACTAATCAGTGTTCCCGCAAGATCACCACGCACGCCAACCGCTGACGGTGCCCAGTATGTGGCGTTATGACCGGCGCGAGACTCGAGGCGTCATGCCTCCACTTGCCCTGATCGTGGCGTCATCATCGCGCACGCGCGCTTCCCAAATTTTCGTATCCCACAAAATCCGGGTCTGTCAGACTGACCCGTCGCCTCCCAAGATACTTTTAGTTCACTCGGAGCAAAATAGGCATTGAACATCCACTCAGGCACTTTTAAGGGTGAATGGATCTGCGCGAATGGAGAAGAATTCAATCGATGCTACTTTCGTTGAATTCCCGAATATCATTCGGAAGATTTTGCATGCCGATCCTGAATGGACGTTAACACTCAAAGTTCAGTCGACGCAAGTTCCATTGAAACCCCAAATACCATTCGGAGGATTTGATGCCCTAACTCAAGTTTGACATTGATACCTCATTTCACCACTCGAACCCCGATCCATTCGGGGGCGAATGATGAGGTTATATATCTAGGGTTGGGTCCTAGGCAAGGCCTGTATACCCTACCTAAGGACACTACATGGGAGGACTTGAAGATCAAGCATGAACTTTCGAGTGGATTCCTGGAGACGTTCAAAGCCACTCGACAAATATCCACTCGGAGACTCCTTCTTTCACTCGGCAGTCGCGTGTCACTCGGAAGACCTTGCTTTCACTCGACGCCAGAAGACCAGGATCCATCATCAAGAGCCTAACGGGCAGACGTTGGTTCAATTGTCATTAGTAGATTTTATTACGTACGTTACCAGTAACGACATACTTTAACCACACGATCGGACCCTTAGATGCTGGGTAATAATGAGGGGCAGCGAACTCTATATAAGCTGCCCCTCCCCTCTTGCACAAGGGTTCGCAACCATTGTCATCTCTATATTCCACATGACATAAGCTCCCAAGCACTAAGACGTAGGGCTGTTACCTCCACGAGAGGGGCTTGAACTCATACATCCGTGTGTACACCCTCGCCATAGCTAGGACTCTGCCCTCTCCTTTCGTACCCCTACCATCTACTACCAGTCTCGTACCCACGATAGGTGTTTTGCCCATGATTTGAACATGCCCATGTGTTGAAACTCATATATATGGAAAATATATGTCCACCGAGTCTCCCTAAATTTTCTCAAATATTATGAAAGCATATAAATAATTTTTCCCTATGAAAAAACATTTCTGGTCTTAAGAAAAAGCATTTAAATAAAATATAAAAATCATCTTTAAATTAATGTTTGGTGGTTTTGGGAAGTCATATATATATTAGGTTTGAAGCAAAGCCTTTGGGGAGAGAGAATCCACCCAATTTGAGGACATGCAGTGCAACCCTCAATTCAGGGTTTTTTGAAAACCTATTCTGAATAAATCATTTTTGGTCAAAATAAAATTGGATGAAAATAGTTTTGGGCACTATTCACATGGCATGATCATTGGGAAAGAAGTTTGGGTCAAGGAAGATGAGTATTAAGAGGGATAGAATCTAAGAGTGCCATATACCACACTTCAACAATCAAACAAGCAACAATTCAAACAAGCACAAGCAATGAAGAAGTTTTAATTGGCTGTAAATTTTATAAATCCAAGCATAGCAAGTGATACAAACACGGGGTGTGACAGATCATCATCCTATTTTGAAACACAACTTGCCAGTAGAAATACTTGGGGATCCTCCTCCACCCATGGGTGATCCCGTGTTTGAGCTTAAAAAATAACTACATAATCTGAAATATGCTTATCTTGATGAAAAGAAGATATATCCTGTTATTATTAGTGCTAACCTTTCACAACATGAAGAAAAGAGATTATTGAAAACTCTGAGGAAGCACCATGCTGCTATTGGATATACTCTTGATGATCATAATGGCATTACTCCCACTTTATGTCAGCATAAAATTAATATGGAGCCCAATGCTAAACCATTTGTTGATCACCAACGACGGTTAAATCCTAAAATGAAAGAAGTGGTAAGAAATGAAATATTAAAGCTTCTGGAGGTAGGTATCATTTATCCTATTGTTGATAGTAGATAGGTTAGTCCCGTTCATTGTGTCCCTAAGAAAGGAGGTATTACCGTAGTCCCTAATGATAAAAATGAATTGATCCCGCAAAGAATTGTTACAAGACATACAATGTTAATCGATTTTAGGAAATTAAATAAAGCTACTAGGAAAGATCATTACCATCTACCTTTTATTGATCAAATGCTAGAAATACTATCCAAACACACACATTTTTGCTTTCTAGATGGTTATTCTGGCTTCTCTCAAATACCTGTGTCAAAAGAGGACCAAGAGAAGACCACTTTTACTTGCCTTTCGGTACCTTTGCATATAAACTTATGCCTTTTGATTTATGCAATGCACCTACTACCTATCAAAGACATATGACTAATATATTCTCTTATTTTTGTGAAAGGATTGTTGATGTTATTTTCATGGATGATTTTTCCGTTTATGGAATTTCTCTTGATGATTGTTTGAGCAACCTTGATCGAGTTTTGCATAGATGCGAAGAAACCATTCTAGTCTTGAATTGGGAGAAGTGCCACTTTATGGTTAATGAAGATGTTGTATTGGGGCACAAAATCTCTGAAAGTGGTATTGAACTTGATAAAGCTAAAGTTGATGCTATTGAAAAAATGTTGTGTCCTACGGATATTAGAGGTATAAGAAGTTTCCTTGGTCATGTTTGTTTCTATACGAGGTTTATTAAAGACTTTTCTAATATTTCTACGCCTATCACTAATCTTTTGCAAAAAGATGTTCCATTCGTTTTTTGATGATGATTGTGTAGAAGCATTTGATATTCCTAAGAATGCCTTGATTTCTGCACCTCTTGTTCAACCACCTGACTGGAACCTACCCCTTCAAATTATGTGTGATGCTAGTGATTATGTAATCCATTATGCTAGTAAAACTCTAGACAGCGCTCAAAGAAACTATGTTACCACTGAAATGGAATTTTTAGCAGTTGTGTTTGCTTGTGATAAGTTTAGACCTTATATTGTTGATTCCAAAGTAACTGTTCACACTGATCATGCTGATATTAAAATGTTATGGAAAAGAAAGATGCTAAACCTAGACTTATTAGATGGGTTATTTTGCTTCAAGAATTTGATTTGCGTAATATTGATAGAAAGGGTGCTGAGAACCCCGTAGCAGACAACTTGTCTTGGTTAGAAAATGTTTTTAATGACCCACTACCTATTGATGATAGCTTTCCTGGTGAACAACTAGCTGTCATAAATGCTTCGTGTAATGCTCCATGGTATGCTGATTATGCGAATTATATTGTTGCTAAATTTATACCGCTAGTTTCACATACCAAAAAAAGTGAAAGTTATTCTATGATTTAAGACATTACTTTTGGGATGATCCACACCTTTATAAAGAAGGAGTAGATAGTGTTATTAGACATTGTCTACCTGAGCATGAATAGGAGCAGATCCTACACAAGTGTCATTATGAGACCCACGGAGGACACCACGCTGGAGATAGAACTGCACACAAGGTACTACAATATAGTTTTCATTGGCCCACTCTCTTCAAAGATGCTCATAAGTTTGTCTTGTCTTGTCATGGATGTCTAAGAAATGGCACTATTAGTAGACGTCGGGAAATGCCTATGAATTACTCACTTGTTATTGAACCATTTGATGTTTGGGGTTTTGATTATATGGGACCTTTTCGAAAGTCCCCCGGGTATAATCATATTCTAGTTGCTATTGATTTTGTTACTAAGTGAGTACAAGCTATTCCAACGAGTAGTGTTGATCATAACACTTCTATTAAAATGCCGAAAGAAGTATTTTTTCCCTATATTTGGAGTCCCTAGATATTTAAGGACTAATGGTGGTTCACACTTTATTCATGATGCTTTTCGTAAATTTCTTGCTAAGTATGGCGTTAATGTTAGAATCGCATCTCTTTATCATCCCTAGTCTAGTGGTCAAGTAGAATTAAGCAATAGAGAAATTAAATTGATCTTGTAGAAGACTGTTAATAGATCTATTAAGAATTGGTCTATGAAACTTGACAATGCATTATGGTCTTATAGAACTGCTTACGAAAACTATATGGGTATTGTTGGGGATATAACTCCGTGGTAATACCCGCCCAGGAGGGGCCGGGTCATACCTGGCGGCACGCTATCAAGTGGGCCGAAAGAGGAAGTCTAGGCCACATGGCGGCTTACCAGATGGGCTGAGACGGAGGCCCAAAGAAAGAAGATGACATAAGACCCGGGCAGGTGAGCCGCCCGGAGACGGCTTACCAAAGGAGGTAAGCTGGCTTAGAGACATGACCTGATACGTCATAAGAGTCAGTTTGGGACTTGTGTAACCTGGGGCCTTGACCTCATATATAAAGGCAGGCCCGGGGACGACTTAGACAGAAACCAATCAATCGAGAGGTAAGTCAAGCGAATATGCTCCCTTGTAATCAATACTCCAATCAATACACACAAAGCAGGACATAGGCTTTTATCTCTTCTCGAGGGGCTGAACCTGCGTAAACCTATGTCTTTCATCCCGATCAAACCCTTTGAGTACACCGCCTTAGCAATAGCCTCGAACCTAAGTCTTCGGACATCTGCCGTGACAAAACCACGATAGTTGGCACCCACCGTGGGGCTAGCGCGCGGTGGTGTTGAGTTCTCAAAAGTCTCTCTCCCAGGGATCAAAGGATACGCCGTCGGCTTGATGACAAAGAGTCGTCGCGACAAGCTCTACATCGACAATTCAGGATGGGGACGAGAGGCCAGCTCTATCTAGTACGGGTACCAGGTTCCCATTGGCAAGATGCACGTGTTTATCGGCAAGATCGACGGATCCACACCCGGGACGGACATGTGCACCGACCTCGTTGAGCCTGCCCGGTGCATGATTGTGGGGATGTCACGCCCAAGATGCGCGCCTATCCATTTTAAGGCACGAGGGCCTCGCAAGGGATAGAGGCACATCTTGTCGTTCGCAAGTATAGAATCATTGCATCATACATTAAAGAAGAGATGAGAATACTAGTTGGCTTACACTCGCCACATACTAAATTACAATTCCACATAGAGTTCAAATAATCAAGATGAAGACAGGGTCCGACTACGGACGAAATCAAACGATAAAGCAGATGCAAATGATACTATCTCGCTATCCCAAAGATCACGACCAAGGTCCCCTACTCGTCTGGATAAGTCACGTACATCGTACCTCTTTCCTGATCATATTCCCACTAGAGATGGGTCAAATCATCCTGCACAAACTCATCTGTACCTGTACCTGGAGTGTTGTAGTAATCTGTGAGCCACAAGGACTCAACAATCATGTGTCCGGGTACCGAGACTATTCAAGCTTAAAGGAAGGGATGGGGTATGTGTTTAGTTTGCAGCAACACTAAGCATATATGGTGTCTACACTTACGCAACATGAAAATAAATATGAGTGGCCGACGATGAACGATCGAATCTAGTATGATCTCTATGAGATCCTCCACACTTACTTACGTCAATCATAACCCCACCGTGTTCTCTCTCGGATCATGTTCACGAGCAGAGACGATCAAGGTTACTCACACAGTTGGTGCATTTTATTTAGAGTTTACTTCAAGTTAACTATAACCGGGTGTTAAACAAATATCCAAGTTGCCACTAAACCGCGGGCATGGCTTCTCGAAAAGATTTAACCCTGCATGGGTGCTCCAACTAGTCCATCACAAATAACCAATCTCCTTGGGAATAGCCTCGATCACGAATTTTGTGATCATCATAGGTAACTCCAAAGGAATTCCAACACCTCG
This sequence comes from Hordeum marinum, assembly GCA_022496015.1. NCBI lineage: Eukaryota > Viridiplantae > Streptophyta > Magnoliopsida > Poales > Poaceae > Hordeum > Hordeum marinum. The sequence goes on along the minus strand of CM039675.1, from coordinate 156,980,908 downwards.
AGATAACCCGAAGAAAGTCACACTCCACACGCAAGACATTCGATAAAGGTAAAAAAAATCCAGCAAGACCTCCCGACGTGTCGACGAACTCGATAAGTGCCGCGTATCTCGTTCTCAGGACACGACGGATGAGCGATGGTTACCACGCCAATCACCGAGTTGCCTCGGGCGGCATTAATAAGCTGCTCTGGGTTGGACCAACACTCATGAGGAGCACTGGCCCGGGGGTTGATTAATTATCCATGGGATTGCAAAGCCCTATGCAAATTATTAAGTTATTAAGCAAATGTAGTACCAATGTTGGGTCTTGCCAAACAAATTTTAATCTCAACCGAATAAACAAGGGGGTCCCCATAACAACCCCGAGCATGTTAGGAGCGCAAAGTATGGAAAACATAACACCAGTAACAAGAAACTATGGCGGTAACACCGGAACAAAACACCTAGCAAAAGGCCAAGCCTTCCACCAATACCAAGATATATATGTGCATTAAATTAAATAACATATAGTATTTTGATATAACAAATCCATGTTATCACATGGAACAACCTAAACCTGCAACTAAGAATGCTATAAGAGGGACTAAGCAGCGATAAGTTAGCCAATCAAAGGTTTGCTAGGATGTGGAGGGTTAGAGGCTATCATGACAATTAGGAGGCTAGCATTCAAATGGTAGGTAGCGCAATTGTAACAATAAGAGCGAGAAACTAGCAAGCGAAAATAGTATTGGGATTCGGGTACGATCATCTTGCTTGTTGGTTCTTCAATGTAACAAGTAGCGGGATCCTCATAGTTGTACTCGTCTGGCTCTTCGTACTCAGGTTCAACCTTCGTGTCTACCCAAAGGAAATAGCAAGAATAAACAAACAACATGTTTCAATGCACAACAAGAATGATGCATGATTAGGTGAAGAGTTATAACATGGCAATCCTAACTAGTCAGTTTTCACATGCAAGAATTGGATATTAATGAATCTGGACAGAACCTTATGTTAAGTTATTTGGACATGCATGAACATGGAAAATATGGATGCATCATGTAAAAAAAATCAAAATTCATTTGAAGAACGTAAGAAACGGAGCTACGGTTCTCACAGTACGCTCTCGACAAGGTACGAAGGCAAAACACAAGACAACAAGTCCATGGGCAAATTCTTGACATTCCAAGGTAGCCACTAGTTAGGTAATGAAAAACCAACAACAATATACCCAAATATCAAGAAATTCCATGGAGTATAGCTCCCACAAGTCACAAAACAATAAAACAAAAAATCCGCCACAATACAGCAACATAGCAACTTACACAGCCCACAACTTGAGCTAGAGTAATCCTACAGCCACAAACAACGTATTGACATAAACTACATAACATGCTTATCAAATTATCCAACTACACAATCTGGAAAGGAGGCACACATCAATAAGCATGAAGCTATCAAATTGGCATGATGAAACCGTTTTCTCGAACTGTAAAAATAACAGTTTTCTGGAATCTGAGTTAATCTGGTAGCATGTTGACAGCAGAAGTTAAAGGTGCTAGAAACTACCTCTTGGCATGAAAATTAACAGGGTGGTAGTAGGCAACATCTACTCCAAAATACTAGCACTAAGCATGAGCTAATTCACAACATATCACTAGATGTCAACCACTCTTCATGGCATAAAAATAACAGCAGATTCTCAGACTTAGAAATATTTAGCATGGTAAAAACAGAAACATCAAGTTAGCTACTTTTCAGCATGTTTCCCACTTATATGGGTGATTCTCATGTTAAAAAAAATACCTTGGCATAATAGGCATAAAACACTAGCACTTCCATGTTGGCACATGCCCCAAAGCACGCATGGATTAAATCATGCAAAAATGACAAAGTAGCATCACAGCAGAAAATGACAGTTTTATAAACTTGCTCAAGAGTGGAATCTGAAAGCACCAATGGGTTCATTGGCTCTTTCTACCACAAAATCATGTGTCATACTCATATGTTGATGTGAAGCAACATGGCACAAATATACTAGCAAGCAACCATTCACTCTCTTATAAGTTAAAACTTACCCTAAATGGACATAGCCAGATTTGGAATCTTAGTTTAACATGGCAAAAACTAATAATCCCTACAAACATGCACATACCAACAAACAAGGTATGAAAAGTGGGGAAACCCACTAGTCACCTACACACACACACTACCAAGCATACACACACATGGCTTCATATGCCTAAGGGCATATGAGCACAACCCTCTCATGAACAAACCACCCATGAGGGGGGAGTTCATCCACACACACACAAATGCACCATATATGCATAATGCATATAGGCACAACATCACCACACATGCACAAGTGCACATGGACACACACACTCACATACACACATGCTCATGTGTGTGTGGGTGTTCATCCACACATATATGCACAAGGCATATATGCATATGCATATGCATATGACTACACACTCACACACACTCTCACTAACATACACACAAACACACACGCTCACATGTAGCAAATAGATATACTCACACACACACTCATATTTAAACAGCAAGAAAAACAATCATTCATGCACAAGTTTGCACCTACACACATACATCATATAGCAAAGGAGAAAACAAATAATATAAAAGGGGAAAAAAGTCAAAAAAAGGGGGAGGGGTTTGGGCTCGAACCATCGACCTCCTTGTAGTTTCCCGAGCCGGTTGCCACTAGGCTATCCACGTAGTAGTTAATAGGAGACGGCACCTGCTCACTAATACACGCACACACACAGAACCTGACGAAACTAAAAACAGAACAGCTCGGCGACAGCGGCAACAGCGGCGACACAACACGGCGGCATAGCTGGTCTCCGGCGAGGGGAGAGCGATGTGGGGACTGCTGCATCTACTCGGAGGTGTTCCCTGACTTGTCTCGCAACAAGGGGAACAGAGGCAAGGCCCTCAAGGCTCTGCCTTGCGGAACAGCGGTGATGAGCGGCTATGGCGATGATGCACTAAGCAACGGCAACAGGAGGGGCATCACGCAGCTCACAGAGGTGTGACAATGTCGAGCCGGACGCGCGAAGCGGAAAGAGAGGCGGAGACGCGATGACGACGAAGAGGAGGGAGACTGGTGACGACCCGCTCCCTTGCAGACGACGACGATGAGCCGGACGCACGAAGAGGAAGGAGAGGCGGAGACGCGGCGACGACGAAGAGGAGGGAGACCGGCGATGACCCGCTCCCTTGCGGACGACGGCAACGACAATTGGCACCACGGGGAGGTGCTCCTCACCTTCTAGCGGCGGGAATGGAACGCGAGCGATGACCCGGAGCTCCATGCCATGTCCACTGGGGACAAGGCCCACCGGAGATGTGGCGACGGCGGCGAAGATGACCGGTGGCTCTCTGCTTCTCACTCTGAAACTCTGTGCTCTCTGAATACTTACCTGACAGAGGGGAAGAAGAGAGGAGGGAGAGGAATGGAGAGGGAGAAGGGAGCTGGCGGCGGCACGGAACCCTAGAGGGGGGAGGCACGGATGTCGAGGGGGCTTAAAAAGGAGGGAACAGATGGCGAGACGACGGCAACAACTGACGGCGACGCGCTCACCCACCCTGCTTCCTCTCTCTAAACCTGACGGAGGGGAACGGGAGCAGGTTGCCGTTCCCTCGAGCGGGCTAGGCCGCGGGGGAAGCAAGGCCCACTGCATACACTCTCACAAAACAATAAAAAACAGAGGAGTTTTTCTCTTTTTTTAAATCACAATAACAGAAGAAAAAAACAGAGTAAAATAAAGGATTTTTGTGCAGAACAGAAGTACTTTGACATTGAAAATAAAATGCTCCATTTACTAAAAATATCATGATGATTTTTAGGACAAGTAATTTAAATACTTCTAAAAATAGCAGCCCCTGTTTATTTTAAAACCCCAAATACATAAAGCTCAAATCAACAAAAGAACCACACACACATTATTCAAACATTATAAGCCACCTCATGAACATTTTTAAACCATTTAAATAGCAACTTAAATCTGCTGCTACAATAACAAGGAAGGAAAAGGTTACTTAGAGGGGTTTGTTTAAAAGGAATAAAGAGGGGGAAGAAGAAGGAGATTCACGACATAACTCCAACCACAACACACCACACAACACAAGATCACAACCAACCACACAAGGTCACAACAATAGTAAGACATGGCATGATGGATGAAATGACGCATAATGCAAGAATGCAAGAACAAGACATGGTATGACAAGGTGCAAAAACATTTCATTAAGCTCATGGAAACAAGTTTCATACAAGAAACATGCCATAAAAGGTAGGGACGGCACTTGGGCTGTCACAGGGGACCCCGACTTATAAGTCGTGATCACTGAATGCACGTGTACAATGATCCTAGAGATCAATGCTCACTGAACACACAAAAGCTGAATAACAAGAGTATTGCATCCACATTTAGCATCTTACACAATTAAAGACCATGAAGGTCAAGTCTTACATAGATAGGGTCACAAGGGCCAAACACTTATATAAAACAAGCAGCGAAAATCTTGATCGATAGCGTGAACCCGTGCCATCAGCCTTAAACCTACTGGCATTCTGACTAGGAAGCGTCCTAGTTCACATGTTCATCACCAACGAACTCTTCAACATACTCCTTTCCTCCCATGTCTGGCCAATTAAATAACTAGTGGCAAGCCAATGAGTACTTTGAATGTACTCGCAAGCAACCCAAGTTGTGGAACAAGGTAATAATGATGCATGATATAGCACTAAGTAGGTAATTTGCGGAAAGCTAATTTTCAATGCAATGTCATGATCATGTAGCTAAGTGAGCATTCATCAACAGTTGGAAATATCAATATGAACAAGTTACAGATATCATGATAAACAGGGGTTGAACATCTCATGTTCAATCATTATGCTAAGGCATCGGACTTAGTTCAACATCATGCTAAGTCTTCGGACTTAGGTCATGTAACCTCTTTGTAACCAAGACACACACACACACACTCGCACCAAGTTTGCAAAAACATTCAGACGTATTTTAAGAAGGACCTCCACCTGTCCATGACCGTGAGCGCGGCTATTCGAATAGTTTTCCACTCTGCAGAGGTAGTACACTTTACCCACAAGACTCAGGGAACATCCGTGTCATCCACGACTCGCGGTATATAACATACCGAGGTAAGCACCCGAACATTGCGTTTCGCATGGCGATACTAAACAAAGAGTCCACTCGTGGTGCCATCCCTCATGATATACATCACACATATCATCCATGAGGGCACATAATGGTGTGCGCGGTGCGTGTAAAGACAGGGCATGGCCTTCCCCTTCCGGGACGACCCCGTTCAAGAGTGACCACTTAACTCTTGCCACTAGTAAAGCGGGCTCCTTGCTAGTACCAACCATAGTAATAGACAAAGCCCCATTCCATAAGGGGTATCATGGTTGCGCATGTAAGGTTGGGACGGTCAGCAGACCTTAAATCTAATCTGTTTTCAAAAGCACACAATCACTTGCTCTGGCACACCACTCCTTTCTCAAGTGGTCACGCAACTTATAATCATCTCCCTTGGGCATTAGTGGCACCCGACGGGGTTTTCCAAAAAGCCTTTGAAGTCATTTCTTCCTTCCCATCACTATGCATAAATCCCATTCCACTTGCGTAGCATCTACTAGCAACCTAACTACTCCCACCCGCATACCCCCATAAGGTGTTAGGGTCATGCTCGATGCAAGTGTCAATGGTAAAATGTATCGAAGGCAACCCACCGAAGGGGGAACACCACCTCATGATCAATCATCAAAACAACAAGTGATATATGTCATGCATGAAAAAGTTTCTTAACATGGTCAAAGGGTTGCTTGCCTGGCTCAACAAAATCTCCAGGGTCTTCGAAGTCTTCGGGTCCAACTTCCTCGTCAACCACGCAATCTATCGTCGCGAATAAATAGCGATAAAATAAGCATCACACAAAAACAGAGCACTCAAGCCACTAATAAAAACGCTACCCTACTCTGATAAATACTAAAGACTATATTAAAAATGTTTGTTTAATAATTTGTTGTGGAAAACATTTTTGAAAACTATTAAATAGAGGAAAACAATGCCAAATAGGGTTTTTTAAAATAAAAAAGTACATAAAATATTTTCAAACATTTTTACAGATGGCACCAATAAATTCTATAGAATATTCTAAGATTTTAGGTGAATGAATTTTGGGCAGTGGATAAATTTTTTGCCCTATGGAATTTTTGGAAGAAAAACAAAAAAGGAAAAGGAAACAGGGCACTATGCCCTCTTGGGCCAGAAGCACCGAGGTCGAGCCGGCCCAGCGAGGAACAGGGCACTATTTTTAAACCTGCCCACGGGCCCTACTTGACAGAGAGAGGGGAGGGTGAGGGGATGACAGGTGGGACCCACTTCTCCTCGCGACAGGAATGGGGGGAGGGGCTCACCGACGGTTCCAGGCTGCGACGACTCCAATTCAGGGTACTGGCGCGCTCAGGGGGCTCCCACGCATTGGTGGGTGGCCTAGGGAAGCGCCAGAGTGGAGGGAATTGTCGGCTAGGCAGGAAGCCCGACGGCAATGAGGGTTTGGCTCAAGCGTGGGCTCCCGACCACAGGGAGCGAGCGGGCTGAGTAGAGGCGAGCAACGGAGGGGAGGAGAGAGTCAAGGGAGAGGAGCGGGAGCTCGGGGGGCTTTTTATAGGCGGGCACCAACTCACCATGGACGTGGTGCGCCGGTGAGCACGGGGTGCTCGCTATAGGCCGCGGGGAGGGAGCTAGTGTGTCCAAGGCGGTCGTGGGGGTGGTCTAGGCCATGGGGAGAGAAGAGAGAGGTGGGGGAGCGCGCGCATGCGAGCTCCCTGGTTGGCCGAGCTCCACGGTGCCGGGCACGCGTGCGGGAGGTCGCCGGAGAGACAGAGGAGGGGACCGACCGTGTGGAGTCTTTCGGACATCAAGGGGGACAGGGGGGACACGTTGGGGAGTCCCGAGGCTATCGGGAGCACTCGTTGGGCAGCGGCTACAGTGTAGGTGCGCACTGTAGAATGTTCCAGCGCGTGAGCTCTGCATGCCGAGAAATGCATTTGGCACCTTGGGCGCATCCACTTGTGTCCAAGGGATCCAGGGGAGTTAAACAATGCACCTCACACTAGGGGGGCTCTGGAGGTGCCTTAGGGTAGAAGGAAAGGTGAGAGGGGGAGGATTGGGTGCTGTCCAGGGGTAAAAATGGAGGTTTTACCCCCCAAATCATTGAGGTGTGCCCCTAAGTAAATTACTGGAGGTACAAGGCATCTACAAGAGGCTGTTGCAAAAAGTTGGGGGCAAGGGTAAAAGAGGAAGGGGTGGAAATGGTGTCTTTACTATTTTACCAGAAGGTGTTTGATAGGGTTTTGGGCAAGAAGAATTTACCAAGTTACTGAGATATTCAACAGGATCAAATGCTAGGTAAAAATTAGATGGATCACCAAGTTTGTGCTCAAGTGTGAAAAGTTGACAATGGAAACTTGGTAAACCCTAGAAACTAATAGAATCAGGTTTCTGCAGATCTAGTGATGCTAGGCTTTTACCCATGATGCACCACTTAGTGTAGCATCACTATTTGGTCATTAGAGCATGCCCACAAAGTCTAAGGTCAAGGGGAGAAACCTCACACTGTAAAGTTGTTCAAATTTGAATCTGGATAGGAAGGGTTTTGGGATGGTTTGATGAATCGAAACAACTTGGATTGAGGTGAAACTTTGCAAGATCATCACTTATGATAGTGTTGACTTGCTGGGGTTTTCCTGAAATTGATTGAGTCTATTTATTATAGAAATATTTGAAAAGCTTGATTTGAACAAAAAGGGTTTTGAGGGGGTTTTCCGATGATTTGAGCATGCTCATGAGTTGAAACTCATATATATGTAAAAAATATGTCCACTGAGTCTCCCTAAATTTTCTCAGATATTTTAAAATCATTTAAATAATTTTTCCCTATGAAAAACCATTTATGGTTTTAATAAAAAGCCTTTAAATAAATTATAACTATAATCCTTAAAATTAATATTTGGTGGTTTTGGAAAGTCTTATATATAGTAGGTTTGAAGTAAAGCTTTTGATGAAGAAGAAACCTCCCAATTTGAGGACTTCAATTGCAAACCTCATTTCATGGGGTTTTGAAAACCTAATTTGAATAAATCATTTTTGGTCAAAATTTTTTTTGGTAAAAATAGTTTTGGGCACTATTCACCTGGCATGTTCATTGGGCAAGAAGTTTGGGTCAAGGAAGATCAATATGGAGAGGGATAGAATATAAGAGTGCCACAACCACAACAATCATCAAGCAAGCAAACATCCTTTCAAACAAGCACAAGCACTTGAAAAAGTTTTAGTTGGTTCCAAATTTTATAAATCCGAGCATGACAAGGTGATACAAACACATGGTGTGACAGAATTACCCCCCTTACAAGAATCTCGTCACCGAGATTCCTAGGCTAAGAGCTAAAAATATAAGGGAACTCTGATCTAAGATAGTCTTCACGTTCCCAGGTTGCTTCACCTTCAGTATGGTTGCTCGACTGGACATTCAAGTACTTGATGGTGCAGCTTCGGGTGCAGTGCTCGGCTTCATACAGAATGCGAACGGGCCTCTCACGATAAGTGAGGTCTGGCTGAAGATCGATGGCTTGATGGTCGATATCCTTGTAGAGGTCGGGGCGGTTGGGAACTTGCAGACACTTACGGAATTGTGACACATGGAAGACATTGTGCACATCTGATTGCTTGGAAGGAAGCTCTAGCTGATAGGAAACTTCTCCTCGTCTTGCAGTGATCTTGAAGGGGAGGATATATTTGGGTGCAAGCTTTCCCTTGACGTGGAAACGCTTGGTTCCCTTACGAGGTGTGACCCAAAGATAGACATGATCTCTATTGTTGAAGCTCACTTCTCGGCGGTGAGAGTCAGCACAACTCTTCTGTCTTGATTTGGCGGTCTCCAGATGTTCTCGGATGAGTAGTACTTGCTCTTCTGCCTCGCGGAGGATATTTGGTCCAAAAATTAATCCTTCTCCGGTTTTTGACCAGTTGAGGGGAGTATGGCACTTGCGTCCATACAACACCTCAAACAGTGCCATCTGAAGACTCGACTGATAGATGTTGTTGTAGGAGAACTTGGCAAATGGTAGGCAATCTTCCCACTTTGCTCCATATGCTAAAACATAGGCGCGGAGCATATCTTCGAGTGTCTGATTTACTCGTTCTGTTTGCCCACCGGTCTGGGGGTGAAAAGCAGTGTTGAAGGAGAGCTTGGTGCCCATGGCTCCTTGAAACATCTTCCAGAACCTCGAGGTGAATTGGGATCCTCGATCCGACACGATCTCCATAGGAACTCTGTGAAGGCTCACGATATGCTCGATGTAGAGGCTGGCTAGCTTGTTGCCATCATAGGTGGTCTTGACAGGAATGAAATGGGCTACTTTGGTCAGGTGGTCGACATTGACCCAAATAGAGTCATGGCCCTTGCTTGACCTTGGTAAACTGGTGATGAAATCCATCCTGACTTTGATGAAATCCACTCGGGCACTTTGAGAGGTTGCAATAGCCCAGCGGTTCGTTGATGCTCAGCTTTAACTCTCTGGCATATGTCACACTTAGCAACGAACGTGCCTATCTCCCGTTTCATGCCATGCCACTAGAATCTTGCCTTGAGGTCTTGATACATCTTGGTTCCTCCAGGAAGGATAGAGTATGGAGTGTCATGAGCTTCTTGCAAGATCAAGCTCTTGAGCTCCTCCTTGTTGGGTACGCAGATGCGACTCCCGAACCATACTACTCCTTGTCAATGCACTGAGAATCATGGGGCCTTGCCTGCATTGATCTTTCTCTTGATGCCTTCAATACTCTCGTGTCCCTTCTGAGCTTCTTTAATATCATCCATCAAGGTATGCTTTGCTTCGAGGTTGGCGAGGAATCCAGGTGGAACAAGTTCCAAGCCGAATCTTTGAAGTTCTTCATATAGGGCGGGTAGCCTTTCCTTAATCATATGATTCAAGGAACAAGCCTTTCTGCTTAAAGCGTCTGCTACCATGTTGGCCTTTCCGGGGTGGTATTGAACAATGAGGTCATAATGCTTGATCAATTCCAACCATCTTCACTGCCTCATGTTCAATTCCCTTTGAGTGAAAATATATTTCAAACTCTTGTGGTCTGTGAAAATCTCGCATCGCTTCCCCCGAAGGTAGTGTCTCCATGTCTTTAAGGCATGAACCACGACTGCCAGCTTGAGATCATGAGTTCCATAGTTCTCTTCATGGGGTCGTAGCTGTCTTGATAGATATGCTACAACTCTGACTTCTTGCATCAGAACACCTCCAAGCCTGATCCTTGATGCATCACAATAAATCACAAACTCCTTGCGAATATCGGGGTTGGCCAAAACTGGGGTTGTGGTCAATCTTTTCTTGAACTCCTGGAAGCTTTCCTCGCACTTAGTTATCCATTCGAACTTCTTGTCCTTCGTCAAAAGCTGGGTCATGGTTCGAGCAATGCTTGAGAACCCTTCCACGAACTTGCGGTAATATCCTACGAGTCCGAGGAAGCTTCTGACTTCCTTCACCGGTGGTTCGGGTTTGCCATTCAGTCACGGCTTCAATCTTGGAAGGATCCACAGATAATTATTCTGCAGTCGGTACATGACCCAAGAATCCAAATTCATGCAGCCAGAATTCACACTTGCTGAACTTGGCATAAAGCTGGTGCTCTTGAAGGTTCTCCAGGACCAATCTCAAGTGTTCTTCATGCTCTTCTTCAGACTTGGAGAAGACGGGTATGTCATCAATGAAGACGACAACAAACTTGTCCAAGTACTCCATAAAGACCTTATTCATGAGGTACATGAAGTAGGAAGGGGCATTGGTTAACCCAAATGACATGACTGTGTATTCATACAGGCCATACCTAGTTACAAACGCCGTCTTCGGAATGTCTTGGAGTCTGATCTTTAGCTGATAGTATCCCGACCTGAGGTCGATCTTGCAGAACACCTTGGCTCCATTCAACTGATCAAAATGGTCTTCAATCTTGGGGAGTGGGTACTTGTTCTTTATTGTGACTTCATTGAGAGAATGGTAATTGACATAGAGTCTGATAGTTTCGTTCCTCTTTGACACAAATAGAACAGGCGATCCCCAAGGAGAGGCAATAGGGTGAATAAATCCTTTTCGGAGCTGCTCTGCCAGATGCTTCTTCAATTCAGCCAACTCTTCGGATCCCATCATGTAGGCCTTATTATAGATGGGCCTTGATCTGGGCATAAGCTCAATGATGAACTTAATGTCGTGGTCAGGAGGCATTCCGGGCAGCTCATCAGGAAACATAGTCGGGTACCACATACCACTGGAACTTGATCCAACTGAACTCCTGATAGACAGTTAGGCTGAGGGGCTTGAGTTGAGGCAGGGTTGGGAACATACTTGACATCCACTCCGTGGCTATTGGTCATGGTGCCAATCCTTTTGGCACAGTCTAACATGCCTTGGTGCTTGGTTAACCAATTCATGCCAAGGATGACATCCAAGCCGGGTGAATCGAGAACTATAAGGTCTGCTAGGAAGTCTACCCCGTTGATGTCAATCTTCACTCCCTTACACCCTATCCCAGACTTCATAACTGAACTAGGGGTTTGTATCAACATACGACTACCCAGGGGTGTAGGTTTCATGCCACTCTCTAAAGCAAACTTTTGGGTGAAAAAGAATGCGAAGATACACAATCAAACAATATTGTTGCTGGGGTTGTGTTGACGAGGAACACCTCTGGGGTGACGTGATTCACACGGCCCTTTCCATTGTTGGGCTGGTTGTGGGGAGCTGGGTTCCTCGGGGGTGCTCCATGGGCTTGACCTTGGTTTGGCGCATTGGGGCGCGGTGCATCTGGCTTCTTGTTGGGGCAGAGCTTAGTGATGTGTCTATTCTGACCAAATCCAAAGCAGGTGACTTGACCGTGGTTGTTGTTCTAGTTCCTGCCACCGTTGTTGTTATTGGGGTTGTTGTAGGCTGGCTTGGGATTGGCATAATGCTTATGCTGGTAGCTCAGGCGAGGCGTAGGAGGTCTAGCCTGCTGTGGCTGATAGGTTGGCTTGGCTGGGGCTGGCTGCCAGGGGCGAGGCTTCTAGTTGCTGGAGCTACCCTTGCTAATCATCTTGCGCTTGCGAGTGTCATCTATAGCACGACGCTTGCCTTCCAGCATGAGAGCCTTGTTCACCAGGTTGAAGAAGGTAGAATAGTCGCAGACGATGAGCTGACACTACAGGATCTATTGAAGTCCTTCCATGAAGCGTTCCTTCTTGGCAGCCCCCGTGTTGACATCTTCAGGTGCATACCTTGATAGAAGGTTTAACTTCTGAAGGCACTCCTTGATAGAGCCACTTCCTTGCTTCAGCACTCGGAATTCTCTCTTCTTGATAGCCATGATCCCAGAAGGATTGTGGGCGGTGCAGAATCCTTCCTTGAAGTCATTCCAAGTGATCACACGCTCACGTTGCATGACCTTGAATCCATCCCACCAAGCTCGAGCGGTACCTCCGAGGCAGTGAGAGGCATAAAGCACATTCTCATGGTCCTCATTGTAATTTACCAGTGCAAGGACGTCCTCGATGGTGCGGATCGAGTCATGAGCATCCAATAGTTCAGTAGTCTCGGTGAAGGTTGGGGGTGAATTCCTCTTGAACTCAGACAGTGTGGAGAGGCCATTGCCATTCCTGCCTTGATGCCGGTTGTTCACAAGGGCCTGAGCCATCTGCTGGATAGCAACACTGTTGCCTTGGCGCTCCTCCCAAAGAACTTGGAGAGACTGAGCTATGGCCATGTTCTCAGGCTGAGATGGTGGCGGGGGAATGTCCCCTTGTGGCCGCTCCTGGTGTCCACCAGCGTGAGCAGCCCCACCAGCTCCCTATTGCTCGCTTGAGCTGCCGGCTTCAGGGTTGGCGAAGGAGCTATCGTGGGTAGCAGTGACCATCCTATTTGGAGCAGCCAAGTCAAACAACTAGGATAGACGAGAGGAAAAGTAACAATGGAAAAGCGTGCCTAAGGGGGTTGGTCGAGTGCAAGTGTGGTAAAACAAGGTCGAAAGACCAACATATATTAAGATAGATGATGGAGTCGCTTACATGTTTCCTAAGGCAAAAGCACGACTAGCATCGGGAGACAAACAACAAAACAAACAACAAGCACACATGCTTTCATATGAACCATTACACGGACTTAACTTCACATGAGGGGTACATGACTGACCCTACCCTAGGGGTTGTCGGACTCAGGTGGTGGAGTGCTCGGTCTCGTAGTCACTCCTCTCTTGGTCTTCCTCCTGTTCGTCATCAGAACAGGCATCATTCCTAGACGAAGGGGTTGGGGAACGAGGAGGTCCATCCCGACGATGCTTTGCTGGCGGGTCGGTGAAGAGATCATGGTACTCCTTCGCACTCATGTGATGATGACGTGTAGGTGCATCACTAGCTGGGGGTACTCCACCTCGATAAGCGACAACTGGTCACCCATCAGGGGCTCCATGCTTCTTGATCTTGTCTAGCTTCGTCTTGGCTTGCCGAAGTAGCTCTCGAGTGTGGTGAAGTTCCTCGCGGAGCTTCACGGACTCCTTCATCAGGTTATGATCCAGACTATCAGTAGAGAGGCTGAAGTAGGTCTGGAACCTAAGTGGCGTGCCATCCTCCTTGGATGGGATCAGCGTCCAACTCTCCCCAAGCTCATCCTTCCTGAAGGGAAGGTAGCGAGTAGCCGGCTCGTCGGCCATCTCTGGAATGATGTCTCGAAGGTGTAGGAGTGGCTTGCATGCAGCTGTCTCAGCTACAAGTATCATGGTCTCCATCCGTGGTCCTTCAAAGAACCAACTAGTCGGGGAGTCGTTTGCCTTCACGACAACATCCACGTGGTACTCCTCCATGACGGCATTGACCCCGTGCTTGTGGTAGAGGAAAATGGGTGGTTGGCGAAAGTGGCAGTTCTCCAGGCTATCCCCAAGGAGTAAGGGAAAGTCGGATGTCAGGCAGGCTTCAGGTACAATGACCATCTACAAAGGTTTGAAAGGAGGAGAGTCAGCAGAGTGTTGTATGAAGAATAGAAGAGGTAACTAGTGCAGAAATCCTATGTATAGATGCTAGGTGTAGTTTTGAAAACGGTTTTATCCTAACTGATGTCCATGCTAACTAAGGGCTTCCTATAGTCAGGATGGCTCTGATGCCAGCTCTTTGGGGACCCCATCTCATAAGTCGTGATCACCGAATGCACGTGTACAGTGATCCCAGAGATCAATGCTCACTGAACACACAAGATCTGAATAACAAGAGTCTTATATCCACATTCAGGGTCTTACACAATTAAAGACCATGAAAGTCAGGTCTTACATAGATAGGGCCACAAGGGACAAACACTAAAATAGAACAAGCAGCGGAAATCTTGATCAATAGCGTGAACCCATGCCATCAGTCTTAAACCTACATGTATTCTGACTGGGAAGCGTCCTAGTTCCCATGTTCGTCACAAATGAACTCTTCAACATACTCTTGTTCTTCCACGCATGGCCAACTAAATAACCAGTGGCAAGCCAATGAGTAGTTTGAATGTACTCGCAAGCAACCCAAGTTGTGTAGCAAGGTAATAATGATGCATGATATAGCACTAAGTTGGTAATTTGCGGAAAGATAATTTTCAATGCAATGTCATGATCATATAACTAAGTGAGCATGCATCAACAATAGGCAATATCCATATGAACAAGTTACATATATCATCATAAATAGGGGTTGAACATCTCATATTCAATCGTTATGCTAAGTTATCGGACTTAGTTCAACATCATGCTAAGTTTTCGGACTTAGGTCATGTAACCTCTTTGTCACCAACACACACACATACACACACTCGCACCAAGTGTGTGAAAACATCCGGACATAATATAAGAAGGACCTCAAACTATCCATGACTGCAGACGTGGCTATTCAAATAGTTTAACACTCTGCAGAGGTAGCACACTTTACCCACAAGACTAGGGGAATTTCCGTGTCACCCACGACTCGCGGTATATAACATACTCGAGGTAAGCACCCAAACATCGCCTTTCCCATGGCAATACTAAACAAAGAGTCCACTCGTTGGTGCCAACCCTCATGAAATACATCACATGTATTAGCCATGAGGGCACGCAACGGTGTGCCCAGTGCCTATAAAGACAGCGCATGGCCTTCCACTTCCGAGACGACCGCATCTCAAGAGTGACCACTTCACTCTTGCCACTAGTAATGTGGGCTCCTTGCTAGTACCAACCATAGTAATCGACAAAGCCCCGTCCCGTAAGAGGTATCGTGGTTGCACATGTAACGTTGGGTTGGTCAGCAGACCTTAAATCTAATCCGTTTACGAAAACACACACTCACTTGCTCTGGCACACCACTCCTTTCTCAAGTGGTCACCCTACTTATCATCATCTCCCTAGGGCATTAGTGGCACCCGACGGGGTTTTCGAAAAAGCCTTTTAAGTCATTTCTTCCTTCCGATCACTATGCATAAATCCCATTCCACTTGCGTAGCATCTATTAGCAACCTAACTACTCCCACCCGCATAACCTTCATAAGGTGGTAGGGTTATACTCGATGCAATTGTCAATGGTAAAATGTATCAGAGGCAACCCACCGAAGGGGGTACACCACATCATGATAAATCGTCAAAACAACAAGTGCTATATGTCATGCATGAAAAAAATTCTTAACACTGTCAAAGGGTTGCTTGCCTGGCTCAACAAAATCTCCAGGGTCTTTGAAGTCTTCGGGTCCAACTTCCTCGTCAACCGCACAATCTATCGTCACGAATAAATAGAGACAAAATAAGAATCACACAAAAATAGAGCACTCAAGCCACTAATACAAATGCTACCCTACTGTCATAAATACTAGAGACTATATTAAAAATGTTTGTTTAACAATTTTTTATGGAAAACATTTTTGAAAACTATTAAACAGAGGTAGATAATGCCAAATAGGGTTTTTTAAAATAAAATAGTACATAAAATGTTTTACAACTTTTCTACAAATGGCACTAATAAATTCTATGGAATATTCTAAGATTTCAGGTGAAGGAATTTTGGGCAGTGGATAAATATTGTGCCCTGTGGAATTTTTGGAAGAAAAAAAGAAACAGAAAAGGAATCAGGGCACTATGCCCTCTCGGGCCAGAAGCACAGAGGCCGAGCCGGCCCAAAGAGGAATAGGCCCAAGCTGAGACACCGCGTGTGGTATGTTTATTTTTAAAACTTTCCGCGGGCCCTACTGGACAGAGAGAGAGGGGGAGGTTGATGGGATTACTGGTGGGCCCCACCTGTCATCCCTCTCCTCGCGACAGGAATGGAGGGAGGGGCTCACCGATGGTTCCAGGCCGTGGCGGCTCCAATGGAGGGTACCAGTGCGCTTAGGGTGCTCCAGCGCGTCGGTGGGTGGCCGAGGGAAGCGTCGGGCTGGAGGGAATTGCTGACAAGGCAGGAAGCCCAACGGCAGCGAGTGTTTGGCTCGGTCATGGGATCCCGACCACGGGGGCGAGCAGGCTGAGCACGGGGGAGCAGCGGAGGGGAGAAGAGAGCGAGGGGAGAGGCGGGGAGCTTGGGGGGGTTATAGGCAGGCACCGGCTCACCGTGGACACGGTGCACCGATGAGCACGGGTTGCTCGCTATAGGACGCGAGGGAGGGAGTTAGTGTGTCCAGGGAGCTCATGGGGTTGGTCTAGGCCAGGGGAGAGAAGAGAGAGGCAGGGGAGCGCGCGCGTGCGAGCTCCCTGGTTGGTCAAGCAGCAAGGCGCCGGGCACGCGTGTGGGAGGTCGCCAAAGAGAGAGGAGGGGGCTGACCACGTGGAGTCTTGCGGGCGTCGAGGGGGATAGGCGGACACGTTGTGGAGGCCCGAGGCTGTCGGGAGCGCTCGTTGGGCAGCGGCTAGAGTGCGGGTGCGCACTGTAGTGCGCTCCAGAGCGCGAGCTCTGTATGTCGGGTAATGCATTTGGCATCTTGGGCACGTCCACTTGTGTCTAGGGGACCCAGGGGTGTTAAACAATGCACCTGAGGCTAGGGGGGCTCTAGAGATGCCTTAGTGTCACAACCCTAGTATTTGTTGCAATTAATTTTATTAGATGCATCAGTGAGCATCCATGCATCTTGTTAAATTCAAATGAATTTGAAATGAGGAATGAATCAAACCTTAGAGAGATTTTGTCAAAAAAGAGCAATATAAAAATGACCTCCAATAAGTCCAAGAAAATGTTCCTGGTATCCTAAGAAAATATTGGCATGAGGTAAAAATCCAAACCAATATTTTAGGGATCACGGAAATATTTATATTGGGCATTTGAGTTAAACCACCAATTATTTGAATTGAATTTATATTGTATTTATATAAAATATCAGTCCAATGAATTTGAAACTTCATGTGTGGCCTTAGTTAATTCCACTTGGTCCACAAAATTAATTTCAGGTTTTGTATAAAATGGTATGGTATTTGTCTCCAAACCAAAACATAGTGAATTAATAGGAAACATAAAACAAATTTGAAAAGAGAGAGAGAGTTACCTTACTTACCTGGCAGCCCACCAGAGTCGGCCCAGCCCAGCTCCTCCCCCGTTGTCTTCCACCACTTGCTAGTTGGTAGAGCGTGTGGACGTCGTGCGCGTGCACGTGCCATGGCCACCTCCTGCCTGCAGGTAGGACCTCCAAGCTAGGGGATAAGCCCAAACAGACGTCCAGATCGAGCACCCCTCCATTTCTCCTCCCTCCCTTGCCCTCTCGCTCGCCCTCGCCATGGCCGTTCGCCCTGCTGCCGGTCATCGATTCGCGCCATCTCGTGCCTCCCCAGCCTCGTCAGCAGCTCCAGAAGCCTCACGGTGAGCCACTGATGCGCCTCCCCCTCTCCCCATGGTCCCTCCCATCCTCCAGCTGCCGCCTTGCCGTGGGCCCGATCTCCTCGCTGCCGGCGATGGCGTGGTCATGGACAGAGCCTCCACAGCTCGCGCTCGAGCATCTCTACAAGCTTCTAGAGCTTCTGTGAAACCGCCTAGCCGCTCGCCTTGCTCGCTCGTGCCCCGCAATCCCGTAGCCATGCAAGCCCGAGCCCCCGCTACCGCTCCCATCGTCGCCGGCGTCGACTCCAGCATCCCCACATCCTCCCATTGCCTCAGATGGATGCGCGCGAACCCCAGCTGCCCGTAGGTGCCTTCCGCCGCCCAAATGGTCGCTGGAGGAGGATTTCCGGCGACCCCCACTGTCTCGGTTCATCGCCGGCGGCCTCCCTCCGGCAAAGCTGATGTGGCACCATCATTAACCGCTAATGACACCCCTAATTAAAACCCTGACCCACTGACACTGGACTCCACTTCACTAATTAACCCTCTTTTACTGCATTAGGACAATCACTTTTCAACTGTTACATGTTCTCGGTAGTTGAACCCATTCCTTTGCATGACCTGTCTTTGCCATAGTAAATAGTTAAAACCACTTAGCATGAGGAGCAACTACTTGATCCTTGTTGTGCTTACCCATCCATGTTTGCTTACTGTGCCTGCTAAGCTTAGAGTCGTGTCGTGTTGGGTTTGATCCATCTGGGTGATGAATCAGAATGGCAATGATCCTGTCCTACTGTGTGGGAGCTAAGTGTGTGAACACGATTTGGAAAAGGTGGCGATGAGAGGTCATGTAGGAGTACATGGCGGGTTGTCTCATTGGGACCGTCCTGAAGAACTGAGTTCTGTGTATGTTATCCAAGACAAGATACTACCGCACATTGGGATACTTAATTGAACCTCTCGGCCCATTAATCGCCTAGACCTCTGTCAAGGAGTTGCAACTATTTTCTTGTGTTTGTAGGAAAAGTGTTGGTGGCCGTGCATAGCGCTGCCCGACGGGGTGGACTGTGATGCGCTATAGGCACAGTGGCACGGTGTACCAAGTGGCACCCGAACAATGGGCTTGGGAACCCTGCGAACATCGTTTGAGGCCGTAGCGGAAACTTCGGTCAGACTTCCGTGCGGGCTTAGTCTCAAATAGGCGATAAACTTGGACTAGGGTCTTGTGTGGTTGACAGTCGTGGCCAACTCCCTTGTTGGGCTTCTGCTTGAAGGTTGCCGAGGTACCTTTTTACGTGCACATGGCAATAAATGGCGGGAGCGTGTGTGAAGAAGTATACCCTTGCGGGGTTAAATAAACTATTCGAATAGTCACGTCCTCGGATATGGACTACTTGGAGAACTTATGTGGTTCATAGGTAAGTGAAATGGATACTTCTAAAATATGCAAGATAAGCATGAGTGCTATGGATGGCCTTCTCGTAGGGAGATGGGAGTGGATCCATAGTAGTGTATTGATTGGAGAATATGTGGACTCGTGTGCGTTATTCCACCTAAATGATACTACTTGTGGTCGCACTATAAGTTAGCGAAGAGTCAAAACTGGCTTGCTACAATAAAATCCACAACCCCCTTCATTGATACTAATGCGTATGTAGATAGTTCTGATGTAAGTATTGTTGTGTACCCTTGTACTCACGTTTGCTTAATTTATGTTTTTGCAGAGGAGAAGTCAGTCTCATTAGTGATATTTACGACGTGAAGTTCGATGTTGACCGGATTAGCTTGGGAATCCCAGACAGAGGTCTAGTTCCTTTGGTAGGGTCGTTGTAGCTTCTCAGGCTCCTCCAGCCACTTTTCTAGATGTCTGTACCCACACATGTTTAACTTCCGCTTGCTTGTTTTAATGCTCTGAATGTTGGGTCTTGTGACCCCTATTTGTAACATCTTATTGTATTGGCTCTTCCGAGCCTTCTGAATAAATGTTGTAATGTTGTATGGTTACGTTGTGATGCCATAGTTGTATCTATGCATATCTGGCATGTCGTGCGTACGTGTGATGTGCAACAGTATGTATGGGATTCGACACCTAGTTGTGTGCCTGTAGTAGTACTCTTTATAGGGAACTGCCTCTTTGTGCTTCCACCGAGCCTTGGTAGCTTGCTACTGCTCCGGACACATTGATTGATCGACATGTATCCTTCTTTGCTGCTGTGTATGTCCCTTCGGGGAAATGTCTCGCGGTGTAATGGAGTCCCTATAGCCTATTATGACTCGTCTACGTCCAGTGATGACATTTATGTCCCATGGCGTAATGGAGTCCTTGTAGGTTGCTATGACTCGTCTACACATGCTAGAGATCGACACCTGCATTGCTGGGTTACGTATGCCTGTCCCTGTATGGATGTGCAACTTGGGTTCTACGACTAGTCATGTCGGCCTGGGTTCTTTGACATTTGAATGCTAGCGACACATTCACATACGTGAGTCAAAAGACGCAAACGGTCCCGTCCCAGGTAAGGTGGCAGCCGGGGAGATAATCGTGCGCGAGACCGCAAAGTGATGTAATGTGTTACAGGCTGGATTCTTATGGCTTAGGATTGGGGTCCCAACAGCTTTGGTATCAGAGCTTGACTGCCTGTAGGATTACCAAGCCAAACTAGTCGATGTTGAGTCTAGGACTGTTTACTCCTTTCCTTGTGTCATTCTAATTTTGAGTCACCCTCTTCTTTTCAACAGGGATTAAGAACTAGGCCTTCTCATCTATCTATTAGGAGGACGAGTTACTATGCTAGAGACCCATAGGAAAGTTGTTGTCTTCCTGGATCAGTGTCTCCATATGAATTCATTGTCATGTTGTCAGTTTTCTTGTGTAGGTTGCCTCATATTTCATGCCCGTACAACTCTTATGTTGTCCGAGTTATCCAAGGTTTCTAAATTATCCGATGCAATTGCAAAACTCTTTCATCTTGAGTCAATGTCTTTCGGGCCAGACAAATCACACTAATTTTTGAGTCGAGAAACTATATTACCTCGACGTGTTTGATGAAAGTGTTATAGGAAACCACGTTGTTTCAATGAACCACCCAATAGTCTAGTTGTGTCTTTTGTTTCCGGTGTGATAATTCTGGCCATCATTATCAAAAGCATGCTGTGATGCTACTTAGTCAATAGGTATTCTCTATTTGGGTTCTTGAACCCAAGGATCATTCTGCTGATTCCTGTTGATTGTATTTGCTTGTTCCTTTAGGATATTAGTAACCTTGTTATAGTCCTCAAGGTTTGTGGTATATCATTCTTTCAATACCATGAATTAGTTATGGCAGAAGTTCTTTGTGAATAAAATATCACAATAAGAGTGCTCATGATGAGTCCTCCATTTCATAGTTGTGAGTCTGCCAATTCTTTCATTTCTGCATGGATTATCTAGAAGAAACATGTTGAACTCCGTTTGATATATTCAATCCATGCATCTACAACTCAGCAAAAATCAGGTTCTCTTGAGTTGCCCTCCTTCAATTGTATTCTGACCTTTATCTATCAATGGATAGTCAAGAGTATGTCATGCATTGTGTTATCGATGTCGACTATTCTTGTGGTCTGTCAAGCCATTCTATTTAGAATGACTAGGAGAAGCAAACTCCCGTACCTGATCCATTTCTAGGATTGGGTCAAAGTAGTTGTATTCTGCAGATCAAAATGCCAATCTAGCTTTTGCTCTGTTCTACCTTGAGGTATTACCCTCTTCATGTCAAGATTGTCATGAGAAATGCACTCCCTCTTATGAAATCTTGATGTAGTGATACTTCTCGCCATCATCATTCATTCTTCGGTCTCTGTGTTGTCTGCAACCAGAATACCGACAAGAGACTCATGATGTGTGAAATCAATACCCCTAGCAACTTTGTTGCTTGGTATTTAATGGAAAATAATTTCATCCTTAGTGTGTTGGTCATTGAATCACCACTCTAGGAGTGATCGTGCTACCTAGTCCATTTTCTATGGTGCACTTTTCGATAAACGAGGTAGGATTTTGTCAATCCTTCACTCTACTGATCATATCGTGTTGCCCTGAAAAGAAACATTGTTCTCGAGCTTGATAACATATCGGTGGATCGTGATTTTCCGAATATCTTCTCAGAAGTATTACCAAGGTGTTCCTTGACCGTTATGTTGAGTTCATGATCATGATGGTTTTTCTATAAATCACCCCTTCTCCAAGACTCTTTGTTGGATAACCCTGAACTAGTTGGTTAAGCTAAACAACAACTTGGAGAGTTGGAAGACAGAAGCTTGATCTAACTTAGCACATGTTAAAGGGATATCTTGTGTTTTGTGCTTGTATGTGTAGAAGAAAGATGATATCTTCATCGATTGATCCTCGTGACCAATTGATGCATCTATCATCTCGTACAGCCATTGGTTTGAGTATGGGCTATCGTCAAATCAAAATCAGAACCAAAGATTTCTCTAATGTTATTTACTCGTGGATGTATCCTCGAGAATACAGCGTTATATCTTTCGGTCTGACCAATGCTATCACCTTGTTTCCATAGTTGTGGAATTCCATCTATATGGATATCTCGATGAATTGTTGTTAAGCCCATTGACAACATTTTCATCTCTTCCATGATTCATGATGAAAATGAAGCTAGTGTCGGAAACTTTGTAGGCATATATTCATGTTCCATTCGTGAAGTATATGCTAGGTGTAAGAAGTGATTTCCTCTCAACTCACATGCAGTTGATGCAAGTCGTCATCGTGAATTCGAGAAAGTTCATTTTGCTTCCTTCGGAATCATCCCAAGTCAAGCATGCATGTGTGAAGTATTCTATGGTTTGGTAGATTTGCAACCTCCATTCCATATGTATCTCCTAGCACACCAAGCCACCGAATAATTTGTTTAATGAAAAGAAGTTCCTTCTTCAGAGTTAATCATATGACTTATGCAAGGACTTTATTACCGCAATGATGCTTCCATCCAGAACTCGGTAGTGTTTTGTTGTAAGCTCTCCATATGCCACGATTGTCTTGGACACCATGTTCATGTGGGTCTTGAAATCCAGCTCATGTTTTGGAGTTGGCTTCCAGAGTTCATTTCCCGAGAATCTTGCAACATCATCTCTTCGATTTGTGTTGCAACCTTTCACTTCTAGACATGCTGAGTCTGGAATATCCTGGCACCAACCAAATCTGAATCACACACAGCTATAATGGTTGGCACGTTTCCCCAAGAATTATAATATTGGTATGTCTGTAACCCGGCAAAGGGATGTTGTGGCTAACATACCTATCCATAAGACCTACTATTATAATATCTTGTTTCAGCAACTTGGCCACCTCTCCATGAGGACCTTGTATGACTTGCTCTAGAAGTTATTCCTCATGGACCCCTTTGAGATCCCGAAGTCCGACCTTTACTTGATGTTCTAGTCATAACACCTGACACATAATTGGGGTTATGCTAGTACATCAAGGAGAACATTAGAAGCGGAGTGCTAAATGTCTCTCGGTCGATCATCTAGATTTCGCTCCCTTGGCCTAGCCCAGGTGAAATCTGAGAAAGTGTTGTCGTCCTTTATAACTGGATCCTCCATCATCGTTCATCATGGTGGTATGAGGTATTGCCAGGATACTTGGCACGGATGTTGGGAAAACTTTGATGAATATGGAGATGCTCAAGTTCTTGAGAGCATGCTCAGACACTAGGTTATACCCTCGGTATTAATTGGAACGTGCCTTCCATTGTCGAGTTGCTTTATAACTCTAGTTTCCCTATGATATGAGTATGCCATTCTTTTAATTCCTTCCAACGATCATTGTGAATTGACTTAGGCTGGTGTAAATAGTTTCAATGATCTCTGTATGAAAAGTAATTCTTTTTTTCCTCCTAAGGGATAATCCTATGAGTCACCTTCCCTAAGGTGCTCCTTATGGTATGAAGGGAAACTAACTCCTCGCTACTTTTTAACCTCTTCGCCATCTACTTCAGCGTGGAATTGTTGCCTACCAATTGTACCTCCGTCCTCTGCCTCATTCATTGTTTCCGACGTGTGTTTTCAGTCCCAGCTCGAGAGATGTTATTATGTCTCACTCCATGAGTTGGTCATGAGTCGCTCGATCTTCGTAAAGATGGATTCCTGTAGAGCTCTCTATCCATGTTGTCTTTCTGTTGGATGAAGATCCTGAAGGCAAAGGTGTCAAGATCAACATGATGCAATGAATCAACATCTTTGACAAGGGCAACTGGATCATGAAGATTGTGTTAGTATTGTGTTCCCTCCTGTCCTCTTACCCTACGCCTGAATCTCGGGACGAGATTCTTGTTTAGTGGGGGTGAGTTGTCACAACCCTAGTATTTTTTGCAATTAATTTTATTAGATCCATCAGTGATCATCCCTGCATCATGTTAAATTCAAATGAATTTGAAATGAGGAATGAATCAAACCTCACAGATATTTTGTCAAAAAAGAGCAATATAAAAATGACCTCAAATAAGTCCAAGAAAATGTTTCTCGTATCCTAAGAAAATATTGGCATGAGGTAAAAATCCAAACCAATATTTTAGGGATCACAGAAATATTTATATTGGGCATTTGAGTTAAACCACCAATTATTTGAATTGGATTTATATTATATTTATATAAATATAAGTCCAAAGAATCTTAAACTTTATGTGTGGCATTGCTTAATTCCACTTGGTGCATATAATTAATTTTAGGTTTTTTATAAAATGGTATGGTATTTTTCTCCAAAACAAAACATATTGAATTAATAGGAAATATAAAACAAATTTGAAAAGAGAGAGAGTTACCTGACTTACCTGGGCCTCCAGGCGAGGGGATAAGCCCCGAGAGACGTCCAGATTGAGCCCCCCTCCATTTCTCCTCCCCCCCCCCCCCCCTCGCCCTCTCGCTCGCCCTCGCCATGGCCGTCCGCCCTACCGACGGTTGTCGATTCGGGCCATCTCGTGCCTTCCCGGCATCGTCAGCAGCTCCAAAAGCCTCACGGTGAGCCACTGGTGCGCCGCCCCCTCTCCCCATGGTCCCTCCCATCCTTCAGCTGCCGCCCCGCCGTGAGCCTGATCCCGTCACTGCCGGCGATGGCACGGTCGTGGACAGAGCCTCCACGGCTCATGCGCGAGAATCTCTATGAGCTCCTGGAGCTTCTGTGAAGCCGCCTAGCCACTCGCCTTGCTCGCTCATGACCCGCAATCCCGCAGTCATGCAAGCCTGAGCCCCTATTGCTGCTCCCCTCATCGCTAGCATCGACTCGAGCGTCCCCGCGTCCTCCCGTTGCCTTAGATGGATGCGCGTGAACCCCAGCTACCCGTAGGTGCCTTTTGCCGGCCAAATGGTCACCGGAGGAAGATTTCTGGCGAACCCCACCATCTCGGCTCATCACCGGCGGCCTCCCTCCGACGAAGCCGATGTGGCACCGTCATTAACCGCTAATGACATCCCTAATTAAAACCCTGACCCACAGACACTAGACCACACCGCACTAATTAACCCTCTATTTAATTAATTTAATCGGGTTAGCCGCTGAGTCAATGACAGGCGGGTCCCACATGACAGGTATGACCTAGACCTGGCCCTATTGACCTCCTGACGTCATGATGAAATCATGATGACGCAGTAATTATTTTTATAATAAAAATAATTCAGAAATTCCAGAAATTATTATAAACTTCTAAAATCATAGAAAATAATCTGTAAGTCACATGAAAATAATTTTTATATGAAAAATGATCAGAAAAATCCAATGAATCTGTTTATCCCATGATCATGCATGTTTGAACAAGTTAACATCACCAAGTAGGACATTTCATGAATAGGACAATTTAATAAATAGTGTTGAAGTTGGAATTCAATATATATTTGAATTCCACATCACTTAATATGACTACCTATAGCACTAGGTCAATTCAGTACCTTAACATGCCATTTCATGCATCATGTTTGTTGCATCACATTGAATGTGTTCACTTCTCTGTTTGCCGGTGTTGTTCCTTCTCGGTAGACGGTGGTTTCGACAATGTAACCATTATCGCTAATGAAGAGAAGTTTTATCTTCAGGAGTGTCAGGCAAGCAAACCCCCTTGAGCATACTGATATGAACCCACTCTCTTGCTCCTGCTCTCTTTTACTGCATTAGGACAATCACGATTCAACTGTTCCATGTTCTCTGTAGTTGAACCCATTCCTTTGCATGACTTGTCTTTTCCACAGTAAATAGTTAAAACCACTTAGCATGAGTAGCAACTGCTTGAGCCTTGTTGTGCTTACTCATCCATGTTTTCTTATTGTGCCTGCTATGCTTAGAGTCATGTCGTGTTGGGTTTGATCCATCAGGGTGATGAATCAGAATGGCAATGATCATGTACTACTGTGTGGGAGCTAAGTGTGGGAGCACGATTTGGTAAAGGTGCGATGAGAGGTCATGTAGGAGTACATGGCAGGTTGTCTCATTGGGGCCGTCTTTAAGAACTGAGTTCTATGTATGTTATCCAAGACAAGATACTACCACACATTGGGATACTTAATTGACCCTCTCGGCCCATTAATCACCTAGACCTCTGTCGAGGAGTTGCAACTATTTTCTGGTGTTTGTAGGAAAAGTGTTGGTGGCCGTGCATAGCGCTGCCCGATGGAGTGGACTGTGATGCGGTATAGGCACAGTGGCACGGTGTACCAAGTGGCACCAAAACAATGGGCTTGGGAACCCTGCGCACATCGTTTGAGGCCGTAGCGGAAACTTCGGCCGGACTTCCGTGCGGGTTCAGTCTCAAATAGGCCATAAACTTGGCTGAGGGAAGCGTCGGGCTGGAGCGAATTGCTGACGAGGGAGGAAGCCCGACGACAGCGAGTGTTTGGCTCGGGCATGGGATCCTGACCACGGGGACGAGCAGGCTGATCATGGGGGAACAGCTGAGGGGAGGAGAGAGCGAGGGGAGAGGAGGGGAGCTCGAGGGGGGGTTATAGGCAGGCACCGGCTCACCGTGGACATGGTGCGCCGGTGAGCACGGGTTGCTCACTATAGGCCGCGAGGGAGGGAGTTAGTGTGTCCAGGGAGCTCATGGGGGTGGTCTAGGCCAGGGGAGAGAAGAGAGAGGCGGGGGAGCGCGCGCGTGCGAGCTCCCTGGTTGGCCGAGCAACAAGGCGCCGGGCACGTGCGCGGGAGGTCGCCGGAGAGAGAGGAGGGGGCTGACCACGTGGAGTCTTGCGGGCGTCGAGGGGGATAGGGGGACACGTTGTGGAGGCCCGAGGCTGTCAGGAGCGCTCGTTGGGCAGCGGCTAGAGTGCGAGTGCGCACTGTAGTGCGCTCCAGAGCGCGAGCTCTGCATGCCGGGGCATGCATTTGGCACCTTGGGCACGTCCACTTGTGTCTAGGGGACCCAGGGGTGTTAAACAATGCACTTGAGGCTATGGGGGCTCTAGAGATGCCTTAGTGTCACAACCTTAGTATTTGTTGCAATTAATTTTATTAGATGCATCAGTGAGAATCCATGCATCATGTTAAATTCAAATGAATTTTAAATGAGGAATGAATCAAACCACAGAGAGATTTTGTCAAAAAAGAGCAATATAAAAATGACCTCAAATAAGTCCAAGAAAATGTTCCTCGTATCCTAAGAAAATATTGGCATGAGGTAAAAATCCAAACCAATATTTTAGGGATCACGGAAATATTTATATTGGGCATTTGAGTTAAACCACCAATTGTTTGAATTGGATTTATATTATATTTATATAAAATATAAGTCCAATGAATCTGAAACTTCATGTGTGGCATTGGTTAATTCCACTTGGTCCACAAAATTAATTTCAGGTTTTTTATAAAATGGTATGGTATTTCTCTCCAAACCAAAACATATTGAATAAATAGGAAACATAAAAAGAAATTGAAAAGAGAGAGAGAGAGTTACCTGACTTACCTGGCAGCCCACCAGAGTCGGCCCAACCCAGCTCCTCCCCCATCGTCTTCCACTTCCCGCTAGTTGGTAGAGCGTGTGGACGCCGTGCGCGTGCACGCGCCATGGCCACCTCCTGCTTGCAGGTAGGCCCTCCAGGCAAGGGGATCAGCCCAGACAGACGTCCAGATCGAGCACCCCTCCATTTCTCCTCCCACCCTTGCCCTCTCGCTCGCCCTCGCCATGGCCGTTCGCCCTGCCGCTGATCATCGATTCGCGCCATCTCGTGCCTCCCCGGCCTCGTCAGCAGCTCTGGAAGCCTCGCGGTGAGCCACTGAGTCACCTCCCCCTCTCCCCATGGTCCCTCCCATCCTCCAGCTGCCGCCTCGCCGTGGGCCCGATCTCCTCGCTGCCTGCGATGGCACGGTCGTGGACAGAGCCTCCACAGCTCGCGCCCAAGCATCTGTACGAGCTCCTAGAGCTTCTGTGAAACCGCCTAGCCACTCGCCTTGCTCGCTCGTGCCGCGTAATCCCGTAGTCATGCAAGCCCGAGCCCCTGCTGCCGCTCCCATCGTCGCCGGCATCGACTCCAGCATCCCCGCATCCTCCCGTTGCCTCAGATGGATGCGCGTGAACCCCAGCTTCCCGTAGGTGCCTTCCGCCGCCCAAATGGTCGCTGGAGGAGGATTTCCGGCGACCCCCGCCGTCTCGGCTCATCGCCGGCGGCCTCCCTCCGCAAAATCTGATGTGGCACCGTCATTAACCGCTAATGACACCCCTAATTAAAACCCTGACCCACTGACACTCGACTCCACTGCACTAATTAACCCTCCGTTTTAATTAATTTAATCGGGTTAGCCTCTGAATCAATGACAGGCAGGTTCCACAAGACAGGTTTGACCAAGTCCTGGCCTTGTTGCCCTACTAACGTCATGATGACGTAGTAATTAATTTTTATACTAAAAATAATTCAGAAATTCCAGAAATTATTATAAACTTCTAAAAATCATAGAAAATAATATGTTTGTGCCATGATCATGCATGTTTGAACAAGTTAACATCACCAAGTAGGACATTTCATGAATAGGATAATTTAATAAATAGTGTTGAAGTTGGAATTTAGTATATATTTGAATTCCACCTCACTTAATATGACTACCTATAGCACTTGGTCAATTCAGTACCTTAACATGCCATTTCATGCATCATGTTTGTTGCATCACATTGAATGTGTTCACTTCTCTGTTTGTCGGTGTTGTTCCTTCTCGGCAGACGGTGGTTCCAACGATGTAACTATCGATGCTAATGAAGAGAAGTTTTATCTTCAGGAGTATCAGGCAAGCAAACCCCTTGAGCATACTGATATGAACCCACTGTCTTGCTCCTGCTCTCTTTTACAGCATTAGGACAATCACGATTCAACTGTTACATGTTCTCGGTAGTTGAACCCATTCCTTTGCATGACCAGTCTTTGCCACAGTAAATAGTTAAAACCACTTAGCATGAGGAGAAACTGCTTGATCCTTGTTGTGCTTACCCATCCATGTTTGCTTACTGTGCCTGCTAAGCTTAGAGTCGTGTCGTGTTGGGTTTGATCCATCTGGGTGATGAATCAGAATGGCAACGATCCTGTCCTACTATGTAGGAGCTAAGTGTGTGAACACGATTTGGAAAAGGTGGCGATGAGAGGTCATGTAGGAGTACATGGCGGGTTGTCTCATTGGGACCGTCCTGAAGAACTGAGTTCCGTGTATGTTATCCAAGACAAGATACTACCGCACATTGGGCTACTTAATTGACCCTCTCGACCCATTAATCGCCTAGACCTCTGTCGAGGAGTTGCAACTAGTTTCTTGTGTTTCTAAGAAAAGTTGTTGGCGGCCATGCCTAGCGCTGCCCGACGGGGTGGACTATGTTGCGGTATAGGCACAGTGGCATGGTGTACCAAGTGGCACCATAACGGTGGGCTTGGGGACCCTGTGCACATCGTTTGAGGTCGTAGCGGAAACTACGGCCGGACTTCCGTGCGGGTTTAGTCTCAAATAGGCGATAAACCTGGACTAGGGTGTTGTGTGGTTGACAGTCGTGGCCGACTCCCTCGCTGGGCCTTCGCTTGAAGGTTGTCGAGGTGCCTTTTTATGTGCACATGGCGATAAGTGGCAGGAGCGTGTGTGAAGAAGTATACCCCTGCAGGGTTAAATAAACTATTCAAATAGCCGCGTCTTCGGATATGGACTACTTGGAGAACTTATGTGGTTCATAGATAAGTTAAATGGATACTTCTAAAATATGCAAGATAAGCGTGAGTGCTATGGATGGCCTTCTCGTAGGGTGACGGGAGTGGATCCATAGTAGTGTATTGATTGGAGAATATGTGGACTCATGTGGGTTATTCCACCTAAATGATACTACTTGTAGTCGTAGTATAAGTTAGCCAAGAGTCAAAGCTGGCTTGCTGCAATAAACTCCACAACCCCCTTCATTGATACTTATGCATATGTAGATAGTTCTGATGTAAGTCTTGCTGAGTACCCTTGTACTCACGTTTGCTTAATTTATGTTTTTGCAGAGGCGACGTCAGTCTCATTAGTGATATTTACGATGTGAAGTTTGATGTTGACTGGATTAGCTTGGGAATCCCAGACAGAGGTCTGGTTCCTTTGGTAGGGTTGTTGTAGCTTCTCAGGCTCCTCCAGCCACTTTTCTAGATGTCTGTACCCAGACATGTTTAACTTCCGCTTGCTTGTTTGAATTCTCTGAATGTTGGGTCTTGTGACCCCTGTTTGTAACATCTTATTGTATTGGCTCTTCCAAACCTTCTAAATAAATGTTGTAATGTTGTATGGTTATGTTGTGATGCCACAGTTGTATCTATGCATATCTGCCATGTCGTGCGTACGTGTGACGTGTAATGGTATGTATGGGATTCGACACCTAGTTGTGTGCCTTTAGTAGTACTCATTACTGGAAACTGCCTCTTTGTGCTTCCACCGAGCCTTGGTAGCTTGGTACTGCTCTGGACACATTGATTGACCGACATGTAACCTTCTTTGCTGCTGTGTCTATCCACATGCAGTGATGACATTTATGTCCCACGGCGTAATGGAGTACTTTTAGCTTGCTATGACTCATCTACACACGCTAGAGATCGACACCTACATTGTTGGGTTATGTATGCATGTCCCTGTACGGATGTGCCACTTGGGTTCTACGACTAGTCATGTCGGCCCGGGTTCTTTGACATTTTAATGCTAGTGACTCATTCACATACGTGAGTCAAAAGACGCAAACGTTTCCGGCCCAGGTAAGGTGGCAGCCAGGGAGATAACCGTGCATGAGACTGCAAAGTGATGTAATGTGTTACAGGCTGGATTCTTATGGCTTAGTATCAGGGTCCCGACACTTAGGATAGAAGGAATGGTGAGAGGGGGAGGAATGATCCTGTCTAGGGGTAAAAATCGAGGTTTTACCTCCAAATCATTGAGCTGTGCCTTGAGGAATTTACTAGAGGTACAAGGCATCTACAAGAGGCTATGGTAAAAAGTTGGGGGCAAGTGTAAAAGAGGAAGGGGTCGAAATGGTGTCTTTACTATTTTATGAGAAGGTGTTTGATAGGGTTTTGGGCAAGAAGAATTTACCAACTTACTGAGATATTCAACAGGATCAAATGCTAGGTAAAAATGAGATGGATCACCAAGTTTGAGCTCAAGTGGGAAAAGTTGACAATGGAAACTTGGTACACCCTCCAAACTAACAAACCCAGGTTTTTGCAGATCTAGTGATGCTAGGCTTTTACCCTTGATGCACCACTTTGTGTAGGATCACTATTTGGTGATTAGAGGATGCGAACAAAGTTTGAGGTCAAGGGGAGAAACCTCACAATATAAAGTTTGAGGTTTTGGGATGGTTTGATGAATCAAAACAACCTGGATTGAGGTGAAACTTTGCAAGATCATTACTTATGATAGTGTTGACTTGGTGGGATTTTACTGAAATTTATTGAGAATATTTCTTATAGAAATATTTCAAGAGCTTGATTTGAACGGAAAGGGTTTTGAGGGGTTTTGCCCATGATTTGATCATGCTCATGAGTTGAAACTCATATTTATGGAAAATATATGTCCACTGAGTCTCCCAAAATTTTCTCAGATATTTCAAAAGCATTTAAATATTTTTTCCCTATGAAAAACCATTTATGGTTTTAAGAAAAAGCCTCTAAATAAAATATAAATATAGTCCTTATAATTAATATTTGGTGGTTTTGGAAAGTCTTATATATAGTAGGTTTGAAATAAATCTTTTGGTGAAGAAGAATCCACCCAATTTGAGGACTTGTAGTGCAAAACTCATTTCAGGGGTTTTTCAAAACCTAATTTGAATAAATATTTTTTGGTCAAAACAAAATTTAGTAAAAATTGTTTTGGGCACTATTAACCTGGCATGATCATTGGGCAAGAAGTTTGGGTCAAGGAAGATGAATATGGAGAGGGATAGAATCTAAGAGTGCCACAACCACAACAATCATCAAGTAAGCAAACTTCATTTCAAACAAGCACAAGAACTTGAAAAAGTTTTAGTTGGTTCCAAATTTTATAAATCCAAACATGACAAGGTGATAGAAACACAGGGTGTGACAATGATACCCGCCCATGTTCAACCCGGGCGGAAGAGTGTCTTCGTCGGCTTTACGCAGGATAGGGAAGATTCCATGTCAGGAGGGGAAACCTTGGCTTTCTCGGATGCAGGATCCTCCAGCGGAGATGCGGAGTCAATCTATCAGCTTCTTTATGACAATGTATGGTGCTATGCCAATGGTGACAGTATTTCAGAGCCCTATGAACCACAGAGCCGAGCCGTCGTGTTCATGGTAGGTCCAACACCGGCTTTTAACGGCATGACATCCGGAGCGCTGGCAGGAGCAGCCACACTCAATGCTGAGCCTCCTAAGCCACAAGCTCAAGTCTTGCTAGCAATTATGGATGAGCTAATGGACCTGATGGCCACAGAAGTGACAAGTGAATATCGGGCAGAGCGCAATGTCGAGATTATCTAGATCAAGGGACAGATGGCTCAGGCTCAGGAGGGTATCAACGCATTGCAGGATCAAATGAATGCTGAATCGGAACACTTGAGGGAAGAGGCTCTCTGTTTTAGCTTGGACCAATGAGCTTTAGAGGCAATTCTGCGAAGGAGGACCCAAGTCGGTCTCCCTATTCAGCCTCGAAATCTTTTCAAAACACCTGGAGCTTGATCAAATACGCTACCGATGGTAACCCGAGCCGCGGAGGCGCCATGGAAGCCAGACCCACCCCGAAGGAACCAGACCCCGCCGCGATGCATCATGATGCCACCCGACCATTACTCTAACCCAGTGGAAAATACGATAGCAGAAGCTGCCAGGCTTGGTGCCTTCCCCTTGCCCGAAGGAACGTCGTTCCCTGAACAAGCGCGGAATGCAATTAGTCTGTTGTAGACAACTGTGGCTCAGGAACAGAACTATACATATAGCCGGAGACTCTATGCCAGTTCATATCCGTAGCTACATTCGGTGCATAAAGTAGCAGGTTGTTTCCAGCAACGTGCAGAGGCGAAACTCCCCCAACGATAACACGCGTGAAAGGGATGTTCAGGTGATCATGGATAGGGGTCGGGCTTAGCGAGCATCAACACCGGTGACGGATTACCCGGAGATTCTTGAGCCGGCTCCAACAAACCCCCCTGTCAGCACTCCATACATGGGAGTTGGTGTGCCATGTCTCATGGAAGATTTAAGGAATGAACGCTTGCCTAAGGACTTCAAAGGGCCACGGAAGGTGACCAACTACACGGTTGATCTACCCCTAGAGGCCTGGATTGAAAGCTATGAGCTTGCCATGGAGATGCTGAATGTCAGTGAGGCGGTTTGTGCGAAATACTTCATCATGATGTTAGAAGGACCGTCCCGCACTTGGTTGAAGGGTTTGCCACCTAATACCATTACATCTTGGGATGAGTTGAAAGCAAGCTTTATCAAGAAGTCCACGGGAACATGCAAGCAACCCGTGATGATCGTAGATCATGATCACTGCTTACAACAGGAAGGCGAGTCAGCCCATCATTGGATCCAACGGGTTTCGATGGTGATCCACTCGTTTGAGAATATTTTAGCGTCTCAAGAGGTTTTGATTTTGGAAAGGAACTGTCACTTTTTACCCCTTAAGCAGAAGCCCGGGCGGCTGAAGCGTTCTTGTCAGGATATGGGTGAGCTCATGATGGCTCTCACCAAATATGCAAACTCAGATACCACCAAGGACTCGGGCTCCGATGATGATAAATCAGCTCAGGGTAAGAAGAGCAACAATGGCAAGAGTCAACAACAGAACGGGGCTGGAAACAGCAACCAGGTCAAACGAAAGAACCTGGACGACACGTAAAAGTTATTGGAGAACACCAGTGCTCGGAACTATCATGCCAGGGGTAATGGAAATTTTAGGCCACCATTTGAAAAGGGTAAGGTTCCTCAACCTTTCAACTTGGAAGAGGCGCTTAACAAGCCTTGCCCGGCGCACAGCCAGCCTGATAAGCTGGCAATCCATACATGGAAGGAGTGCAACATTATGCGACGGTTCTGAGATTACAGCCTTCATCAGCACCGACGGCTCAGGTGTGGGTGGGTCAGGAGCCGGTTTTGGTACCGACGGGTCAGGTTCAAGTTAACAGGGTCAAGGCAATCAAGGAGGTTAGCAGCAGAATAATTAGTCAGGGTACCAAACCAACCCAAAGCAACTTAGTGGAGGGAAATATCATGTTTTCACAACGAGCTTTGACAAGCGGGATCATAATCTACACAAGAGGGCGGTTAATGCGGCCATGCCAGCTCTCGCGCGATACTTGAAGTGGTCGGAATACCCAATCACATGGAGTCGGGAGGATCACCCACCGCAGGTTGATTATCTGGGTCACCTGGCTCTAGTGGTAGCACCTCGGGTTGGGGGTTATAAGTTCACAAAAGTACTGATGGACGGTGGCAGCAACATCAATATTTTGTACGACGACACTTTCCAGCGGATGGACTTAACTAACAAGGCTCTTAATCCGTCATTGATAGTTTTTCAAGGGGTGGTGCCAGGTAAGTTGGCCTACCCGGTGGGAAATATTGTCCTAAAAGTAGCATTTGGTGATGAGTATAACTACAGGGTAGAGACCTTGTGGTTCGAAGTGGTAAAAATTAAGAGCCCGTATCATGCTCTGTTTGGCCGGCCATCTTTCACAAAGTTTATGGGCAGGCCTTCTTATGTCTATCTATAGCTCAAGATGCCGAATCCCAATAGAATGATTACACTGCACAGTGATCGGAAGGCAGCCATTGAGTGTGAGGAAGGAGACGTGGCTTATGTGGAATCAAGTTGTGCGGAGGCAGAGCTCAAGTTTTACAAACATAATGTTGACCCGGCAGACATGAATCTATTGAAGAAGCCCAGTACGAAATCTGGGACGCCCTTGAAGTATGTGACGGATGACACCAAGCTAGTGGATTTTACTCCGGGCGACTCATCAAAACAGTTCACTATCGGGGCTAACATGGACCCCTCATAGGAAAGCATGCTCATCAAGTTTATCCGTGAGAATCGGGATATCTTCGCATGGAAGCCATCTGACTGGCAGGGTTCATCGTGGAAGTATTTCAGCTAGAGTGGTTAGCAAATCCTGTGCTGGTGCTTAACAAGAACGGCATGTGGCCTACGTGTGTGGATTACACAGATCTTAACAAGGCCTGTCCAGTTGACTCGTTTTCTCTCCCCCGTATCGACCATATTATTGATGCAACGGCGGGTTGCAAGAGTTTATGCTTCATGGAAGCCTATTCAGGTTATCACCAGATCAAGATGGCAGCTAAAGACTAGGAGAAGACGTCATTTATAACACCTTTTGGGGCTTTTTGCTATGTGTCCATGCCTTTCTGACTCAAGAGTGCGCATGCGACTTACCAACATTGTGTGCAGAATTGCCTTCACGGTCAGATTGGGCGCAATGTTCATGCCTACATGGATGATATTGTGGTTAATTCAAGAAAGAAGGAGACATTGCTTGACGGCCTGAAGGAGACGTTTGCCAACTTACGGGTCTACAAGATGATGGTTAACCCGGCTAAGTGTGTTTTCGGACTTCCTGCAGGTAAACTCCTGGGTTTCTTGGTTTCGGAACGGGGGATCGAGGCTAACCCGGATAAGATAAAGGCCATCACGTCACTTGCTAAGTTGGGGAGCATCAATGATGTGCAGTGCTTGGCAGTTCGTATTGCCGCTTTAAGACGCTTCATTAGCCGCCTGGGCGAGAAGGCTATTCCTCTATACCAGATGATGAAAAAGACGGATGCCTTTGTCTGGAGTAAGATTGCGGATGAATCCCTTGAAGAGCTCAAAAAGCAATTGGTTGAGCCATTGATTTTGGCTTCCCCGACTAAGAAAGAGCCTTTACTCCTCTACGTGGAGGCTAACAACGAGGATGTCAGCGCTGCGATTGTGGTAGAGCGTAAGGAAGCAGAGAAAGAATACCCAGTTCAGACACAGGTTTATTATGTTAGTGAGGTTCTCATAGAATCCAAGAAAAGGTACCCACATTGGCAGAAACCGATATATGGGGTGTTCATGGTGAACCGTAAGTTAAAGCATTACTTCCTTGGACACCAGATCACTGTGGTTAGCTCTACCCTGTTGGGTGATATTAATCAAAACAGGGAAGCCACATGCAAGATTGCTAAGTGGGCGCTTGAGCTTGGTCCACTTAATCTAAAGTATGTGCCTCACACTTAATCTAAAGTATGGACTTCATAAAAGACTGGAGAGAGTGTCAATCACCTAAGGAAAAGACGAACAACACATACAGGATAATCCACTTTGATGGGTCCAGACAGTTGGAGGGATAAGGGGCTGGAGTTGTCCTAACTTCCCGCAAAGGTGATAAGTTCCGTTATGTGCGCAGGCTGATGTTTCCTTGTACTAAGAATGCAGCTGAATATGAAGCCTTGCTTCATGGCCTCCGTGTGGCCAAGGAGATGAACCTGAGCCGGGTTAGATGCCTCGGCGACTCAGACCTCGTGGATCAGCAAGTTTCGAGAACGTGGGACTTCAAGGACCCACGGATGGCGGATTATCATTAGGCGGTGGATATTATTGTTGGTCATTTCAAGGGTTATCAGGTGGATCATATTGATCGTCACAAGAATGAGACGACTGATGCATTATCAAGACTGGGCTCTTAGCGTAAGCCGGTGCCGCCTAATGTTTTCTTGGATGTGATATATCACCCGTCTGTTAAGCTACCTTCAAAGGAGGATCTGGCTATAACTGACCCGGAAGGCCAGCTGGTGGCGGCTCTACATGATATTCCGAATTTGACGTTACATTACCTAGCGTACCTGACTCGCGGCTACTTGCCTGAGGACGAGACTCTAGCATGGAAATTTGTGAGGCGATCTAAGTCCATGACCATCGTTAATGGCGAGTTACATAAGTGTAGCATTACCGGCGTCTTCCAGCATTGTGTCTCTCCTGAATAGGGCAGGGAGATTTTAAATGAAATACACACCGGTGATTGCGGTCATCACGCCGGTTCAAAATCCTTGGTGCCCAGGGCTTTCCGACATGGTTTCTTTTGGTTGATGACTCATAAGTATTCAAAGGACCTGGTTGCCAAGTGGTATGGGTGTCAGATGTTCGGAAGATATCCTCACGTGTCGGCTCAGGAATTGCGGATGATTCCAACCACTTAGCCATTCGCGGTCTGGGGGCTTGATATGGTCGGACCTTTCAAGAGATCTAAGGATAAGAAGACCCACCTCTTGGTGGTGGTGGACAGTATTACCAAGTGGGTGAAGGCTGAGCCAGTTAGTAAATGTGATGCAGCCACGGCGGTTCAGTTTGTCAAAAAATTGATCTACCGTTTCGGCTATCCTCATAGTATCATCATGGACAATGGAACAAATCTATCCAAGGTGGTTATGAAGGCATTCTGTGAAGGTGAGCATATTCGGCTTGATGTCTCTCCTATTGCTCATCCACAATCCAATGGTCAGGCAGAGTGTGCTAACCAGGAAGTATTGAGAGGTATCAAGCCACGGCTTGTGGTTCCTTTACAACGAACATCGGGTTCTTGGGTTGAGGAGTTACCCTCCGTCCCCTGGAGCATCAATACTACCCCCAACTAATCAACGGGATATACGCCTTTCTTCATGGTTTACGATGCGGAGGCCGGGCTACCAAGTGACTGAAAGTGCGTTATATCGACTAGAGGGGGGTGAATAGGCGATTTTTACAAATTCATCACTTGAGGAATTTCAACTTTGAGGAATTTGAAATGTGATGAATAACTAGCAGCAGAATAAGTACTTAGGTGCATGAGGAGCATAGTATCATCTTAGTTGTCATGATGAAATGAAACATGCACGAATAGTGAGTTGTGTGATAAAGGATAAGCAGTGATGAACAAGGCAACTTGAAGAATTTGAGGTGAGGAATTTGTGAAAGTCTTTAGTCAAATTCTACAAACAGTAACAATCAATTTCATCAACAGGTTTATGAGGAATAAGGAGGTTGAGGAAATAGAACCAGGTAGCTCGATGAAGACAATGGTTTGACAACCCAGTTCCAACTGTTGTGATAGTCGTACGTGTGGTTTGGAGCGGCCTGGTATTTAAACCAGAGGACACACAGTCCCAGGACACACAGTCCTTACCATATTCTCCTTGAGCTGAGGTCACACAGTCCTCGCCCAACACTCGTGGTAAGTCTTCAGGGTAGACTTCCAGAACCCTCACAAACTGGTCACCCGGCGATCCACAATTTAGTGTTGGATGCTCTAGACCAAGGTCACTTCGTGGTCCCCAATTGACTACAGGAGCACTAGACCATGACGCCTAACCGTCTGGAGGATGCACAGTCCTCAAAGGTAACAAGCATCGGTTCCACACAGGAATTTCTTCAGTGATGCTCAATCACTATGGGTTTTGTGGTTTGGTTGTGGGTTTTTCCTCACTGATGATTTTCTCTCAAAGTCCTCAGAGGATGGGTTGCTCTCAAATGACAAGTGTCAGTTCTCTCTCGGAGCAGCCAACCAGCCAGTGGTTGTGAGTGGTGGCTATTTATATCCAGGATGCAACCTAACATGATAAGACATAAATGCCCCCAATGATATGACCGGTATGTGGATAAGAATGATTGGGGACAGCTGGCGCTAAGCATAGCAACGGTCGGAATTTCGAACTATGAAAGTCCTCGGCTTATCAAGTTCCTCACTTGTAGGCAATTCACACTCGCGAAATCCCAACTCCTCAGTCAGATCAATTTCCTCAGAGACCAGAAGAACTTCGTCTCTATCACTAAAGAACTTGTCTGAACCGTAAGAGATTTCCAAAGGCTTCACTCGAAGGATTGTATGGGTTGAGGATTTTGGAGTTGAGCATCAGTTGGAAATTTTCCTTAGTATTACCTCGGCCCCCTTTAATAGTACGGTGTTCCCAATGACTCAAATAAAGGAAATGAAACTCGAAAACAAAAGTCTTCACACTTCATATTCCTCATTCATATCTTCATGGTCACACCAACTTCTTCATTTTCAAAGTCTTCACAAAGTCTTCACCAAAGTCTTCACTTGAACACATACATTGTTAGGGGTCGATAATCTCCGAATATATCAAACTCCTCATTGACTTATAGAGCCTGTGTACACTCACAAACACATTAGTGCCTTAACCTATAAGTCTTCAATACACCAAAATCACTAAGGGGCACTAGATGCACTAACAGTAACATATGTCATGATTCGCCGCGGGTGGCGGCATACGTAGAAGCTGATAACGAGTCAGTGCGTCAGGATGCGTTATATGCTTTGGATGAAGCACGTGATCTTGTAGCAGCTTAGTCGGCGATTTATCAACAAGACCTGCATCAATATCATATCCGCAGGGTTAAGACCCAGACGTTCCAAGAAGGCGACTTGGTGTTACGTTTGATTCAAGATCAAACGGATGCGCACAAGCTATCTCTCCATGGGAAGGACCTTTTGTGGTTGGCACAAATCTGAACAACGGGTCATATTATCTCATTGACGTACGAGACGAGTAACGTACTTCTGGGCAGGAGACTCATCGGCCGTGGAATATCGCTCATCTACGGCCTTACTATACTTGAGTCATCGACTCCCATCTTTGTACACACATACTTCGTTGTACCTATATTTTTCATATGATAAAATTGGCATCCCTACAAACAGGGGCCTCTGCCGTTTTTCTTTTGCATTATAGATTTGTGCAAAGATGAACACTTCTACATGGTCACTTGGGGGCTTCCAACCTACCGGGTTTAGCTTGCCCACCCACTTGATCGACTCTTCATCCACAATAGTAAACAGGATGGCGGCTTACAAGTTGGCGGTCCATAAGATGGTGGCTTACAAGTTGGTGGTCCACAAGACGGCGATTTACAAGATGGTGCACAAGTTGATGTCATTGACAAGGTCGTTTGGGGGCTTCAAACCCACCGGGTTAAGCTTCAACCCTCTCGATTAGGCTTTTCAGCCACTGCAAATTCGAGTCGCCTACCAAAAAGTTGACTCCGTCAACAAGGTCAAAAGGGGTGCAGGTTATACCCCCTTTTGATGCCTCTCCAATAGGTGACCCACCGAACTCTTGCCAGTTAATCACCGCTTAGAGACACTGTCTGTCCAACGTACTGGACAATTAATATTGCCAGGAGACCCTGAGGACTGGTTAAGGCTCAAACAGCAAATTGTGTCACATGAGAGGTGTCTTATGGGCCCTAGGGATACTCATGACATGCTGCTTCTCTTTCTAGGATGTTACACTCCTCAATCTCTCCTAGAAGAACTAGCGTATGTGTCTCTTTCTGGGACGTTGATGTGACAGTCCAAGTGCTGCCCCTACCTTTTATGGCATCTATTCTTATGTGAACCTTGTTGTCATGAGTTAATCAAATGAGTTTGCTCCTTCTCATGCCTTGTCTCATGCATTCCTACATAATGCATCATGTCATTCATCATCATGCCATGCCTTTGTTTGTGATTTGCTTCTTGACCTTGTTGTGTTTGGGAGTGATCTTGTTGTGTGTTGTGTGGATGTGTGGTTTGAGTGGGCTTCATCTCCTTCCCCCTCTCTTACTCTTTTCAAACAAACCCAACCTATAACCCTTTTATTCCATTGGCATGTTATGAACATAATTGACTTGCTATTAAAATTGTTTAAAAATGTTCTTGGTGTAGGGATTATTGTTTTGAGTTTATATGTGTTTCTCTCTTTGGAGTTTGACCTTGGGCTCATGAGGTTTGCCTTTGAACAGGGGCTGGCTGTATTTAAAAGTATTTAAATTAATTTTCCTAAAAATCATCTTGATATTTTTGGTAAATAGTGCATTTTATTTTGAATGTCAAAGTATATTTTGTTCTTGCAAAAATCCTTTTTTTCTCTGGAGGGTTTTTCTTGTGTTGTTGCTATTATAAAAATAAAACTCCCTCGCTGCCATGATCTTCAGACGGCGAAACGCAGTCATCCCGTGCCTATTTAGTCCCCTCGGCATCCGTGCCGCCCCCTAAGGTTCCCTCTCCCTCCTCGCGCCGCCGCCCTCCATCTTTCCTCCTCCTTCGTCTCAGGTAAGGCAAGATTCAGAGAGTGGGCTGAGAGGTTCAGAGCAGGAGCTCGTCACCGCGGAAGCTTCTTTTGCTAGCCCCTACGTAGGCAAGCGTCGGGATCGGTCCGCGTCGTTCCCCTTCTTCCCCGTCATCCTCTGCTGCCGCGTGGGATGGCAAGGCCGGAGTTTGCTTCATCTTCTTCCTCTCCGGTCAAGCTCCTCTACTGCAGTAGTTTGATGCCCTGGTTCCTCCCCGAGCCCGTTCGACGACATCGAGCCCGCTGTGAGGCCTGCACCTCCTTTTCCCTCTCTGATTTCTCCTTGCGTAGTCGCCATCAAGAGGTCGTGGTCGCTGTCGTCCCGTCGCCTCTGTTCGCAGTCGCCGCCGCATAGTCGCCATGGATGGGAAAAGCTTGGAGCTTGTGCCCCTCTCCCCTCCTCATAGATCCCTTCTTGATATTCGCGTAGGTGAAGCAGCCCCCGCATCGCTTTCCCCTCGTGGGAGATGCCTGGTAGCGCCGCTGTCGCGTAGTATCGTCGCCGCCGTTGTTTGATGCCGTAGTGTGATGTGATGTTCAGTTTCGTCAGTAATCGCGTGCCTGTTAGTATGTGTGGGTACTATGCCCCCTCCTGTGAGGGTTCGAGTGTGTAGCATAGTGGCGTACACTCAGGGGTGAGACCAGCCGGTCTGGGGTTTGACCCCGCGCACCCCCCTTTTGTGTTCTTTTCTTTCGTTGTTTTTTCTTTTTTAGTTATGTGGTATGTATGTATGTGTCTAAGTGTATAGATACATGCATACATGTGTTTTTTATATCTTCCTTTCCTGTTTAGTAAACATGTGTGTGAGGGCATGTGTGGGGGGGGGCGTGGGTACATATATGTGTGTGAGTGTATGTGTGTGAGTGTGGAGTTACATGCATGTGTATGTGCATATATGCACTTGTGCATATATGTGTGCATATGTGTGTGTGTTATGAGCACCCACACACATTGGTGAGTGTGTGCTCATGAGTGTATGTGAATTATCTACTTGTACATATTTGCCATGTGTGTGTGTAGGTGTGGTAGTGGTGTGTAGGTTTGTGTGTGTGTGACAAGTGGGCCACACCCCACTTGTCATACCCTATCTATGTTTATGTGTGTCATGTTGTTTGTAGTGATAATTAGCTATTTTCCTGTTATAGCAATATTACCAAATCTGGATAGGTTCATTTATGTTCATGTACATTGAGGGTAAGTTTTCACTTATGAGAGTGGATGATGAATTTGCTATATGGTTGTTGTCATGATGCTCCATGTGACTATATGGGTAGGATACATGATTTTGGGGTACAAAGATCCAAGGAATCCATTGGTGCTATTATATTTCACATTTGAGAAAGTTTGCAAAACTGCTATTTTCTGCTGTGATGCCACTTTGTCATTTTTGCATGAATTAATCCATACTTGCTTTGGGGTATGTGCCAACATGGAGGTGTTAGTGTTTTATGCCTATTATGCCGTGGTATTTTTGTTTAACATGAGAATCACCCACATGAGTGGGAAACTTGCTGCAAAGTAGCTAACTTAATGTTACTGTTTTCACCATGCTAAATATTTCTAAGTCTGAGAATCTGCTGTTATTTTTATGCCATGAAGATTGGTTGCTATCTTGTGATGTGTTGTGAATTAGCTCAAGCTCAGTCCTAGTGATTTGAAGTATATGTTGTCGTCTAGCATCCTGTTAATTTTCATGCCATGAGGTGGTCTCTACCACCACCAGTTTCTGCTGTTAACTTGCTATCAGATTAACTCAGATTCCAGAAAACTGTTATTTTCACTAAGTCCCAAAAATCTGTTTCATCATGCCATCTTGTGAGCTTCATGCTTCTTGATGTGTGCCTCATTTCCAGATTGTGTAGTTGGATAAGTTCATAAGCATGTTATTTAGTTTCTGTCAATTCCTTGTTTGTGGTTGTAGGATTCCTATAGCTCATGTTATTGGCTATGAAAGTTGCTATGTTGCTGTTTTGTGGCAGATTGTTTGTTTTATTGTTTTGTGACTTGTGGGAGTTGTACTCCATGAAATTGCTTGATCTTTGTCTCTATTATGGTTGGATTTTCATTTCCTAACCAGTGGCTACCTTAGAATGCAAAGGAATAGCCCAGGTCCTTCTTTTCTTGTGTTTTGCCTTCGTATCTTGTCGTGAGCGTATCGTGAGAACCGTAACTCCGTTTCTGACGTTCTACATATGCATTTTTATCGTTTTTGCATGATGCATCCATATTTGCGATGTTAATGCATGTATAAATAAGTTGACATAAGGTTCTGTCCAGATTCATTAATAACCAATCCTTTGCATGTGAAACGTGACTAGTTAGGATTGCCATGATAAAACTCTTCAAATAAGCATGCATCATTCCTGCTTGTGCATTGCACCTTGGTTGCTTGTTTATTCTTGCTGTTTCTTTTGGGTAGACACAAACGTTGAACGTAAGTACGAAGAGCCAGGCGAGTACAACTACGAGGATCACGCTACTTGTTCCACTGAAGAACCAACAGGCAAGATGATCGTACCCGGATCCTGATACTATTTTTGCTTGCTAGTTGTCTCGCTCTTATCGTTATAATTGTGCTACCTACCACTTGAATGTCCTCCTAATTGCCATGATAGCCTCTAACCCTCCACATCCTAGCAAACCTTTGATTGGCTAAGTTACCGCTGCTTAGCTCTCTTATAGCGTTCTTAGTTGCAGGTACAGGTTGATCCATGTGGTAACATGGATTTGGAATATCACAATATTATTTGTTATTTAATTTAATGCACATATATATCTTGGTATTGGTGGAAGGCTTGGCCTTTTTCTAGGTGTTTTGTTCCGCTATTACCGCCATAGTTCTTGTTACCGGTGTTATGTTTTCCATACTTTGTGCTCCTAACATGCTCGGGGTTGTTATGTGGACGCCCTTGTTTATTCGGTTAAGATTAAAACTTGTCTGGCAAGACCCAACTTTGGTACTACATTTTCTTAATAACTTAATAAAATTTGCATAGGGCTTTGCAACCTCGTCGATAATTAATCAACCCCCGGGCCAGTGCTCCTCATGAGTGTTGGTCCAAACTAGAGCCACTTGCGGGGCCACCTCGGGGCAACTTGAGGGATTTCTATTAGGACACCATACATATTGCTCATCTGTCGTGTCCTGAGAACGAGATACGCGGCTCTTATCGGGTTCGTCGACACGTCGGGTGGTCTTGCTGGATTTGTTTTACCTTTATCGAGTATCTTCTGTGAGGAGCTCTAACTTTCTTCGGGCTATCTCGAGGTGTTGGAATTCCTTTGGAGTTGGCCAAGATGATCACGAGATACGTGGTCGAGGCTATTCCCGCGGACTGTGGTTAATTTGTGATGGACTAGTTGGAGCACCCCTGCAGGGTCAAATCTTTTGGAAAGTCGTGCCCGCGGTTATGTGGCAACTTGGATATTTGTTTAAGACGCGATTATAGTTAACTTGAACTAAAATTTAATAAAATGCACCAACCGTGTGAGTAACCATGATCGTCTCTGCTCGTGAACGTGATCCGAGAGAGAACATGGTGG
Organism: Hordeum marinum; assembly: GCA_022496015.1. Lineage (NCBI taxonomy): Eukaryota > Viridiplantae > Streptophyta > Magnoliopsida > Poales > Poaceae > Hordeum > Hordeum marinum. Next base: position 156,935,928 of record CM039675.1, on the reverse strand, counting down.
GGTTATGATTGACGTAAGTAAGTGTTCAGGATCTCGTAGAGGTCACCCTAGATTCGATCGATCGTCGTACGCCACATATTTATCTTCATGTTACGTAAGTTTAGCCACCATAAATGGTTAGTGCTGCTACAAACTAAACACACACCCCATCCCAACCTTTAAGCTTGAATAGTCTTGGTACCTGGGCGCATGATTGATGAGTCCTTGTGGCTCACAGATTACTACAACAATCCAGGTACATGTACATATAAGTTCGTGTAGGATGATCTAACGCAGCTCCAGTGGGAGTATGACAAGGAGTATCCAGTTCAGAGGCTGGTTTATTATATCAGTGAGGTCCTGACAGAATCCAAGCAGAGATATCCACATTGGCAGAAGCTAGTGTATGGGGTATTCATGGCCAATCGCAAGTTAAAGCATTATTTCTTAGGGCACCAGATCACTATGGTCAGCTCTTCTCTGTTGGGGGACATAATTCAGAACAGAGAAGCCACTGGTAGGATTGCTAAGTGGGCATTGGAGCTAGGACCTCTCAATCTGAAATACGTAACCCATACGGCTATTAAGTCTCAAGCCCTTGTGGAGTTAATAAAGGATTGGACAGAGTGTCAAGCACGCGAGGAAAAGTCGGATAACACCTACTGGACTATACACTTTGATGGATCCAAGCAGTTGGAAGGATCAGGGGCGGGAGTTGTTTTAACAGCTCCCAAAGGGGATAAATTCTATTATGTGCTCCGGCTTATGTTCCCTTGCCCTAATAATGCGTCTGAATATGAAGCCTTGCTTCACGGCCTCAGGGTAGCTACGGAGATGAATTTAAGCCGGGTAAGGTGTTTGGGCGACTCCGATCTTGTGGCTCAGCAAGTTTCAGGCACTTGGGATTCCAAGGACCCGTGGATGGCGGCTTATCGTCACGCGGTGTATGTCATTGCTGGTCACTTCAAAGGCTATTGGGTATATCACATTGATCATTGCAGGAATGAGGCGGCTGATGCCTTGTGAAGGTTAGGCTCTTAGCAGAAGACGGTGCCGCCCAATATCTTTCTAGATGTCTTACATCACTCGACTGTCAAGTTACCTTCAGAGGAAGATTTGGCTGTTCCTGACCCAGAAGGGCAATTGGTGGTGGCTCTACATGCTATTCCAGATTGGACTATGCCTTACCTGGCTTATTTGACATGGGGCAAGTTACCTGATGATGAAAATCTGGCCAGACAGATCACCCGGCGGTCTAAGTTAATGACAATAGTTAATGGTGAGTTGCACAAATGCAGTGTTACCAAGGTATTACAACGTTGCATCTCACCAGAGGAGGGTTAGGAAATCTTGAATTAAATTCATGCTGGAGATTGTGGACATCACGCCGGCTCAAAATCTCTAGTGGCCAAGGCCTTCTGGCACAGTTTTCTCCGGTTGACGGCTCACAAGGATGTAGAGGATCTAGTCCATAAGTGTGACGGCCGTCGAAAATTCGGTCGGGGTGCTCATGTTCTGGCTCAAGAATTGCGCATGATACCAATTACTTGGCCGTTTGCAGTCTAGGGGCTTGATATGGTCGGACCTTTCAAGAGGTCCAAGGATAAGAAAACACACATCTTGGTAGCGGTTGATAAGTTCACCAAGTGGGTAGAGGATGAGCCGGCCAGCAAATGTGACACGGCTACGACGGTTCAGTTTATCAAAAAGCTGATCTACCGTTTTGGTTACCCTCACAACATCATCACGGACAATGACACAAACTTGTCCATGGGGGCTATGAAAAGATTCTGTGATGAGGAGCACATCCGGCTCGATGTTTCGGCGGTTGCTCATCCGCAGTCCAATGGTCAAGCGGAACAGGATAATCAAGAAATCTTGAGAGGTATCAAGCCACGGTTTATGGTCCCTATACAACAGACACCGGGTTGTTGGGTGGAAGAATTGACGTCCGTCTTATGGAGCATCAGAACTACCCCCAAAAGATCCACAGGATATACACCTTGCTTCATGGTTTATGGTGTAGAGGTCGTGTTACCAAGTGACATCCGGCATGACTCGCCATGAGTGGAGGCTTACGTTGAGACGAACAATGAGACGGCGCGTCACGACACGTTGGATACTTTGGAGGAGGAACGAGAGCTGGCGGCTGCCCGTTGGGTGATCTATCAGCAAGACCTGCGCCGCTATCATAGCCGTAGGGTCAAGACCCAGACATTTCAAGAGGGCAACTTAGTGCTGCGGCTAATTCAGGACGAGACAAATATCCATAAGTTATCTCCTCCATGGGAAGTACCTTTCGTGGTTAGCAAAAATCTCAACAACGGGTCGTATTACCTCATTGACATCCGGGACGACTCAAATACTCCGGGTTAGGAGACCCACCGGCCGTGGAACGTAGTGCATCAACGGCCTTATTACACTTGAGATTGTTGAGAATCACCACTGTACACTATCATTTGTACATATCATATTTATATATGAATAAAGTAGCATCCCTGCAAGCCGGGGCCTCTCCCATGTCGCATATCTTCATCGATGCAACAAAAATGTTGACAAGTCAACATTGGCTGTCAAAGGGCGCTTCCTACCTTCAGGTATAGCTTATCTAACCCTAACAGCCGGCTTTATGCCAAAAAAATTGACAAGTCAACTTTGGTTGTTGAAGGGGGCTTCCCACCTCCGGGTGTAGCTTATTTATCCCTAACAACCGGCTCTCGTGCCAAAAATGTTGACAAGTCAACATTGGCTGTCGAAGGGGGCTTCCTACCTTTGGGATAGCTTATCTAACCCTAATAGCCGGCTTTATGCCAAAAAGTTGACAAGTCAACTTTGGTTATCGAAGGGGGCTTCCCACCTCCGGGTGTAGCTTATCTATCCCTAACAACCGGATCTCATGTGAAAAATGTTGACAAGTCAACATTGGCTGTCGAAGGGGGCTTCCTACCTTCGAGTATAGCTTATCTAACCCTAATATCCAACTTTATGCCAAAAAAGTTGGCAAGTCAACTTTGGTTGTCGAAGGGGGCTTCCCACCTCTAGGTGTAGCTTATCTATCCCTAACAACCGGCTCTCATGCCAAAAATGTTGAGAAGTCAACATTGGCTGTCGAAGGGTGCTTCCTACCTTCGTGTATAGCTTATCTAACCCTAACAACCGGCTTTATGCCAAAAAAGTTGACAAGTCAACTTTGGTTGTCGATGGGGGTTCCCACCTCCGGGTGTAGCCTATCTATCCCTAACAACCGGCTCTCATGCCAAAAATGGTGACAAGTCAACATTGGTTGTCGAAGGGGGCTTCTTACCTTTGGGTATAGCTTATCTAACCCTAACAGCCGGCTTTATGCCAAAAAAGTTGACAAGTCAGTTTTGGTTGTCGAAGGTGGCTTCCCACCTATGGGTGTAGCTTATCTATCCCTAACAACCGGCTCTCATGCCAAAAATGTTGACAAGTCAACATTGGCTGTCGAAGGAGGCTTCCTACCTTCGGGTATAGCTTATCTAACCCTAACAGCCGACTTTATGCCAAAAAAGTTGACAAGTCAACTTTGGTTGTTGAAGGGGGCTTCCCACCTCTAGGTGTATCTTATGTATCCCTACCAACCGGCTCTCGTGCCAAAAATGTTGACAAGTCAACATTGGTTGTCGAAGGGGGCTTCCTACCTTTGGGTATAGCTTATCTAACCCTAACAGCCGGATTTATGCAAAAAAAGTTGACAAGTCAACTTTTGTTGTCGAAGGGGGCTTCCCACCTATGGGTGTACCTTATCTATCCCTAACAACCGGCTCTTACGCCAAAAATGTTGACAAGTCAACATAGCCATACAGGGGGCTTCCTGCCTTATGGGTTTAACTTACCAAACCCTGTCGGCCGGCACTTAAGCCAAGCAATGAATAACATCTATTCATGCAGGAAATCAAGCTACAAAGAGCCGGAAAGGCATACAATGAGAAGAACAAGGAAAATGACATACATATATATATATATACATACATATATATGTTAAGCCGGACTTTCATATGTGCATGGTGGCATAGTTCAAGAAAGGCAAAAGTTGCTACTAGGCTATTACACATGCTCTCTGTGGAGCCCAAAAATATGAAGTTCGTTACACCGCTCATGGCGGGTCATGAAGAGACGGCTATCAACATGTATCTACAGCGCGATCAGCTGGCTGGCGGGTCACCCTGCTCCGGGTCTTCGGCTGCCATGATGTGGAGATTGTCCAAGTCCCAATTGACATTGGTTAAAGCCGCAAAGGTTCCTTCTTCAAAGAAGGGGGACAGGTCAAGTTCAGAGGCGAAAAGGTTCTTACTACAGGCGGGTGTCAGATCTTTGCTTTCAAAGAGAGGGCCACGGATCTGTTTCGAATCTGCGCTATAAGTTGCCTGGTAAGTCGCCAAGTTAACCTCTTCTACTCAGACGGAGACTAGGACTTTGGAATTCTTCACGCACCGGGCATAGTTAGCCTCTCAAAATTCGGAGCCATCGTCCTTCTTGGAGGGAAACCCGTCCATCATTTCAGCCGGAGTTAACTCTAGGGCAAAAGCTAGAGCCCGACTTATAGCTGCGATCGCCCTCTAATGGGCGGCTGATTTCTTCAATTCCAGGATTTGATTGGGCATTGTGGAGAGAATTTCTATGACCCCTTTGAGAGTTGAAGGGATGGCATCCTTGTACTGTACGGCTTTGATAGTACACATGGCGCCGCAGTAGAGTTGCTCTGTCAAAGTATATATGGCCTATAGGGGCATCAAGCTTTCACACGCAAGTTGGCAGCTCCTAGGACCTGCATAAGACGGAGGTCTGGGTATAAGTCGCCAGCACAAGTACAGTACATCACTTGAGTTAAAGTCGTCAAAAACTTACCAAAGAGGGCGTTTGTCATCTTCATGATGTGCCATTTCAAGGATTGCAGTTCATCAGACACAATCATGAGCCATTGATCAGCATCATCCGCCCGTTTAGTAAGGGCGGCTTCTTCAGTTTTAGCAGATGCCTTGAAGGTGGTTAAGTCGGCCTTGATTTTTGCCAACTCTTTAGAAAGGAGCCGACATTTCTCATCAGCTTCACTCCGGGCGGCTTGCTGAATGGCTAGATTGCTTTTTAAGCCGGCCACTTCTGACTCGGCTTCCATTAAAGATTCCTGCAACTTATTAAAACATGGAATAAATCGACAAGGGGAGAAAAATTGAAAGATATAGCAAGTCTCAACCAGATTGCAAGCAATATGCATGACACCTGGGGGCTAATGTCTATTTTCAAGACAGTTCTGACTCAACTTTGACAAGATTGACCCGGAACTTGGGGTCTACATATGTTGGAAATATGCCCTATAGGCAATAATAAATAGGTTATTATCATATTTCCTTGTTCATGATAATCGTTTATTATCCATGCTATAATTGTATTAATCGGAAACTCAGATACATGTGTGGATACATAGACAACACCATGTCCCTAGTATGCCTCTAATAGACTAGCTCGTTGATCAAAGATGGCTATGGTTTCCTAGTCATGGACATGAGATGTCATTTGAAAACTGGATCACATCATTAGGAGAATGATGAGATGGACAAGACCCAAACTGCAAACGTAGCATATGATCGTGTCAGTTTATTGCTACTATTTTCTGCATGTCAAGTATTTGTTCCTATGACCATGAGATCATGCAACTCACTGACAACAGAGGAGTGCCTTGTGTGTATCAAACATCGCAACATAACTGGGTGACTATAAAGGTGCTCTACAAGTATCTCCGAGGGTGTTTGTCAGGTTAGCATGGATCAAGACTAGGATTTGTTACTCTGTGTGACGGAGAGGTATCTCAAGGCCCACTCGGTAATACAACATCACAATAAGCCTTGCAAGCAATGTGACTAAGTGTTAGCCATGAGATCTTGTATTACAGAACGAGTAAAGAGACTTGCTGGTAACAAGGTTGAACTAGGTATGGACATGCCGACGATCGAATCTCGGGCAAGTAACATACTGAAGAACAAAGGGAACATCATACGGGATTAACTGAATCCTTGACATAGAGGTTCGACCGATAAAGATCTTTGTAGAATATGTAGGAACCAATATGGGTATCTAGGTCCCGCTATTGGTTATTGACCGTAGAGGTGTCTCGGTCATGTCTACATAGTTCTCTAACCCGCAGGGTCTGCACACTTAAGGTCGGTGACATTCCGGTAGTATAGAGTTATGTATGGTGGTGACCGAAGGTTGTTCGGAGTCCCGGATGAGATCCTAGACGTCACGAGGAGCTCCGGAATGGTCCGGAGGTAAAGATAGATATATAGTGAGTCCTGTTTTGGTCGGGGGGAAAGTTTCGGGCTCATCGGTAGTGTACCGGGAGTGCCAGTAGTGTACCGGGGGACCATCGGGAGAGGTATTTTGACCCAAGAGGCTACATGGGCTGTGGGAGGAGGTAAACCAGCCTCTGGTGGGCTATCCAAAGCCTCCTCTAAGGGCCCATGCGGCTGGGGTGGTTTGAGAAGTAAAAAATCGAAAGGTGGAGAGCTGGAAAGAGTTTCCAAGTGGAAAGGAGGAATCCTACTCCTAATAGGATTGGAGTAGGACTCCTCCACCTCCAATTTCAACCAAACCTTGAGGGTTTGAGACTGCCTCCTCCCCTCCCTCCCTCCTATATATACTAGAGGATTTAGAGGAAAAAGCTAACCCTAACAGCCACATGCTACCTCTCCTCTAGATCGTAGTTTCTCCTCTAGATCGGTTTTCAGCGGTGCTTAGGCGAAGCCCTGCTGGAATTCGTCCACCACCATCGCTGTAACGCTGCCGGGGAACTCGTATACCTCTCCGCTCCCTCTTGCTGGATAAAGAAGGCGGAGATCGTCATCGAGCTATATGTGTGCTGAACGCGGAGGTGCCGTCCGTTCGGCGCTAGATCGGAATGACAGTGATCAAGATCGCGAGACGGATTGTGATGAGATCGTGGGACGGATCGTGATGAGTTCACGAGACGGATCATGATTGGATCGCGGGACAGATCGTGATGAGATCGCGAGATGCTCAGCAATTTGGATCACGAAGATGTTCGACTACACCAACCGCGTTTCTTAATGCTTCCCGCTTAGCGATCTACAAGGGTATGTAGATCCACTCTCCCTCTCGTAGATGCTCGTCACCATGGATAGATCTTTCGTGTGCGTAGGAAAAATTTTGTTTCCCATGCAACGTTCCCCAATAGTGGCATCATGATCTAGGTCTATGTGTAGATGAGATCTCGAGTAGAACACAAAGAGTTTGTGGCTGTTGATGCTTAGATTGCTTCCTCCCTTGGTCGTGTTTTAGTTCAGCAGTATTGTGGGATGAAGCGGCCTGGACCAACCTTAATCATACACTTACGAGAGAACGGTTCCATCGACTGACGTGTAACCTCATTGCACAAAGATGGCTGGCGGGTGTCTGTTTCTCCTAATTTAGTCCTTGAGAAGGTTGAAAAGCAACTTATGTATCACCATTGTGGTTTTTGCGTAGGTGAGAATTGTTTTTGCTAGATACCCATATCAGCCACGTAAAACATGCAACAACAATTAGAAGACGTCTAACTTGTTTTTGTAGGGTATGTTGTGATGTGATATGGCCAATTACATGATGAGATATGTGTGATGTATGAGATGATCATTTTTTGTATAGAATATCACGACTTGCATGTCGATGAGTACGGCAACCGGCAGGAGCCATAGGGTTGTCTTTAATTATTGTATGACCCACGTGTCAATCATTAAGCGCTATGTAATGCTTTACTTTATCGCTAAACGGTAGAAATAGTAGTAAAAGCATGGTGGGCGTGACAACCCCGATGGCGACATGTTGATGGAGATCATGGTGTCATGCCGGTGACCATGGCGATCATGCCAGTGCTTTCAAGATGGAGATCAAAGGCACAAGTTCATGGCCATATCATGCCACTTATGATTTGTTTGTTATGTTAATCCTTTTTTGCACCTTGTTTTTCTTAGGATGACGGTAGCATTATAAGGTGATCCCTCACTTAATTTCAAGATAAATTGTGTTCTCCCCGAGTGTGCACTATTGCGAAAGTTCGTCGTGTTGAGACACCACATGATGATCGGGTGTGATAGACTCTACGTTCACATACAATGGGTGCAAGCCAGTGTTGCACATGTAGAACACTCAGGTTAAACTTGACGAGCCTAGCATGTACAGACATGGCCTCGGAACACAAGAAACCGAAAGGTCGAACATGACTCATATAGTAGATATGATCAACATGATGATGTTCACCATTGAAACCACCTCAACTCACGTGATGATCGGACTTGAGTTGGTGAATTTGGATCATGTATCACTCGAATGACCAGAGGAATGTCAATTTGAGTGGGAGTTCTTCATTAATATGATTAATTGAACTCATTATCATGAAAATTGTAAGTATTGTCTTTGCAAATTATGTTGTAGATTACTTGCTCGCACTGTAGCTCCCTTGAATTTTTATATGTTCCTAGAGAAATAGAGTTGAAAGATGATGGTAGCAATATTGCAGACAGGGTCCGTGATCTGAAGATTGTCCTCATTGATGCATACAAGGCTTATGTCCTTAATGCAACGCTCGGTGCGCCAACCCCTCTAGCGTCGTCTGTAGATGTTGTGAACATCTGACAGGCACGTTCTGATGACTACTTGATAGTTTAGTGCATCACTTATTACGACTTAGAATTGAGGCTCCGAAACGTTTTGAACGTCACGAAACATATGAGATGTTCTAAGAGCTGAAATTAGGATCTCAGGCTCGTGCCCGTGTTGCGAGATATGAGATCTCCAACAAGATTCTTTGCCTACAAGATGAAAGAGAATAGCTCAATCGTTGAGCATGTGCTCAGATTGTGAGAGTGCTACAATCACTTGAATCGAGTGGGAGTTGATCTTCCAGATAAGATAGTGATTTATATAGTTCTCCAAGTCACTGTCACTAAACTACTAGAAGTTGGTGATGAACTATAAAATGCCAGGCATAGAAATAATGATCCCTAAGCTCTTCGCGATGTTTGACACCGTGAAGGTAGAAATCAAAAAGGAGCGTCAAGTGTTGATGGTTAGTCAAAACACTAGTTTCGAGAAGGGCAAGAGAAAGGAGGGAAACTTCATGGATAGCAAGTCAGTTGCTGCTCCGGTGGAGCAACCCAAAGTTGAACCCAAACCCGAGACTAAGTGCTTCGATTATGGGGAGAGCGATCGCTGAAGCGGAACAACCCTAGATAATTGGTAGATAAGAAGGCTGGCAACATTGAAAGAAGTATATTTGATATACGTGTTAATGATGTGTACCTTGTGAGTATTCCTAGTAGCACCTGGGTAATGGATACCGGTTCGGTTGCTAAATGTTAGTAACTCAAAATAAAAGCTACAGAATAAACGAAGAACTAGCTAAGGGTGAGGTGATGATGTGTGTTCGAAATGTTTCCAAGGTTGATGTGATCAACATCGCACGCTCTCTCTACCTTTGGGTCCCGCTATTGGTTATTGACCGTAGAGGTGTCTTGGTCATGTCTACATAGTTCTCGAACCCGCAGAGTCTGCAGACTTAAGGTTCGGTGACGTTTCGGTAGCATAGAGGTATGTATGGTGGTGACCGAAGGTTGTTCGGAGTCCCGGATGAGATCCTGGACATCACGAGGAGCTCCAAAATGTTCCGTAGGTAAATATTGATATATAGTAAGTCCTGTTTTGGTCGCCGGAAAAGTTTCGGGCTCATTGGTAGTGTACCGGGAGTGACGGTAGTGTACCGGGGGACCATCGGGAGAGGTATTTCGACCCAAGAGGCTACATGGGCTGTGGGAGGAGGTAAACCAGCCCCTGGTTGGCTGGATGAAGCCTCCTCTAAGGGCCCATGCGGCTGGAGTTGTTTGAGAAGGAAAAAATCCAAAGGTGGAGAGGTGGAAAGAGTTTCCAAGTGGAAAGGAGGAATCCTACTCCTAATAGGATTGGAGTAGGACTCCTCAACCTCCAATTTCGACCAAACCTTGAGGGTTTGAGGCTGCCTCCTCCCCTCCCTCCCTCCTATATATACTATAGGATTTAGAGGGAAAAGGTGCCGAAGAACTCGTCTACCTCTCCGCTCCCTCTTGCTGGATCAAGAAGGCGCAGATCGTCAAGGAGCTGTACATGTGCTGAACGTGGAGGTGCCGTCCGTTCGGCGCTAGATTGGAAGGACCATGATCAAGATCGCGAGACGGTTCTTGATGAGATTGCGGGACGAATCGTGATGAGTTCGCGGGACGGATTGTGATTGGATCGCAGGACGGATCGTGATGAGATTGCGGGATGCTCGGCGATTTGGATCGTGAAGACGTTTAACTACACCAACCACATTTCTTAACGCTTCCCGCTTAGCGATCTACAAGGGTATGTAGATCCACTCACCCTCTCATAGATGTTCATCACCATGGATAGATCTTGCGTGTGTGTAGGAAATTTTTTGTTTCCCATCCAACGTTCCCCAACAACATACTGGTTTTTTCAGGAGGTTCAACATGAATGTGCCGACTCAACTTTGACAAAGATTGAGCCGGCCCTTGGGGGCTAGATTTGGCTCTGTTACTGATTCTCAATAAATTCCCGACTCAACTTTATAAAAGATTGAGCCGGCCCTTGGGGGCTAGATTTGGCTTTGTTACTGATTCTCAATAAAGTCCCGACTCAACTTTGTAAAAGATTGAGCCGTCCCTTGGGGGCTACGAATGGATTTGTTACCTATCTTCTAGGAAGCTCCGGTTCAAATTTATCAATTATTGAGCCGGCCCTTGGGGGCTAACGACAATAGTTTGAGATCACATCTAACTAAGTTGAGGCCTAGGTGTTGGATGTTTCTACTTCTATTAAGATGGAAGAGCTGGATTATTATCAGTCAATATTAACCTGGCCCTTGGGGGCTACGTAATGGTATAAGGAGGAAAAAAGGAATACCTCATATTTTCTCTTCATTAAGTTAACCAGTTTGAGCTCCAGATCCGAGCTTGTAGACAGCTGGCTCATGTAGCCAGCATGAAGTTCGTCAACCATCATTTTCTCTAAGGCGGGGAGCTCAAACTCCAACTTCCTGGAAGCTTCAACCATGTCACTATGCTTGGTCAGCACGTGAGGTGAAGGAGAGTGCATGTCGGCGCCGGTAATGACGACGTCCGGGGCAGTGGTATCATCAGCAGCCTTGGCAGGGCTCGGCGGCTGTGAAAGGTCCCTTTGCAGGCTCTCTGGAATAATGTCGTCAGCAGCCGACTCTTCAGAAGTTGCGGGAGGGTCCGCAGCCGGTATAGGCGCGTCCGGCTTGGCAAGGTCAAGGTCTTGAGAAGTAGGGCCTGGTGAGGGCTTGTTGGTTTTCCTTCGCATGGCTTGAGCCCTAGAAAAGCATGAAAGTTTGGGTCCAAGGGTTACAACTGCAAAAGAGCCAGACATAAGTCTGAAAAGGAAAAAAACACTTACAGCGGATTAATCTTGGGTGGCGGTAGAGCAGTGGCTGTAGAGTCGCCAGACGAAGGTGATCCCGGAGAGACAGTTCAGATAATATAAGACAGTGTTGAAATTACAAAGGAAAAGCTAGTAAAATCAAATAGAGGAGAAATACATACCTTTGCAGGGTGCTTCTTCTGAACCGGGGAGTTAGGTAACCCGGACATGAGATCAGTAGAGCCGGCGCTCCGGGTCTGGCGTCGGTCAGCTTCCTGTTGCTTTTTCAAAAGAAATTGGGGATCCAAATAAGCAAGACGATTAGAAAGGGGAACTTTTTGAATGACCCGTTGTATCTTCTGGGGTACAAAACATTCGGAGTCGGATGAAACATAAGTTATCTCAAGGGCGTTGGCACGGCTCGTCTCTACCTCATCCTATGAATAAGTTGTTGTCAGTAAGGTGAATAACGAGCTAACAAAAAGTAGTCAAATTATACCTCTGAGCCGGACGATTGTGGCAGTTCAAACCATTCCTCTTGAGAGGTGGTCTTCTTCGTCCTCTTGGCCGGGGCCTTCTTCTTGCTCTTCTTCAAAGGAGGAACATACTTCTTCTTCCAGAAGTTGGAGTCAGCCTGAAAAGGTAAGCCGGCTAATAGTGATGAATTGCCAGAACATAATTAAACAAGGATAAGAGACTATGAAGAGTCTCCTTACGTCCGGGGCCGGGTTAATGACACAGAAAGGCACCAGCCCAATGGCGCTGAAAGCTCCTGATGTCTCACGAACAAGGCTCCGGATGACAGTGGTAATATCATCCTCGGTTAATATCGACCGGTTGAAGCAAAGGGAATCACCATACTGGCCCGGGTATTCGCACATGAGGCGGGTTCTCCGGCTCAAAGGAATAATCCTCCAAGAGATCCACCAGCGGATCAAGTCTAACCCCGTCAATCCGTTGGCCATGATGGCTCTAATATTGGCATGAGCCGGCTCGTGCCTTGCACGTTCAAAAGTTGACAGCCGACCGGGAAGTTCGGAGGTTGTCTCGAGCCGGGAGGGGCAGTAACCCGGCAGCGGATGCTCACCCTCCGGGGAGGTATCTTTATAATAAAACCAAGTTTTATTCCAATCTTTTGAATGACTCAGCACTTGAATAGATGGAAAGGTTATATCCCGGCGCCTCTGAATGGAGATCCCACCGAGTTCTAAGCTGGGACCGGCCTTCACTTCGGTCTGCCAATTCGCATAAAAGAATTTCCGGAAGAGGCCCACAGATGGCTCAGTTTGCAGATAGACCTCGTTGAGCACTTGGAAGTTCCATATGTTTGAGACGGAATTGGGGGAAAGGTCTTGAGGATGCATCTTGTAAAAGTGAAGGACATCCCAGAAGAATTTCAAGCCGGGGGGTACGAACCCGCGTTCAATGTGATCTGAGAAAACAACTACTTCGCCCTCCCGGGGAACGAGTTTCATCTCATTACCCGGAACCCACCAATGGATAACCTCTTTGGCCAGAAGGGTGCCCGCATGCACAAAATCCATCAGAAACTCGTCTGTGATGCAAGAGCCGACCCAATTGCATTAGTTGGATGCATGAGACATGGTGGCGGCTTAAACAACTACACAAGATAAGCAATGAGTGGTGGGTCAGGGAATGCCATACGTCTACAGGCAGTGACAATCTTAATATCTAAAGGTTAAGCCGCCAGGATCTGGCTGGTGAGAGTCGGAATACATGGCGGGTCAAGATTATGAAAGGACGAAGCAAAATTCGGCTAAGTGTGGAAAAACAAGTTTCACAAAATATCGCTAAGATTGCGGATCTACAAAACAAAGGAAAAGTTCCTTTTTCAGACCTAGAGACGAACTAGCAAAAGCAGAGAAAGTTTAAAAATGACAAGCGGATCTATGGTGAATTTGCGTGGCATTACTGTCAGTCTCCTACATAGTGGCACAGGGGGGACGAGATATCATCAAAGGTTCATGGGCTAAGTATGACCGGCATTGACAGAAGCTCAAGTTCTGACCAGTGGCGGCGGAGCTCTATGAAACCCTACTGAGGATGGCTACGGATCTATGGGAAGGAGGACTCACCGGAGACGGCACGGCAAACACGGAGAAAGCTCTGGAACGTACAAGTTGATGCAGAGGCCTTGTCGACTATGATGAGGAGACGACGCCGGAATGAGATGCGCGGAAGTGGAGGCGTCGAGAGGAAGGAGAGGAAGAGTGAGTGAGGAGGAAGGTAATTCCGCCCCTCACGGTCCTATTTAATAGGAAAAGGTGGAATAGGCGCGAAAATCCAAGCGTCCAAAATCATTTGACTGAGGTGGGTGCCTTCATTCCTGGTCATCCATTTAATAAGGGAAGATTCATTGCGTGCGTTAGAGGATCTTTTTTACAGATTTGATGGGACGTCATGACGGGTCATTATTTTCAGGGTGACTCGCCTAGGAGTAAGAAGAAGGCTGAAGTGGGCAAGCTCAAATCAACCCGGGGCCTAATGTTGGGGATATAACCCCACGGTGAGACCCGTCCTAAAGCCTCCGGATCACACCGGGCGGCTTGTATGCCAATTCAAGAGTGGGCCATGAAGACTTAAGCCCAAGACATTTGGCAGCTTGACAAGATGGGCAGGAGTGTGGCCTAGATAGAGAAGACCCGATCGAGTAAGCTGCCGTTCGAAGACAACTTGGTTAGGAAAGGCAAGATAAGATAGAGGTAGACTCGGACATGTAACGAGAGTCAGATACACTTGTATGACCCGTGGTCTTGACCTCCTATATAAAGGCCAGACCCGGGGAGACTTAGAGGTCAGGCTATCGAGAACTAGGTTAAGCAATAGCTCCCTTGTAATCGATACATCAAGCAATACAAACACAAGCATGACGTTGGCTGTTACCTCAGCTTGAGGGGCCGAACCTGGGTAAATTCGTGTCCTTCGTCCCAACCAACCCCATTCAGTCCATCATGTTAGCAATGGCCTCGAATCCAAGTCCGTTCACTCGGACATCTACCATGATAAAACCATGACGAAAGAGGCAGGATGTACGTGACTTATCCAGATGAGTAGAGGACCATGTTCGTGATCTTCGGAACTAGCGAGATAGTATTGTTGCATGTGCTTTTATCGTTTGCTTTTGACTGTAGCCGGACCCTGACTTAATATTGATGTTTGAACTCTTGTGTGGAATTGTAATTTAGTATGTGGTGAGTGTAAGCCAACTCATATACTCATCCCTTCTTGTATGTATGATGTAATGATGCTATACTTTTGAACGACGAGATGCACATCTATCCCTTGTCGAGGCCCCATGCCTTAATATGGATAAGCGCGCATATTGGGCATGACAATTGACCTCTTCAATCTCGCCTGAAAACCGAGCATTGTTATTAGTTCAAGCAGCGAGTCCACCCAGAAGAACCGGTGGATGTGTCTCTTTCTAGTTCGTTGCGATCTTAGCCGTTAATCTCGCCTAGAGACCTTGAGCCGGTCAAAGGAGTTGATGGTCACTCTTGTTAGAGACCCTGCACTGGTATGAGTTCAAGCATTGAGTCCGGCCAGGAAGAACCATCATATGAGTTTTTGAAAACAAAAAGCAAGAAAAGCAAGAATATTACACATTGCATCATACATTAAATCATACATTACATCATGCATTGCATCATACATACATATCATGCCGGTCTTCCAAACCGGGTCAGAGTAAGATTAAGAAAGAAGAAGCAAGGCTGCAAAAGATTTTAACATCTCCAAGTTGTGCTTTTTCAAGCTTCCCATACAACAATCCAGAATATATTCTGTCTTGTTTACTTTTGCAGGTTTTATCTTCTAAGATGAACTGGTGTTAAGTATGGTGAAAGACATTGTGAGAAGAATGGAAGGCAGATCAAAAGAGCATAAGATAATTCTAAAGTCATGTGTGCACTATGGCATGGCTGGGGCAATCAAGTTCTGCTACGCCTATTACAAAGCTCTCCAGGAGCTCAAAAGATGAAGGACTTAATGTTTTTCGTACACTTCCAAATCTTAGTGGCACAGCAGGCCGGGTTACATTCAATCAAGAACAACAAGGTTTTAACTCGCGGGCGGGTCATCCTGCGCTGGGTCTTCGCGCTCTTCGATCTGAAGATTATCCACATCCTAGGTGCAGTTTAATAAGCCTTCGAACTGAGCTTCGTCTAGTAGAGGAGACAGATGCAATTAAGGGGAAAAGAGCGGCTTATGCGGTGCAGGGATCAAGTCCCTGGCTTCCAAGGTTGGGCAGCACAACCGTTCATTACTGGCATCATAAGCCACCTGATAGGGGGGTAGATCCATCTTGTCGACAAGGGTGGAGGCCGGTATTCTGGAGGGCCTTATGCAGTTGGCGTAGTCAGCTTCAGTTAATTTTGAGTCATCATCCTTTTTGGAGGGGAAGCCACTCATCATTTCTTCGGCAGTTACCTCAGGAGCAAAGGCCAGGGACCGGCTTAGCGCAGCTATTGCCCCATTCCTAATGGCTGATCGCCTCATTTCTTCAATCTGCTTGGACAAAGTGGATAAGACCTCTATGACCCCCTTCATGTATTTGGGAACATATTTGGCAGTCATCATGACTTTGATGGTATAGAGGGCTCCACTTTATATTTTCTCAGTCACGGTATGCACTGCCTTCAACTTCATCAAACTATCAGAAGATAGCTGGTAGCTTCTCTCGCCTGCAAAGAAAGGTCCAAAGTGATAAGCCGCCTGACAGATATTTTTGATTCAACAAGGAAATTTTCTAAGCCGTACATACTTACCAAAGATAGCAGCAGTCATCTTGGATATATGGCCTTAAGAGTTTTCAATTCTTCTGCTATAAGCTTAAGCTACTCCTCGGTGTAGTTTGTGCGCTTTGACAGGGCGGCTTGTTCAGACTCGACAATCTCTTTATACGTGGCAAAGTAACCTAGGAACTTCTCAAGTTTTTCAACAGGCACCCATAATTTCTCTTGTGCTGTGGCTCGAGCAGTCTGTTGGGTGGTAAGATATTCCCTTAAGTCGGCCCGCTTAGACTCGACTACATCTAATGCCTCTTGCATTGTGCAAGTAATGGATTATAAACGATTAAGTTGCCAGGATGAAGCAATAATGAAGCTATTCTGATACAAGTCCCAAGGAGGTTGCAAGCAATATACTCGGCACTTGGGGGCTAATGTCTGTGTTTTCTGTCCAAGTCTACATGGAAATTCTGGCTCATCATTTTCATAATGACCCGGACATGGGGGCTACACCCGGCGGGCTTATTAAAACATGAAAATTCTGGCTCATGATTCTCATAATGACCCAGACATGGGGGCTACACTTGGATCTAATTTTCAAGTAAGTAACAGCTTATGTGTGTATTAACCCTTTACATGGGGGCTACAGTCTAAGTTTTTCAGTATGACAAGATTTGGAAGACCTGGGCCATTATTTGCAATATTAAGCCGGCCCTTGGGGGCTACATAAGGGTATAAAGAAAAAAGCAAGAGAAGAAGGGTACCTCATATTTTTTCTTCATTAATACAACATGCTTGGATTCGATGTTGTGGCTGGCAGAAAGGTGATTCAAGTAACCAGCATGCAGATCATCCGCAGTCATTTTCTCTAACACAGGAAATCCGAAATCAAGCTTCTCTGGAGAACAAATGTCAATCTCTCTGGCGTCTTTTGTCAATACATGAGGTGTAGGATATTGGTAACCCGTCCCAATGATGGTAACTTCGGGATGAGACAGATCTTCGACGGCTGTTCAAGGACTGGGCAACTTAGGGTCAGCCGTCGGACTCTCAAGAGTCGTCATACGATGATCTTCCGGCTCAAAAGGTGGAGGAGTGCGGCCAGGTCCATCCTTATTAACATCAGAAGGTTCAGCATGAGTAGAAGAGTTTGGTTCAGCATTCTCCGGCTTTTCGGCGGTAGGAGGAACGGTAGACCCGCCTATCTTCCTTCGCTTTGCTTGAGCCGTGGAAGTGACAAGAGTCATTATGTGGTACAAGGACGATACAGACAATATACACATTGGAAGGTAAAAGACATACTCTGGTTTGATCTTCATAGGAGGAAGCTTGGACATAGTTTAGTCACAGGATGAAGGGGCTGACTCCTATAAAATTGAGACAATAAAACACAAGACTAAGGTGATAGTACAGGAATATCAGGCGGATATTGGACTTGGTTAAAAGAGCACCTCAGTTGGTTGTTTCTATGGAGCCGGAGAGTTTGGTAAGCCGACCATAAGATCTTCCGAACCGGTGCTCCGGGTCTGACATCAAGAGTCGAATTGTTGCTTTTTCCAAGGAAATTCGGGATCTAAGTAAGCAAGAGGATGCGAACACGGAACTTTTTAGACGACTCGCCGTATTTTCTCTTGTGGTAAGACCTCTGAGTCAGAGGAGATGTAAGTAACCTCGGGGGCGTTAGCGTACTCATTTCCGTCTCCTCCCGTGTACAAACATCATCAATAAGTTGTATAAATAGACAGCCAAGGGAATCAAGTTTCTACCTTTGAATCGTTCAGTTCAAGCAGTTCTTGAGACAAAGTTTTCTTCTTATGGCCACGGGCTTTCACCACCTGAGACTTCTTCTTCACGTGGGGAGTATACTTTTTCTTCCAGAAGCTAGAACCGGCCTGTATGAAGAGTAGCCAAAAGAGTTAAAGGTGCCCGGTACAAGGTGAAGACAAGAACAAGAGTTTTGAAAGAAAGTCGTTCTTACATCCAGAGCTGGGTTTGTGATGCGGAAGGGTTTTAAGCCGGTTGTATTGCAAGCCTCCTGGGTTTCACGGAGAAGTGATTTGACAGTAAAGTTAACGTTTTCTTCTTTCCAAGGGGTGTGGTTGAAACGGAGAGGATCATTCATGTTGCCTATATATTGTACATAAGTCGGTCACGCCAGCTTAGTGGCAAGATTTTCCATGAGACCCAGCAGCGGGTTAAATCGACTCCAGTTAAGCCGATCACAAGAAGGGCCTTGATTTTTGCAAAAGCGGAGCATCTTCGCTTGTCTTGCGGCGGATATCCGGTACGGATGTTCAGTGGAAGTGCAGAGGCGGGTAGGGAGATAACCCGACAGCGGATATTCTCCTTCTGGAGAGGTGCCCTTGCAGTAAAACCAAGTTCTGTTCCAATCTTTGGGGTGGCTTGGCAAAAGGGCAGCTGGATAGTGTAGATTTCTCCGTCTCTAGATGGAGACGCCGCCGAGGTCCAAGCTTGGTCCAGCCGCCACTTCGGTTTGGCGTTTGACATAGAAGAAGTCACGGAAGAGGTCGACAGACGGCTCTTCTTGCAGATAAACTTCACACGGGACATGGAAATTGCACATGTTGGTGACAGAGTTTGGGGCAATGTCTTGATGGTGAAGCCCGAAAAAGTGGAGGACGTCTCGGAAGAATTTTGACCCTGGCGCGCTGAAACCGTGGAGAAGGTGATTAGTGAATATGACAACCTCCCCCACCTTAGGGGTGGGTCTCTGCTCTGTCCCAGGAACCTGCTACTGAATCACATCCTGAGCCAACAATGAGCCCGTCTCTACGAACTCAAGCAGGAATTGCTCGGTACTCCAGACCCGACCCAATCACAGGGTGAGGGTGCTCGTGACATTGTGGCGGGTCAAACTATGAGAAAGTGCAAGGTATGGTGCATTAGGAAAGCTAAAAAATCAAAACAGCTACGGTCAGCATGATGGACGAAAGCTAAGCTGCCCACATGTTTTATCAGAGAGTCGGCAAGGTAACGGCGGGTTAAGTTATCAGGTTGATGCAAGAAATATTACTAAGTGTGAAAAACAGGTTTCACATGGTATTACCATGGCCACAAGATCTACAGGCGAGGAAAATTTAAGTATAATTAAAACCTAGAAGAGGAGTTGTGGAAGAACAGGCAGGTGGGCACACAGAAAAGAGCGGGATGCAGATCTGGGATCAGCGAATATTAACTCCGTATGGATAGCCATGATGGATTAACAATGTTGCGAGATTAACGAGACTATTTATCAGTCTACATTATGAAGAACGATCTGATGAATAACGAATAATGCTAATGGAAATCTGATGAACTTAGAGGGGTTCAAGCGAAGTGATTACAGATTTGACAAAGGCGAAACTCTGGAGTAACTCAGGTTGATGCTGCGGCAGGCGTTGAGGACGGCGGCAAGATCCAGTCGACGGGGTGGAGCTTTGGAAGCACCAACATCGGGAGGAGGGAGAAGGCTAGGGGCGACGGAGAAAAAGAATAAGACCCCAATCTCAGAGATGGGATGGCAAACAGTGCGCGCGGGAATTAAGGAGGCGAAATGATGATTGACCGAAGGGGATGCCTCGATTTTTGGCCCGATTGTTTAATGGGAAGATCCATTGCGAACGTCATAGAATCTTTTCAGGATATCCATAGGTGACGTCATGGCCGGTTATGAACTCCCTTCTTTCAGGTGACAAGGCCATGAGATTTGCCGCTAAATGAAATGGAAGATTGACATGGACAGGCTCAAATCAATCTGGGGCCAAATGTTGGGGATATGACCCCATGGTAAGGCCTGCCTAGGAAGGGTCGGGTCATACCTGGCGGCTCGCTATCACGTGGGCCAAAAGAGGAAGGCTAGGCCGCGTGGCGGCTTACAAGATGGGCTAAGACGGAAGCCTAGAGACAGAAGACGGTGTAAGACCCGGGCGGGATAGCCACTTGGAGAAGGCTTGCACAAGGAGGCAATGCGGCTTAGAGATAGGACCAGATAGGTGGTAAGAGTCAGTTTGGGACTCATGTAACCCAGGGCATTGACCTCCTATATAAAGGCAAGACACGGGGACGGCTTAGATAGAAACCAATCAATAGAGAGCTAGGTCAAGCGAATACGCTCCCTTGTAATCGATACTCCAATCAATACACACAAAGCATTACATAGGCTTTTACCTCTTCTCGAGGGGCCGAACCTGGGTAAACCCCTGTCTTTCGTCCCGATCAACACCTTTGAGTCCACTGCCTTAGCGATGGCCTCGAACCTAAGTCTTCGGACATCTGCCATGACAAAAGCATGACAGGTATGTCTCCGTATAAAATGGTTTATGGTAAAGCATGTCACTTACCTCTAGAACTAGAGCATAAAGCTTATTGGGCAATCAAAGAGCTCAATTATGATTTCAAACTTGCTGATGATAAGAGGTTATTTGACATTAACTCACTTGATGAATGGAGAACCCAAGCCTATGAGAATGCCAAGTTATTTAAATTAAAGTTAAGAGATGGCATGATAAAAGGATACAAAGGCGTGAATTCAATGTAGGTGACCATGTCTTGCTATACAATTCTCGTTTAAGATTTTTTGCAGGAAAACCTCTCTCTAAATGGGAAGGGCCTTACATTGTCGAGGAAGTATATCGTTCCGGTGCCATCAAGATCAACAATGCCGAAGTCACAAATCCAAAGGTGGTAAACGGGCAAAGAATCAAATATTATATCTCAGGCACTCCCATAAATGTTGAAACCAGTATTATCAATACCATACCTTCGGAGGAGTACATTAGGGAGACATACCGGAATGTTTTAGACCCCGAAAAGGAATAGGTATGTGGTACGATAACTAAACCGACTCCAAAACTTTCCTAGTAGCAATTATTCTCAGTTTTGGATTACTTAATAAATTAGGAAAATTTAAAGCAGTCTCAAAAGTGCACGAGGAGGTGACAAGCCTGCAGGGCATGGCCTACCCCCTGCTCGCGCCCTTGTAGCTTGTGGCCATCCCGTGCACCCCTCGGACTCCGTTTTCTTGTGGTACACTCCATTGGGTTGGTAAAAATTCATTATATAATCTCCCAAAGGTTTCGACCATCGTACCATACAAAAAACCTCTTCTCGTTTGTTGTCGTTTTCTGGACAGATTTAGATCACCATGACGTCCCCAAGTGCTTCGAAGGACAAGTTCTTCGAGAAGGTCACCAACCCCTATCTTGCGGAGGTGCTACAACATCCTCAAACCATTGAGATGCGTGAGGGGTGCTGCACACCCATGATTTTGAGGGGCCAAAGAATACCGGACGCATGGAGACAAGGCTCGAAGCAATGGAGCAGCAAGTCTTCAAGTGCCAAGGGATGGTGGAATGTGGACTCAATGCCAATCATATGATGATCACTGAGTTTACCCCAAAACACAAGTTGGACGCCAAGGACATCGAGGAATACATCTTCAATCTTTATGAGAAAATCGATCATCTCCAAGCCCAGATCTATGACCTCTAAAACCAAAACCGTTAGTATGAATACAGATTTAAGAGAATGAGTTTGACTGTAGATTTGAGGATTCCGAAGACATGTTCATCTTTTTACGATGGTGAGCCCATGCCTTGGAAGACGGAGGACAAGCTTCCAAGCTCATCAAAAACTCCACCACCATCACCTCCGAAGAAGGACATCTAAACACATGGGTATGGGCACTCCCCTTGGCTTGTGCCCAGCTTGGGGGAGGTACCACCATATTGTATCACCATCACGTCTTTTTACTTTTCTTGTTTTTCCTAGTTCGATCCATTTGGTTATATCTTCAGCTAGTCGAATAAAGTTTTTAGTGTGGTCTAGCTTTGAGTTTTGCTTTATGTTCCCCTTATGTAAGTGAGTCTGAGAGTTATATAGTAGAAAGTAGTTTTGATGTGAGGATTTTGCTTGTTTCTATGATCTTGAGAAGAATAAAATAAAAAAATGTGGTAATAAAAGGAGAATAGAATAAAACCTAAGAGTATATATGATGATCTTATGGGGAGTGATGACTTCACATATAAGAAGTATGTCGATTGAAATTTGTTGGGAGTTGACAAACATAGCGCTTGGTCATTGGTGCAATTAATAGGAAGTAATAAAGAAAGAGAGGTTCACATATAAATATATTATCTTGGACATCTTTTATGATTTCAAGGCGTCATTAAAATATTGTATATTAAGAAGTTGATGTTGGACAATTAAGACAAAATAATGGGTTATGTTTGCCTATTTCCGAATAGAAGTTATATGCTTATAGATCCTCCAACATCTAGTGCTTGCTTCCACCTTGTACTAGCCAAAACTTCCGCAGCAATTAGAGATACTACTTGTGCATCCAAACACCCTCAACCCAGTCTTGCTATGAGAGTCCACAATGCCTACCTATGGATTGAGTAAGATCCTTCAAGTAAGTTGTCATCGGTGCAAAAAGCAATAAGAATTGATCCTAAATATGTATGATCTTTTATTGTAAGGGAAAATAAGCATTGTATGAACTTGTGATAGTGAAGCAATAAAACCGACGGACTGCATAGTAAAGGTTGCTATCACAAAGGGCAATACAACGTGGTGTGCCTTTGCATTAAGCGTTTGCACATCCAAAAACAAAAAGCGCATGACAACTCTGCTTCCCTCTGCTAAGAGCCTATCTATTACTTTTACTTCTTAAGCACTTACCTTTATGCAAGAGTCGTGGTCATCTCCACCATTTCCTATATTTTGCCTTTTTTTCTTGGCCAGCATTATGTGTAGGGGAATGATATAGACACATATATCCACTCGTATGTGGGTGACCATGAGTTTTTTATATTGACATTACCCACGAGGTAAATAGTTGGCGGGCAAAACTATAAGCCCCTACCTTTCTCTATGTCCAATTGAAGCTTTGACCTCATGAGTACCGCATGAATGTTAGCAATTATGAAAGACTAAAATATGATTGAGTATGTGTATTTCCTTTACAAAGCTCTTATATTGGCTCATTTTGACGTTATGATAAATTGCAAATTGCTTCAATGACTGAGAGCATAGTTTGTTGGTTCTCAATAGAGTTCTTGGTTCATACTTTATCCTGTGAATGAATTGATACTCTATTATAAGAAATTACATATCAATAAGTATTGTTGTTCTAAGGATTATCATGATGCCCTCATGTACGTATTTCATTTTATAGACACCTCTATCTCTAAACTTGTGGACATATTTATCGATCTCGGCTTTCACTTGAGGACAAGCGAGGTCTGAGCTTGGGGGAGTTGATATGTCCATTTTGCATCACACTTTATATTGATATTTATTGCATTATGGGTTGTTATTACACGTTATGGTACAATACTTATGCCTTTTCTATTTACATGGTTTACATGAAGAGGGAGAATGCCGATAGCTGGAATTCTAGACTGGAAAAGGAGAAAATTTGACAGACCTGCACAAGTCCAAAAGTCCTGAAAAGTTACGAAGAATTATTTTGGAATATATAAAAAATATTGGGCGAAACAAATACCACAGGGGACCCATCAGCAGGTCACAAGCCATCCAGGCGCGGCCTACCCCCCTCGCCGTGCCTAGATGTCTTGTGGGACCCCTAGCTGGTTTCCGGTGCCTATTTTCTGCTATATGGAGGGTTTTGACATGGACAAAATTAAGAGAGAGCTTTCGGGATGAAGCACCGCCGTCTCGAGGCAGAACTTGGGCAGAACCAATCTAGAGCTCCGGCGGAGGTGTTCTGCCAGGGAAACTTCCCTCCCGGAGGTGGAAATCAAAGCCATCGTCATCACCAACGATCCTCTCATCGAGAGGGGGTCAATAACCATCACATCTTCACCAATACCATCTCCTCTCCAACCCCTAGTTCATCTCTTGTATCTGATCTTTGACTCAAACCTCAGATTGGTACATGTAGGTTGCTAGTAGTGTTGATTACTCCTTGTAGTTGATGCTACTTGGTTTACTTGGTGGAAGATCATATGTTCAGATCCTTAATGATAATTAATACTCCTATGATCATGAACATGAATATGCTTTCTGAGTATTTACGTTTGTTCCTAAGGACGTGGGATAAGTCTCGTTATAAGTAATCATGTGAATTTGGTATGCGTTCAATATTTTGATGAGATGTATGTTGTCTGTCCTGTAGTGATGTTACGTGAACGTCGACTACATAGCACTTCACCATTATTTGGGCCTAGGGGAAGGCATTGTGAACTAATAAGTAGATGAATGGTTGCTAGAGTGACATAAGCTTAAACCCTAGTTTATGTGTTGCTTCGTAAGGGGGGGATTTGGATCTATATGTTTCATGCTATGGTTATATTTATCTTAACACTTATTTCGTAGTTGCAGATGCTTGCGAGAGAGGTTAATCATAAGTGGGAGGTATGTCCAAGTGAGGGTAGCGCCCAAGCACTGGTCCACCCACATATCAAATTACCAAAGTAATGAACGTGAATTAAATGAGCATGATGAAAACTAGCTTGACTAAAATTCTCATGTGTCCTCGGGAGCGCTTCACTTTATATAAGAGTTTTTCCAGGCCTGTCCTTTACTACAAAAAGGATTGGGCTACCTTGCTGCATCTTTGCTACACTTCTTACCTGTTACCTGTTACAAATTACCTTATCACAAAACTATCTGTTACTGATAATTTCGGTTCTTGCAGATAATACCTGACTGAAAACCCCTTTTCATTTCCTTCTACTCCTCATTGGGTTCAACACTCTTACTTATTGAAAGGACTAAGATAGATCGCCTATACTTGTGGGTCATCAAACGATGCCCTTGTGATCATCCTGCCAAACCACGGATGGCTTAAAGAGCCGTTACAGGAAAGGTTTTTTGGGACAGGGTCACGCTTAGCCCCCATGCGGGCCAGTACGTCGGTGGCTTGGTTGTTGTCGCGAGCGACATGGTGAAATTCCAGCCCCTCGAACCGTGCGGAGATCATTAGGACATCATTTCTTTATGCCGCCATCTTCAGGTTTTTGGCATCGAATTTGCCGTTGATTTGGTAGATGGCCAAGTTGGAGTCTCCCCATACCTCCAGCCATCGTATACCCATTGATACTGCCATCCGAAGACCATGCAAGAGTGCTTCATATTCGGCTACATTGTTGGAATCGGCATACATTATATGCAACACATATCGACCGTTGTTTCCTCTAGGGGATGTGAGGATAACTCCAGCCCCTAGTCCGGCCAAAGTTTTGGAATCGAAGTACATCGTCCAATGGGAGTATGTACTATATTCCCTGGGCAGCTCGGCCTCTGTCCACTCGGCTAGGAAACCTGCCATCACCTGAGATTTTATGGATCATTGTGGCTTGTAGGTAATTTCAAAGGGAACGAGCTCGATAGCCCACTTGGTAATGCGCCCGGTGGCATCCCTGTTATTGATTATATTGTTCAGGGTTACTTCGGATGCCACCATAACCGAACACTCTTGGAAATAGTGTCTGAGTTTCTGTGATGCCATAAACACTGTATAGGCTATCTTTTGGTAGTGCGGGTATCTGGACTTGCACCGTGTTAGTACTTATGACACGTAATAGACCGGCTTCTGTGTCCGGAATTTTTGTCCCTCCACCTCTCGTTCGACGACGAGCACTGCTCTAACGACATGGTTGGTAGCCGATATGTATAATAACATGGGTTCACTAGCGCTTGGTGCTGTGAGTATGGGATTGTTTGCCAGCAGTGTTTTAATTTCTTCTAACGCAGCCACTGCTTTGTTGATCCACTCGGAATTGTTGGTCCGTTTTAGCAGCCTATAGAGCGGTAAAGCCTTTTCTCGGTGACGGGAGATAAAGCGGTGAAGCGCCGCTACGCAACCAGCCAACACCTGGACATGCTTTAGCTCTATGGGACTTGCAAGTTCTGATAGAGCACGGATCTTAGCCAGATTCGCTTCTATTCCTCTATAGGAGATGATGAATCCGAGCAGTTTACCAGCAGGAACTCTGAATACACATTTCTCCAGATTGAGTCATATGTCATACTCGCGTAGGCTGGCAAAGGTTTGCCATAGGTTGTCAATCAATTGGCTGCGTGTTTGGTTTTGATTATCACGTCGTCCACGTATGCCCCGACTGGTTTACCAACTTGTTTTGGGAGACAGGTCTGGATCATGCGCATGTACATAGCCCCAGCATTTTTTTAGCTCAAAGGGCATCGTCTTGAAGCATAATGGCCCATGCGGGGTGATGAATGTGGTTGCAACTTAATCGGATTCCTTCACTTTAATTTGATGGTATCCGGAATAAGCGTGGAGGAAACACGATGAGTCATGTCTCGTTGTGGCGTCAATAATCTGGTCTATGCACAATAAGGGGAAAGGGTCCTTAGGGAAGGCCTTGTTGAGGTCTTTATAATCGATGCACAGTCGCCAGGATTTGTATTTCTTTGGTACCATCACCAGGTTTGCCAACCATTCGGGGTGCTTAATCTCCCAAATGAATCCGGCCTCTAGCAGTTTAGCTAATTCTTCACCCAAAGCTTGTTGTTTGGGCTTGGAAAAGCAGCACAGAGTCTGCTTAACGGGCTTGAAGCCCGCAATGACATTCAGACTATGTTCTGCTGGCCGTCGTGGGATTCCGGGTATATCATAAGGATGCCACGCGAAGATGTCCGAGTTTTCCCGTAAAAATGTCCGTAGTGCTTCGTCCACTATGAGATTGAGCTGATGTCCGATCGAAACTATCTTGTTGGGGTCCGTCGGGTGCACCTGAAATTTAACGATTTCCTCTGCAGGTTTAAAGGACGTGGGTTTGGGCCTTTTGCTAAGGATCACATCATCCTTGTCAATTGTTGACCGAAGTGCGGTCAGTTCTTCTACAGCGAAGGTCTCAGCTAGTGCCTTGAGGGCGAGCGTTGTTGTTTTGTTTTCGACCCGAAGGGCTATATTCGCATCAGTGGCGATTGTGATTACTCCGTTTGGTCCTAGCATCTTGAGTTTCATATACCCGTAATGTGGTATAGCCTGGAATTTTTTGAAGGCGTCATGTCCCAATAGGGCGTGGTAGCCATTGGGGAAGGGCACGATATGGAAGAGGAGTTCTTCGGATCGATAGTTTTCGGGTGTGTCGAACACTATGTCCAGGACGATACATTCTAAACAACGCGCCTCTTTCGCCGGAATGATTCCCCAGAAAGTAATGTTGCTATGCTCGATACGAGATCGGTCGAACTACATTTTTTCCAGGGTACCTTGGTAGATCAGGTATAAACCACTGTCGCCTTCCATTAGCACCTTGTGTAACATGTAGCCATCTATGATGGGGTTCGGGACAAGTGCGGCCGGTGAATGACCAAGAAGAATCGCTGGTCGGTTAGTATCCCCGAAAGTAATGGGTATGTCTGCCCATGTACTTGTTGCTGCCACATGATAGACCTGTTCGAGGTCTTTAAGAGATCTTTTCCTCCTGTTCCTTGAGGGTAACGCTGTATTCGGGTGGCGATGCGGATCGCCTATTAGGCGGTAGCACCATAAGAATGGCTTCACCACTTTTTGCGACCTGCCTAACGACCCAACAAGCTATAAGGCTGTGAGTCGGGCTTGTGTTCAACAATACGAAATATATTGGGCATGGTTTGTCCAATAGTCCGTCAAGGACAGTATTGACCCCTGTAAGGGGCCTGTTTCTCTTTTCGGCGGGTTCGAATCTGGTTGGCCGCTTCGGAGGTATCCTCATTTTCTGATCTCCTCTAGGATAGTAGGTGAAGGTTGGTTCTGAAAATAGCCATTCGGCTTGCCAAGTGCTCTCCATGGCACAATACTTTTGTACCAAGTCCGACGGCTCGGCGAAATCACGAATGTGTTGATGAGCCAGGGCGTTGAGGATCCCTTTGTCATGGCAGTTGTGATTGAAGGTTGCTATTATCTCCTGTTCACTAAGGCCCCGTAATTTATTTCTAGCATGGAGGAGTCTAGCCCAATAATGATGAACCGACTCTCCTGGTAACTGCTTAACGTCCCGTAAGACCGAAGACTTGGGCTCTCCCGTGATGCTTGAGTGATCGGCTTGGGTGGTGGGTGGGAAATTTTTTCACTCCACGCCACGTTGTGAGTTCATAATCAAGGACTTCGAATTATATGCTAGATCAAGGACCGTTACCGGTCTGTCTCCGGAGCGAACTCTGATGTCTGGGTTGCAAGGGAGGTCTTGGTGATCAGAGACTAGGGTATAAACCATTTTTAATTCTGGTCGCTAGGGGGACGAGCCCTCAGTCGGACACTTGACGGTGGCGACTAGGTGGGTGCCTGTGAGGATGCGAATCTCCCATCATCGGGTTTAAGCACGAGCCGGTCATAGACTGGAACCTGGTCATTAGACATACGCATGGTCTCGATCCGATCGAATAGCTTGTTTAGAAACGAGGCGATGGTAGGATGCGTGTTGCTGAAGCGACTGGAGTTGATATGCGGCGTCGCAGTTTCGGAACTGCACGAAAGCGGATCCGGGTCCTGTTTAGCCGTGGTGCATCCGGTCATGATGGCCGGATTGGGCGTTTTCTAGAGAGCCTGAGGGTGACAACTTCATCAGAAGCGAGGCCCAATGTCTTTGGCGTCGAGGTGTCGAGGTCTGTGAGCTCCTTCATAAGAGTTGAGGGTTGTATCAAGACGAGTTCTCCCCATGAATCAGTGACAAACTCTAGGGTTCTGAACTTGATTCCTTGATCAAGGGAAAAGTTTCCGACATGGCCGAGGTGGCCGATCGGGTTGGCATGCGACAAGATGTCGCCTCTTGTGAGAATCAGATCAGGGGTGAGAAACCCTGGCTACTGGCCTTTTTCTTGTCACTAGGCAAGCCATCGATTAATTTGGCAATCACAGCAGGACTCTCAATGAAAGCACCAATGTCGCTGTCAAAACCGGAAGATCTCGGGTAGGGGGTCCTGAGCTGTGTGACTAGAATCGATGGTAACAGGAGACGAAGGAGAGGATGTTTACCCAGATTTGGTCCCTCCTATCGAGGTAATAACCAACGTCCTGCTTGATTGTATTGATGATATGCGGGTTACAGAGTTGATCTACCTCAAGATCGAATAGCTAAACCCTAGATGAGTTGTTCTCTACCCTACAACCTAAAACCCTCCGTCTTATATAGACGCAAAGGGTACCTAGGGTTTACACATGGTCATTTGCTCATCGAAGAAAAAACATGCCTATCTACTGTCAACAACTTGGAGGACATGCCATGGCTCCTTGAAGATTCCACCCTGGCGACGGGGCCTTTGATCATCTAATGCTCATCTAGAGGCCCACATAGTCCGACCCATGAGCAACAGGTCGGCAATCCGAGGACCCCTTGAACTAGGACTCCCTCAGTAGCAACCGGACTGGCCTCCAATGCCGAGGTATTTATTTTTCTCTGCATGCCATGCCACCAGAATCTTGCTTTGTGGTCTTGGTAAATCTTGGTTCCTCCAGGGTGGATGTAATACGGAGTGTCGTGGGCTTCTTGCAAGATCAAATTCTTGAGATCAACCTTGTTGAGTACGCAGATGCGCTTCCCAAAACATACAACTCCTTGTTAATACACTGAGAATCCTGGGGCTTTGCCTGCCCTTATCTTCCTTTTGATGCCTTCAATATTGTCGTGTCTCTTCTGATCTTCCTTAATATCATCCATCAAGGTAGGCTTTTCATCGAGGTTGTCTTGGAATCCAGGTGCAAGTAGTTCCAAGCCAAAGCTTTCAAGTTCTTAATACAAGGCGGGTAGCCTTGCCTTAATCATAGCATTCAAGGAACAAGCCTTTCTACTCAAGGCGCCAGCTACCACGTTAGCCTTTCCAGGGTGGTGTTAAACACTGAGGTCGTAATGCTTGATCAACTCCCCCCATCTTCATTGCATCATGTTCCATTCCCTTTGAGTGAAAATATACTTCGATCGCTTGTGGTCTATGTATATATCACATTGCTTTCCCATAAGGTAATATTGCCATGTCTTCCAGGCATGAACCACAACTGCCAACTCAAGGTCATGAGTAGCATAGTTCTCTTCGTGATGACGTAACTGTCTAGAAAGATATGCTAGAACTCTGCCTTCTTGCATTACAACACCACCAAGACCGGTTCTCGATGCATCACAATATATCACAATGTCCTTGTGAATATTGGGGGTGGCTAAAACTAGCGTCATTGTCAATCTCTTCTTGTGCTCTTTGAAGATTTCTTTGCACTTTGGCGTCCACTCGAACTTCTTGTCCTTCTTCAAAACTTGGGTCATGGGTCAGGCAACGCTCGAGAATCCTTCGACAAACTTACAGTAATATCCTGCGAGTCCGAGGAAGCTTTTGACCTCCTTCACATTGTTTCAGGATTTCCATTCAGTCATAGCTTCGGTCTTGGCAGGATCCCCTAACAATCCTTCTGTAGTCAACACATGACCTAGGAATCAAACTTCATGGAGCCAGAATTCACACTTGCTGAACTTGGCATAAATCTGGTGCTCTCTAACCTTGTCTAGGACCAATCTCAAGTGTTGCTCATGCTCTTCTTCAGACATGGAGAAAAACGACTATGTCATCAATGAAGATGATAACAAATTTGTCCAAGTACTCCATGAAAACTTTGTTCATGAGGTACATGAAGTAGGATGGGGCATTGGTCAGTCCAAATGACATTACCGTGTACTCATACAGGCCATACCGGGTTACAAATGTCGTCTTCGAGATGTCTTGGGGTCTGATCTTCAACTGGTAGTACCCAGACCTAAGGTCGATCTTGGAAAAGACCTTAACTCCATTTAGCTGATCGAATAGGTCTTCAGTCTTGGCGAGTGAGTACTTGTTCTTTATTGTGACCTCATTGAGAGAACGATAATCGACATAGAGCCGGATAGTTCCATCACTTTCTGACACAAATAGAACAGGTGATCCCCAAGGAGAGTCACTAGGGAGAATAAATCCTTTCCTAAGCTGCTCTACCAGTTGCTTCTTCAACTTAGCCAATTCTTACGATCCCATTCTATAGGGCTCCTTATAGATGGGTCCTGCTCTGGGCATTAGCTCAATGATGAATTTAATATCGCGGTCAGGGGGCATTCCAGACAGCTCAACAAGAAATACATCTGGGTATTCACATACCAATGGCACTTGATCTAACTCAATCCCTAACAGACAGTTAACTTGAAGGGCTTGAGCGGAGACAGTGTTGGGAACATACTTGACTACCATTCCTTGGCGATTGGTCATGGCAATAGTCCTCTTGGCATAGTCTAACATGCCTTGGTGCTTGGTTAACCAGTCCAATCCGAGGATCACATCCAAGACTTGGGACTTCAGGATGATAAGGGCCGCTAGGATGTCTACCCTGTTGATGTTAATCTAAACTTCTTTACAACCTATCCTAAACTTCAAATTGATTTCGGGGTTTCTATCAACATATGACTACCCAGGGGTGTAGGTTTCATACCACTAAATCTCTAGTGCAAACTTTTTGGTAACAAAATAATTTGAAGCTCCACAATCAAACAGTATGCTTGCCAGGGTTGATTTAATGAGGAATGTACCCAGTATGACGTCTGGGTCTTCCTGACCTTCCTCTACAATGATGTGATTCACTCGACCCTTTCCATCGTTGGCCTGGTTGTGGGGAGCTGGGTTCCTTGGTGGCCCTCCATGACCTTGACCTTGGTTGGGTGCATTGGGGTGTGTTGCATCTGGCTTCTTTTTGGGGCACTTCTTAGAGATACATTCAGGCTGACCACACCCAAAGCACGTGACTTGACCAACATTGTTGTTGTTGTTCCTGCTACCATTGTTGTTATTGGGGTTCTTGTAAGCTGGCATAGGATTGGCATATTGCTGAGGCTGGTAGTTCGGACGAGGTGTAGGACGTCTAGCTTACTGTGGCTGATAGGTCGGCTGGGTTGGGGCTGGCTCCCAAGGGCAAGGCTTCTGGTTGCTGGAACTACCCTTCATGATCATCACGCGCTTGCAAGTGTCATCCATGGCACGACGCTTCTCTTAAAGCATGAGGGCCTTGTTCACCAGATCGAAGAAGGTCCGACAGCCGCAGATAGTGAGTTGGTACTGCAGGGTTTGTTGAAGTCCTTCCATGAAGCGTTCCATCTTAGAAGCCTCGGTGTTGACATCTTTAGGTGCATGCCTTGACAGCAAGTTGAATTTCTGCATGTACTCCTTAACATAGCCACTTCCTGGCCTGAATGCTCGAAATTCTCTATTCTTGATAGCCAGGATCCCAGATGGAATGTGGGCGGTGTGGAATCCTTCCTTGAAGATAGCCCATGTGATCACACTGTCACCTTGCATGACATTGAATCCATCCCACTAATCTCTAGTGGTACCTCCAAGGAAGTGAGAGGCATAGAGCACCTTCTCACGATCCTCGTTGTAATTGACTAGTTCAAGGTGGTCCTCGATGGTGCAGATCTAGTCATCGACATCCAGGGGTTTAGCAGTCCTAGTGAAGGTTAGTGGCGAATTCCTCATGAACTCAGATAGAGTGGAGTGGCCATTTCCGTTCCTGCCTTGCCGCTAGTTGTTAACAAGGACCTGAGCCATCTGCTGCATAGCAACAGTGTTGGCTTGGCGTTCCTCCCAGAGCACTTGGAGAAACTGAGCTATGGTCAAGTTTTCCGGTGGAGGCGGTGGCGGGGGAATGTCGCCTTTTGTCTGCTCCTGGTGTTCTCCAGCCTAAGCAATCCCACCAGTTCCCTGTTGCTGGCTGGAGTGGTCGGCTTCAGGGTTGGTGAAGGAGTTATTGCAGGTTGCGGTCACCATCTTGTTTGGAGCAGCCAAGTCAAATAACTGGGATAGACAAAAGGAAAAGAAATAAAGGAGAAAGCATGCCTAAGGGGGTTGGTATAGTGCAAGTGTGATCAAATAAAGGTCGAAAGACGAATACATATATTAAAATAAGATAGAAAATGGAGTCGCTTACAAGTTGCCTAACACAAAAGTGTGACTTGCATAAGAACACAAACAACAAAACAAACAACAAGCACACATGGTTTCATATGAACCATTACACGGTCTCGACTTCGCATGAGGGGTGCATGACTGATCCCAAGGTTGTCAGAATCGGGATTCTGTTATACGATTATACGACTTTATGATCCAAAGCAACCCCTCTGATTCTACGATTTTAGTTCATAGAATCTACATTTCTAAGATCCTGATGGTGAAGATTCTACGATTTGCGATCCTACCATCGGAGTTTTGATCCGATTCAAAATCAGGATTCTAACAATCTTGACCGATCCTACCCTAGGGGTTCTCGGAGTCAGGTGGTGGAGTGCTCAGTCTCGTAGTTGCGCTCCTCTGGGTCTTTCTCCTGATCGTCATACGTACGGGCATCGTCTCCGGTCGTGGGGGACGGAGAACGAGGAGGTCCGTCCTGACAATGCTTCATTGGTGTCTCGGTGAAGAGCGCATGGTACTCCCTTGACGATGGCGTGCGGGTGCATCTCTAGCTGAGGGTAAACCTCCTCTATAAGTGACAACTGATCATCGCTCGACGGATCCATCTTTCTTGATCCTATCTAGGTTCGTCTCGGCTTGACAAAGTAGCTCTCGGGTGTGGTGAAGTTCCTCGAGGAGCTTTATGGACTCCTTAATGAAGTCGTTAGCTAGACTATTGGTGGAGAGGCTGAAGTAGGTCTGGAATCTAAGTGGTGTCCCATCCTATTTGGAAAGAACCAACGTCCAACTCTTGCCAATATCATCCCTGCTGAAGGGTAGATAGTGAGTAGTTGTCTCGTAAGCCATCTTTGGGATGATGCCTCGAAGGTGGATGAGTGCCTTGCATGTAGCTGTCTCAACTGCGAGTGACAGGGTCTCCATTTGTGTCCCTCAAAGAACCAACTAGTTGGGGAGTCGTTTGCCTTCACAATCACATCAACGTGGTACTCCTTCATGATGGCATTGACCCAGTGTTCGTGGTAGAGGAAAACGGGTGGTCAGCGATACTGGCATTTCTCTAGGATATCCTCAAGGAGTAGGAGAAATCCGGATGCTATGTGGGCTTTGGGTAGGACGACCATCTACCAAGGTTTGAAGGGATCAGAGTCAGTAAGGGTTTGAAATAGACTTAGAATGGAAGAGAGGTATATAAACTATTGTGCTTAGCAACTAGGAATATATTTTGAAAAGGGGTTTATCCTAACTAACATCCATGCTAACTAAGGCTTGCTATAGTCAGGATGGTTCTGATACCAGCTCGGTGGGGAACCCAACACAAAAGTCGTGATGATCGAATGCACGTGTACATCGGTCCCAAATATCAATGCTCACTAAACACACAAAAGCTAAATAACAAGAGTCTTACATCCAAACTTCACATCTTACACAAAAAATACCATGAAGGTCAACTCTTACATAGATAGGTCGATAAAGGCCAAGTAACAAACATAAACTAGCAGCGGAAATCTTGATCAAAAAAGTAGACCCATGCCATCCGCCTTATAACTATAGGCAATCTGACTAGGAAGCATCCTAGTTTGCATGTTCTTCACCAACGAACTCTTCACCATATTCCTACACTTCCATGCCTGACCAATTAAATAACCAGTGGCAAGCCAATGAGTACTTTGAATGTACTCGCAAGAAACCCATGTTTTGGAACAAGGTATAACAATGCATGATATAGCACTTAGTAGGTAAGTTTGCAGAAAGCTAATTTTGAGTGCAATCACATGATCAATTAACTTGTGAAAGCATGCATCATGAGGTAGCAAGTATCCATGTAAATAGGTTATAGATATAAAGATGAACAGGGGTATGAATATGTCATGTTCAATCATCATGCCAAGTCATCAAACTTAGCTCAAACATCTTTTTTGTCATAAACACAAACACACACACCAAGTTGTAAACAACGGACATAGATCAAGAGAGGTCATCCAACTTTCCTTGGCCGTGGACATGGCTATTCAGAAAGTTTTACACTCTACAGAGGTTGCACACTTTACCCATGAGACTCGGGAAACTTCCATGTCAAGCCACGACTCATAGTATATTGCACACCTAAGGTAAGTACCCAAACATTTGCCTTTCCCTGACAATACTAACAAAGAGTTCACTCGCTGGTGCCATCCCTCATGATGTACATCACAAGTATCATTCACGAGGGCATGCAACTGTGTGCCCGCTGTCTATGAAAACAGCCCATGATTGTCCTTTCTGGCACGACCCTGTATCGAGAGTGACCACATCACTTCTGCCACTAGTAATGAGGGCTCTCTTCTAGTACCCATCAAGGTGATCAACAAAGCCTCATCTCATAAGGGGTATCGTGGTTGTACATGCAAGGTTGGAATAACAGTCCCAACTTATACCAATCCATTTTCGAAAACCACCCACTCAATTGCTTTGGTACACCACTTCTTTATCAAGCGTTTACGTAGCTCATCATGATCTCCCTTGGGCACTAGTGGCACCCGACGGGGATTTTGAAAAGCCTTTTAATACACCTTTGTTTCCATCGACATGCATATCCCCATCCAGTTGCGTAGTAACTACTTAGCAACCTAACTACTCCCACCCGCATAACCCTCATACAGAGGTAGGGTCGTGCACGATGCAAGTATCAACGGTAGAAGTATCGGAGGCATCCCACCAAAGTGGTCACCAAATCATTGTGATCAATATATCGAAAATAAAGTGCCATATATCATGCAACGAAAAATGGTTTCTTAACATGGTCAAAGAGGTGCTTCCCTGGATCAACAAAGTCATCGGGGTCTTCAAAGTCTTCGGGTCCAACTCCATCGTCAACAATGCAATCTATCGTCACGACAATAATGAAAATAATAAGAATCACAACAAAAAAATAGCACAAAACCCACCTCTAAAATTTTACCCTACTCTGTAAAATACATCATTCAAACTAAAAATATTTCTCTCTGGTTTTGTAGTAAAAGGATTTTAAAACTATTTTCACACAGGCTAAAAATATTCAAAACTATCCTTTAAATAAAATTAATACATAAAATGTTGTCAAAAAGTTTCACAAGTGGCACTATTAAATACTACTGAGTATTCTAAGATTTGTGGAGTTGGAAGTCAATAGGACAAAAACTTTCCCCTATGGAATTTTTCGAATATTATTAATAAAAGAAAAAGGAGAAAATCCTCAAAGTAACTGGGCCTATACAGACCAACTTGGGCTGGCCTAAGGCCGAGCGAAGACTGGGTGAGCCAGGGCACGCGCGCTGCCTGGGTTCAAACCCGACAGGCGGGCCCCTGGCGTTGGTCTCATAGAGGGGGGAAGAGAGGTGGGATGGTGATAGGTGGAGCCGACCTCTCATCACCTTCCTTGCGACTAGAGCGGGGGCGATCTCACCAGTGGCGCTAAGGTCGTTGTGGAGGGAAACGGAGGACACCGACATGCTCGGGGGGCTGCCGTAGATCGGGGTTCGCTAGAGTTGGTCGTCGAGGGCTCTTGATTCACTAGCGATGAGGAGGCAAGGCGACAAGTCTTCAAGAGAAGCTCGCTTCGGTTGTATACAGCTAAAAAATATAAGGTTGAAGAGGGGAATTGCATCAGGAGCTCCTTGCGGTCACGGATCGTGCGGAGGAAGGGGCGGAGGAGGCCCTCACCGTGCGAACGCTGGTGGCCCTCACTATCTCGGCTCGATCCCGTACTCAGAGGCCCTTGGAGCTTGCTTGGATGATTCTGTAAGTTGATTGGGAGAGGCAAAAGGCGAGGGGAAGCCAGCAGTGAGGCCGGGGAGGCCTATTTGTAGGTGCGGG
Organism: Hordeum marinum; assembly: GCA_022496015.1. Lineage (NCBI taxonomy): Eukaryota > Viridiplantae > Streptophyta > Magnoliopsida > Poales > Poaceae > Hordeum > Hordeum marinum. Next base: position 156,899,053 of record CM039675.1, on the reverse strand, counting down.
GAGGAGACATATGATGGTGCGCTAGGAGAGCTCGGGTGCGGACCGTTAGACCGAGGCGGCCAGAGATCAGGGCGAGGACGCGTCTACGGGGGCACAGGGGACGTCGTGGAGGGTTTGAGGACAACTAGAGGGGTCTTGGGGCGCCGCACGTGTGGGCTCAGCTATTGGAGTTCTCGGATGGCCGCCGCGCACGCGTAGGGGGGCAACATGAGGGAGAAGGAGGAGGGAGATAGGGGTTTGGCGCTCTGCGGACATCGAGGCCAACCAGCAGGCGAGAGGGGTGATACGTATCCAACGTATTTAGAATTTTGGATGAGTCATTATATTATATTATCTGTTTTGGATGTTTTATATGCATTAATATGCTATTTTATATTATTTTGGGGACTAAACTATTAATCTAGAGCCTAGTGCCAGTTTCTGCTTTTTCCTTGTTTTTGAGTTTTGCAAATATGGAATATTAAACGGAGCCCAAACAGAATAAACTCTTCGTAATGATTTTTCTGGAAGGAAAGAGATCTACCATACTTGGAGTGCACGCCAGGAGTGCACGCCAGGAGTGCACGAAGATACTTTTCCATCGACACAAGCCTCCATTCTCGAGAGATCCAATATTGGAGCCTTTTTCGGTAATCCACCGTAGGGGGATCCGATCATGGAGGGCATCTACATCAACTCAATTTCCCCTCCGATGATGCGTGAGTAGTCCACCACAGACCTACAGGTCCATAGCTAGTAGCTAGATGGCTTCTTCTCTCTCTTTGATCTTTAATACCATGTTCTTCATGATCTTCATGGAGATCTATCTGATGTAATACTCTTTTGCACTGTGTTTGTCAAGATCCGATGAATTATGGGTTTATGTTCTGATTATCTATGAATATTATTTGAATCTTCTCTGAATTCTTATATGCATGATTTCATCTCTTTGCAACTCACTTCGAGTTATTGGTTTGGTTTGGCCAACTAGATTGGTAATTCTTGCAATGGGAGAAGTGCTTAGTTTTGGGTTCAATCTCCTGGTGTCCTCATCAATGACAAAGTAGGGATAACAAGATGGGGTTTTCATCATACTCCTCGAGTTTATCCCTCTACATCATGTGATCTTACCTAATGCGTTACCCCGTTCTACATGAACTTAATACTCTAGATGCAGGCAGGAGTCGGTCGATGTGTGGAGTAATAGTAGTAGATGCAGAATCGTTTCGGTCTACTTGACAGGGACGTGATGCCTATATGCATAGTCATTGCCTTGGATATCTACATGATTATTCCCTTTTCTATCAGTTGTTTGACAGTAATTTGTTTACCCACCGTGATAGTTTCCTTCAAGAGAGAAGCCTCTAGTGAAACTTATGGCCCCCGGGTCTACTTTCCATAATACATTTTCAGATCTATAAACCAAAAATACCAAAAAAAACATGCTGCAATTTATTGATCTTTTACTTTCCATACTTGTTCACATATATCTCTATCAGATATAATCCTTGCAAATTACCGTGAAGGGAGTCACAACCCCTTTATAGCGTTGGGTGCAAGAGTTTGATTGTTTGTGTAGGTGCATCCATTGGTGACGTGCTTGTTCCTCGTACTGGATTGATACCTTGGTTCTCATCAACTGAGGGAAATGCTTATCTACCTCACTGCATCACCCTTTCCTCTTCAAGGGAAAAACAACGCAAGTTCAAGAGGTAGCAAGGGGGATCCCGAGGCTATCGGGGCCTTGGAATAGCGGCGGCTATATTGTGTGAGCGCATTGTAGCGTGCTCTGGAGCACCCATTTGGCATGCCAGGGCATTCCATTTTCTTCCAGGGAGCAGCCAAACTTGTCCATTATCTTGTGGGGTTTCTAGAGATGCTCTTGATGCTAGGGGGGCACGGGAGTGCAGGTAAGAAGGGGGAAGAGGTAAAAGAGTTGGCAACCTTGTTGTCCAGAGAGGGAATGTGAGGTTTTACCCCATCAATAATTGAGCCATGGACATGCAAAGCTTACTGGAGGTAAATGGGCACTAGGAGGTATTGTGGTAAAAAATTGGGTTAAGGAGAATAGTTGAAGCGGGTCAAACAGGTTTTTTACTAAACAAACAAGAGGTGTTTGATGATGATTTGGTCAAGAAGATGAATTCTACTTTCCTTGATTTTTAACAGGATGAAATGGTAGGGAAAAATAGTGTGGACACAAAGTTTGTGATGGTTTGAAGAAAGTTGATAGTACAAACTTGGTAAACCCCAGAATTCTACAGAATCAGGTTTCTGTAGATCCAGGCATGCAAATTCTATTCCCCCAAATGAACCACTTGGTGTAGTAGCATTATTTAGGGATCGGACCATTCCCATAAAGTTTGGAGTCAATAGGTGAAACTTTACAATGTAAAGTTGTTCAAATTTGATTCTGGATAGAGAGGGTTTTGGGATATTTTTCTGAAGCAAATCAATTGGTATTGGGTTGAAACTTTGCAAGATCATCTCATATAGCTTGTGTGACTTGCTAGAATTTTCCTTGATTTTGTCGAGAAAATTTCCTATAGAAATGTTTCAAATGCTTGATTTAACAAGAAAGAGTTTCAGAGGGTTTTGGCCATTGTGTTGAACATGAACATTGTCGGTGCACTAGACTTTTGGGCTCTCTAGTGCCCCTTACTCGTGCACGGGAAGTAGTAGCAACCCTGGCAGCGAGGCCCAGCAGGGACTTGCCAGATACCAACACAGGAGAACCAAGACCACCAGCAAGGTCTTTCCAGGAGGGCTATTGAACCCCAAGGCAAGGAAAAGCCCCAGCAAGGCAAGTCCCCGACAAAGCAAGGCCCCAGCAAGGCAACGCCCGGGCAAGACCCCGCCAGCGCACGGTCAAGGTGGTGATCCACCTCGACGCGTGTCGTGACATTGATGTTGGAGGGGGCTAAGCGGTGCTGATGGAACTCGCTCCCGTCCTGTCCCACTGACGGACAGAGATGTCTAACGGTGCATTAAATGCGCCTGTCCTACTCCGTCAGTGTTAGGTATGATAACACTGTAGCTCAGTAAACCCCGTCTTGGGATCCCCTTTAGAGTATAAAAGCAGGCCCAGGGCGATGCGGTAGATGATTTTTTTGGACTTTTGGGACTTTCTAGGTCATACGCGTGGCGGCTGCTCATAGCACTCCTATAGCTAGAACCCAAAGAACACTCTCAATACAACCAAGCAGGAGTAGGGTTTTACGCATCCATGCGTCCTGAACCTGGGTAAAGATCACCGCATGTTGTTCATCAAACCGTCTCTTTGTATGAGCTTTCCCCCGCCGAACCTAAAGGGGTCCCTATGATCCCATAGGTGTTCATTCACGACGACATCTTTGGCGGCCAGGTAGGGGGCTCTAGGTAGTGTGAATTTCACGCCCAAGATGCGGTCCTATCCTTATTTCGGCTTGAGGGCCTCGACAGGGATATAAGCGCATCTCGTCGTGTTGCAAGAATGGATATCATTACAAGTACATGTACAGAAGAGATGAGTATATGGAATTGGCTTACACTCGCCACAAGCTACATCAGAGTCACATCAATACAACAACATACTCAAACATCATACAGAAGAGCAGGGTCCGACTACGGACAAAACCAAATAATAAAATGACATCCATCCTTGCTATCCCAGGTTGCCGCCTGGAACCCATCCTAGATTGGTGAAGAAGAAGAGGAAGAACTCCAAATCAAAAAAACATTGCTCTCACGTGAAAGCACCACATTACCTATACCTACAACTGTTGTTGTAGTAATCTGTGAGCCATAGGAACTCAGCAATCTCATTTCCAAGGGTACCAAGACTATTAAAGCTTAATGGGTGAGGTATGGTAAGTGGTGAGGCTATAGCAAGCGACTAAGCATTTATTTGAGTAGCTAACTTATGAGTACAGAAAGTAAAGTATGGTGGTCTACGCATAACGGACGTGAACTGACATTGATCACTAACTGATCCTAAACACCTACTTACGTCAAACATAACCCCACCGTGTTCTCTTTCAGATAAGAACTCGCGAAAAGAGACAGTCATGGTTACGCACACAGTTGGTGTATTTTATTAGAGTTTACTTCAAGTTTGCTATGACTGGGTGTTAAAAAAATATCCAAGTTTGCCACATAACCAAGGGCACGGCTTCTCAAAAAGATTTAACCCTGTAGGGATGCTCCAACTCATCCATCACAAATTAACCACACGCAGTGGGAGTAACCTCAACCATGGATCTCGTGATCTTCCTAGGCAATTCCAAAGGAAATCTGACACCTCGAGATAGCCCAAAGAAGATCAGAGTTCCTCACTCGAGACATTCGAGAAAGGTAAAACCAATCCAGCAAGGCCGCCCGAAGTGCAGACAATCCAAATAGGAGCCGCGTATCTCGTTCTCAGGGCACAACCAGATGAGCGATGGTTACCACGGGAAACACCAAGTTGCCCCGGGTAGCGTTAATAAGCTGCTCTGGGTTGGACCAACACTCATGAGGAGCACTGCCCTGGGGGTTGATTACATTATCCGCGGGTGTCGGCGGGTCCCTATACAATTTTATTTATTATTAGGAAAATGTAGTACCAATGTTTGGCCTTGCCAGACAAGTCTTATCCCAAAACGAACATCAAGGGGGTCCCCATAACAACCCGGAGCATGTTAGGAGTGCTCAATTATGGAACGTAACACTGGTTCACAAGTAACTAGGTGTGGCAAGAGTGGAACAAAACACCGAGCAAAAAGCGAAGCCTTCCACCTTTACCAAGTATATATTTATATTAAATAGCAGTAATATTGTGATATAACAAAAGGATGTCCATGTTGACACATGGAAGCAATTGCACTTGCAGCTAGAAACGCTATAAAAAGGACTAAGCAAGCGGTAACATAGCCAAACAACGGTTTCTCGGGATGTGGAAGGGTTAGAGGCTTTTCATGGCAATGTTGGGAGGCTTGACAAACAAGTGGTAGGTAGCGTGAATTAGTGATAAAAACGAGACATCTAGCATGGCAATGATACTAGTGGTATCCAGGGAAATGTGTCATCTTGGCTGAGATCCCGCTTGGAAGAAGAACAAGTCCATGAAGAAGACGGGCCAACGTAGTCGAACGAATCCTCACAATACAAACGCTTTTGAAACTCTATCAAGAAGAAGCTATCTAGAAACAACAATCAACACAAGATACACCACAACATATGCATGACACGATGCGCAAACAAATATGATGCATGTCCGGTTTAACATGCAATGCATGACAAGCACAACAATCAACTTCTACACATTAGGTGAAGCTCAATATGCAACGAGTTGCATATTGACGAAACTTCACATTCGAATTGTTTAGTTCACTCTCGTTTAGTTACACTTTAATGTTAAATGTTGTTAGTCATGGCAACAGGTGAATAATAAGTAAACTATACTATCTAGGCATTTTAATGAGATCGGAAACAACTTATGGTGTTTCCAAAACAAACTCATATGTTAATTTCGAAATTGGTCCAGATCTAAACTAATCATATTTTATATTTGTTAAACAACAGAATAAAGTATTCCATGACATTCTACATGTCATTCTAGTCGATTTACATATATAGAACATCTCAAACGGAGCTACGGTCTAAAAGATATGAGCAACACAAGATGCACATGTCATGAATGCAATGCACGGAAAATACCATCACAAACATTTCAAATCACGAATGTATAAGTTATTATGAAACTACATGAGGTTCTAAGCAAGTTTCATATATGGCATGTCCAAAATGGAGCTACGGTTCAACCACAAACACCACAACAAGTTTTATACTAAATCTGTCCAAAACAGCAACATAGCATTTTGCACACATGAAAAGAACAAGTTACACTATTCTAAAATGCACAAACTAAGCATGGGGAGTAGCATATAACACACACTTCATTTCATCTTCATATATCATACTCAAAACATAAATAGATCACATGGTAGGAAGCTCAGAAGGTGGCTACTTGAAAACAGTTTCAGACATAGTGAAAATAGCAGTTTTTGACAGAGCAGTATTTATCACGAAGGCATATTGACAGCAGTAAAACTATATGATACAGGTCATATTATCACATGAAACTTAACAGCATACTAGAGGACATTATTTACTACAAATAACTCTATTACACCAACCCCAAAGGAGTTCTAGATCACTAGCAAAACACATGGCAAGACGGCAACAAAATAATACAGATTCCAGACTTAGACATATTTTGGACCCTCAAAACAGCAGTATTTTTATAGCATGTTGTCATCAAGAAAACTAACACCTAACATGCATTTCTATGGCAAGCAAAATGTCCAGGATCTAGGACACATATCAAAGGGCATATCTCATGTTCAAAATTATTTCATATCATGCATGTATTAAATCACATAAAAATAACAAAAGGGCATCATAGCAAAAGTGACATGCACACAAAATTATCAAATGACAAAACTAAATGCACAGATAAATTCTATGGATTTTTCTACCCCGAAAACATATATAATATGCATAGGTTCATGTGGAAAAATAAGTCATAATAATTATGCAAGTATTTGGCCTAATCACCTACTAACAATCATAAATGCAAGTCAAATGCCACTATTCAATAAACAGGTTTTTCATGCATGAATATGCCATGCCGATAACATGAACATTTAATATATGGTTTTCTTAATCCTGATGCACATCAAGTAATTATGCGTAATGCAACATCATGACAATTATGCAAAATAGCAGAAAATGACATGTTAAATATTTTAAGCATGGATGGAATTGTTGTATAATTAAACTACGCATATTTCTGAGCATTTACATATATAAAACCTTTTTAACAGGCCGTACGATTAATTATTTATTAATGTTTTTTAAAAACATGCAATTGGGCCTACACAAGTAAAAAAATAAAACACGTGGGTGGGGGGGCTGCTCACCTCATGGGCCTTGTCCCATTCGGTGCAGGAGCTGGCAGGGGGAAGCAGGAGCTAGGCTGGGCTGCAGGCGAGGCCCACGCGCACTGGGGCGGACCACCTGGGCGATAGGGGCGAGCGCCCTCACCCTGCTCGATCCCGAGCGAGAGGCAGGGCCAACGGCGGCGGCTGACGACGGGAGGCGGTGCAGGAGGGTCGGGGCGGCCGGGTCCGGCCAGATCGAGGGCGGCGGGTCCCGTTCCTGGCGAGGGTGAGCTGCAGGCCGGCGGTCGGAGTCCCTACAAGAGAGAGGGAGAAGGAGATTAGAGGAAGGAGAGGAGAGAAAGGAGAGGAACAGCGCAAGGGCAGCAGGGGTTCGCCGCCGGCGGCTCGTCGTTGCTCCGACGACGGTCGAGCGGTGACGGGCGCGGGCTCGGAGGCGCGAGACAAGCGACTACGGGTGGGAGCTCCTGCTTAGAGCTCGGGAGGAGCGACGACAGCGCTCAGCCATGATCGGGCCCGGGCGGTCTTAGATGGGTCTGGGCGGGCCCGACGGCTGGAGGGAGGAGGCTGGCTGGCTGGTTGGCGTCTGGAGGAAGTTTGGCATGGGTTTCAAGGGGAATTAGGGTTAGCTGCCAAATTAGGTAGGGGAGGGGATCTATTTATAGTTTTAGGGGCTAGGGTTAGGAGTTTTCGGAGCCGATTTCGGCCGTGCAATCGTAATCGGACGGCCAGATCGGGGCAAGGGCTACGGTGGCTGCGTAGATGGGCTAGGTGGGGAAGAGAGGTAGGTTTGCGGCCCGTGACACGAAGTTTTAAAACACCGTAAACGTCCGACGAATAACGATGACCGCACGGCTATGACTGACCGACGGAGTATCAAACGAACTCGGAATGTGACGAAATTCGACAGGCGGTCTACCTACAATATAACAAGACCGCACGCCAAGTTTCGACCCAATCCAAGAATATTTTTAGAGCGCTTTAAAAACGGTTTTATTTAATGATGTCGTGGGCGCGTGCATGTGTGGTTGGTCTCGAAACGGGCAACGGCACGAACAGAGAGAACTGGCAACTACGAACGGCTGCAAGTTTTGAAAACAAGATACGATGCTATGCAGATGATGCGAATGATGCGATGATGAATGCAACAATCAGACGAACACGGATGAGAATGGAAATAAAAGGGGAATCTTCTAGAATCTTCTGGAGCGTTGGTCCCAGGCTGTTACAACTCTCCTCCACTACACGTGGATCTCTTCCCGAGATCTAGAATGAAAAGGGGAAGAGAAAGAGCAAGAGGTAAACTTAGTTGCTTCTTAGAAAAACGAGTGAAACCAATGATCATGAAGGTAGGAAAGAGATTAAGAACGACATGAGGAACAAGAAAGAATTCAAAAGAAATTTCGGCAGCACTTCGCTAGGATAGAGAGGCAAAATTTAATAAGATGAGAGAACTTGAATAGAACACAACACTCCGGTTAAATGAATAATCAAAGAAAGAACATGATCTTAAGCAAACTAGATGAGAGTTGACAAGAGCAACACCACTATGCCTGCAGAACCAAAGAATAGAAGCTAGATCTTTGGAGAGAAGAGAACGGAGAAGAAAAATGACAACTTCTACCACCATTGAACTTGAGAAGCATCTTACAAGAAGAGCTCGAATGGGGTTGTTGAAAAAATCAACAACGAAAGAATAGCTTGTTATGGGCTTGTGGGAAACATCTCAAAATTATGAGGTGACAACCTGCCACAACAGAAACAATTGATTGCTTGAGGGCAACAAGATATGCAAAACTTCTTTCACCAAGAGGATAAGGAGAAAACTTGGATCATTTATAACACCCTGATAGCAACAATCCTTAGGAAATGCTTTAGGTGAAATCCAACCCAAGCTAACTCCGAGAAGACAAGACGGTTTAACTTTTCTCATTCTTGACAATTTCCCTTCGAGACTCCTCATGATCAAGAATTTAATAACACCATCTCAAAAGACAATGGAGAAATAATTGAACTTAGAAATCCAAGATAAGAACACTTGAGCACCTCCAACAACAATCTTGAAGAGCACTTGAAAATGAAATAAATCTAGATGAACCACCATGAAGAACCTCCGAAAGAACTCTGAAACGAAAGGACGATAGAAATAATTGAAGGATCGAAAAAGAATAAGATTGAGGCCTTGCTATGAATTAGATGAAGCTTAGCGACAAGATACTTGAGCAAAACTAGGAATTCCGGCAAAGAAAGATGGCCACTTGGGATAAGGAATTTGATATCATGAACAACTCCGGAAGAAGGATTGAAATGACTTTGATGGAACTAGAATAAGAATTATGTTATGCCTATCCTTCATCAAGTTAAATTGATGACAAGCAACAGATTTCGCACACCACTTATTCTTCTTGAAAAGATTGAAGAGAGAGTTAGAACAGAAACTTGAAGAAGGCTTGCACGAGAACACTGGTAAGAATTCACAAACGAATGAGGATACAACGATTGAACAAAGATACATGGGAACGAAGAGATCACGATCCACCTAATGGAAAACTTGAACGAAGCACCGGAAAGAATTAGAAACTAAAGAGGACACAAGAGAATGAAGAGATCAAGATTTGCCTAAAGAAACTGAAAAAAGGCATCGGAATAATTGAGATACGAACGAAGGAACAACAATTGAGAAGAATTTGAGAACGAAAGTCGAAAGCTAAGAACGAGGAATCTACTAAAATGATGGCCTTCGGGAGGATCAAGAAATGAGAACAAGTCTGAATGCACCGGATAGATATAGGAGGAATTTCTCATGATCAAAAACAATTTGAGATAACATCACAAAGCTGAGACCATTAATCTTCAAGAGAATGAGCAAAGATTTCAAAGAACCACTCCTTTGGTCTTCAACACTGAGGATGATGACGAGAAACAACACCACGAATTACTGAGACACTCCGGAACAATGAATAAAGAAAAGGTTGAGCCAACAATGAAAATGATTTAGAAGCGTTCAGGAATATGACCGAAGAACATCATTCTTACATCATATTGAAAAGAACTCGAGGACATCTCCAGAAATATTAGAAGAGTCAGGTAGGATCTTGTGAAAAACACCTATGGGTTATGGGCCCACTCAAAAGAAACCACCATTGAAACAATTGATTAAAAGAGAGATTGCACCGGTACAAGTTAAGAACTTGATGATATGAGACCCTTGAAATAATTTAAGAGGACAAGAATGAAAATGAATGTCTTCTGAGATATCTTCAACACTCCGGATAGAATCAAGAGGAATGAATAACAAGAGAGGCATGAAAAAGAAATTCCCACATGGAAACCACTGAACGAATGAGAAAGGATATGATGAGCACAGAAGCTTGAATTGAATCCACCGGAGAAGACTAACAACAAGAACTAGGAATATGAGGATAGATCTTGAAATCGAAACTCTTGAGAATCTCCATAAGAATCTCTGGAAACAAGATAGAAGAAAATATAGTGGAAGCATCACATGAATAGAGAAGGCATTAGATGAGATTTAATCATTGAAGAAAAAGGGCAGGAGGGTGGGAAAAACAAAGAAGACTTGGAACAGATGAGACAACTCCGGAATGAAATATGAGGATTGATCTTGCAAATATTGGAGATGATAGAATTATCTTGAAGAGAAGCACACTGGTAGAAAAAGAATTGATATGACAACTCTGGTTGAGCAAAAGAATTAGCAATCCCATAGACATATCAGAACACTTAGGAAAGATATGAAATCACCACTTGACATCGAAGCAACTCGAATTACCATTTTCAAAACAAAACGAAGGATAAGGCTTACAAAACAAGCCAAAACAAATACATACCCACTATGCACTTGTTGGAATGATAATCCTAGGTACCTACTTGAATTCCCACCTAAGAACTTTCAAAAACTTTTTGGTTATGCAATCCAGTGTGGGGGATACAAGGAGGAAATATCTCACACAACTAGCAAACCTAAACCCCAACTGTATCCATCCTTCAACACATAATCAGAGGCTTTCACAAATTCATCTAACTCGAATCCTCGAACTCACAATGATACTAAACCATGGTGGTACCCCGGACGCCTCCCCGGTACTGGGTGACTCCGATCTTATCTCGCCACGATAAGTATTGAAGCAATTTCGAACATCCTCCCTCCTGAGATACTAACAAAACTGAATGATAACAATGTGCCAAGAATCCCTCAACTCCCCGGAAGAAATCAAGTCAGACAGGCGGCACCAAGACAGAACTCCGTCACATCGGCATTATATAGTTTCCAAAATACCCGCGTGATCCTAAAAAAATTACGAGAAGAGTAGTAGAAACAAAATTCCTAAGTCAAAATTCCTCACGAGAGCATAGAAGAGGAGTAAAAAGAAACCTACTCTCTGATATAACTAGACTTAAAATAGTTTTTTTCACTAGACTCGACTCGGCCAAGTTCAATCAATCAAGGGGCTCCTAGGTCGGTACAGGCTCGGATACCAACTTGTCACGCCCAAGATGCTATACTATCCTTATTTCGGCTTGAGGGCCTCGACAGGGACATAAGCGCATCTCGTCGTGTTGCAAGAATGGATATCATTACAAGTACATTTACAGAAGAGATGAGTATATGGAATTGGCTTACACTCGCCACAAGCTACATCAGAGTCACATCAATACAACAACATACTCAAACATCATACAGAAGAGCAGGGTTCGACTACGGACGAAACCAAACGATAAAATTACATCCATCCTTGCTATCCCAGGCTGCCGCCTGGAACCCATCCTAGATTGATGAAGAAGAAGAAGAAGAACTCCAAATCAAAGAAACATCGCTCTCACGTGAAAGAACCACATTACTTGTACCTGCAACTATTGTTGTAGTAATCTGTGAGCCATAGGGACTCAGCAATCTCATTTCCAAGGGTATCAAGACTATTAAAGCCTAGTGGGTGAGGTATGGTAAGTGGTGAGGCTGCAGCAAGCGACTAAGCATTTAATTGAGTGGCTAACTTACGAGTACAGGAAGTAAAGTATGGTGGTCTACGCATAACGGACGTGAACTAGCAATGATCACTAACTAATCCTGAACACCTACTTACGTCAAACATAACCCCACCGTGTTCTCTTTCAGATAAGAACTCACGAAAAGAGACAGCCATGGTTACGCACACAGTAGGTGTATTTTATTAGAGTTTACTTCAAGTTTGCTATGACCGAATGTTAAACAAAATATCCAAGTTTGCCACATAATCGCGGGCACGGCTTCTCGAAAAGATTTAACCCTACACGGATGCGCCAACTCATCCATCACAAATTAACCACACGTAGCGGGAATAACCTCAACCACGGATCTCGTGATCTTCCTAGGCAATTCCAAAGGAAATCCGACACCTCAAGATAGCCCGAAGAAGATCAGAGTTCTTCACTCATGACGTTCGAGAAAGGTAAAACAAATCCAGCAAGGCCACCCGACGTGCCGACAATCTCGATAGGAGCCACGTATCTCATTCCCAGGGCACAACCGATGAGCGATGGTTACCACGCCAAACACCGAGTTGCCCCGGGTAGCGTTAATAAGCTGCTCTGGGTTGGACCAACACTCATGAGGAGCACTGGACCGGGGGTTGATTAAATTATCCGCGGGTGCTGGCGGGTCGCTATGCAATTTTATTAATTATTAGCCAAATGTAGTACCAATGTTGGGCCTTACCAGACAAGTCTTATCCCAAAACAAAAATCAAGGGGGTCCCCATAACAACCTCGAGCATGTTAGGAGTGCTCAATTATGGAACATAACACTGGTTCACAAGTAACTAGGGGCGGCAATAGTGGAACAAAACACCGAGCAAAGGGCCAAGCCTTCCACCTTTACACTACTACAAAAAAGGGTATTAGTGGTGCACCAGTTTTTGATATTAATGGCGCACTATAGGTGCGCCACTATTAACACGCCACTAGTAACAAATAGTAATGGCACACCTCTGGTGCGCCATCAGTATCCCATATAATAGTGGCATACCACATAGTGCGCCATTACTATGTCATACAGTGCGCCATTACTATGCCTCCTAGGGGGCCAAATTTACCTTCACCTATGCCCCCTAGTGCGCCATTACTATACCCCATAATGCGCCACTGGTATTTAGCCTTGGTGCGCCACTAATGCTCACTATGGTGCGCCACTACTGGGGGGCCATATTTGCCTTCACCTATGCCCCAAGTGCGCCATTACTATGCCCGATAATGCGCCACTGGTATTTATCTTGGTGCGCCACTACTATGAATATTAGGAATTATTATTTTTTGCTTTTCTGGTATTTGCACAGGTTACAAAATACGTTACAACACAGAATATAAACATCACACAATAGAATTCATCATATTAGTCTCCAAATTTGAAATAACGAACAAAGTTCAAACATTAGCCAAGTTTACGTCTCGAGACATTAGCAAAGTTCATCATATTATCTGAGTTTGTCGTCACATTACAAAGTCGATATCGATCATCTAAACTACCATCACATACAAGAGAGCTGCGGTCACAATGAGCGTCATCGCGCTGAAACTGGTCTTCATCCGGTTCCTCCTCCGCTCCCTCCTCTCTCCCGCTAGATAGCGCGCATATCTAGCTTCTGCCTCTGCCCTAGTGGTGTACCCTTTGTAACTGTAAACGGTGAACCTGTCTCCAACACTCCTCCCAGTCGTCATAGACTCCGGGAACCTCACCCTTGTACACGTCATACGACGGCATCTCTATGCACTAGACAAACAAAACGTTAGTAGCAATTCACAGATAATATATAAGCAATATATAAGTATGCAACAAAAGGATCGAAAGAGAAAAGCAACACATTAATAGCACGATCCATGGTCCTACTAATAAATAGCATCGATTACATATAAGTTGAATGACTGTCCAAACTAAAGAGACATACAAGTTCATTAAAGTGTAATTACAACATGAGCTAATCGATATTTCAGAACTACATAGCATCAATACTTTTGACTTGACTCAGGGATCGGAGCGTGGATGAAGCCGTCGTCTTTCGTGATGGTCATGAATGTGCGGTCGTTGTCAGCCTGCATTTGTAGCGTTGTTTCTATTTCACTATTGGACGGTTGATATTTCAGGTAGAACTGCCCCGAGGTACGAAGGACATCTTGATAGATGATTTCCACAAACTCCGACTGGATGCGAAAGAATTATTGACTGATGTCCACGTCCTGGATTGCCGACAAGCGTGCGGCCCATTCTTTGAGATTATTTGGTTGCATGAGGTGATGAAGGTCCAACGATCACCAGCATGTGATGGAGGGCGTAGTAGGCATCCTTCTGACTACCAGGCGGCTGCTTGATGCAGGGGAACGTCGTTACGTGGGTGAACACGTGCTTGCCATACCTACAAATTTGCCTCCTGAAGGTGCCTCCAGATTTGGCATAGCCGGGGAGAGCATGATCAAGAACTTTCTTGATATTTGTGTAGTCTTTATTCGACTGACGGTCCGAGTCGAAATACGTGGCCATGGAATATTTCGGGCTTAAGAGGATGAGTGTGCAATGTGTGTCACTGCACAAAACACAGAATGTTAGAAAAAAAAAGAACAATCGATATCCAAGAAATCATATGTTACGGGGTGGTGAGGGGATGACTTACTCGGAAAAGTAAGGCATGAGGAAGTTATCCTTATCTGGGTTCGCCAGAATGACGCCTTCAAGGTATGAACTCGCGACTTGTCGGTCCCCAGCACTGCCCAAGATCTTGGCACGCATGTAGAAGGGGTCAACTATCACGATGTCCAGGGTCTTGTCTCTAATGATCCACATCTCCATACTGAGCGAAAATAGCTGAACGAAGGTGTAGTGCAGCGGATAAAGGTTAAACATAGCAAAGATGTCATCAAACCGCAGGACGATCATACGCCCGATGGTGCTATCGACAAAGCCCTTGCCCTCTGGCACCTTGGCCACGAAAACCGGGTATGCCACATCATTCTCAAAGAGACGCTGCTTCTCCATAGAAAGAACACCGTCATGCAGACTCCGCATAGCACCGGTTGCAACATTGAGCAGATTAGTCGGTAGCATCGGCCAACCCACCACATGCACCCTCCTCGAGATATACTTAGGTATTGGTAGCCCGTCCTGAGCACGGATCGTACTCGGTGCCGGCTGGCTCGCACCCTTGTTATTTTTTCTTTTCCGTCCCGTCTAGTTCTTCTGTTGTAATGGGATCGAGTTCTGCTCAGAGACCACCTTCTTGAGTGTGTTGGGGCTGATAATATTTTGCACCTCGGCTATTTGAGTCTCGGTGAAGGTGGCAGCTAGAGGCGTCTCTTGAGAACTGAACAGACGACGCCTGTTGCAATTGGGTTTCTCTGTGGTACTAGCTAGATCGCGATCGTCTTTTGCAGGGTTCGGTTCTTGAGAAGGAGACCCCAAGAATTCGTCACCGTACCCATCTTCGTTGATGTACTTATCGACGTTGGAAAATGTACCGTCATCGTCATCCGGATCATGTGCCATATGCATGTCCAGATCAGCTAACGGCGGTAGCGTTGCGGCGGTCTTGCCATGGCTTGGCGCCGACACGACTAGCGGTGTTGTCTGTGGGGTGGTGTCCCCCGCCCCCAAACGAATCTGGCTCTTCGGCCAAAGCATGGACCAGTTTAAGAAGGCGTTGAGGGTCATCACATCATCTTCGTCGGCCCCAGGGGGTCGATACGGGGGTAACAAGTCATCGCAGCCCCGCAGCACCCAAACCAGTTGAACCCTATACACGGTGGGTGGCATCGGATTACCGTGGAACACGCGGTTGCCAGGTTCAACGATTTTGGCCTTGGTGACATCGATCAACTCGCCATCCACGAAGTGCAGGAGAGTGCATGGAATGTTGGCGGCGCCCTGCAAAAACATGTAGGGCGTTAGGGATACCAAGTCAAAGGCAAGGAGATGAAGTCATCGGCCAAGGCTTAGTTACCGTGATGGCGTCAAGCTCGGCTAATATCGAGGCACTGCCAACGGCGGGCATGCAAGTGATGGAGGGGCCACTTGCTGCCGAGGTGCCGGTCGGCGTATTCTTCCCACACCCAGGTGCATTAAGCTCCAATACCGGCACCGACGCCGGAGACACCAATGTCGCCTCCGCCGGAGACACCAATGCCGGCGCGTTGTGCGAGTTACTGCCCGTGAAGCTGGAAATCGGGGGCGGCCCCTGTTGGCCTCCCACAATCCACCCCCGCAGCCCCTCAACCAAGGAAGGCATAATGGCGGTGATCGTCACTCCTAGTTGGTCTCCCACTTGCTCTTGGACTATCTCCGGAATCCGCCCCACTTGTGCCTTGAGTTCTTTAACCTCGCGCTCCTATCTTTCCAAGCTGGTCTTTCTCTCCTTTCGCCCAGCCTTATAGTATTCCGACCATTTCGTGGACAAGCCTTCGCCGGCCACACGACCAGCTGACGACGGCTTACTGAACTTATCCTTGTGTTTCATTACGTTCAACGCCCTATTTAAAGTAGTGTCCCAAGGGGCAAACGGGGAGCTCTGAGACCCCGCGCTACTTCTTTCAGTTTCCTGCGGAAGGAACGTGAACCATTTAGAATTTTGGCTTCATTAATTCGAATGCAACCATATGGAGCTAATTACTTGGGGGTGTATTCCTTACCAGAACACGCTCAAGCTCCTTCACCTTCGGATCCGTGGTAAGCTCCCCTGTTACCGGGTCCACCTTGTACCGGGCCTTGACGTAGTTCTTGGTCTGCTTTTCATGGTATTTATCGAACAGGGGCGGTAGGCCTTGCTCGGCAGACTCCGCTTTCTCCTTGTCCTATTTAGATTCCGCCGCTCTGTAACCGTCGGGACCGAGTTTGTGGACCCCTAAGTTCAAGTCCCGCATATCTTTCCCCCACTGACTTGATTCCGTGGATGCATTGCTCTCGCACTTGATCTTGAACTCCAGGTAGTCAGCTTCACTGATCGAAGGATTTGTCTCCTTGATCTTCTCATAACTATCACCACTTAGAATCCTTATCTTCACCGCGGCTCTCCAAGTGGCCAGGGCCGTGCTCATCTTCGTGAGGGCGGCACTGTTCACTTTATTCCTTGAGAGGCGTGTGTTTGCAAAGTCACCGGGGAACTTGTATCGTTCGTGCAGCTTCATGAAGAGGAGGTTGCGCAAATTCCCTCGGTCACGATGCCTTAGGTTCTCGGTGTTGATCGAGACAGTGCTCCGAAGAATGCACCCGAGTTGTCCCGCGTACCCACGGACTAATTCTTTGGGCGCCGTTGGATGCCCACTGGAGGACACTTTAGTAAATTCCTCCTTGACGGTGCCGAGCACGTTCGGGTGCCGGTCCTTCCTTTGCCTCTTCGGTTGGCTACCATCTGTTCGTTCGCTGCCATCATCAGTGGTGGCATCCCCGGCGGCACCATCAGTGGTGTCATCCCTGACGCCACTAGGGGTTGTGTAGTTGGGATCGGTGTCTTCCACGGCGTCCTCATAGCGGTGAGGTTCTTCCTCCATCTCCTGGGACAGCTCCCAGAATGGCTTGCCCGAACCGCCGGCCTCATCGTTGTCGGCCATGTTCGCTCAAAATAGGAAAAAAGGCTACTAGAGTTATTGGATGAGATCAGGGTAGTATCTAAATGTTGATTAATTTTTGTTTCGGTTGAGAATTGGGCACCTTCTAGGTCAAGAAAATTGGGCATGACCTTTGCTAATTTTCTTGACCTAGGAGTGTCCCATTCTCAACCGAAACGGAAATTAATCAACATTTCAGGAGAAAGGGGTAACTATTTGTCCTGGCTTCAACATTCCAGGACACACGGGTGCTTAGCAATTTAAACAGTAGTGTCCATATCAGCCTGACAAAACAGAACTGAAATCATTCTGAGGTTAAACAGAAACCTAATCAGCCAGTTTTACTATACAGCGATGGCAACAAACAGATTGATAGGCCAACCAATGAAACCTAAAGAAGGATGATCCTATATTCCAATCGAATATAGGTGGATCACGGTAACATAAACCAAAACAACAGAATCCCGGCATTAAAGAGCGTCAACCTGGTAATGCTATGGTTGACTACAAGAGTGACGATGCATCAACATGAACATCATATGTAACAAGAGATCATGCAACAGTCGTAATTCGCAACGCGGAATCAGCAGACTCATTCAACTCTAGGGTCCAGAATGCATCAAATAAATCAAAAGAAGATATATTGGAACAAATGGACTATAAAAAAGAATTCAGATGAGAGTTCCCAACAAAGAAGGTGTTTAGCTTGTGGTGCTATCTCTGCTATACCCTATACAAACCTGTATTTCGGACAGACTACCAGTACAAGCAATGGTAGATCAGATATATAAGAACAATGTGCAAAAATGCAGACAAATACTAACAGATTGAGGTGTTTAGCTCGTAGTGATCTCTCTTCTATACAGACATGTATTCTCTTTACAACTTTGATTTAGAGCATTCTTAAAATGGTAAAGTTTGTTGTAAAATAATTCACTTTTTCACTAGAATTCTCAGTAGCACTGTGGTGATTAGGACATGTATAATGCTGCTATCTTAAGAGAGCCACATAGGATAAATGATGAGGTGGAGGAGAGAAAACATAAAAAAGGCTTTGTCTTCTCTTATTTTAGAGAAGAAAAGAGATGATCTCTTAACACAATTGTCTCACCATGTTTTTAGGAATAACTAGTTATTCAAGATAAGGCTAAGAGATGACCTATTATAGACTTTCTTTTTTGTCATCTCTAAATCATATGTAAGACTTAAGATAAGACTA
Source organism: Hordeum marinum (assembly GCA_022496015.1). Taxonomy (NCBI): domain Eukaryota; kingdom Viridiplantae; phylum Streptophyta; class Magnoliopsida; order Poales; family Poaceae; genus Hordeum; species Hordeum marinum. The sequence continues at coordinate 156,880,351 of CM039675.1, read as the reverse complement.
TCTTATCAACCATTTTACATGCCCTTAGAAGCTAGCAGCGTGAGGCTCCTTCTAGTGTCATGTTGGAGAAAGCAGTATACTATACCCTGATTCCGTGACCTAAATAGTTCTCAAGGCAGAAAAGCTATTCCACCAACATTTTGATTCCATGACACCCATAACCGAAATAGCCTGCATCTCTTCCCCCCAAAATAAAAGAACATGGTTCTTGAAACAATGATAGCACCAAGCTTTCCCAGCCGAAATGGTCAATAAAAAGACAGTTATGAGATGCATCTTTCTTTCCAGGAACTGCTAGTGTAGTATCTTTATAGCGGGGAAGCCATAGTGCTAAGCCCGCACAACGGTCGATCTACACAGGGTTTCTACATGAAAGTGATCGGCACCAATTTGTTTGTACCAATGAGGCTGTCGCCATTCGCCAATTTGCCATCGGCAACAAGCTAGGGGCATGCCGCGGAACCTTCGGGGGTCGACGCCATGGCTCAGTGGCCTCCCCGATCAGCACGCATGTCGAAATTCCCCAGAAACAGCAGGTATGAAGAAGATACAAAACATTCCTCTGTTTTCATAGCATTTTCCCACAAAATTAGGAATATTGGTTAACACAGCCCTATGGGACAGTTTCTACTCCAATACATATATAAATATAAGTATTGGAGATTCTGTGAACACAAGAAACAACACTAGATAAATACCTTACTCATCTATTGAAGCAGCAGCAGATCTCAAATATAGAGGAGATTCAGGTCCAGGCATCATACATGCTACTATTTGATAATAAAAAACAGAACACAAGGAGAGTAGGAAACGAGAGAGGTCTATGAAATCGACGAACGGCTTGAAGCCTGAGGAGAGAGCAGCACTCCGATCCAGCAACTTCACCCTAGCATGGAGCATCGCAGCTTCACCCTAGCTGGTAATAAGTATGTATGTACGTATGTACCTGGTGGTAGAAGGCGGCTGCGTCATGGCGGCGCGTGGTGGGGGAGAAGGCGAGGTGCCAGACGCCGCGGGCGAGGGTGCGGTCCTAGCTGGTGCGGCGGCTGGGGTCGGAGAGCGTCTCGTAGGCCTCCTGCACCTGGATGAGGCGGCGAGGGCGGGCTCTAGCGGGCGCGGCGGGGAATCCGGCGATGTAGAGAGAAGAAGAAGAAGGAGAGTATGCAGGAGTCGGGAGTCGGGAGGCGGGAGGCAAGGGCGGCGAGGGCGGGGGTGGGAGGAGACGGCGGAGCGGGGGTGGGAGGGCGAAACCCTAGCCGGCGGTTGTGAAAGAAGGGGAAGGCGGGAGGCGGGAGGGGAGGGAGGGAAAGCCGTAGTGGGGAAAGGGTTAGCAATGGCGCACCTTTTAGGGGTGCGCCATAAAAACCGTGATAGCAATGGCGCACCTTCTCCTGGTGCGCCATTACTAACTTTTTTTATTTTTTTGGATTTTTAGTTGCATGTAATAATTTAAGATTTGAGATAAAAGAAAAGGAAAATGTAAATGGAGTGATAAAACCATTGTGCAAAGATTTAGAATTAGATGACATAGTTGAAATCAAGTGACATGAAATAACAGTCATCAAAGATTGAGCTTGCCACTGACACACACACGTGGCCGACACGTCGTGATTCGATCTTAGCTATCTTTTCACAATTTTCTTGCCCTTCTTTCTCGCGGTTGAATAATTTAGCCCCAGAACCCCTTGAATTCTTCTCTTGAACGGACGTCCTTTAGGTAGGGTGGTCCTGCTTCTTCTTGTGGTGTATGGTACTTCATCGTCGTCGTCATCTTCCATCTTTGGGTCGCCGTACTTGTCGAAGTCTTGCTCATTGGTGACTCCATCCATTCTGATGATGTTCCTTTTGCCTCTCCTCACGACAACATGACTGGGCTTTGACAGGTCGGTAATGAAGAAGCATTGGTCCACTTGGCAAGTCAGTACCCATGGCTCATTTTTCGCGGTGACATTTGCGCCCACGGTCTTGGATTTGGCTTCAGGTATAACCATGGTGGTGAAATACCGGTCTTATTTTAGGACTCTCTTGGCCCATCTGACACGGAACATCGGGACCTTCTCTCCAGCGTAGCTCAGCTCCTAGATCTCCTCGATCCTTCCGTAGTATCTGTCCTTGTCGTTATCGGTGTAGGATTCCATCGTTACCCCGGAGTTCTGATAATCGCTCTTCATGTCCTTTTCCTCCATTTAGAATGTGTAGCCATTGATATTGTACGCCTCATAGGTCATCAGGTTGTGCTCAGAGCCCTGTGACAAGGCGAATATGAGTTCTTCTTCCGCGGAAGAATCCTCATGTAAAGGGTACGACAGAAGCTTGTCCTTGAACCAACGCGTGAAACATGAGTTGTGTTGTTTGATTATATCTCCGTCCGTCCTCTGTTGGCCTCGGTCATTGTACATCTTTTCAATAAAGGTTTTGTGCTCTACCACCCAACGATCGACCACGTCTATTAGTTGTAGCGCGACTAGGTTTACTCTTTCAAAGTCGGCGAGTCGACCCTTGAAGTCGACATGCGTTTCGTGGCGACCCTTGCGGTGACCCTATCCAGCGAGCCTATCGAGGTGCCTGTCGGGGTTCTCGATGCCTAGATAATTCGTGTAGAAGGAGATGCACTCTTCAGTCAGAAAGCCCTTGGCTATGCTTCGATCTGGACGTGCCCTATTGCGAATGTATCCTTTGATGACACCATTCATCCTTTCGAACGACATCATACTGTGCAGGAACGTCGACCCGAGTTGGATGATATCCTCCATGATATGGACCAGCAGATGCACCATAACGTCGAAGAATGCGGGCGGGAAGTACATCTCAAGCTCGCATAGTATCACCATGATCTCTTCCTGTAGCCTTCTGAGTTGCCTCATGCCAACCGACTTCCGAGAGATGACGTCAAAAAAATTGTATAGGCCAAATAGCATTTCACGGACATGCGCGTCCATGATCCCACATATTGCAACTGGAAGTATCTGCGTCATCAGCACGTGATAGTCGTGAGACTTCATCCCGCTGAACTTCTGCTTCGTTGAGTCTAGGTATTTACTTATCTTCCCCGTGTAACCGTAACGAAGTTTTACTCCTACGAGGCAGGTGAAAAACTGCTCGATCTCCTTCTGACTTAGAGTGAAGCACGCGGGAGGGCAGTCATATTCGATCTTCTTGGCCTTTTTGCCTTTGCGACGACTTCCCGTGTCCTTCGCCACATCATCATCATCATCATCATCATTAGGGCGTTTTGCGTAAAGCTCCTCCCTGATGCCCATTGATTGCAAGTCTACCCTTGCTTTCGGCCCATCTTTGGTCCTCTCTGGCATGTTGAGCAGGGTACCAAGCAGACTCTCGCACACGTTCTTCATGATATGCATGACATCAAGGCTGTGAGACACACGGAGGATGTTCTAGTACGGCAAGTCCCAAAAAACAGACCTCGTTTTCGATACCTTGATCTTCCTCATCATCATGTCCGACATCTTCTACATGATGACTGTGTCATGTATCTACTTCGTGATCATGTCCGCCTGGAGATTCTTCGTCTTCTCGCCCGCCCTCGCCGCTATTGTCTTGCTTCCCTTCCTTATTTCTTGACCGACCCCCATGGACGACTTCATAATCATCTTCATCACCTTGCCACCGATAGCCATCCATGAAACCACGCATGAGCAGGTGGTCCCGCACCTGTCTGGAATCCGGGTCCATAAGGCTCTTCAGCTTGCATCTTCGACACGGACATCTTATCTCCGTCTCGTTCTTTTGAAGCATCTCGGCCTTCGCAGAGCTCAAAAACCTATTCACAATGCCTTCGGTCATCGTGCGGACCATGGTCGCCTGCGGGGTAGAGCAAAACGATATTTTAGAACCAAAAAAAATTTGGCATGACTTTGCCTAAAATAGGACCAAAAAGAATGCATAGTGCCAAATTCTAGCCGAAACGGAAATAAATCAACATTTCGGCAAAATATTGGCAACTATCGCATTTCAAATACCGGTACCTGCAAACACAAACATATGCAGCACCACAAACATACGTAGATCTAGCTCAATGAGAAAAGTGTAGATCTAGGCCATAAAAAGTGTGTACGTTGGAGGGAGGAAAAAGTAGATCTAGAACATATAGAAAGCTTTCCCCTTACTTACCTATAAAAAAGGGAAATTTAACCACTTAATTTGGGTGAATCTATGGTGCAAATGGAGGAGGCAGTCGAAAATATCTAGCTGCTCTCAGGTTACCAATGGCGCACCTCCTAAGAATGCGCCACTAGTAACCAGGGTTACTAATGGCGCACCTGGTGTGTGGTGCGCCATTACTAGTTTTGAACAAAAAAAGAAAAAAAAATTGTTAGTAGCGGCGCACCGTGGGTGAGGTGTGCCTTTAACTAGTAATGGCGCACCAAACCCAGGAGCGCCACTGGTAAGTCTCGGGAGGGGTTATGCCCAGGAGAAACTTAGCAGTGGCGCACCACACATAAGGTGAGCCATTAGTAATATAAACATTAGCGGTGCACCCATGTGTGGTGCGCCACTGCTATTTCGCAGTGGCGCACCACATACATAGTGCGCCACTAATGTCTATATTAGCTATAGCCCTTTTTCTAGTAGTGTTACCAAGTATATATGTGCATTAAATTAAATAGCAGCAATATTGTGATATAAAAAAAGGATGTGAATGTTGACACATGGAAGCAATTGCACCTGCAGCTAGAAACGCTATAAGAAGGACTGAGCAAGTGGTAACATAGCCAAACAACGGTTTGCTGGGATGTGGAAGGGTTAGAGGCATTTCATGGCAATGTTGGGAGGCTTAACAAACAAGTGGTAGGTAGCGTGACATAGCGATAAAAATGAGACATCTAGCACGGCAACAATAGTAGTGGTATCCAGGGAAATGTGTCATCTTGCCTGAGATCCCGCTTGGAAGAAGAACGAGTCCATGAAGAAGACGGGCCAATGTAGTCAAACAAATCCTCACACACCGAACACTTTCAGAACTCTATCAAGAAGAAGCAATCCAGAAACAACAATCAACACAAGATACACCACAACATATGCATGAAACGATGCGCAAACAAATATGATGCATGTCCGGTTTAATATGCAATGCATGACAAGCACAACAATCACCTTCTACACATTAGGTGAAGCTCAATATGCAACGAGTTCACTCTCAAGATGTTAAATATTGTTTAGTTCACTCTCGTTTAGGTAAACTTCAATGTTAAATATTGTTAGGCATGGCAAGAGGTGAAGCATAAGTAAACTATACTATCTAGGCATTTTAATGAGGTCGAAAACAACTTATGGTGTTTCCAAAACAAACTCATATGTTATTTTTGAAATTGGTCCAGATCTGAACAAATCATATTTTATATTTGTTAAACAACAGAATAAAGCATACCATGACATTCTACATGTCATTCTAGTCGATTTACATATATAGAACATATCAAACGGAGCTACGGTCTAAAAGATATGAGCAACAAAAGATGCACATGTCATGAATGCAACACATGGAAAATACCATTACAAACATTTCAAATCATGAATGCAGAAAGTTATTATGAAACTACATGAGATTCTAAGCAAGTTTCATATATGGCATGTCCAAAACGGAGCTATGGTTCAACAACAAACACCACAACAAGTTTTATACTAAATCTGTCCAAAACAGCAACATAGCATTTTGCACACATGAAAACAACAAGTTACGCTATTATAAAATGCACAAACTAAGCATGGGGAAGTAGCATATAACACACACTTCATTTCATCTTCATATATCATACTCAAAACATGCATAGATCACATGGTAGGAAGCTCACAAGATGGCTACTTGAAAACAGTTTCAGACAGTGAAAATAGCAGTTTTTGATAGAGCAGTTTTTATCACGAAGGCATATTGACAGCAGTAAAACTATATTCTACATGTCATATTATGGCATGAAACTTAACAGCATGCTAGAGGACATTATCTACTACAAAGAACTTTATTACACCAACCCCAAAGGAGTTCTAGATCACTAGCAAAACACATGGCAAGACAGCAACAAAATATTACAGATTTCAGACTTAGACATATTTTGGACCCTCAAAAGAGCAGTATTTTCATAGCATGTTGTTATCAAGAAAACTAACACCTAACATACATTTCTATGGCAAGCAAAATTTCCAGGGGCTAGGACACATATCAAAGGGCATATCTCATGTTCAAAATTATTTCATATCATGCATGTATTAAATCACACGAAAATAACACAAGGGCATCATAGCAAAAATGACATGCACACAAAATGATTAAATGACAAAACTAAATGCATAGATAAATTCTATGGATTTTCTACCCCGAAAACATATATAATATGCATAGGTTCATGTGGCAAAATAAGTCACAATAATTATGCAAGTATTTGGCCTAATCACCTATTAGCAATCATAAATGCAAGTCAAATGCCACTATGCATGAAAATTCGATGCCGATAACATGAACATTTAATATATGGTTTTCTTAATCCCGATGCACGTCAAGTAATTATGCGTAATGCAACATCATGACAATTATGCAAAATAGCAAAAAATGGCGTGTTAAATATTTTAACAATGAATGGAATCATCGTATAATTAAACTACGCATATTTCTGAGCATTTACATATATAGAACCCTTTTTAACAGGTCGTACGATTAATAACTTATTAATGTTTTTTTAAACATGCAATTGGGCCTACACACATAAAAAACGCGTGGGGGGGCTGCTCACCTCGTGGGCCTTGGCCCATTCGGTGCAAGAGCTGGCAGGAGGAAGTGGGAGCTGGGCTGGGCTGCAAGCGAGGCCCACGCACGCTGGGGTGGCCCACCTGGGCGACAGGGGCGAGCGCCCTCACCCTACTCGATCCCGAGCGGGAGGCAAGGCCAGCGGCGGCGGCGCTGGTCAGCCAACGGCGGCGGCTGCCGACGGGAGGCGGAGGAGGAGGGTCGGGGCGGCTGGATCTAGCCAGAACCAGGGCAGCGGGTCCCGTTCCCGGTGAGGGGAGCTGCGGGCCGGCAGCCGGAGTCCTTGCGAGAGAGAGGGAGAGGGAAATTAGAGGAAGGAGAGGAGAGAAAGGAGAGGAACGGCGCAAGGGCAGTAGGGGTTCGCTGGCGGCGGCTCGTCGGGGCTCCGGCGACGGTCGGGCAGCGACGGGCATGGGCTCGGAGGCACGGGACGAGTGGCTACGGGTGGGACCTCTTTCTTGGAGCTTGGGAGGAGCGACGGCAGCGCTCAGCCCAGATCGGGCCCGGGTGGGCTCAGATGGGCCTGGGCGGGCCCGGCGGTTGGAGGGAGGAGGTTGGCTGGCTAGCTAGCAGCTGGAGGAGGTTTGGCACGGGTTTCGAGGGGAATTAGGGTTAGCTGCCAAATTAGGTAGGGAGGGGATCTATTTATAGTTTGAGGGGCTTGGGTTCGTAGTTTTGGGAGCCGATTTCGGCCGTACAATCGTAATCGGACGGCCGGATCAGGGCAAGGGCTACGGTGGCTGTGTAGATGGGCTAGGTGGGGAAGAGAGGGAGGTTTGCGGCCCGTGACACGAAGTTTTAAAACACCGAAAACGTCCGAGGAATAGCTGATGACCGCACGGCTACGACTGACCGATAGGGTATCAAACAAACTCGGAACGCGACGAAATTCGACAGGCGGTCTACCTACAATATAACAAGACCACATGCCATGTTTCGACCCAATCCAAGAATATTTTTAGCGTGCTTTAAAAACGTTTTTATTTAACGATGCCACGAGCGCGTGCATGTGTGGTTGGTCTCGAAACGGGCAACGGCACGAACGGAGAGAACTGGCAACTACGAACGGATGCAAGTTTTGAAAACAACAGACGATGCCATGAAGATGATGCGAATGATGCGATGATGAATGCAACAACCAGACGAACACAGACGATAATGTAAATAAAAGGGGAATCTTCTAGAATCTTCTGGAGCGTCGGTCCCGGGCTGTTACAGTGAACCCGCTCTGGTAATCAGCACGCGAGTTTCTTGACACTCATCATCACCATGGCCCCTAAGAACAAGGGCCTGACAGTAGTTGGCCAGTTCGCGTCTGTTGTCCCTGTATCCGCATAGACCGGAGATGGCGTAGACACGAGTGGAGGAGGAGGAGGCAGAGGTTCGGAACTTCTGCGACGCTCTAGTGATCAAGGCCAAGCAAGCGGCGACGCTCTCCGTAGAGACACCCATGGCGGCGGCAGGAACCCCCATACACATGGGTCTCAGGACGGAGCGGTACCGCCTGCGGGTGGTATAGCGAATTCCGGGGGCGGAAAGGTATCTTCCAGGGCACCCATGTCGGCGCCTACGTCGTGACCTTCTCGGGACACGCGTGAAGAGCCGTGCCATGGCGCCCGCAGTTCTCAACGTCCCCATGGGAAAGCTCCTATGCATCATTTCCAATATGCACGGGACCAGCATGCAAGTGAGAGTAGCATGCTGACGCAGGACCGCGGTGGTGCTCCTTCTAACAGGTTAGGAGTCAGAGCACCTCGCGTTCCTCGCATCATTCGCTACCGACCATGTCAGAGGAAGCGATGGCGCGGGCGCAGTTACTCCTAAACTTCCCTCCTGCTGCAGAGAATCTCGACGAATGGAGAGCCACCATTCAGAGCTTCCTCAGCCTCGCAGATAAGTTTCAGTCCACCCAGCCGGCTCATGCTAGTGGTGAGAGGGTCAGAGGTGGCACGACTTCGGCGCACTCTCCTCCACAGCAGCATCGCGGGTCATCGACTTTACGGACCGACGCTTACGATGTTTACTCGACGGTGTCATCTGACCCACGGACAAGCCGTGATCAGCGTCAAGTTCTCTGAGAACGTCGTAAGGAAGACACTCGAAATGCAGTCGAGCGGCGGCGAGAAGCGCGCCTCTAGTCTGATAGGCGCGTAGGGCCCACTGTAGACAAGTCTGTGCCAGGGTATCCTGTCAGCCTACCTTATGAGGTGGGTTGTCCAGCGTATACCCGTGAGTTGCAGTAAGTCCAGTGGCCCAATTCCCACACGTTCAAGCTAGAAGTCCTAGAGAAGTATGACAGCAAGACTCATACATCGAAGTTCCTGACCATCTACACCATTGTGGTGCAAGATGCCGGGGGTCACGGCAACAAGATACTCGCCAACTACTTCCCGTTGGTGCTTAAGTCCAACATCAGGTCATGGTTGATGCACTTTCCAGAGGGGTCCATTGCCTCCTGGGCAGACTTGTTCCAAGACTTTGTTGGCGCCTTCATAGGAGTTCATGAAGCTCCTGGCCAAGAAAGTGATCTACACATCAGCCCTTAGAAGGAGGGCAAAACTTTACGCAAGTACATCCAAAGGTTTAGCCGCGTGCATCACAACATCGCAGATGTTCATCCTGTCGCTCTTATCATCGCGTTCCATCAAAACGTGCGCAATCGCAGAATGTGGGAAGAGCTGGCGATGAACAGAGTCAGGGACGTCGCTGAGCTTTATGCTTTGGATGACAAATGTGCTCGGGTTGAGGAAGGGAGAAGACTCCCCGGCGAAAACACCGGCGCAGGAGTCGACTCTGAAGATGAAGACACCGCTACCCCGACAAAGAAGGGCCGGCAGCGGAACAACAACCGCAAGGGCAAGACCGTACTTGCCGTCGAGGGATCCAACAACCCCAGCAACGCCAAGAAGGGCAAGACTGATGACCCTGGCAATGATGTTGCTGGGTGCGCCTCCTGCCACGCCCTGATGGCTACCGGCAAGCCAGAAGGCTCCGTCAAGCATTATTGCAAGATCCATTGCACAAAAGGCCACGATCTCCCAAGACTGTCGGCAAGTTGAGTAGCTTGCCAAAAAAGCAAAAAACCGATTATGAGAGGCGGGACAAGGAGAAAGGCCAGGATGGTGCCAACGGGTCCGGCAAGAAGCATGTCGGCCGAGGGGGTCGCCGTGGCAAGCCTAAGCAACAAAAAGACCGGACCGCGTGTGGCCGCGACAAGCAAGAGGGAGATGATGACGATATCGAAGAGGATGACGAATCCAGCGAGCATGATTTTCAGAAGGCTACAGAGATGATGTGCATAGAGGGAGGTGCCTCATCACATTCCTCTCACCACCAACTCAAACAGTGGGCGCGCAAGGTTAATGCGGTAGAGCCCACTATCGGCACATAGAGACCTCTGTGGTGGTCTAACACTCCTATCATCTTCGACGTCGAGGATCACCCTAATCACATAACTGCGGTCGGGTGCTTGTCGTTGTTGGTTTCACCAATAATCCGCAACCTCAAGCTGACGAAGATGTTAGTCGATAGTGGGGCCAGCCTGAACCTGATCTCACCTAATGTCATTCAGAGACGCTTTCCAAGGGCTCAATTAAGGAAGAACTCAACCGAAAGGCAAGGTCAAGCTGCCAGTGACATTTGGCAGCGATATCAATTTCAGGACGGAGAAAACCATTTTGTAGCCAAGATTTCATTGCCATACAACAGCATCCTTGGTCGCCTGGCTCTGGCCAAGTTCATGGCGGCCACCCACTTCGCTTACAACGTGTTGAAGATACCCGGGCCAATGAGAGTGATCACCATCAACTCCGACATGAAAAGCGCACTTATCTCCGTCGACCAACTCTACCGGGGTACAGTCGCAGCACCTGCCTCCAAGGCACTTTCTCCTTCCGCTGAAGCTCCCAGGGGGAAGAAGACCGACAAGGCCTCTAGCGCACATTTCGGCAAGCGCACCTCTTTGGAGTGTTGCGCTCACGTTGATGATGTGCCTGTTGGGGAATGTTGCATCGGAAACAAAAAAAATCCTACGCACACACAAGATCTATCCATGGTGATGAGCATCTACGAGAGGGAGAGTGGATCTACATACCCTTGTAGATCGCTAAGCGGGAGGCATTAAGAAACGCGGTTGGTGTAGTCGAACGTCTTCGCGATCCAAATCGCCGAGCGTCCCACGATCTCATCACGATCCGTCCCGCGATCCAATCATGATCCGTCCCGCGATCCGATCACGATCCATCCCGCGAACTCATCACGATCCGTCCCGCAAACTCATCACGATCCGTCTCGCGATCTTGATCACGGTCCTTCCAATCTAGTGCCGAAAGGACGGCACCTCCGCGTTCAGCACACGTACAGCTTGATGACGATCTCCGCTTTCCTGATCCAGAAAGAGGGAGCGGAGAGGTAGAAGAGTTCTCCAACAGCGTGATGGCGCTCCGGCTATGGTGGTGGAGCAATTCCGGCAGGGCTTCGCCTACGCACTGTAGAAAACCAATCTAGTGGAGAAACTATGCACTAGAGGAATGGGTAGCACGTGGCTGAAAATCTGGTGCCAAAAACCCTAAAACCTCTAGTATATATAAGAGGAAGAGATGAGGAGGCTTGGCCCTCAAAGGATCAGCTCTTGGGTCGGCCGAATCAAGGAGGATTGGAGGATTCCTCCTCCAATCCTAGTAGGACTAGGACTCCTCCTTATTTTTGCCTTTTTTGCCTTTTTCCACCTTTTTCTCTTTGGGCTTTTCTTCCCAGCCGCCTGGGCCTTGTGTGGGACTTCCACCAGCCCTAAAAGGGCTGGTATTTACTATCCACAGCCCATGTAGCCTCTTGGGTCGAAATACCCCTCCCGATGGTCTCCCGGTACACTACCGACACTCCCGGTACACTACCGATGAGCCCGAAACTTTTCCGGCAACCAAAATAGGACTTCCTATATATCAATCTTTACCTCCGGACCATTCCGGAGCTCCTCATGAAGTCCAGGATCTCATCCGGGATTCAGAACAACCTTCGGTAACCACCATGCATAATTCTATACTACCGAAATGTCATCAAACCTTAAGTGTGCAGACCCTGCGGGTTCGAGAACTATGTAGACATGACCGAGAGACCTCTATGTTCAATAACCAATAGTGGGACCTGGATGCCCATATTGGTTCCTACATATTCTACGAAGATCTTTATTAGTCGAACCTCTATGTCAACTATTCAGTTAATCCCGTATGATGTTCCCTTTGTTCTTCGGTATGTTACTTGCCCAAGATTCGATCGTCGGTATCTCCATACCTAGTTCAACCTCGTTACCTTCAAGTCTCTTTACTCATTCTTTAATACAAGATCCCATGACTAACACTTAGTCACATTGCTTCCAAGGCTTGTTGTGATGTTGTATTACCGAGTGGGCCCTAAGATACCTCTCCGTCACACAGAGTAACAAATCCCAGTCTTGATCCATGCCAACCCGACAGACACCCTCGGAGATACCTGTAGAGCACCTTTATAGTCACCCAGTTACGTTGCGACGTTTGATACACACAAGGTACTCCTCCGATGTTAGTGAGTTGCATGATCTCATGGTCATAGGAACACATACTTGACATGCAGAAAACAGTAGCAGTAAACTGACACGATCACATGCTATGTTTGTAGTTTGGGTCTTGTCCATCACATCATTCTCCTAATGATGTGATCCTATTACCAAATGACATCTCATGTCCATGACTAGGAAACCATAGCCATCTTTGATCAACGAGCTTGTCTATCAGAGGCATACTAGGGACATGGTGTTTGTCTATGTATCCACACATGTATCTGAGTCTCCGATCAACACAATTATAGCATGGATAATAAACGATTATCATGAACAAGGACATATGATAAGAACTAATTTATTATTGCCTCTAGGGCATATTTCCAACAGTCTCCCACTTGCACTAGAATCAATAATCTAGTTCACATCACCATGTGATACGCATTGTTATGAATCTAACACCCAATTAGTTCTGGGCTCGATTATGCTTTGCATGTGAGAGAGGTCTTATAGTCAACGGGTCTACGACATTCAAATCCAAGTGTACTTTGCAAATCTCTATGTCAAACCGTAAACACTGCTACCACACTCCACTTGGTACTATTCCAAATGGCTGCTCCACTATACGTATCCAGATTGCTACTACGAGGCATCTGGATTGGTGTTAAAGCTTGCATCGACGTAACTCTTTACGACGAACTCTTTATCACCACCATAATCGAGAAACATCTCGCTAGACTTTTAGTCACTAAGGATAATCATGACCGCTGTCCAGTGATCCAATCCTGGATCACTTTTGTACCCCTTTACTGACTCATGGCAAGGCCCACACCAGGTGCGGTACACAGCATGGCATAATATAGATCCTATGGCTAAGGCATAGGGGACGACGTTCATCCTTTCTCTTTCTTTTGCCGTTGTCGTGCTTTGAGTCTCACTCAACTTCACACCTTACAAATCAGGCGAGAACTGTTTCTCTGACTGATCCATTTTGAACTCTTTCAAAATCTTGTCAAGGTATGTACTCATTGAAAGTCTCATCTAGCATCTTGATCTATCTCTATAGATCTTGATGTTCAACAATTAGGTAGCTTTATCCAGGTCATCCTTTGAAAAAAACTTTCCAAACAACCGTTTATGCTTTCCTAAAATTCTACATCATTTCCGAATAGCAACATGTCATCCACATATACTTATCAGAAAATCTATAGTGCTCCCACTCACTTTACTACAAATACAAGTTTCTCATAAACTTTGTATAGATTTAAAAACGTTGATCACCTTATCAAAGTGTATATTCCAACTCCGAGATGCTTGCTTCAGTCCATAGAGGGATCACTGAAGCTTGCTCACCTTTTAGCATCCTTAGGACTAACAAAAACTTCTGGTTGTATCACATACAACCTTTCCTCAAGTAAACCATTAAGGAAACTATGTTTTGATATCCATCTGCCAGATTTCATAATTGAAAAACGCAGCAACTGTTAACATAATTCCAACAGACTTTAGCATCACTATGAGTGAGAAAGTCTCATCGTAGTCAACTCCTTGAACTTGTCGTAAACTTGTTTGCAACTAGTCGAGCTTTAGAAATGGTGACATTGACCATCAGCGTTTGTCTTCATTTTAAAGATCCATTTGTACTCAACGACCTGCCATCCAATGAGCAAGTCTACCAAAGTCTATACTTGGTTTTCATATATGGATCCCTTCTCGGATTTCATGGCCTCTAACCATTTGTCGGAATCCAGGCCCATCATCGCTTCTCCATAGCTCGTAGGTTCATCGTTGTCCAACAACATGACCTCCAAGACAGGGTTGTCGTACCGCTCAGGAGCAGTACACGTCCTTGTCGACCTATGAGGTTCGATAGTAACTTGATTCGAAGCTTCATGATCATCATCATTAACTTCCTCTTCAACTAATGCAAGCTTCATAGAAACAACTTCCTGCGCTGCGCTACTTTCTGGTTGAACAAAGGTTCAACAACCTCATCACGTTCTATCTTCGTCCCACTCAATTCTTTCGAGAGAAACTCTTTCTTGAGAAAGGACCCAGTTTTAGCAACAAACATTTTATGCTTGGATCTGAGAGAGAAGGTTTACCCAACTGTCTTTAGGGTATTCTATGAAGATGCATTTGTCCGCTTTGGGTTCGAGCTCATTCGGTGAAAACCCTTTTTCACATAAGTGTTGCAGCCCCAAACATTAAGAAATGACAACTTAGGTTTCTATCAAACCATAATTCACACGGTGTCATCTCAACGGATTTAGATGATGCCCTATCTAAAGTGAATGTAGTTGTCTCTAATGCATAACCCGAAAACGATAGTGGTAAAAGGATAAGAGACATCATAATTCGCACTATATCCAATGGAGCACGGCTATGACATTCGGACACACCATCACACTATGGTGTTCCAGGTGGCGCGAGTTGTGAAACAACTTTCACATTGTCTTAAGTTGTATACAAAACTCGTAACTCAGATATTCACCTCCAAGATCATATCGCGGCATTTTATCTTCTTGTCACGATGATCTTAAACTTCACTCTGAATTTGCTTGAACTTTTTCAAACGATTCAGACTTGCGTTTCATTAAGTAAATATACACTATCATCTACTCAAATCATCAGTGAAGGTAAGAAAATAACGATATCCACCGCATGCTACAAGACTCATTGGATTGCATATATCAACATGTATCATTTCCAATAAATCACTTACCCGCTCCATCAAACCAGAAAACGGGGTCCTTAGTCATCTTGCCCAAGAGGCATGGTTCGCATGTCTCAACCGATTCGAAATCGAATGAGTCCAAAGATCCATAAGCATGGAGTTTCTTCATGCGCTTTATACCAATATGACATTTAGCGGCAGTGCCACAAGTATGTGGTACTATCATTCTTAACTTTGTATCTTTTGGCATGAATGTTATGAACATGTGTATTACTACGATCAAGATTCAACAAACCATTCTCACTGGGTGCATGACCATTGAAGGTATTATTCATGTAAACAGAATAACCATTATTCTTTAACTTAAATGAATAACCGTGTTGCAATAAACACGATCTATGCAATTTCAACAATGTGGTTGAATGACTATTTTCGGTTGCTAGCAAGCCTGTTGTAGTGAGCATATGTCTTGTTTAACTGTTTTTCCTATATCGGTTGTTTGTATTGGGCATATCTCCTGGTTCAATTGCTATCTAGTATGCCTTGTTTATTTCAGTTATTCACGTTGTGAAGTTCTATATCTTCAAGTATGTACTTCCAGTTCAATTTCATCATACCAGTTTCAATGGCCATATGTGATTCCTGTTAAGCCTGGTGTAGTTAACACGCTCACTGTTTATTTCTGCTTTTTCGCAATGTGATGATCAGTTATACATTTTGATGTGTAAACACGAGCTACATACTATGCAATTTCAACACTACCATTATGAATGACGATATTTGGTTTTTGTTAAGCTTGTTGTAGTGAGAACAAGCATTTCCATTTTTATGTAACTATAACTAGTGTGCTTAAATGTGCACAATACCAATTAGAATGACCATATTTTGTCATTATTAAATGCTAAGCCTATTGCAGTTAACACGCATCTCCACTTATTATTAGCTTAGCTAGCATGCTTAAACCTGCACATTGAAGCTATCATTTTGTGATCATGTTGTTTACCATGCATATATTTCATTAATGTTTAGCATGTCAGTACTTAACATGCCTTTCGGTGTACTTACCCAGGACAATATCGGGAATAGTTGTTGTTTTTCATCGAGGTTAGTTTCATCACATGGCTTGTATATATACTTCATCCGCCCCAAAGTATAAGATGTCAATACATCAATTATGTGAGTATTTTGGATGTAATAAGATCTTATATACCGTGACAGGGAATAATGTATTACTTCATTGTGCAATTTCTGTTTACCTTCTAATACTAACTTGTTGCTTGTAGGTACATATGTCACTGATAAAGATCCGTGTGTCGACCCTTTTTGCGTATGGGGCAATGAGATATTCATGAACTAGCATCAAGTGAGGAAACTTATAAAGGTTGTTTATAAAATGGGACAAAATATGAAAATTAAACTATTTTTTACACCTTATACAAGACAATAGTGATCTCTAGGATGGTAACTACGAACTCTGTACCCTTGTTTTTACTGTCCATAATGAGTTGTTATCTTACAAATTAACAATGTCTGAATATATTTTGTTTGTAGTGATTCTCAAAGTAGTTTACTCAGGATTATCTCTCAAACTACATGATTGGTGGACATGCGAACGTGAAAGTATATCTACCAGGCCACGAGGACTACCTAGATGTCCTCATCAACACAGAGAAGGATGGGCGGTCCGCCATCACAAGGGGCTAGCCTAGAATCGGCCGTGCATTCTGCATGGAGAAGGACACGATATGGGCATTCCGCTTCACCTTGTGCAACTGTCAGTGTGTATTTCGCCTCTTCCCTTACCGTATTTAATACAGGTATGAAACTGTGGTTCATCATTATTTATCTGGTCCTAATGCAATTATTATTTCTTGATGTAATTCTTGAACATATGTACGATGTGAGTGGAATGATGCATTGCTTGTTGAACCTATGTCTATGTAAGATGGATATGAAAAATGGAGTAGCCTACTATCAAATTCAAATCCTATAGAATTTTAAATTGTGGCGATTAAAATGGACGAAAAATAAGCTCTGCAGGTCATTACACACCACACGGTTTGTTAAGCAGAACGTGTGTGATATACCTCATGGTTCGACATGTTTCAGAGAGTGAACCCGTGTGTGACAATGCACACAATTGTCGTTTGCAAACCGTGTGTGACGTTAAACAATATCAGAAACAGTTAAGCAGACCTAAATATTTTGTGACGGTCTCCTTATCATACATGATTTATAATGTTCAACTGTTTGTTATGTCGTATGCATCTGACACGAGTACGACAGTTGGATCATTTGTGAATCTTCGTATATCGCAAACGACGATGTAGGACAAAATGTATGTGATTGTCTCCTTATCATACACGCTTTACTATTATGAACTGTTTGCGATTCGACACACGTTGTAAAGGGTGCACTACAGAATTGCACGTGCGATGTTAGTGTGATCTCACACAAGTTTCAAGGATGGGCCGTATGGAAAGGGTGCCATATGTCAAACGGTTGACAGGTGACTCTCGTTTGTGATTGATATGAAAATCCCATACGCTTTGTTTTGCTAAACGTTTGCGTTCGTTGGCCTCCATCACTGACGATTTTGCCGTGTCATGTGGGATGGACCCCCTCCTATCGCCCACATAGGCAAGACGACGGTTTACAACTACATCACGGAAAGGGGTTAAAAAACATTTGTATAGCAGGTCGCTGCACCAGTGTATGTATGCATAGGAGGATAAAAAAGAGCAACATTGATTTTCATCAAGCAGTTGCAGTCACTAAAAATGATGTGAGCATGAATTGTTTAGGGGAGATATCATCGCGATCAAGTTGTCGCAGGGCGAGAGATGAAGCCACCTCAAAAACCACACCCTCGAGACAGTCGGACAATCCCATGCTCCCGTCGTGAGTGTCTATCAGTGGTAAATCTGGGCATCCAAGACAATATACTCCGAGCTATCACTATCCCACCAAGACCGTGATTGCCACTGATAAATTGCCACACACCATATTCCTAATGTGATCTCAATGAAGGATCTCCTCCGCACGCCGCATGCTCCGCCTTAGCCACCCAAATCAGGGGACGGACGATACATGGAAGTGTTTGTCGTAGGTCGAACCTGCCATCATCCATGGGCCCAGCGAATGCAGCTCCAAACCAAAGCTCGCAAGAGAAAAAATGACATCATTAATGTCATCGTCTTATGCAAGATCACCCAGAGCGGCACGCAGGTAGGCGAGAACAGCATCGACAACACCTTCAACAAGGTATACGACTATGTAAAGTAAAGAATGGTTCTGGATACATATAGTTTCATTCATGAAATTAGGAATCCATAGATTTATATTTTCCGAATAGACTCTTATCCACTTTATAACTAAAGCATTGACCAGTGGTTTATATTGTCTGTAAGCGTTCAAATTGTTCGTGTAAAAATAAACATTAACAAGCTACTTTTTCTTTCTTCAAGATTTCTTATGGCTAGTTATTTTGTGAAACCCATTGGATGAAACAGTCCAATTGGCACGTGTAAACAACCACAAAATTTTCCGGTCCAACAAATTATTAAAAGTATGGACTATCATTCGTGCAAGTTGCATGAGGTTAAGAACAAGTACTTGAGTTTCTTTTCGTGCTTGCTGCTACGAGATTGCAAGGTTAGGTATTAAAGATCTAACGACATTTACTGTCGCAACATGAATTCCTTAAACGCCCGTGGATACTGACCGGATTTTCACTTTTACGGCCATGTCTCTTAATTTTATTCCTATATGTCCGATCACACACATGTGATTGATAGTGATAAAGTGAGAAAAAAAGAATAGACAAAAAAGAGAAGGTAGGCCAAATCGTATGTGATGGATGTAGGACCGTTTATTGGACACGCGCGGACGCACCTTATACTTATCACATATATGGGAGCAATATAAGGAGTTTCGGACGCACCTTATACTTATCACAAATTACCGTACTATCTGTCTGGATCAACTTTTTTTCTTTTTTCTCATGTCCGGTCAGTGATTCCTGTGCCCATCCTATCAATATTAGGAGTCCTGCTATAGATGCTTCAACGGACTCTATCACATCACCTTGACATTAACTTGCACATAAGCCTCGTTTGGGAAACTCTTTTGCTTAAATCAAAGAAAGCATAGGAAAATGCAGACCCCAACGATTGACCACTTACATTGATGCATGGATGCAACGCCACACACCTTTAATTCATGCCGTCATGCGCTGAAACCGATAGTACGGTAATTTGTATTGAATTCATGCTTTAGCCAACTCATCCAAAAGTCCAAACTAATGGGGGGAAGTGAGCAATATATTTCAAAACCGCCCCTCACGTCTAGGCATATTTATTCCTTAGACGTGGGTTCGTTGTAGGTCATAGAATCTTTTTGTTTTTAATACTGCGTTGATAGGGTCTCGAAATCAAGACCTCTTGGCTCGGATATCATATTGAATTCATGTTCCAACCAACTAATCCAAAAATCCAAACTGATAAAGAAAGGTGGACAATATATTTCAACAACTTGTAGTACAATACTACCTCGATTCGGATATGAGTGATGCATTATATAGAAGAGATTGTGTAGTCAAATTTCTCTTTTTATTGGTTTATTAATTTAGTTTGATCCAGCATAATAATATTTATATTTAAGAATGTTTTCATGTCTTTGTACGGTTTTCAACCAAATTTAATCTGACGATTAAAGTTACATGTCAAACACTTTTGTGTTTTTGAAATAGGCTTTCGCTGGACTTTTATATAAAGCAAAGACCAAAGTACGTCGTCTACCCAAACACTGTGTATCTGTTTATAGATCAAGAGCGTACGTCTTTCCGTTCGTTTCATTTTTGTTGGGTGGTTCAGACCAACCGTCGAAGCGCCTCTCTCATATCCAGCAAATTCTGATCCACCTGCGGTGCGCAATGAAAGCAGGGGAAACCGGTGTCACACGCATTGATTTTCCCTGACCACGAACGCCCACTCCTCATGGCTGTTACCGTTGATGACTGATGATCATGCCACCAATGATACATCAGTCGATATTGGCAGATGATAAGCTCAGCTTGCTAGTGGCGTGTCACTGCTAATCTTGATATATGGCACCTGTCGACCCTAGCTTTTGCTCCCTCGTGATGTGTTGTCTATTCACAATGCTTACTTGGGCAAAGCCATCTTGCCATCTTTATCACTTTGCCTCCACACAAAATGGAGGATAAACGAATTTAGAAGGTATTCGCTCCATTTCATAATGTAGTGTGTACGTGTTTTCTAAGATCGAAGTTTGATCATAAATTTGACCGACGAGACCGATTGCGGCAGAAGCAAAAATTATACCACTGAACTTGTATTTTCAATATGAATTCAACGATATAATTTTTGCTTCCGCCGCAATCGATCTCGTTAGTTAAATTTATGGTCAATCTTCAACCTTGAAAATGGAGAAGGCATTACATTATGAAACAGAGGAGTAGTAGCTTGCGGGCATAGATTTTTCAATAGAAACCACGGGATGGAATATTACGAAAGTGATGTGAACCACTGCTCTATCTCACATTGTTCACATGGGCTTGTTTGCAACGGGAGAAGGCATTGCCATCACTAGTGATTGCGGTGTGTTTATTACATGAAGAAAGAGATGGGCACGTCAATGGGATAGCTAGGGGGGATGTAACGCTGGATAAGATGTTTTTTTTCTATAGAATCATAGAGAGGAAGGTCGTCGGAGCCATCAAATCACGAACTCAATGATCCTCAAATCGACCACGATATAAATAATATTCTACGTCGAGCACAACGTTGGATGAGATGTCTAGGAGCTCTTCTTGGGCCATCTCTATCCGTCTAGTCAAAGATTTTTCCACCTATAAATTCTTGGTCAAGTTTTTTTCCACACAAGATGAACACATATTTTTCTTAAATTGCTCAGATGCTACTGACACTGGATGTTCGACATTAATCTGTATAAGTAGGCCAAATTTTCTTTCTTTTCTTTAAAAAGGAGGTAAATCCCCAACCTCTGCATCACAATGATCCAGTGGCCGGTGGTTTCAACATCCTTATTGGTTAAAAAAACTAACATCGGTATCACTGTAATGCACACATACATTTCTATGAATTATTAAGTGGAGTATAGAATAAAAGTAATTAAGACTAAACCACTACAAGACATGAAATAAACTACTCGGCTTATTTTTCACTTCAAGAAGGAATAGCTGCCCTTGCACGGTCATCACCATGTCCAGCAAAAGATAGCCAAGACAAGGCTTTTCACACTGATTGTCGAAACCAACCATCAATGGCCAGCACATTAACAAACAGACAACATCTTCAACAAGGTAACAATGCAAGTTTGTCGATGTTGAGCCGACCAATCTGATGTGGAGGATCCTATGGACATCACCATGACAAGAGTCCTTTCGCCGAATGACACGTGCCACATCTACTCCACATATATAAAGGTGAATCTTTTCCTTTATACATGTTCGCTTGACCCTTTAGAGGATGGTATACTACTTGACACTCCCCTCGTGTGCATGCATAGGTATTGCCGGAGTTCCACGGATGACGAGGAGGAGTGCCAGCACCTGCATACAACTACAACATCCACAAGGGAAGCGTCGAAGCGGAGAAGGAAGAAGAGGACTTGCAATAGCCCAGGAATTAGGGGTACAACCGGTCAACCACCATTGCCCCGGTACAACCGGTCCACCACCGCCAACAACCGCTCCAACCGCGGTAAAGATTCTGCTATGGAGGGGTTCAAGACGGGTACTACCCCAGTTGTACCGGTTCATGTCTTAATACCGGTACAACCGGTCCAACCTCCGGTACAACCGGCCTGCCTGCCGCATAGACGGGCCCGAGGCCCATGTATCTTCCTCTCACTTACCCCTTCGTGCCTAGGGCTATATATACTCCTCTCCCACCCCATTCTAGGGTTAGCAATGGTTTACCTCTTAGTTAGTTGAGCCTAGCTCTTTCCACTACCTCTCCCATGGAGTAGATGCCTCTATGAGAGAAGATCCCCTAGTGGATGTCAAGGCCCCTCACGAGGGAAGATCCTCCGGTATATCAGTGCCCCATCTCCCCATGGGATTTGGGATGAATTCTACCATGTATCATATTTCCCTTTGTTGTTCATGTACCTTTGTGGATCTTTTGGGTGGTGAGTCTAGTGGATGTGTGATTGGACTTGTTCTTGGGTGTATCCTCTTGTGATTTCTCCTCGTTCTTCCCCGTGTTCTTCATGTTCTTCGTGGAATCCCCCTCCAATCATGAAAGATCAACACCTACAGGTTTGCCCCATATCATATTGGTATCATGAGCCACGTTTCTCACGAATTTGGAGTCTCCCCTTCGTTTTCCAGCCTTAATTTTGAGTGTTTTTGTCCCAATTCGAAAATCCCCACAAAAAATAGCCTCACCAAAAAATTTGTGATTTGTTGGTTCTTGTGAGATTTTGTTGATTTTAATCCATGGATTTCGTGCTTGGCAAGTAGATCTAGCTTCCCCACCACCTAATCCATCCCAAAAGTTTCTTTTCCCGCCAATTTGGTCTGCCCCCAAGTTTTCCCTGTGCTCAGATCTGGGAATTAGCCCGATTAGCAGTACAACCACCCCCCAAAGCGGTACAACCGCTCCCCCCTTCCCCAACACAAATCTTGAGGGATCACTAGAAGAGTGTCTAGAGGGGGGGAGTGAATAGACTATTAGCAGAAATGTAAAACCTAACCTTTTCCGAGGTTAATTGGTTGGCAGATTTTAATAGTTTTAAGAAAGCTAGCAAGTCTAACAGCCCTACACATGCATGTCAACAAATATGGCAGCGGAAAGTAAAGACATTGCATATGAAGTAAGTGTTGAGATAGGTAGATGAAACACACGTGTAGACACGATGATTTTTCCCGTGGTTCTGATAGGTGGTGCTATTGTACATCCATGTTTATGGAGTCTTCAACCCACGGAGGGTAACGGTCGTGAGAGTCCACGGAGGGCTCCATCCAAAAGGGTCCGTGAAGTAGCAACCTTGACTATTCCATAACGGCTTCCGTCCACGAAGTACAAGCCTCACTATGGGTAGATCTTCACAAACTAGGCGATCTCCTTGCCCTTACAAACTTATTGGTTCACTCCACAACACGAAGTAGGAGGCTCCCAAGCGACACCTAACCAATCTAGGAGGCACCACCCTCCAAAAGGTAATAGGCTCGATAATGACGATGAACTACTTGCTCTTGTGCTTCAAGATGATAGACTCCTCAGCACACAATCACTCTCTCACAGATTTGGCATGGTGGAAGAGATGGGATTGGTGAAAAGCTACTTGGGGAGGCTAGAAATCAAGATCCATATGATTGGAGTGGAAGATCTTGACCTCAACACAAGGGTAGGTGGTTCTCTCTTACAAAATATGATAGGATAGGTATGGAATAGTTCTGAGTGCTTCTCTTTCGAGTAGGTGGTGGTGAAAGGGTATATATAGGCATCCCCAAAAATCCAACCGTTACACACAAAATGACCAACTCGGTGACACCGATGTGTTAATCTCGGTGGTACCGAAGTGACCAAAAGGTGGCAACTTTTGAATCTCGGTAAAGCCGATATAGGAAACTCGGTTGCACCGATAAGGTGACCAACGGTCAGATTTCCAATCTCGGTGACGCCGATCCAACATTCTCGGTGGGACCGAAAATGTTAATTTGCGTAATAGAAAGTTGGCAACCTAAACTCGGTGGCACCGGTATGGAATCGGTTGCACCGAAGTGGCTAGGGTTTGGCTGAGTCTGTCTAGGTTCTGGAATTGGTGGCACCAAAGTGGGAAATGTTGTTGCACCGATTTTGAGTGGTAGGTATAGAAAAGTCTTTGGTGGGAGAGTTTGTGGATGTTTTTGGCGACTATCACTTGTGCATGTTTGAGCATATTGTTCACCAACAAAACCTTACCCCTTTTAATAGTATTGGCTTTCCTATGGACTCAAAGTGATTTCTCACAAATATAAAATGTAGAGTCCTTTTGCTTGAAGCTTGGCCAACCTATTTCCTTGCATCTTGGGCTATGTCCACAATCTCCTTTTGCCAGACCTCTCTATAGACTGTATCTGAAATACACTAGATAAAAATATCAGTCCAACAGACAATGTATGTTGTCATGAATTATCAAAACCATCAAGGGAGCATGTTATGCTTTCAATCTCCCCCTTTTTGGTAATTGATGACAACATACAATCAAAGCTTCAAATAAAGATATGCATGGTTATACTGAAGACTTTGAGAGACACATGACTTAGACTTGCTCCACCTAAATGTGTGCAATCCTTCAAGGATAGTTCCTTTTGAATGCATGAACACACATAAGGTAGAAGGGATATAATAGGTCATGTGTATCTTGGCTATATGCATCAAATATATATGAATGAGATGTATTTTTGTTCAAGACATCACTCTTGCAAACAATATGTGCAAGAAGCAAGAGATCATCTTGACCAAGGATATGATGCATATACTTACCTTGAGTTCTTGAGCATCCTGGTAACAGAAACACATTTGAGAAAACAATGTTAGGAAACACAAGAGTATTCTACCAAACAGCAAGGCAATAGAACTCAAAATTGCCAAGATATGGAGGACATATAGAAAATAGTATTCATTAGAATTGATATGTCTCCAAGATCATTTAGAATTTTCTCACTGTAGATATGAAAATAGATTATCATCCCCCCTGAATCTTAGCATGTAGATATTAGGATTGCATAAGGTGAGAAAGGGTCAACAATTTCTTCTCCCCCTACTTTGATATTCTCCCCTTGTTTATAAAGATATGAGAAGGCTCTCCCCCTTGATCATATCTCCCCTTTTTGCATAAGCATGTATCACCTTTAGCATGAAGCTTTGGATATCTACCCTTTAGCTTGAAGCTTTGGTCTCCCCCCCCCTTTGCATTAATTTCCAAAAAGGTCAAGAACAGGGATAGATACAGGGATCATTGACTGAGAAGGGATCCTTGAGAACAAGGGTCATGGAAATGTAGGATTCATAGAACTGAAAATTGAGAGAGGCATTGAAACTGATTTGTTCTTCTCCTCCTTTCTTCATTGAAGATAGGGATCCTTGAAGAAAGAAATTTTCTCCTCAAGATTAACTTTAGTTCTTCTCCCCCTAAGTAAGTCAATTTTTTTAATAATAATAATAGGGGATCATCGAAGTAACGAAAAAATTACAAGAATGATCGCTAAGAAAACACAGAATTTTGCAAAAGTGAATTCAAATGAGATAGAATGAAAATCGGTGACTCTGATATAGATAGGTCGGTGGTGGTGAGATTTTGTAGTGTAGCTTGTCTACAACTTCGGTAGAACCAAGATAGCTCAGTCGGCGGCTCCGAAACAGAAACCATGTTTCTATTTTCACAGAGTCAAGAGAATGATTTTCAATGAAATATGAAGTTTTTACAAGGGACATCAACTAGAGAAGATTGGAGTAGTTATGAGAAATCATGAAATGGAGAGCAAACCACACCAGATTCTTAACTAGATGATGGGCGGTGACTAGGTCACCTATATTAGAGTATATCAACTTAGGAGCCAAGCAAGAATAATTGATCATAGGTCATACTCTACGTTAAGCTCGGAATGGGGTTACCATTTTTCGATTAAGCATTTTAATGTCTTCATATCGCTTGAGTTGCTTTAGCTCATTTCTTGGAGTAAAGCCTTTTCAAGGACATGAGTACATACCTTTGAGTGATGTTGATGACGTAGCTTGTAGATGAACTTGTTGAGGATGCTTGAGGTTGATGAAGATCATCTTGAGTTTTGAGCGATCCTTCTTGTTCTAGTACACCGGTTACCTACAAAGATTAGTCATGCAAGGAAGAACAATAGATATATCCCATTGACATGATACCAATTGAAAGTGTGCAATTTTGATCAAGTATATGTCAAGGATATGGTTGAGTGGCCTTCTTCCTTTCATCATCAAGAGGGGTTGTGGATACTTGGTAAAGACAAGATTGCTTATGATTGGAGTTGATGGCAATCTTGTGGAATGGATTTTTTCCAAGTACCTACAAGAGATTAGATGCAATACAAGGGAGCATAGAATTCCATGGCAAAAGATGAAATGTTAAGACACATGGAAATATCAAGAAATCTCATGCCCTTGCATGCAACCGAGTGAGTCTAGCTCGAGTTTGAAGCATCGATGATGTTCAACTCACTCCTCAAGTGACAAAATGTCTTCTAATCAAGTGGCTTAGTAAAGATATCTGCCAATTGCTTGTTAGTGCGAACATGCTTAAGACTAATATCTCCTTTGGCAACATGGTCACGAATGAAATGATGTCGAACTTGAATATGCTTAGTTCAAGAATGTTGCACAGGATTATGACCAATTTTAATAGCACTTTCATTGTCACAAAATAATGGAACATTTTTAACATGAATTCCATAATCCTTAAGTGTTTGTGTCATCCATAGTAATTGCGCACAACAAGATCCAATAGCAATGTACTCAGCTTTGGCAGTTGATAAAGATACCGAGTTTTGTTTCTTAGAGGACCAAGATACAAGAGATCTGCCCAAAAATTGACAAGTACCTGAGGTAGATTTTCTATCAACCTTGTCAACGGCATAGTCTGGATCGGAATAGCCAACAAGGTCAAAGGAAGATCCCTTGGGATACCAAAGGCCAAAACTTGGCATTTGTATCAAGTATCTCACAATGCGTTTTACAGCTAAAAGATGACATTCTTTTGGTGCAGCTTGATATCTATCACACATGCAAACACTGAGCATAATCTCGGGACAAGATGCACATAGATATAGCAATGAACCAATCATAGATCGATAAACTTTCTGATCAACCGGCTCATCCTCTCTGGTAAGATCAACATGTCCGCTAGTAGGCATAGGGGTTTTCATACGTTTTCACTCATGCATGTTGAACTTTTTGATCAAGTCCTTGGTATACTTAGTCTGAGACATGAAAGTTCCTTCTTTTGATTGCTTGATTTGCAGGCCAAGAAACAATTTCAGCTCACACATCATAGACATCTCATACTTCTCGGCCATCAACCTTCCAAATCTTTCACTAAATTGAGGGTTAGTTGAACCAAAGATAATATCATCCACATAAATTTGGAACATAAATAATTCACCATTAACTCTCTTAGTGAATAAGGTTGCGTCAATTTTACCAATTTCAAAACATTTTTCGATACGAAACTCCGTTAAACATTTGTACCAAGCACGAGGGGCCTGCTTAAGACCATAAAGAGCTTTACGAAGCTTGTAAACATGATTAGGTTTCTTAGGATTCACAAAGCGAGGTGGTTGCTTAACATAAACCTATTCTTCAATTTCGCCATTTAAAAATGCACTTTTAATATCCATTTGATAAAGCGTGATATCATGGTGATTGGCATAAGCAAGAAGAATGCGAATAGCTTCAAGTGTAGCGACGGGGGCGTACGTCTCACTGTAGTCCATACCTTCGACTTGCATATATCCTTGGGCTACGAGGCAAGCCTTGTTGCGCACGACTTGACCGTATTCGTCTTGCTTGTTCCGAAATACCCATTTTGTTCCGACGATGTTGTGTTCATCCTCGGGCTTCTCCACGAGTGTCCACACTTCGTTCCTTTCGAAGTTGTGAAGCTCTTCATGCATAGTGTTCACCCAATCCGCGTCTTCAAGAGATTGTTCTACCTTCAAGGGCTCAATGCTAGAGATGAAATAATAATGCTCACAAAAGTTTGCTAGACGAGTTTTAGAGCGAGTGATCCTCCCTGTTTGTATATCACCAAAGATTTGGTTTAGGGGATGGTTCTTGGTCACTTGTGCTCGAACTCGGGCCAGCTTCCGATTGTTGGTTGGTGGAGCTTCTTCTTCATCATCATCTCCTTCATCTTCATCGTTGTTAAAGGTGTCATTCCCTTGAGGTGGTGGTGAAGGAGGTTGTGGTGGATCTTCATGATGCACTTCCTCCTCTTCATCACCTTGTCGTGTACCGCTTGTGGATGCCTCCATATCATGTTGTGGTTCACCTTGTCATGAAGTAGGGGCTTCCACTTGAGTTGATGAACTACTTTCCTTCACCTCCATGGGACGAATCTTGCCGATGGGTAAATCTAGGATAGATTCCGAAGGATTCTTATCACCTACATCATTTGGCAATTGTTCGACTTGTGAACCATTAGATTCATCAAACTTCACATCTACCGTCTCTTCAACTTTTCGAGTGAAGTTGTTGTAGACACGGTAAGTGTGAGAGTTCGATCCATAACCAAGTAGGAATCCTTCATGAGATTTAGAGCAAATTTAGTACGACGATGCTTATCAAGAATGTAGCACTTGGAGCCGAATACCCGAAAGTATCCAACTTGGGGTTTGTTACCGGTGAGTAGCTCGTATGCCATTTTACCGAGAAGCTTGTGCAAGTAAAGTCGGTTTGTGGCATGACATGCTGTTTCCACGGCTTCTGCCCAAAAGTGCTTTGGCGTCTTGTATTCGTCAAGCATCGTTCTTGCCATCTCAATGAGTGTCCGGTTCTTCCTCTCAACAACTCCATTTTGTTGAGGCGTGTACGTGGCCGAGAACTCATGTGAGACACCTTCTTCGTCAAGAAATGTATCCACATGGGTGTTCTTGAACCAGATATGTTATCGCTTTGAACCTTCTTGATCTTCACTTCAAACTGATTTTGCGCTTTGCGAGCGAAGTTCTTGAAGATCTTTTGAACCTGTGACTTATCATCAAGAAAGAATACCCATGTAAATCTGGAAAAATCATCAACTATAACTAGACCATAGGAATTTCCACCGAGACTCTTGTAAGCATTGGATCAAAAAGATCCATGTGAAGTAACTCGAGTGGTCTCCTAGTAGTCATAATATTCTTAACATGATGACTTCCACCTACTTGCTTTCCACCTTGACAAGCACTACAAAGTCTATCTTTGTCAAAGATAACATCTTTAACATCAAGTATATGATCACCTTTGATAAGTTTGTCTAAATTACGCATACCAACATGTCCTAATCTTCTATGCCAAAGCCAACCTTTTGAAGATTTATCAATTAAACAAGTGCGAGGTTTGGATCTTTTAGTGAAATTGACAATGTATAGATCACCTCTACGGATACCGGTAAAGAGAATTTTATGATTGTCTTGACGGAACACTTGGCAATCTACTTTCCTGAATAGAACATTGAAACCGAAATCACCAAGTCTAGACACGGAAAGAAGATTGTAACCAAGGGATTCAAAAAGCATAACATTTTGAATAGAGCTATGATGGGATATGGACACCTTACATGGCCAAGTACTTTACCCTTAGAGTTTTCTCCAAAGGCCACGTACCGTCGAGGACCTTGATTAGGCGTGATTTCTTGGAACATGTCTTTATCACCAGTCATATGATCCATATATCCGCTGTCGAGAATCCACTCTTTTCCTTCGGACATGTAATCTTTAAGGTTTGCCATAAGACTCAGATTCTTCATGATCTTCTCATACTCGATGTCAAACAACTCATCTTCTTCATAATAGCCATGTTCCACATTGTCATCATCAAGTGGGAAATCCTCGTCATAAAGAACAAGAGATTCGTTAAAATAGTGATCATGACAATGTTCAAGTTTATGAGTGCGAATTGCTTCAAAGATAATGTTGTTGATAGTGGTGACATCTCCTTTAGCACGCATAAGATCATGGAGTTCAAATAGGCATTTATCAAAGTTTGGATCATTAGGCTTCATTTTGTGAAAGGCAATAGCTTTATGAAGAATTTCATCTAGATTCCCTAAGGGAAGATTTGGATATCGTTTACCAAATCAGTCCATAAGGTATAAGCACATGCAAAGTTCTTCATTTGATAAAGCATGAATCTTGGTAAACCTCTAACAATAAGATTGACAATTCTTAGGTTACCAATGATGTTAATTTCCTTTTCGTGTGTGGGATGCAATGGATCAATAGGAGGCTCATAGGGACGCATAACATATTTGCTCAATTGAAATTCATTAAACAGCTCAAGCATCAAAGACTTCCATTGACTATAGTACTCTCCATCAAGAATGGGCACTCTACAACTCAAACTCCCTATACTAGACACATCCATCTTCCTCCTCGGTGATTAAACCGATGTAATGGAGACCAATGCTCTCATACCAATTGAGGGATCACTAGAAGAGTGTCTATAGGGGGGGTGAATAGACTATTAGCAGAAATTTAAAACCTAACCTTTTCCCAAGTTAATTGGTTGGCAGATTTTAACAATTTTAAGAAAGCTAGCAAGTCTAATAGCCCTACACATGCATGTCAACAAATATGGCAGAGGAAAGTAAAGACATTGCATATGAAGTAAGTGTTGAGATAGGTAGATCAAACGCACTTGTAGACATGATGATTTTTCCCGTGGTTACGATAGGTGGTGCTATCGTACATCCACGTTTAGGAAGTCTTCAACCCACGGAGGGTAACAGTCGCGAGAGTCAGCGGAGGAGTCCACCCAAAAGGGTCCATGAAGTAGCAACCTTGACTATTCCATAACGGTTTCCGTCCACGAAGAACTAGCCTCACTATGGGTAGATCTTCACAAAGTAGGCGATCTCCTTGCCCTTACAAACTTCTTGGTTCACTCCACAACACGAAGTACGAGGCTCCCAAGCGACACCTAACCAATCTAGGAGGCACCACCCTCCAAAAGGTAATAGGCTCGATAATGACGATGAACTCCTTGCTCTTGTGCTTCAAGATTATAGACTCCTCAGCACACAATCACTCTCTCACAGATTTGGCATGGTGGAAGAGATGGGATTGGTGGAAAGCTACTTGGGGAGGCTTTCACAAGGGAAGCGTGGAAGCGGAGAAGGAAGAAGAGGACTTGCAACAGCCCAGGAATTAGGGGTATAACCGGTCCACCACCGATCAACCCCCATTGCCCCGGTACAACCGGTCCACCACCGCCAACAACCGCTCCAACTGTGGCAAAGATTCTGCTATGGAGCGGTTCAAGACCGGTACTACCCCGGTTGTACGGGTTGATGTCTTAATACCGGTACAACCGGTCCAACCTCTGGTACAACCGGCCTGCCTGTGCGCATAGACGGGCCCGAGGCCCATGTATCTCCCTCTCACTTATCCCTTTGTGCCGAGGGCTATATATACTCCTCTCCCACCCCATTCTAGGGTTAGCAATGGTTTACCTCTTAGTTAGTTGAGCCTAGCTCTTTCCACTAGCTCTCCCATGGAGTAGATGCCTCTATGAGAGAAGATCCCCTAGTGGATGTCAAGGCCCCTCACGAGGGAAGGTCCTCCGGTATATCTAGGCGCCATATCCCCATGGGATTTGTGATGAAATCTACCATGTATCATATTTCCCTTTGTTGTTCATGTACCTTTGTGGATCTTGTGTGTGGTGAGTCTAGTGGATGTGTGATTGGACTTGTTCTTGGGTGTATCCTCTTGTGATTTCTCCTCGTTCTTCCCCGTGTTCTTCGTGTTCTTCGTGGAATCCCCATCCAATTCATGAAATATCAACACCTACGGGTTTGCCCCATATCATATTGGTATCATGAGCCACGTTTCGCACAAATTTGGAGTCTCCCCTTCGTTTTCTAGCCTTAATTTTGAGTGTTTTTGGCCCAATTCGAAAATCCCCACCAAAAAAAGCCTCACCAAAAACTTTGTGATTTGTTGGTTCTTGTGAGATTTTGTTGATTTTAATCCATGGATTTCGTGCTTGGCAAGTAGATCTAGCTGCCCCACCACCTAATCCATTCCAAAATTTTCTTTTCCTGCCAATTTGGTCCAATTTTTTTGCTTTGGTCCGCCCCCAAGTTTTCCCTGTGCTCAGATCTGGGAATTAGCCCAATATTAGCGGTACAACCGCCCCCCAAAGCGGTAGAACCGTTCCCCCCCTTCCCCAACACAAATCTTGAGGGATCACTAGAAGAGTGTCTAGAGGGGTTGGGTGAATAGACTATTAGCAGAAATTTAAAACCTAACCTTTTCCCAAGTTATTTGGTTGGCGGATTTTAATAGTTTTAAGAAAGCTAGCAAGTCTAACAGCCCTACACATGCATGTCAACAAATATGGCAGCGGAAAGTAAAGACATTGCATCTGAAGTAAGTGTTGAGATAGGTAGATCAAACGCAGTTGTAGACACGATGATTTTTCCCGTGGTTCCGATAGGTGGTGCTATCATAAATCCACGTTTATGGAGTCTTCAACCCACGGAGGGTAACAGTCATGAGAGTCCACGGAGGGCTCCACCCAAAAGGGTCCACGAAGTAGCAACCTTGACTATTCCATAAAGGCTTCCGTCCACGAAGGACTAGCCTCACTATGGGTAGATCTTCACAAAGTAGGCGATCTCCTTGCCCTTACAAACTTATTGGTTCACTCCACAACACGAAGTAGGAGGCTCCCAAGCAACACCTAACCAATCTAGGAGGCACCACCCTCCAAAAGGTAATAGCCTCGATAATGACGATGAACTCCTCGCTCTTGTGCTTCAAGATGATAGACTCCTCAGCACACAATCGATCTCTCACAGATTTGGCATTGTGGAAGAGATGGGATTGGTGGAAGGCTACTTGGGGAGGCTAGAAATCAAGATCCATATGATTGGAGTGGAAGATCTTGACCTCAACACAAGGGTAGATGGTTCTCTCTCAGAAAATATGATAGGATAGGTATGGAATAGTTCTGAGTGCTTCTCTTTCGAGTAGGTGGTGGTGAAGGGGTATATATAGGCATCCCCAAAAATCCAACTATTACACACAAAATTACCAACTCGGTGACACCGATGTCTTAATCTCGGTGGTACCAAAGTGACCAAAAGGTGGCAACTTTTGAATCTCGGTAAAGCCGATATAGGAAACTCGGTTGCACCGATAAGGTGACCAACGGTCAGATTTCCAATCTCGGTGACGCCAATCCAACATTCTCGGTGGTACAGAAAATGTGAATTTGCGTAACAAAAAGTTGGCAATCTAAACTCGGTGGCACCGGTATGGAATCGGTTGCACGGATGTGGGAAAGTTGGTTGCACTGATTTTGAGTGGTAGGTATAGAACAGACTTTGGTGGGAGAGTTTGTGGATGTTTTTGGCGATTATCACTTGTGCACGTTTGAGCATATTGTTCACCAACGAAACCTTATCCCCTTTCAATACTATTGGCTTTCCTATGGACTCAAAGTGATTTCTCATAAATATAAAATGTAGAGTTCTTTTGCTGGAAGCTTGGCCAACCTATTTCCTTGCATCATGGGGTATGTCCACAATCTCCTTTTGCCAGACCTCTCGATAGACTGTATCTAAAATACACTAGATAAAAATATCACTCCAAGAGACAATGTATGTTGTCATGAATTATCAAAACCACCAAGGGAGCATGTTCTGCTTTCAAATCTGGAAACCCAGTTTCGCCCCAGGAGTGGTACAACCTCCCCCCAAAGTGGTACAACCACTAATTTCCAGGTCGACACCTCGAGGACGCTCCAGGAGTGGTACAGCCGCTCTTCCAAGCGGTACAACCGCCCCTCCCAGTTTCAGCCTCGGCTGATTCATCGTTTTGATCATAACTTCTACTCCTCAACTCCTATTTGAGTGTTCTTTCGCTCGTTTGGAATCTATCGACTTGACCGAGAACCTCATATTGGTTTTACCACCATTTGAATTCGTCAAATTTTTGCATTTTCGCATCTTTTCCTAGGCCTCCATCATAACTTCCGCATACCTTTTCCACCATACACTTCTGCCATCCTAAACCAATTTTGTTTGAGATTTTGAGTTGCGGTTTCCATTTCCTAACGTGTTTTGGCAAATTAGGGACGGTTCTACATCGACAACGCCACCACTCATCATCGTCTCGGTCTCGACATCACAATGACTACTTCGCCTTTTGGCACCCTAACCCTAAGCAAGGACGGTAACCTCAACGACATCATTGTATATATCCTTGCCATTGCTTTGATTACTTCGATCCTATTGCGTACCTTGCCCATTGAGACTAGAGAGTTGAGAATTCTCAGGACATGGTACTTGTGCACCGTAATGTTACTCTCGTGCCGCATAGCTACATTTAACATGTAAACATCTTATGCCATAAGTCTCTCCCATGCATATCCATCATACTTGTCTCATATCTTGGTTCGAGCATCAAGCATAGAAAAAAATAAAAAGCTTTTAAGAAAAAGAGGAGATAAAAAAGATCTTATAAGAAATGGAAATATCATGGAGCCATTTTGCATAGTTCATACACTTGGATCATACATACATAGCATACTTGGGATTGAAGACAGCACGCTTACTCTATTTTAGGTTGGTGCACAAGCGCGTTTCTCGCCCATTTGAGCAATCGAGCTATTGTATTTTCTAATATCCGTGCAACATGAGCTTTTCCCGGGTCTATCTTTATTTGGTGCTCATTCCTTGGTTGCGCGGATCCCATTTATCTATCTGTGTGTGTGTTCCTAGTGCCACCATAGCTATTGATCTATTTGCTTTGCATTGCAATTTTGTGAATCTTCCTCAACATTTTCAATATCTTGAATAACATTTTTCTTGAATTTTGTGCCACTTGTCCTAACGTAAGCCACTCGATAAGCTTTATGTTGTAGGTGTGAGTGAACAAGTCCGTACCAATTCTACTATTCTCTCAATTCACATTGAGTGAAACGGGATACATCCTCAACTTTGGGAACGGTACCTTGGTATTGTTTATCTCATTTCCCACTCACCTTTGCTCGAGTCTTGTGATGGCTAGGCAAATCACACCATCTTCGGTGTTCGACAACTACATCGACATGAGCAACGACATCATCCAAAAGCTCGAGCGACTCGCCATCGACATACGACACTACAAAGCTCGGAAAAGAGACATGGTGGTGGCACACATGGAGCAACTTCGACACATGGTGGCCAACTACAAGTCTTCTTCCCCTTCATCATCGTCACGACATAGACGCTCAAGTCGCACATCTTCGAAGAAACAAGTGCACGAAGACCAAGATCACCACCGAGGACAAGCTTTGACGCCAAGATCAAGGCGATCAACTACACGCATGGGTGACCCTTCCATCTTTGGAATCATCCCAAGGAAGATAGCCGAGCATGGGATTTTCCCTTCGGTCATTGAGGAGAGTGATGATGCGCCATCTTCGGCCTTCATCCACGAAGACGATGACGAGAAGGTTGAGCATGGGACTATCCCTTCAACCATGTCGGCGAAAGGAGTTGAGATGTCACACCCAAGATGCGATCCTATCCTTATTTCGGCACGAGGGCCTCGACATGGATAGAAGCACATCTCGTCGTGTTGCATGAATGGATATCATTACAGGTACATTTATAGAAGAGATGAGTATATGGAATTGGCTTGCACTCGCCACAAGCTACATCAATATCACATCAATACAACAACATATTCAAACATCATGCAGAAGAGCAGGGTCCGACTATGGACAAAATCAAACGATAAAATGACATCCATCCTTGCTATCCCAGGCTGCCACCTGGAACCCATCCTAGATTGATGAAGAAGAAGAAGAACTCCAATTCAAACAAGCATCGCGCTCACAACAAATCATCTCATTACCTGTACCTGCAATTGTTGTTGTAGTAATCTGTGAGCCACAGGGACTCAACAATCTCATTTCCAAGGGTATCAAGACTATTAAAGCTTAATGGCTGAGGTATGGTTAAGTGGTGAGGATGCAGCAAGCGACTAAGCATTTATTTGAGTGACTAACTTATGAATACAGAAAGTAAAGTATGGTGTTCTATAAATAACGGACGTGAGCTAGTAATGATCACTAAGTGATCCTGAACACCTACTTATGCCAAACATAACCCCACCGTGTTCTCTCTCAGATAAGTACTCACGAGAAGAGACAGTCACGGTTATGCACATAGTTGGTGTATTTTATTAGAGTTTACTTCAAGTTTGCTATGACTGGGTGTTAAAAAAAATATCCAAGTTTGCCACATAACCGCAGGCACAGCTTTCCTAAAGAATTAACCCTGCAGGGGTGCTCCAACTCATCCGTCAAAAATTAACCACACACAGCGGGAATAACCTCGACCACGGATCTCGTGATCTTCCTAGGCAATTCCATAGGAAATCCGACACCTCGAGATAGCCCAAAGAAAATCGGAATTCCTCACTCAAGACGTTCGAGAAAGGTAAAACAAATCCAGCAAGGCCTCCCAATGAGCCAGATCCGCATCTAGAGCCGTGCGCTCTGTATCCACGGGCATCATCCGTCTATGCGAAGTGGGCGGTAGCCTAAAATTGCCTCGAGTTACCCCGAGGTGGCATCGCCGACTGCTAGGTAGGTGGATCAACACTCATGAGGAGCACTGGCCCGGGTTGTTGATTAGAGATCCATGGGTGTCCGTGGGTCCCTATGGAATATTAGTTATTAGGCAAATGGTAAAACCAATGTTGATCCTTGCTAGATGAGTTTTATCCCAAAACGAAAATCAAGGGGGTCCCCATAACAACCCTGAGCATGTTAGGAGCGCTCAATTATGGAACATAACACCGGTACACAAGTAACTAGGGGCGGCTAAAGTGGAACAAAACACCGATCAAAAGGCCAAGCCTTCCACCTTTTACCAAGTATATATGTGCATTAAATTAAATAGTAATCATATTGTGATATCAAAAGAATGTCCACGTTAACACATGGAAGCAATTGCACCTGTAGCTAGAAACGCTATAAGAAGGGTTGAGCAAGCGGTAACATAGCCACACAATGGTTTGCTGGGAGGGGGAGGTTAAAGGCTTATCATGACAAGTGGTTGGTAGAGAGACATAACGATAAAATCAAGACAACTAGCATAACAATGATATTAGTTGTATCCAGGGAAATGTGTCATCTTGCCTGAGATCCCTCTTGGAAGAAGAACGAGTCCATGAAGAAGATGAGCCAACGTAGTCGAACGAATCCTCACACTCCGAACGCTTTCAGAACTCTATCGAGAAGGAACAACCCGAAACAACAATAAACACATGGTACACCACAACATATGCATGATATGATGCGCAAGCAAATATAATGCATGTACGGTTTAATATGCAACGCATGGCATGGCATTGCAAGAACAACAAACAACTACTACATATTAAGGGAAGTTCAATATGCAACGAGTTGCATATTGACGAAACTCCATGATCGATTATTTAGTTCACTCCTGTTTAGCAACACGACAATATGAAATGTTGTTAAACGTGGCAAGAGGTGAGGCACAAACAGCTATATCATCTAGGCATTTTAAATGAGGTCGGAAGCAACACATATCATTTCCAACATGACCTGATGAGCAAATTAAGGTTTCGGTACTGTTCTGCCCTAACCACCATTTTATAGTTGTTAAACAGCAAAATAATTTTCACCATGAGATTCTACGCATTTTTCAATTCAAGTTACATATATAATACATTTGCATCGGAGCTACGGTTTAAAAGTTATTAAACAATTCATTTTGACATGGCATTTACGCAAATTAATGCAAACAGAAAGTTACTTATTTTTAAACATTTATAAAAATGAGTTATACTTACTCAACACAAAATTCTTCACAGTTTACATATATAAAACATTTCGATCCGGTGCACATTTATTTAAATATGAGCATTCTTAACACATGGGATTTTTCTAATTAAATGTCCTGGTTAAATAGAGAAAATCGCAGACTCTAAAAAAACAAAAAGGGGCCAAAACTGTAATCTGTCTCGGGTCTGGACTGAGCGCAACATAGTAAAAGGAGAAGCATAGGCGAAGGTCTCCAGCGGGCCTTCGGAGGCCGGTTGGTGGGGAGGCCCACCAGGGCAAGGCCAAGCTCGGCCAGTGGGGCTGGCTGGGACGGAGTGGACGCGAGGCCCATGCGGGCGCGCATGGTCAACGCGTGCGGAGGCTTCGTCCTCCCCCACGAACCAGTGAGGTGGCGGTGCTAGGGCAAACTCCGGCGATGACGCAGTGGCCTAAAGGCGAGGACGAGACGGTGCGAGGCCGGGAACCGATAGATCGGAGGTGGGGTGACCGGATCAGGCAGTTGGCGGATCTTGCGACCGTCGGAGGCAACGGAACCTGTAGCTTCATCAGGGCGGCCATGGGGGGCAGATGAGGCGGCGGTCGTGGTCCTATGGCCGACGTGGGACGGCGATGCAGGGATCCGACTACGCTGCACGACGACTAGGCGGCAGGGCTCCAATGAAGGTGTTGCAGCGCGACGACGACCAGGTCAGGGTAGCGGCGTGGGGGAGCGCTTGCTCTTCCTGTGGCTGGCGGTGGCGTGCGGGCTCGTTCGGGCCTAGATGGTCTCGGGCGGGCCCCGATCTAGGCCGAGAGGGCCACGCGAGGTGGGAGACAGGGAAGGAGGCGGCGGGGAGCTGGTTGGCTAGGCGCGGATCCCAAGGAGGCTAGGGTTAAGCCATATTAGGAAGGGCTAGCCTTCCTTTTATAGCAAGAGGGGCTAGGTGTAGGAATTTTTTCCGTTTTTGGACTGTTTGATCCCGATCAGACGTCTGAAAGCGGAGGGGGCTAGCTAGGTGGGCTAGTGGGCTGTGTAGAGGGGTGTGGGCTGAGGAGAGAGGAAGATGGTGGCCCGGCAACAAAGTTTTAAAACATCGAAATGACCGCTAATAAACCACTGACCACACTGCTACGAGTGACCGTTCGGGTATCAAATGAACTCGAAATGCGAAGAAATTTGGCACGCGGTCTAGCGACAACGAAACAACACCGCACGCCAACTTCCGACCCAATTTGAGAAAGTTTTATATGCACTTTAAAAACAATAATTTATCAATGTCGCGGGCGCGTGCATGTGTGGTTGGACTCGAAACGGCTGACGACATGAACGGAGAGAACCGACAGCTACGAACGGATGCAAGTTTTGAAAAACTAGCGACGAAGCCATGCAGATGATGCGAATGATGCAATGATGAGTGCAACAACCAAATGAAACACAAAACGACGATGGAATAAAAGGGGAATCTTCTGGAGCGTCAGTCCCGGACTGTTACAACTCTTCTCCACTACATGAGGATCTCGTCTCGAGATCTAAGAATGAGAAGGGGAAGGGAAAGAGCAAAATGTAAACTTAGTTGCTTCTTTGACCAATGAGAGGAACCACATGAACTTGAAGGATTGCAAGAGAAGAAGAATGATATGAGAAACAAGCAAGAATTCAAAAGAAATTGCAGCAGCACTTCGGTAGGAAAGAGAGGCAAAACTTGATAAGATGGAAAGAACTTGAAAAGATAACACAACACTCCGGTTAAATGAATAAGAAAAGAAGGAACATGATATTAATAAAACAAGATGATGGTTGAAAGAGAGCAACATTACAACGCCTACGGAAGAAAAGAATAGAAACTAGATCATTGGAAGGAAAAGAAAGGTGAAGAAAATAATAACTTCTACCACCATTGAACTTGAGAAGCATAGGCTGAACCGAGTTAATGGAGAATCAACACGAAAAGAATAGCTTGTTATGGGCTTATGAAAAACATCTCAAAATTATGAGGTGACAACCTGCCACTACAGAAAAAATTGATTGCTTGAGAGCAACAAGATATGCAAAACTTCTTTCACCAAGAGGTGGAGGAGACACTTGAATTATATGTGACACCATGATAGCAACAATCTTTAGGAAATGCTTTAGGTGAAATCCAACCCAAGATAACTACGAGAAGACAAGATGGGTTTACTTATCTTATTCTTGACAATTTTCCTTCGAGACTCCTCATAATCAAGAATTTAATAACACCATCTCAAAACACAATGGAGAAGGAATTGAATTTAGACATCCAAGATAAAGAACACTTGAACACCTCCAACAAGAATCTTGAAGAACAATTCGAGAAGAATTACATCCTTAACAAACCACCATGAAGGACCTCTTGGCGAACACTGGGATGAAAGGATGATCAAAAGAATGTGGTTGAAAGGAATAGATTATGATGTTGCAAAGATTTATATGAAGCTTCGCGAAGAGATGCTTGAGAAAAACATGGAACTCTAGAAAGAAAATATGAACAACTTATAACCAAGAATTTGATGCCATGAACACTCCAGAAGAAGGATTGAAACCACCTTGATGAAACAAGAATAAGAATTATGATATGCCTATCCTTCTTCAATTTAAATTGATGACAAGCAACAGATATCGCACACCACCTATTCTTGTTGCAAGGAATTAAAGGGAAAGAGAGAGAGAGATCACAAACTTGAAGAAGTCTTGCGCGAGAACACCGGTAAGAATTAGAAACTAAAGAGGATAATACAAATGAATGATATAACATGAGAATGGAGAGATCATGATCCACCCAATAGAAAATTTGAATGAAGCACCGTAATAATTGAGATACGAACGAAGGGACAACAATTAAGAAGAATTTGAGAACGAAAGCTGAAAGCTGAGAACGAAGAAATCTTTTGAAATGGTGGCCTTCAAGAGGATCGAGAAATGAAAACGACTCTGAATGCACCGGATAGATATGGGAGAAATTTCTCATAAATGGAAACAATTTGAGATGATAGCAACAACCTTAAATGATGAATCTTTGGAAGAACGATCAACGATTTAAGGGAAACTCTCCTTCGGTCTTCAGTGTTGAGAATGATGACGAGAATCAACACCATGAATTACTGAAATACTCCGGAATAATGAATAATTAAGGTTGAGCCAATGATTAAAATGATTTAGAAGCGATCTTGGAGATGTAATACGACTGATGAAAATCATTGTTACGTCACATTGGGAAAGAACTTGAGAACATCTCCAGACAAGATTAGAAGAGCCAGCTAAGATCCTGGGGGAAAACCTGTGGGTTATGGGCCCACTCAAAAGAAACCACCATTGAAACAATTTCTTAGAAAGAGGTATTGCACCAGAAAAATTAAGAACTTGATGAGGTGAGAACCTCGAAATAATTTAAGAGGATATGAATGGAAATGAATGTCTTCTGAGATATCTTCAGCACTGCAGATAGAATAGAGAGAGACGAAAAACAAGAGATACTTGTACAGAATTTCCGACATGGGGAAGCATTTAGCGATTGAAAATGATATGAAGAACACCGAGATCTTGAATTGAATCCATCGGGAAAGAATAACAACAAGAACAAAGAATATGAGGATAGATCTTGAAACCGAAACTCCTGAGAATCTCTACAAGAACTCACCGGTAACAAAACGGAAGAAAAGATAGTTGAAGCATTACATGAATAGAAAAGACACTTGGATGAGAATTTAGTCATTGAATAAAAAATGGCGGGAGGGTGGGGAAAACAAAGAAAACTTAGGACAGATGAATAGAACTCCGGAAAGAAACATGAGGATTGATCTTGCAAATATTAGATAGGTTTGAATTATGTTGAAGAGAAGCACACTTGATAAAAAGAATTGATATGACAACTTGATTGGGCAAAAGGGGTAGCATTCCCGTAATATATGAGAACACTACATAGAAAAGATATGAAATCGCCACTTGACATTGAAGCAACTCGAATTACCATATACAAAACAAAACAAAGGATGAGGCTTACGAAACAAGCCAGAACAAATTCATGACACAGATTCAGCTCGATATTTTCGTGGTAAGGTTCGCACGGGCTCGATCTTACATTGGATTGTCACATTGAAATGACGCTCGAATATGCTCCCTAGGCGTAGCAAACAACAAGGCTTGACAAAGCATATGTGATGACATATATCGAGACTGTCCTCTGTAAGAAAGACCGTGAACAAACGAATCCACTAGATGTCAAACCCCAACCTCACATCATGATCAGTTGGAAGATAGCCTTGGTAACTACTTGAATTCCCACCTAAGAACTCTCGAAACTTTTTTGGTAATGCAATCGGGTGTTGGGGATACAGGGAGGCAAAATATCTCAAACAACTAACAAGCCCTACACTCCAACTGTATCCATCCGTCAACACATAACCCGAGGCTTCGGAACTCCATCTATCTCGGACCCTCGAAAACACAACGATACCAAACATGGCAATACCCCAGATGCCTCCCCAGTACTGGGTGACTCTGACCTTATCACGCCACGAGAAGTATTGAAGTAATTTCGAACATCGTCTGTCCTGAGATATTAAGGAAACTGAACGATAACGATGTGTCAAGAATCCCCGGGAGGTCAACTCGCCGGAAGAAATCAAGTCAGACAAGA
The DNA here is from genome assembly GCA_022496015.1 of Hordeum marinum. Classification (NCBI taxonomy): domain Eukaryota; kingdom Viridiplantae; phylum Streptophyta; class Magnoliopsida; order Poales; family Poaceae; genus Hordeum; species Hordeum marinum. The sequence continues at coordinate 156,838,170 of CM039675.1, read as the reverse complement.
GGCACCAAGATAGAACTCCATCACATCGGCATCATATAGTTTCAGAAATAACCGCATGGTTCTAAAAAAATTGAGTGAGAAGAGGGTAGAATAATAATTCCTAAGTCGTAATCCTCACCAGAGTATAGAAGGAAAGTAAAAAGAATCCTACTCTCCGATATAACTTGTCTCGAAATAGTTTTTTCACTAGACTCGACTCGGGCAAGTTCGATCAATCAAGGGGGCTCCTAGGTCGGTACAGGCTCTAATTCCAACTTGTCATACCCAAGATGCGATCCTATCCTTATTTCAGCATGAGGGCCTAGACATGGATAGAAGCGCATCTCGTCGTGTTGCCAGAATGGATATCATTACAAGTACATTTACAAAAGAGATGAGTATATGGAATTTTCTTATAGTCGCCACAAGCTACATTAATATCACATCAATACAACAACATATTCAAACATCATGCAGAAGAGCAGGGGCTGACTACGGACGAAAGCAAATGAGAAAATGACATCCATCCTTGCTATCCCAGGCTGCCGCCTGGAACCCATCCTAGATTGATGATGAAGAAGAAGAACTCCAATTCAAACAAGCATCGCGCTCATGACAAATCATCTCATTACCTATACCTGCAACTATTGTTGTAGTAATCTGTGAGCCACAGGGACTCAGCAATCTCATTTCCATGTGTATCAAGACTATTAAAGCTTAATGGGTGAGGTATGGTTAAGTGGTGAGGCTGCAGCAAGCGACTAAGCATTTATTTGAGTGGCTAACTTACAAATACAGAAAGTAAAGTATGGTGGTCTATGAATAACGGACGTGAGATAGTAATGATCACTAAGTGATCCTGGACACCTACTTACACCAAACATAACTCCGTCGTGTTCTCTCTCGGATAAGGACTCATGAGAAAAGACAGTCACGGTTACGCACACAGTTGGTGTATTTTATTAGACTTCACTTCAAGTTTGCTATGACCGGGTGTTAAACAAAATATCCAACTTTGCCACATAACCGCGGGCATGGCTTTCCGAAAGATTTAACCATGCAGGGGTGCTCCAACTCATCCATCCCAAATTAACCACACGCAGCGGGAATAACCTTGAGCATGGATCTCGTGATCTTCCTAGGCAATTCCACAGGAAATCCGCCACCTCGAGATAGCCCAAAGAAAATTGGAATTCCTCGCTCAAGACGTTCTAGAAAGGTAAGACAAATCCAGCAAGGCCTCCCGGTGAGCCAGGTCCGCATCTAGAGCCGTGCGCTCTCTATCCACAAGCATCATCTGTTTATGCGAAGTGGATGGTAGCCTGAAAATGCCTCGAGTTACCCCAAGGTGGAATCGCCGACTGCTAGGTAGGTGGACCAACACTCATGAGGAGCACTGGCCCGGGTTGTTGATTAAAGATCCGCAGGTGCCGGTGGGTCCCTATGCAATTTTAATTATTAGGGAAATGGTAAAACCAATGTTGGGACTTGTCAGACGAGTTTTATCCCAAAACGAAAATCAAGGGGGTCCCCATAACAACCCCAAGCATGTTAGGAGCGCTCAATTATGGAAATAACACTGGTACACAAGTAACTATGGGCAGCTAAAGTGGAACAAAACACCGAGCAAAAGGCCAATCCTTCCACCTTTTACCAAGTATATATGTGCATTAAATTAAATATCAATCATATTGTGATATCAAAAGAATGTCGATGTTAACACATGGAAGCAATTGCACCTGCAGCTAGAAACGCTATAAGAAGGGCTGAGCAAGCGGTAACATAGCCACACAATGGTTTGCTTGGAGGGGGGTTAGAGGCTTATCATGGCAATGTTGGGAGGCTTGACAAACAAGTGGTAGGTAGCGAGACATAATGATAAAAGTGGGACAGCTAGAATAGCCATGATAGTAGTGGTATCCAGGGAAATGTGTCATGTTGCATGAGATCTCGCTTGGAAGAAGAACGAGTCCATGAAGAAGACAAGCCAACGTAGTCTCACGAATCCTCACACTCTGAATGCTTTCGGAACTCTATCAAGAAGGAACAACCCAAAACAACAATCAACACACGATACACCACAACATATGCATGATATGATGCGTAAACAAATATGATGCATGTCCGGTTTAATATACAACACATGGCATGGCATGGCAAGAACAACAAACAACTACTACATATTAAGGGAAGTTCAATATGCAAGGAGTTGCATACTGACGAAACTCCACGATCGATTATTTAGTTCACTCTCGTTTAGGGACACGAAAATATTCAATGTTGTTAAACATGGCAAGAGGTGCAGCACAAACAACTACTTCATCTAGACATATTAAATGAGGCCGGAAGCAACACATATCATTTGCAACATGACCTCATGAGCAAATTAAGGATTCGGTACTGTTCTGCCCTAACCACCAATTTAGAGTTGTTAAATAGCAAAATAATTGGCACCATGAGATTTTACGCATTTTTTCTAGTCAAGTTACATATATAAAACATTTGCATCGGAGCTACGGTTTAAAAGTTATTAAACAATTCATTTTGACATGGCATTTACGCAAATTAATGCAAACAGCAAGTTGATTATTTTTAAATTTTTATAAAAAATAGTTATACTTAATCTACACAAAATTCTACACAATTTACATATATAAAACATTTCGATCCGGTGCACGTTTATTTAAATATGAGCATTCTTAACACATGGTTTTTCTGTAATTAAATGTCCTCGTTGAATAGAGAAAATCGCAAACACTAAAAAACAAATAGGGGCCGAAACTAGAATCTGTCTCGGGTCTGGACTGAGCGAAACATAGTAAAAATCGCCCAGGGCAAACAATAGGCGAAGCTCACGAGCGGGCCTTAGAAGGCCGGTCGATGGGGAGACCCACCAGGGTGAGGCAGTGCTGGGCCAGCAGGGCTGGCAGGCCGGAGGGAACGCGAGCCCCAAGCGGGCACGCGCGGTCAATGCAAGCGGAGGCTTCGTCCTACCCCCCGAACCATAGGAGGTGGTGGCGCTGGGGCAAACTCCGGCAATGACGCAGCGGCCTAGAGGCGAGGACGAGGTGGGGCGAGGCCGGGAACGGGCAGGTCGAAGGCGGGGCGACCGGATCCGGCAGTGGGCGGAGCTTGTGACCGTCGGATGCGGCAGAACATGGAGCTTCATCGGGGCAGCCTACAGTCCTTTGGCCAACGCGGGATGGTGACTTGGGGATCTGGCGAGGCGGCGCGACGGCTGGGCGGCGGGGCTCCGATGAAGGTGTTGTAGCACGGCGACGGCAAGGTCGGGGCGGCGGTGCGGAGGAGGTCGTGCTCCTCCTATGGCTGGCAGCGGCATGTGGGCTCGTCCGGGCACAAATGGGCTCAAGAGGTCCCCAATCTGGGCCGAGAGGGTCGCGCGAGGTGGGAGACGGGGAAGAAGGCCGCAGGGAGCTGGTTGGCTGGGTGCGGATCCCAAGGTGGCTATGGTTAGGCCATATTACGAAGGGCTAGCCTTCCTTTTCTAGCAAGAGTGGCTAGGTTTAGGAATTTTTTCCCGTTTTCAGACCGGTTGATCTTGATCGGACGCCGAAAGAGGAGGGGGCTATCTAGGTGGGCTAGTGGGCTATGTAGAGGGCTTTGGGCTGAGGAGAGAGGAATATGGTGGCCCGGCAACATAGTTTTAAAACACCAAAACGACCGCTAATAAACCAATAACCGCACTACTATGACTGACCGTTCGGGTATCAAACGAACTCCGAATGCGACGAAATTTGGCATGCGGTCTACCGACAACAAAACAAGACCGCACGCCAACTTTCGACCCAATTCGAGAAAGTTTGATACGCACTCTAAAAACAATACTTTATCGATGCCGCAGGCGCGTGCATGTGTGGTTGGACTCGAAACGGCCGACGACACGAACAGATAGAACCGGCAGCTACGAACGGATGCAAGTTTTCTGAAACGAGCGATGAAGCCATGCAGATGATGCAAATGATGCAATGATGAGTGAAACAACCAAACGAAACACAAGATGGCAATGGAATAAAAGGGGAATCTTATGGAGCGTCGGTCCCGGGCGGTTACATGATCATGGAGACATTTCCACCTACATCTCTCTGACACCCACATATGACGAGATGCCCCAATTTCCCTGTTTGGAGAACCACCACCACATGAGTGAGATGAGTGACTCCACCATATGTGACATTAAGTGCATTTCTTATGAGAGGATGAGGGGGACCACCACTAGCCCCATATATGATGAGTTGCGCCATTTCCCATGCGAGGAGAGCCACAACCCCCACCACTTGAGTGAGATGAGTGACTCCACCATATGTGAGTATGAGTGCAACTACCTAGAGGGAGGGAGTGAGCCACATCACTTAGTGAGTGAGGTAGTTGAGATGGCACGTGAGTCCACCATGATTTCTAACAACTTAACCTCTACTCCTATTGTGTCTTCTTCTTTGGTACAAGGTCTCTTACATGACGATGTGCCGACCCTTGACGATTCCATCCCTCCAATGGGAATGATGATGTCCATGGTGGATGATGATGCACCCCCCCCCCCACATGGTTCCATCCCGATGACAAGGACCACGAGTTGGTTTCTCCCACCACACCTAGACCACATGAATGGAATGAGAAAGGTAAAATAGGTGAAGGTGATGCTCTTGTCCCACTAGTGGACTTTCTTGACATTGAATTCTTGCATGATGTTGATCACCTCATGGATACTCCACATGCTATGTCTTCTTCATGCTTAGATGTGCCCCGTATTTATGATGAATATGATGATGAGCCTGTTGAATTGCCTAGTTGTGATGTTGTACTCCATAGGATATCATGTGAAAACTCTATTGGTCACATCATGTTTGACAATCCGCTTAACTTGTCATATGCTATGCGTGAAATTTCTCGTATTTCATCTTTGGAATCTCACCATAGTGACTATGCATATCCCATAAAAATTAATCCAATTTGCTCATATGGCATAGACGACACACCCATGGTTATTGGCATTTGCTTTTCTTGTGATGATGTTGCCATGCTTCCTTTGCATCATTTGTGCAATAATTCTCATATGCCATGTCATGATCACCATACTTTGGACATGCATTGTTTTGGATGTTGTCCATATTCTCCATATTATGCTACCGTTGTTGCACATGCAGAGCCCCCCTTAGTTTCCTCATACATATTAGGAGATTGTGTTCCATCCAACACTTTGCATGATCCCCATATTTGTGTGCACAATATGCTTTCCATTGATATGAATAAAATGCTTGTGCCACATACTTGCTATAAATTGCGTCCCAATGATGTTGAGAATAATAACTATAATTGCATGATGGATGACGTATTCCTATACCATGCAACTCATTTATTTGAGCATTGGAAATTTTGTGCTAACAAACACAAGCACATGCACATCCTAACGGATGATGTCTACATGTACCATGCGCACACCATTTTTCCTTTTTCTTTGTTGTGTTTAGGTACTCATGAATACTCGTCAACCTCACAATCCCATGAGTTGACGAAAAGAGATCTCGAGAGCACCCATGCTTTGGGATTCATCGGAATGTGTCTCCAACCATTCCCCTCGTGCAAGGACTACGCACACCTCTTCTACATGGCTCTCACGTGTTTATGGCTTATTCTACATTATATATCCTTTTCCCATATTTCCATGTTCACTTTGCATGATATGCTCATTAATATGCCCTTGCCATGCATTTGTAACCCATGCTTTGCATTACACATGTCCCATGGTTACCGTATTTGCATGTGTATTTGCGAGCTTGGTGGAGATACTACTTGCTATTGCCATGTTTGCTTTGTGCCCCATGCCTATGATGATATATTGATCATGTTTTGTCTTCATACTCACGATGTGTCATGTGCATTATTTGTGCCTATTATATGCTCAAATGACATGATCGCCATGATTTCCTCTAGTATGTTGGATCTTCGTACTACTAGTTTGCACGCCATGATCACTATGCTTGCTTATGTTGCATCACTGTTGTCTTCCTTCTATGCGGTTGATGGCAACCATTGACATGCTTTGCACATGATTGACATTGCATATTGTCACATATCTCCATGTGTTACCAATTTCTTGCTATATGCGTTGCCATGTCTTGAGTGCAACAATGCTTCTACTCCTTCTAATGAGATTGCCCCCATAGCTTTCTCACATATTATTGGAGCTTTTGACATCTTTCATGTGAAGCATGCTTGTCTTCCTTGTTTGCACCATATGTCTAATGCCATGAATATAGCCATTGTTGCATCATATTGTTCATGCACTTTTTAACCTAGTGGTTATGTGCAAGAGAGGAGAACCATCATGATGGATGATGTGTTTATCTACCATGCACATACATTCTTTGCTTTGTTGTGTGTATGTGTAGGATACTTCGACGACTTGTAAACTTCCACGTCAAGTGAGTTGACGATTCGATATTGAGAGCGCACCTTGCTACGCCGACAAGTTTTGACATCGCACTTGCTTGCACATCAGCATTGTGATAGACACACAAGGTCACACCTTCAAGGTTACATCCTTCTTGTGCATGGATATTTTGGCTCATCCTACTTGTGTTTCTTGTACCATGACATATATTGGTTATCTTCGACCACTTACTTGCACAAATGTTAAAGATATTTCTTTCACTCATGATTGCTATCGTTCCATGCCTCATGACTTATATGCCTCGTGCGTTGCATCCAACTTGTGGATTGTTTTCCCTTATCATATGCTTGGTTGCAACAATGTGCATTCTTCACAATTGCCATGCCACATTGCTTACTATATTCTTGAACTGATTGCCTCACACATGTTGAACACTTGCTCTTTCTATCGTGTTCAGTGCCTCACTATCTTCACTATATCACGTGCACATTATGCTTGGATTGTATTTCACTTGCCCCATGTGTCTAGACATGTCATTTTCTTTGGTGTTGTGAATGATTCCTTCGCCTACCATAAACCTTTCGTTGATTGCTATGTGCATGAGTGCTATGACCTTGAGGTAGATGCTTGTTCTATTGACTCATATATTGGCATCCCTACCTCACCTAGGCATCCTTGTTTCCATGATTGCATTGCTTGTGCTCAATTTGTATGCTTAGATGCCATAACACAATCCCTTATCACACCATATGTTACGCATGACGACAACACTTGTTCGGTGAATAACTGCTTGAATGCTTGGTTTTGCACTAACGCTAACCACATTTGTTTTTCCAAGTGTTTGTCGGGTTTTATCCTTTTGAAGAAATTGCTAGTTGGTGCGACATTGGAGCGTGCCCATTGCGAGCTTGATGATGATGAGCATTTCGTGATCGTCCACTTCTACATGGCGACACCATCTCCTTCACATGGTCATTTGATTTTTTATCCAAGGATGGATCTTTCCCAAGGGGGAGGGGATGATGCGGACCATCCTACGGACATCACCATGACAAGAGTCCCTTTGCCAAGTGACGTGCCACACCTACACATACATAAAGGTGAATCTTCTCCTTTACACGTGTTCGCTTGACCCATTCGAGGATGGTATACTACTTGACACTCCCCTCGTGTGCATGCATAGGTATTGTCGGCGTTCCGCGGATGAGGAGGAGGAGTGCCAGCACCTGCATACAACTACACCATCCGCAAGGGAAGCATGGAAGCGGAGAAGGAAGAAGAACAAGTTACATATATCATCATAAGTAGGGGTTGAACACCTCATGTTCATCCATCATGCTAAGTCATCGGACTTAGATCACTTCCCATGCTAGGTCATCGTACTTAGATCAAGCACCATCTTTGTCTCCAACACACTCACACACCAGCTTGTGAAAACACTTGGACGTAGCACAAGAGTGGTCATCCAACTGTCCTTGACTGTGGACATGGCTATTCGAATAGTTTTACACTCTCCAGAGGTTGCACGCTTTACCCACAAGACTCGAGGAACTTCCGTGTCATCCACGACTCGCGGTATATAACATACCCGAGGTAAGCACCCGAACAATGCCTTTCCCCTAGCGATACTAAACAAAGAATCCACTCGATTGGCACCCATCCCTCACGATGCACATCACACGAGCCTCACTCTAGATTGTACCATCCATGAGGGGACCAACGGTGTGCCTGGTTGTCAACGACACGAGGGGGGAGAGAGAGCGCGAGAGAGGGAAAGAGAGGCCGACGGGTGGGTCTCACCTATGGGATCCTTCTCCCACCTCGGGGCAGAGAGGGGAGAGGCTCACCGGCGACGGCACGGGGCACGGCGACGACAGGCGACGGCGGGAACGGGCTCGAGGAGGAGTCGCCGTTCCAGGGGAGGTCGTAGGAAGTCCGGAGGTGGCCAGAGTCGCCGGCACCAAGCACCCACGGCGGAAGAGGCCTCGGGAGCTGGTCGTCGAGGCTATTTCAGGCTACAAAGAGGACGGGGAGAAGGGGGAAACGCGTTAGAATGTCGAGGGAGGACCAACCGAAGAGAGAGGAGGGCCGAAGGGGCTCCATACCTGGAGATCGACTGTGAGATGGCCGCATCGATCCTTGGGTCGATCCCGAGCACGAGGGCTTCAGGGGCTCTCTAGGGGGCTCAAAGAGGTTGCTGGGGACAGGATAGAGGGACACGAGGGGAGAGAGAGGTCCGGGAGGCCCTTTTATAGGGGGGAACCGGTCCATCGTACTGAGGTGTGCTGGCGAGGGCGAGGCCGGAGCCACAGGCCACGGGGGGCTCCCATTCGAGTCCAGGGAGTTCCTGGACGCGATCCAGACCCAGGGAAAAGGAAGAGAGAGAGCGGAGGAGGGGTTTGGCACCCGCGCGTGTGAGCTCATGCGTTGGCCGGCTCGGGCGGCGTCGGGCACGCACGAGAGGGGTCAGAGGAGGGAGAGAGAGGAGGGGGCCGACCGCATAGCGTCTCACGGACGCCAAGGGCGACTCGGGGACACGCGGGGGAGGCCCAAGGTGGTGGGGGCGGCCATTGGGCAGCGGCTACAGTGCGATCGGCACTGTAGCGAGCTCTGGAGCGTTGCTATTGCATGCCATGGCATTATCCTTGGCATCTTCTACGCGGACACCTACGTCTAGGGGATAGAGGAGGGAATAGAATAGAGGGAAAGGGTCTTGGATGCCCTTGGGTTCCTTAGGAGAGAAGGAAAGTTGAGAGAGAGAGAGAGAGAGAGGAAACTTCTGTCTAGGGGTAAAATGAGGATTTTACCTCACTTACCTAAGGAGTGTTGGCCAGGGAAAGTTATTGGAGGTGCAAGGTACTTACGAGAGGCTATGGTAAAAATTTAGGGGAAGGGTAAAAGGGAAAGCGGTAAAACTAGAGGTTTTACTAATTCACCACAAGGTGTTTGGTAGTGATTTCGGCAAGATAAGTTTACCAACTTACTGAGATATTTACCAGGGTAAAATGTTAGGTAAAAATGAGATGATTCACCAAGTTTGAACCCAAGGGGGAAAAGTTGACGAAGGAAACTTGGTAAACCCTAGAAATTAACAGAATCTGGTTTCTGTAGACCTAGTGATGCTAGGCTTTTACCCTTGATGCACCACTTAGTTTAGCATCACTATTTGGTCATTAGAGCATGCCCAGAAAGTTTGGGGTCAAGGGGAGACACTTCACAATGTAAAGTTGCTCAAATTTGAATCTGGACACGAGGGGTTTTGGGATGGTTTGATGAATCAATTCAACTTGGATTGAGATGAAACTTTGCAAGATCATCACTTATGATAGTGTTGAGTTGCTAGAAGTTTCCTGGAATTTATTGAGAATATTTCTTATATAAATATTTCAAAAGCTTGGTTTGAACAGAAAGGGTTTTGAGGGGTTTTTTCCCAGGATTTGATCATGCTCGTGAGTTGAAACTCATATATATAGAAAATATATGTCCATCGAGTTTCCCTAAATTTTCTCAAATATTTTTAAAGCTTTTAAATAATTTATCCCTATGAAAGACCATTTCTGGCCTTAAGAAAAAGCCTATAAATAAAATATAAAAATAATCTTTAAAATTAATATTTGGTGGTTTTTAAAAGTCTTATATATAGTAGGTTTGAAATAAAGTATTTGGGGAAGAAGAATCCACCCAATTTGAGGACTTGTAGTGCAAACCTCATTTCAGGGGGTTTTGAAAACCTAATTTGAATAAATCATCTTTGGTTAAAACAAAATTTGATTAAAATAGTTTTGGGCACTATTCACATGGCATGATCATTGGTCAAGAGGTTTGGGTCAAGGAAGATGAATATGAAGTGGAATAGAATCTAGGAGTGCCATAAATCACAATCATCAAGCAAATAAAAATAATTTCAAACAAGCATAAACACTTGAAAAAGTTTTATTTGGCTCCAAATTTTCTAAACCCAAACATATCAATGTGCTACAAACACAAGGTGTGACAGACCTTCCTCCTTACAAGAATCTCGTCCCCGAGATTCCTAGGCTAAGCGCTAAAAAGATAACGGAACTCAGATCTAAGATAATCTTCATGCTCCCAGGTTGCTTCAGCTTTAGTATGGTTGCTCCATTGGACCTTGAAGTACTCGATGGTGCGGCTTTGGGTGCAGCGCTCAGCTTCATCCAAAATGCGAACTAGACTCTCACGATAAGTGAGGTCTGGCTAAAGATTGATGGCTTGATGGTTGATGTCCTTGTAGAGGTCAGGGCGGTTCGGAACTTGCACAAACCTTCGGAGTTGTGACGCGTGGAAGACGTTGTGCACATCCGATAGCTCGGAAGGTAGCTCTAGCTGGTAGGCAACTTCTCCTCACCTGTCGGTGATCTTGATGGGGCCGATGATCCTTGGTACAAGTTTTCCCTTGACGTGGAATCGCTTGGTTCCTTTGAGGGGCGTGACATGGAGGTAGACATGGTCTCAAACACGGAAACTCATATCCCGATGGTGAGAGTCGGCGTAGCTCTTCTGCCTAGTCTTGGCGGTCTCGAGTCGCTCTTGGACGAGTTGAACTTGCTCTTGTGCTTCGCGGAGGATGTCTGGTCCAAAAACTAATCCTTCTCCGGTTTCTGACCAGTTGAGGGGAGTACGGCACTTGCGTCCATACAACACCTCAAATGGTGCCATCTGAAGACTCGCTTAGTAGCTGTTGCTGTAGGAGAACTCGGCGAATGGTAGGCAATCTTCCCACTTGGCTCCATATGCTAGAACACAAGCGCGGAGCATATCTTCGAGTATCTGATTTACTCACTCTGTTTGACCACTGGTCTGAGGGTGGAAAGGAGTGTTGAAGGAGAGCTTGGTTCCCAAGGCTTCTTGGAACCTATTCCAGAACCTTGAGGTGAATTGTGTTCCTCGGTCCGATACAATCTCCTTAGGAACTCCATGGAGGCTCACAATCCGGTTGATGTAGAGGTTGTCCAATTGGTTCCCATTGTAGGTTGTCTTGATGGGAATGAAGTGGGCTACCTTGGTCAGGTGATCAACAATGACCCAAATGGAATCATGCCCTTTGCTTGACCTTGGTAAACTGTTTGTGAAATCCATCTTGACTTTGTCCCACTTCCATTCAGGCTCTTTGAGAGGTCGCAGTAGTCCAGCGGGTCGCTGATGCTCAGCCTTGACTCTCTGGCATATGTCAGACTTGGCGACAAAGGTGCCTATCTCCCGTTTCATGCCATGCCACCAGAATCTTGCCTTGAGGTCTTGATACATCTTGGTTCCTCTAGGATGAATGGAGCAAGGAGTGTCATGAGCTTCTTGCAAGATCAGGTTCTGGAGCTCCTCTTTGTTGGGTACGCAAATGCGATTCCCGAACCATAAAACTCCTTGTTTGTCCACCGAGAATCCTGGGGCCTTGCCTGCCTTGACCTTCCTCTTGATGCCTTCAATGCTCTCATGTCCCTTCTGAGCTTCTTTGATATCATCCATCAAGGTAGGCTTTGCTTCGAGGTTGGCGAGGAACCCTGGTGCAACTAGTTCCAATCCGAAGCTCTCAAGCTCTAAATACAGGGCGGGTAGCCTTTCCTTAATCATAGCATTCAAGGAACAAGCCTTTCGGCTTAAGGCGTCTGCTACCACATTGGCCTTTCCAGGGTGGTACTGAACACTGAGGTCGTAATCCTTGATCAACTCCAACCATCTTCGCTACCTCATGTTCAATTCCCTTTGAGTGCAGATATACTTCAAACTCTTGTGGTCTGTGAATATCTCACATCGCTTCCCCAGAAGGTAATGTCGCCATGTCTTCAAGGCATGAACCACGGCTGCCTAGTCGAGATCATGAGTTGCGTAGTTCTCTTCAGGCGGTCGTAGCTGTCTGGATAGGTATGCTACAACTCTGCCTTCTTGCATCAGAACACCTCCAAGCCCGGTTCTTGATGCATCACAATATATCACAAACTCCTTGTGAATATTTGGGGTGGCCAAGACTGGGGCTGTGGTTAATCTCTTCTTCAGTTCCTGGAAGCTTTCCTCGCACTTAGTTGTCCATTCAAACTTCTTGTCCTTCTTCAAAAGCTGGTTCATGGGTCGGGCAATGCTCGAGAATCCTTCCACGAACTTGCGGTAATATCCCACGAGTCTGAGGAAGCTCCTGACTTCCTTCACGGTGGTTGGGGTTTGCCATTTAGTCGCGGCTTCAATCTTGGCAGGATCCATTGTTAACACTTCTGCAGTCAACACATGACCGAAGAATCCAACTTCATGCAGCCAAAATTCACACTTGCTGAACTTAGCATAAAGCTAGTGCTCTCGAAGCTTCTCTAGAACCAATCTCAAGTGCTCCTCATGTTCTTCTTCGGACTTGGAGAAGACAGGTATGTCATTAATGAAGACAACAATGAACTTGTCCAAGTACTCCATGAAGACCTTATTCATGAGGTGCATGAAGTAGGCAGGGGCATTAGTTAACCCGAACGACATGACCGTGTATTCATACACACCATACCGGGTTACAAACGTCGTCTTCAGAATGTCTTGGGGTCTGATCTTCAGCTGATAGTACCCAGACCTGAGGTCGATCTTGGAAAACACCTTGGCTCAAATCAGCTAATCAAAGAGGTCTTCAATCTTGGGGAGTGGGTACTTGTTATTTATTGTGACCTCATTGAGAGAACGGTAATCGACACAGAGTCTGATAGTTGTGTCCCTTTTTGACACAAATAGAACAGGCGATCCCTAAGGAGAGGCACTAGGGCGAATAAATCCTTTTCTGAGCTGCTCTGCCAGTTGCTTCTTCAGTTCAGCCAACTCTTCGGATCCCATCCTGTAGGCCTTCTTATAGATGGGCCTTGATCCGGGCATAAGCTCAATGATGAACTCAATGTCGCAGTCAGGAGGCATTCCGGGCAGCTCGTCAGGAAACACATTCGGGTATTCACATACCACTGGCACTTGATCCATCTCAACTCCCGATAGATAGTTAGCCTGAGGGGCTTGAGTGGAGGCAGGGTTGGGAACATACTTGACTTCCACCCCTTGGTTATTGGTCATGGTGACAATCCTCTTTGCACAGTCTAACAAGCCATGGTGCTTGGTTAACCAATCCATGCCTAGGATTACATCCAAACCTTCTGACTTTAGAATGATAAGATCTACTAGGAAGACTACCCCGTTGATGTTAATCTCAATTCCTTACAACCTATCCCAGACTTCAGAACCAATCCCGGGGTTTGTATCAACATACGACTATCCAGGGGTGTAGACTTCATGCCACTCTCTAGTGCAAACCTTTGGGTGACAAAAGAATGTGAAGCTCCATAATCAAACAATACTGTGTCTAGGGTTGAGTTGACGAGGAACGTACCCAGTATGACATCCGGGTCTTCCCGGGCTTCCTCTGCGGTGACTTGGTTCACACGACCCTTTCTATTGTTGGGCCGGTTGTGGGGAGCGGGTTCCTTGGGGGTGCTCCACGGCCTTGACCTTGATTTGGCACATTGGGGTGCTGTGCATCTGGCTTCTTGTTGGGACACAGCCTAGAGATGTGTCCTGGCTGACCACATCCAAAGCAAGCAACTTGCCCAGGGTTGTTGTTGAAGTTCCTGCCACCATTGTTCTTGTTGGGGTTGTTGTTGTAAGCTGGCCTGGGATTGGCATACTGCTGAGGTTCGTAGCTCGGACGAGGTGTAGGAGGTCTGGCCTGCTGTGGCTGATAGGTCGGCTTGGCTAGGGCTGGCTGCCAGGGGTGAGGCTTCTGGTTGCTTGAGCTACCCTTGCTCATCATCTTGCGCTTGCGAATGTCTTCTATGGCACGACGCTTGTCTTCCAACAAGAGGGCCTTGTTTACCAGGTCGAAGAAGGTACGACAGTGACAGACGATGAGCTAATATTGCAGGGTCTGTTGAAGTACTTCCATGAAGCGTTCCTTCTTGGTAGCCTCTGTGCTAACATCTTCAGGTGCATACCTTGACAGCAGGTTGAACTTCTGTAGGTACTCCTTGACAGAGCCACTTCCTTGCTTCAGTGCTCGGAATTCTCTCTTCTTGATAGCCATGATCCCAGAAGGAATGTGGGCGGTGCGGAATCCTTCCTTGAAGTCATTCCAAGTGATCACACGTTCTCCTTGCATGACCTTGAATCCATCCCACCAAGCTCGGGCGGTACCTCCGAGGCAGTGAGAGGCATACAACACCTCCTCACGGTCCTCATTGAAGTTGACCAATGCAAGGAGGTCCCCGACCCTTGCCATTGTTGGGTTGGTTCACACGGCCCTTGCCATTGTTGGGCTGGTTGCGGGGAGCGGTGTTCCTTGGGGGTGCTCCACGGCCTTGACCTTGATTTGGCACATAGGGGCACTGTGCAATCTGGCTTCTTGTTGGGACACAGCCTAGAGATGTGTCCTAGCTGACCACATCCAAAGCAAGCGACTTATCCAGGGTTGTTGTTGAAGTTCCTCCCACCATTGTTGTTGTTGGGGTTGTTGTTGTAAGCTGGGCTAGGATTAGCATACTGTTGAGGATGGTAGCTCGGACGAGGTGCAGGAGGTCTGGCCTGCTGTGGCTGATAGGTCGGCTTGGCTGGGGCTGGCTGCCAGGGGCGAGGCTTCTGGTTGCTTGAGCTATCCTTCCTCATCATCTTGCGCTTGCGAGTGTCGTCTATGGCATGACGCTTGTCTTCCAACATGAGGGCCTTGTTTACCAGGTCGAAGAAGGTACGACTGTCACAGACGATGAGATGATATTGCAGGGTTTGTTGAAGTCCTTCCATGAAGCGTTCCTTCTTGGTAGCCTCTGTGCTGACATCTTCAGGTGCATACCTTGACAGCAGGTTGAACTTCTGCAGGTACTCCTTGATAGACCCACTTCCTTGCTTCAGTGCTCGAAATTCTCTCTTCTTGATAGCCATGATCCCAGAAGGAATGTGGGCAGTGCGGAATCCTTCCTTGAAGTCATTCCAAGTGATCACACGTTCTCCTTGCATGACCTTGAATCCATCCCACCAAGCTCGGGTGGTACCTCCGAGGTAGTGAGAGGCATACAACACATTCTCACGGTCCTCATTGAAGTTGACCAATGCAAGGAGGTCCCCGATGGTGCGGATCCAGTCATCAACATCCAATGGTTCAGCAAGCTCGATGAAGGTTGAGGGTGAATTCCTCATGAACTCAAACAGCATGGAGTGGCCATTGCCATTCCTGCCTTGCTGCTGGTTGTTCACAAGGGCCCGAGCGATCTGCTGGATACCAGCATTGTTGGCTTGGTGCTCCTCTCGGAGAACTTGGAGAAACTAAGCTATGGTCATGTTCTCCGGTGGAGGTGGTGGCAGGGGAATATCGCATTGTGGCTGCTCCTGGTGTCCTCTAGCGTGAGCAGCCCCACCAGCTCCCTGTTGCTAGCTCGAGTTGCTGGCTTTAGGGTTAGTGAAGGAGCTATTACAGGTAGCAGTCACCATCCTGTTTGGAGCAGCCAAGTCAAACAACTGGGATAGACGAGAGGAAAAGCAACAATGGAAAAGCGTGCCTAAGGGGGTTGGTCAAGTGCAAGTGTGTTAAAACAAGGGTCAAAAGACCAACATATATTAAGATAGACGATGGAGTCGCTTACATGTTGCCTAAGGCAAAAGCGTGACTTGCATCGGAACACAAACAAAAAAACAAACAACAAGCACACATGGTTCCATATGAACCATTACACGGACTCGACTTCGCATGATGGATACATGATTGATCCTACCCTAGGGGTTCTCAGACTCAGGTGGTGGAGTGCTCGGTCTCGTAGTCATGCTCCTCTAGGTCTTCCTCCTATTCATCATCTGAACGGGCATCATTCCCGATCGAAGGGGTCAGGGAACGACGAGGTCCATCGCGACGACATTTGCTGGCAGGTCGGTGAAGAGCTCATGGTACTCCTTCACACTCATGTGATGACGACGTGTAGGTGCATCACTAGCTGGGGGTACTCCTCCTTGATAAGCGACATCTGGTCGTCCCTCAGGGGCTCCATCCTTCTTGATCTTGTCTGGCTTCGTCTTGGCTTGCCAAAGTAGCTCCCGGGTGTGGTGAAGTTCCTCGCGGAGCTTCACGGACTCCTTAATCAAGTGGTGAACCAGACTATCGGCGGAGAGGCTAAAGTAGGTCTGGAACCTGAGTGGTGTGCCATTCTCCTAGGTCAGAACCAGTGTCCAACTCTCGCCAAGATCATCCTTTCTGAAACAAAGGTAGCGAGTAGCTAGCTCATCAGTCATCTCTGGAATGATATCTCGAAGGTGTAGGACTGCCTTGCATGTAGCTATCTCGACGACAAGTATCATGGTCTCCATCCGTGGTCCTTCAAAGAACCAACTGGTTGGGGAGTCATTTGCCTTCACGGCCACATCTATGTGGTACTCCTTCGTGACGGCATTGACCCAATGCTCGTGGTAGAGGAAAATGGGTGGTTGGTGAAACTGGCACTTCTCCAGGCTATCCCCTAGGAGTAAGGGAAAGCCGAATGTCAGGAAGGCTTCGGGTACCACGGCCATCTACAAGGGTTTGAAAGGAGGAGAGTCATCAAAGTGTTGTGTGAAGAATAGAAGAGATAAATAGTGCAGAATTCCCTAAGTATAGGTGCTAGGTGTAGTTTTGAAAGTCGCTTTTATCCTAACTAACGTCCATGCTAACTAAGGGTTTCCTACAGTCAGGATGGCTCTGATACCAGCTCTGTGGGGACCCCGACTTATAGGTCGTGATCACCGAATGCATGTGTACAGTGATTCCAGAGATCAATGCTCACTGAATACATAGAAGCTGAAATACAAGAGTCTTACATCCATATTTAGCGTCTTACACAAATAAAGACCATGAAGGTCTAGTCTTACATAGATAGGGCCTCAAGGGCCAAACACTTAAAAAGAACAAGCAGTGGAAATCTTGGTCGAAAGCGTGAACCCATGCCATCAGCCTTAACCTACAGGCATTCTGACTGGGAAGCGTCCTGGTCTACATGTTCGTCACCAACGAACTCTTCAACATACTCCTGTTCTTCCATGCCTAGCCAATTCAATAACCAGTGGCAAGCCAATGAGTACTTTGAATGTACTCACAAGAAACCCAAGTTGTGGAACAAGGTAATGATGATGCATGATATAGCACTAAAGAGGTAATTTGCGGAAAGCTAGTTTTAAATGCAATGGCATGATCAAGTAACTAGTAAGGATGCATCGACAATAGGCAGATATCCATAAGAACAAGTTACAGATATCATCATAAGTAGGGGTTGAACACCTCATGTTCATCCATCATGCTAACTCATCAGACTTAGATCACTTCCCATGCTAAGTCATTGGACTTAGCTCAAGAACCATCTTTGTCTCCAACACACTCACACACCAGTTTGTGAAAACACTTGGACGTATCACAAGAGCGGTCATCCAACTGTCCTTGACCGTGGACATGGCTATTCGAATAGTTTTGCACTCTATAGAGTTTGCACACTTTACCCACAAGACTCGGGGAACTTCCATGTCATCCATGACTTGCGGTATATAACATACCTGAGGTAACCACCCGAACAATGCCTTTCCCCTAGCGATACTAAACAAAGAGTCCACTCAATTGGTACCCAGCCCTCACGATGTACAACACATGATCCTCGCTCCAGATCGTACCATCCATGAGGGGACCAACGGTGTGCCCGGTGCCTGTGAAGACAGCACATGATCGTACATATCGGTATGACCCCGTATCAAGAGTGACCGCGCCACTCCCGCCACTAGTAATGCGGGCTCCTTGCCAGTACCCACCAAGGTAATCAACAAAGCCTCGTCCCATAAGGGGTATTGTGGTCATACATGTAAGGTTGGAATAACGGTCTCAACGTACACCAATCTGTTTTCGAAAACCACAACACTCACTTGTCCCAGTACACCACTTCTTTCTCAAGTGGTCACCCATCTCGCCATCATCTCCCTCGGGCATTAGTGGCACCCGACGGTTTTTCGAAAAGTCTTTGAAAGAATCATTTCCTTTCCATCACTATGCATAAATCCCATCCCATTTGTGTAGCATCTATTAGCATCCTAACTACACCCACCCGCACAACCCTCATAAGGTGGTAGGATCATACTCGATGCAAGTGTCAATGGTAAAAAGTATCGGAGGCAACCCACCGCAGGGGGAACTCCACATCATGATCAATCATCGAATCAACAAGTGCTATATGTGATGCATGAAAAAGTTTCTTAACATGGTCAAAGGGTTGCTTGCCTGGCTCAACAAAGTCTCTGGGGTCTTCGAAGTCTTAGGGTCCAACTTCTTCGTCAACCGTGCAATCTATCGTCGCGAATAAAAGCGATAAAAATAAGAAACACACCAAAAATAGAGCACTCAAACTACTATAAAAAATGCTACCCTACTTTGATAAATACTACAAGATATACTAAAAATACTTGTCTAGGTTTTGAACCTAAAAAGATTTTCAAAACTATTTAAAACAGGAACTTATAATGATATATAGGGGTTTTAAATTAAAACCGTATATAAAATGTTTTCAAACAATTTTACAAATGGCACTAATAAATTCCATGAATTATTCTAGGAATTTAGGTGTAAAAATTATTGTCATAGGAATTTTATTGGGCTCTCTGGGTTTTGTGAAAAGTCCCACAGAAAAGAAAAAGAAAAAAAAAGGAAAGGGCCATGGGGACCTAGGCCAGAGGCGGCTAGAGGTTGGGTTGGCCCAGCTGGCCAGCCAGTCGGCCTCGCGCACAGTCAGGTTCAAACCTGACGCGAGGGGGGAGAGCGCGCGGGAGAGGGAAAGAGAGGCCGATAGGTGGGTCCCACCTATCGGATCCTTCTCCCACCTCCGGGCAGAAAGGGGAGAGGCTCACCGATGGCGGCACGGGGCACGGCAACGGCAGGCGATGGCGGGATCGGGCTCGAGGAGGAGTCTCCATTCCAGGGGAGGTCGAAGGAAGGCCGAAGGTGGCCGGAGTCACCAGCGACAAGGACCCAGAACCGAGGAGGCCTCAGGACGTGGTTGACGTGGCCATTTCAGGCTGCAAAGAGGACGGGGAGAAGGGGGAAATATGTTAGAATGTCGAGGGAGGACCAACCAAAGAGAGAGGAGGGTCAGAGGGGCTCCATACTCAGAGATCGACGGTGAGATGGCCGCAGCGGTCCTCGGGTCGATCCCAAGCACGGGGGCGTCGGGGGCTCTCTGGGGGCTCAGGGAGGTTGTTGTGGAGAGGAGAGAGGGACCAGAGGGGAGAGAGAGGTCCAGGAGGCTCTTTTATAGGGGGAACCGGTCCACCGTACTGAGGTGCGCCGGTGAGGGCGAGGCCAGCGCCACGGGCCACGGGGGGCTCCCGTTCGAGTCCAAGGAGTTCCTCGACATGGTCCAAACCCAGGGAAAGGGAGAGAGAGAGAGAACAGAGGAGGGGTCTGGCACCCGCGCGTGTGAGCTCGCGCGTTGGCCGGCTCGGGCGGCGGCGTGCACGTGCGAGAGGGGTTGGAGGAGGGAGAGAGAGGAGGGGGAACCCCAAAGTGGTCGGGGGCAACCATTGGGCAGCGGCTACAGTGCGATCGGCACTGTAGCGTGCTCTAGAGCGCGGCTATTGCTTGCCATGGCATTGTCCTTGGCATCTTCTGCGCAGGCCACCTACATCTAGGGGATGGAGGAGGGAATAGAATAGAGGGAAAGGGTCTTGGATGCCCTGGGGTTCCTTAGGAGAGAAGGAAAGTTGAGAGAGAGGGGGGGAAACTCCTATCCAGGGAGTAAAATGAGGATTTTACCCCACTTACCTAAGGAGTCTTGGCCAGGGAGAGTTACTGGAGGTGCAAGGTACTTACCAGAGGCTGTGGTAAAAATTTGGGGGCAAGGGTAAAAGAGAAAGGGGTGAAACTATAGGTTTTACCAATTCACCGGAAGGTGTTTTGTACTGATTTGCAAAAGATAAGTTTACCAACTTACTGAGACATTTACCAGGGTCAAATGTTAGGTAAAATGAGATGATTCACCAAGTTTGAGCCCAAGGGGGAAAAGTTGACAATGGAAACTTGGTAAACCCTAGAAATTAACAGAATCAGGTTTCTATAGAGCTAGTGATGCTAGGCTTTTACCCTTGATGCACCACTTAGTGTAGCATCATTACTTGGTCATTAGAGCATGCATCAACTAAGGCACAACATCATTTGGCGGTTTTTGTTGAAGAACATAATAGTAGTATAGTTACCAATGTAATCAAAACCATTTACGCAATAGTAGTGTATTCAATTAGCAATTATTACCAAGATATTTCCGCAAATGTCATCCGCCCTCAACCTATGCACCAGTGGCATGTATAATGTATAATTTGGGCCAGGTTCCATATTATACGGGAAGTTGTCCCTACCAAACAGGACACCAATAATAAAGGTGACAAGAACATCCTTCTCCTCCTAAGTTAGATGTGATCCGTAAGTGTAGTGTGTTGTGTCAATTATTTTCCGTGTTTCACTCAAAGAAAGGAAATAAGCTGTAAATTACAAATTAACAAATTTAGTATGGATGAACACCAACTATTTATAAATATAGAATACAAATTACTTGACAAATATGGTAGACAAACTCACATGAAGGTAAAACTGGAAGCATGTCGACATCCACCCAAATGTCGATATTACCTTCAATATGATCTTCAGGACGAAGATCAAAGGTTATTTCCATCTCCTCCTAAAATTAATATGCCTTGGCTAGAGCTTCCCAACTTGAACACCCTAATTTTGTGTTATTAACTGCATTCATTACTGTGGCCAGAAATGTGTGACCATGTTTAGCCCTCAGGTTATCTCTCTTCGTCTCTATACTCTCGTGGTCTTTGAAACTGAGCCTCTCCAAGACATACTGTCTTGCATGGTAGGGGATGAGCTAGTCAAATTGTATAAAACAGAAATTACAAGTTGAAGCAAAGAAACATAAGTCATGCTTAATTACGAAAAAACACTTGTCATCGTTGCGTACCATACAAACATCAAAGGTCTCGTCAAGCTTGATGGTCAAGAACTTGTCATCTCACAGGTGAGGCCTGTCGTACAGACTGTTATCTGCACCGCAGAAATCACACTCAGGGATCCAATCATCGTCAGACATTTCCTATGTTCATGATTCTAAAATTCCGCATGACCATTACTTAAATAAGACATATTGAGCTCCTAAAATTTTCCGAAACTGAAATGAATCAACATTCCGGAAAAACATAAGCACTAGGAGGTGTTCCTTGCAATAACATACTCACATGTACACATAGACGTAATTGAATATCGGTTGACTTTCAGTCTGTCGAGGCTTTCCTTAAAAAATTCTCATATCTCATGGTGTGTTTGTGTGCACTCTCACACACTGATATGGTCGTGTATGTGGACAATCTCTCACACTAATAGTTCGACCGTTGGTGATGGTCGCACTTCTTCTTCTCTCCTTGCGCATTATACCGAGATATATATCGCAAGAAGAGAAGAAGAGGAAGCGACCCCCACGATAGCAGTCGGGATTCCTCCATCAAGAACAAACATGAAAGTCACTCAAGGAACAACAGACCGAATGTACCTAATTTATTTTACAATAAATTTCTAGAACTAATTTTTTTCCAAAATATAATAATGCATGAGGTATGTATGATGAAACTTCTTATTTTAAATGTTCTGAAATTTCTATCTCAATGAAACTTCTGAAATTCAATCTCAATTTACAATATAACTTTCTAAAAACCTCTTATCTTAAATGAGTGCTCGATATTGAAATGAGGTACGGACAGTGGGAGAGAAGAGGGAGGGCCACGTGGGGAGGGATTGAAGTGGAGAGAGGAGGGATGGAGGGAAGTGGCTGGAGGAGGACAAAGGGTGGTGGCCGGCGGAGGAGAAGGGGCGATGTACGAAGAAGGGATAAGGGAGAGGATGGAGGGGGGAGGGTGAGGGCCGGAGGAGGAGGGCAAGGATGGAGGCAAGAGGACGGTGGGGCGAGGAGGAGGCTTACCACAATAGAGGAGGAGGCCGCGCAGCAACGGGGGTAACGGCGGCGATGGCTTGGCGAGCGAGCGAGAGAGTGTGTGTGTGTAGAGGGGAGGGTAAGCAACGTGGGCGAGGGGAAGAGGATAGGGTAGATTAGCAGTAGCGTGGGATGGAGAAGGGCGCTACAGCTAACACTTTAGCAGTAGCATGTTTCCATCAAGCCATGCTACTACTCGGGTAAGCCTGGTAACCCATGTGTGGTTAGAGTAGCCATACGCGCTACTGCTAAAAATATAGTAGTAGCGTCAGGCTCACAAGCGCCCTACTAAAGCTTAGTTGTAGTGCCTTTGGTAAAAGTGTGCTACCGCCAAGGTTTTGGGTATAAGCTTTCTCCTAGTAGTGTGTATTCACCCCACAGTTGCGCAAAATGCCATGCAACATTTGCCATAACCCCGGGGCCATTCCCTCATATTCCTTCATGTGACCACCACCGGAGTATCGCCGGCACTCGACTATATGCTCGCAACCTTCCAAGGCCACAACCCTGGCGTCCATGACGAGGAGCTCTCACACTGTCACATTTCATCCACCCCACACTTCTCCTGATACCTGCCACCATTGATATGTCGACATAGCTAGGTGCAATGGTTTTCATAGGCGTCACAGTCACCGCAGCCATGGTGTGCACCAGCGTGACCATTCAAATTGGTCGACCAATATGAGGTGAGGGTGATCCCCTATCAGTTCCTACCTCCAAACTCTACATGATGCCAGACTACGAGGTGACGCATCACGCCTTCAATGCAATCTTCTTGCTTACCACTGAAGTCGTCGTGCTCCATGCTGGAAATATGCCCTAGCGGTAATAATAAATGGTTATTATTATATTTCCTTGTTCATGATAATCGTTTATTATCCATGCTTGACGGGTTATTACCCCCGGGTAGGCCAAAGCAAGGGGGTTCTCGCCCTGTTTCAAGAAAACACATGTCGCTGGCTGGTCCGTGGCCGGCTGGTGGGTCGCCGGCTGCCTCAAGGATGGCTCGTGGACGACTGACAAGCTCGTTGCCGGTGGGCTCATGGCCGGCTGGTCAGCGAGGCAGTTGTCCGGCCCTCGGTCGGCCTATGATCGGCTACTTCTAGGCCAGCTCTTCCACTGACCTTCGGACGGACAAGCTCTTGTCCCTTCCTTCTGCGTGCAAGTATGACGACAAGACAAGACCCCCACGACAGACACTAGAGAGGCCATAGTGACCGCTGACGCACGGGCGCGTATGGCTACAGTCCAGCCGGTCGTACCGCTGACTTTGGCTGACCGCGACCGAGCGGGACAATAGTGTCGGCACGTCTTGACCAACTCCATTACCTGGCCCTGCGTGGCTACAACACTCTTGGCCGTACCGGAGACCTCGGTCGGCTAGCGCTAAGCGACACCACTTGAGGCGGCTCGTGCCACGGCATGTGGGCGCAAGCCAATCATAGAGTCGGCTGATGGGCCCTAGTGGGCGATGGGACCGCGCAGCCGATGGGCCCTACAAACGACAAGACAGCTCAGCGAACGGTCCCCCTGGCCAGCAGAAGAGGCTGCCAACCGGGTCCCCCCAACCAGTCCTTTAGAAATATTGTAAGCCGGGGGTTGGCCTATAAAACCCCCCGAGCCCCCCATGCATAGTCAGGCCTCGCAGGAACACTTCTCCCGACATCCACTCATGTAGCCAAGGAAGAGGAGCTGACTGCTCCTTCTTCCACCCCTAGACAACAGCTCAAGGAGCACCATTGTATTCACATCCATCCATCAACCTAGACCAAGCAGGACTAGGGGTGTTACCTCCCACGAAGGGCCCCGGACCTGGGAACATCGTGTGTCCATCACCGCTTGTGCCTAATCCCGCTCCCAAAGCCCGTCGGCATCCTCCGGCCCCAACCACCTTCGATAAGCCTACCCATGGCAGGTTTAGGGTTTCATCATATTGCTTGAGTTTATCCCTCTACATCATGTCATCTTACTTAATGCGTTACTCTGTTCTTCATGAACTTAATACTCTAGATGCAGGCAAGAGTCGGTCGATATGTGGAGTAATAGTAGTAGATGCAGAATCGTTTCGGTCTACTTGTCATGGACGTGATGCCTATATGCATAATCATTGCCTTGGATATCTTCATAATTATTTGCTTTTCTATCAAATGTTGGACAGTAATTTGTTCACCCACCGTAATACTTGCCATCATGAGAGAAGCCATCTAGTGAAACCTATGGCCCCGGGTCTATTTTCAATATTATACTTTCAGATCTAAAACCAAAAATACCAAAAATACTTGTTGCCTTATTTTAACTTTTAGTTTTACTTTCCGTTCAAGCATCCTATTATATCTATCTCTATTAGATCTCATCCTTGCAAGTAACCGTGAAGGGATTGGCAACCCCTTTATAGCGTTGAGTGCAAGAGTTTGATTCTTTGTGCAGGTACATCTATTGGTGACTCACTTGTATCTCCTACTAGATTGATACCTTGGTTCTCAAAAACTGAGGGAAATACTTATCTACTTTGCTGCATCAAATCGTTCCTCTTTGCGGGAAACCAACGCATGCTCAAGAAGTAGCAAGAAGGATTTCTAGCGCCGTTGCCGAGGAGATACATAGCAAGTCAAGATAAGAACTCTCTCTTCAACTTGCCAATTTCTGGTTTGGTTGCAGGGAGATCTACATCAAGCCTACCAAGTACCCATCACAAACTCATCTCTTGCATTTACATTATTTTCCATTTGCCTCTCGTTTTCCTCTCCTCCACTTCCAAAACGATTTTCAGAAAATACCAATAAGATTTGCCTTTTTATTCGCCCTTTTTTGTTTGTCTTTTCGTTTGCTTTTTCAGAAAATACCAATAAGATCGCTCAAACTCATGGCTAGGCTTGCTACTATTGCTCTCGAGTATGAACTTCTTAACATTAAGCAAAGGGAGGGAGAAAACTTAAAAGATGCTTGGTATAGAATTTGCAACGCTCAAAATAGATCTATTTGTAAGCAATCTACTATCGTCATCCTTCACAATTTCTACATGGGAATCACTCCTTGGAATAGTTATGTCCTAGATACCATCATGGGAGGGAATTTTTTGGGAAGTCATACCTTTGACTCCCATAGTGCTATGATAAATTTGTTTGGATCACCCCCAATCATGGTTAATGGGACAATTTTAACTTTGGAACATGTTATGCGAAGGTTAGATATCATTGAAAATAAAGTTGCTACTATAGAGATCATTGAAAAATTGGATAAAAAGATCCATAATCATACCACTAAATATGGATCTAAGGTAGGAGTTACTCTAAAAACCTAAGGGAAAAGGAACCCATAGTTAATGAAAATTGGATCAAGATTCCTTTGGAATAGGAAAGCCAGAGGATATTATTACCAACTTGGGTTCCACTTTTGTTGATGTTCAAATCACTCCTAAATTTCCTCTTTCTAAGGATGCCTAGTTGGTTTACATCCTAAAGAATAAGGGTGAATCCTCTAGTAAAGGGGACGAATATCTT
Organism: Hordeum marinum; assembly: GCA_022496015.1. Classification (NCBI taxonomy): domain Eukaryota; kingdom Viridiplantae; phylum Streptophyta; class Magnoliopsida; order Poales; family Poaceae; genus Hordeum; species Hordeum marinum. Next base: position 156,812,290 of record CM039675.1, on the reverse strand, counting down.
AAGATGATAAGTGTTCACCCTAATTTTATCAACATTGTTCGGGAACCGATTGCTACAAGAGAATTTCTTGACTTTTTTCCTAGGAGTATGATCATTCATAAAACCAAAGAACCTCCTGGATTTGAGAAGGCCCTAACAAAAATTTCCAATACCAAAGATGACAATACCTAGATCTATTGTGTTTTGCCTAGCTAGGGGCGTTAAACAATAGCACTTGTTGGGAGGCAACCCAATTTTATTTTGCTTTCTGCTTTTTGTTTATGTTTTGGTGTGTTTGGCACATTATTATTTCTGTAGTAATTGTGTTTTTGTGTTTTGATTAGTGTTTGAGCCAAGTAAAACCTTTGGGGTGATCTATGGTAGTTGTTGATTTGATCTTGCTGAAAAACAAAAACTTTTGCGCTCACTCTAGGAATTTTCGAAATTTTTTAGAGCGTCAAATTGATCTGAAATTATTAATAGATTTATATACAAATTTCTCTGATTTTAATAATTTTTCAGAATTTTTAGAGTTCCATAAGTATTCGAAGTTTACAGATTTCTACACACTCTTCTGTTTTTGACAGATTCTGTTTTCTTTGTGTTGTTTGCTTATTTTGATGCATCTATGCGTCGTATCGGGGGGTATGAGCCATGGAAAAGTTATAATACAGTAGGTATTACACAAATACTACTAAATAAGGAGTTCACAATAGTACCTAAAGTGGTGATTTATCTTTTTATACTAACAGATCTTATGAGTTTTCTGTTGAGTTTTGTGTTGTGAAGTTTTCAAGTTTTGGGTGAAGATTTGATGGACTATATAATAAAGAGTGGAAAGAGCCTAAGCTTGGGGATGCCCAAGGCACCCCAATTCATATTCAAGGATACCAAAAATCCTAAGCTTGGGGGGGCGGAAGGCATCCCCTCTTTCGTCTTCAATCCATCGATAAATTTACTTCAGGCTATATTTTTATTCACCACATGATATGTGTCTTGCGTGGAGCGTCTTGTGTGGTATGAGTATTTGCTTTTTAGTTTGCCACAATCATCCTTTCTGCACACATCTTTTGAGAAATACATGCTGAATCGTGAATTTGTTAGAATACTCTATCTGCTTCACTTATATCTTTTGAGCTAGTCAATGTTGCTCTAGTGCTTCACTTATATCTTTATAGAGCATGGTGGTGTTATACTTCATAGAAATTATTGAACTCTCATTCCTCACTTATATTATTTTCATAGTTTCTTAAAACATCATGGTAATTTGTTTAGGTTATGAATTTAGTCCTAATATAATGGGTATCCAAGAGGGATATAATAAAAACTTTCATATTAAGTGCATTAAAAACTATGAGAAGTTTGATTCCTTGCATATAGTTTTGAGATAATAGGGATGGTAATACGAGAGTCATGATAATGAGTAGTTGTGAATTGGAAGAGATACGTGTGTTAAAGCTTGTGATTCCCGTAGCATGCATGTATGGTGAACCGTTATGTAACGAAGTCGAAGCATGATTTATTTATTGATTATCGACCTTTGTGTGAGGGTCAGAAGCGCGCGATGGTTAACTTCTACAAACCTCTCACCTAGGAGCATGTGTCTACTACTCTGTTTGATAACTAATAGACTTTTGTAATAATTATGTGAGTTCTTTATGACTAATGTTGAGTCCATGGATTATATACACTCTTAGCCTTCCACCTTTGCTCGCCTCTCTAGTATCGCGCAACTTTCGCCGGTACACCAAACCCTCCTTCCTAAAAACAGCCACCATATATTCCTCAAAACAGCCACCATATCTACCTATTATGGCATTTACATAGCCATTCCGAGATATATTGCCATGCAACTTCCACCATGTAGTTTTTCTATGACTTGCATCATCACTTCATATTGCATATAGAGTCATATTTTGTCATAGGAATCGAGTTGTAATTTCTTTTTCTTTGAGTTATAAGTAAATAAAAGTGTGATGATTTTTCATTAATAGAGCACTGTCACATGAGAGAAAAGGATGATGGAGGCTATGACTCCCTCACAAGTTGGGTTAAGTATCCGGACTTTACAAAAAATAAAAGAGGCCAGCGAAGCCCAAAAAAAAAGAGGCCAAAGAAGCCCACCAATATATATATATATATATATATATGAGATAAAGAGAGAAGGGCAATTTCTACTACATTTCTCCACACTTGTGCTTCAAAGTAGCAACATGATCTTCATGATAGAGAGTCTCCTATTTTGTCACTTTCATATAACTAGTGGATATTAATTATGCATGACCACTTAGTTTTTTTTGAGATTTAATACACTTATAGCTCTAAGTGCATTTGTTGCATGGCAATCCCTACTCACTCACATTGATATCTATTGACGGGCATCTCCATAGCCCGTTGACACGCCTAGTTGATGTGAGACTGTCTTCTCCTTTTTCCCTTGCACCTCCTCCATATTCCGTTCCACCTATAATGCTATATCCATGGCTCACGCTCATGTATTGCATGAGAGTTGAAAAGGTTTGAGAACATCAAAAGTGTGAAACAATTGCTTGACTTGTTCATCGGGGTTGTGCATGATTTAGATACTTTGTGTGGGGAAGATGGAGCATAGCTGGACCATATGATTTTGTAGGGATAACTTTCTAAGGCCATGTTATTTCGAAAGGACACGACTACCTTGTTGGTGTGCTTGAAGTATTACTGTTTTTATGTCAATATTAGACTATTGTTTTGAATCTTACGGATCTGAATATTCATGCCACAATAAAGAATATTACATGGATAAATATGTTTGGTAGCATTCCACATCTAAATATGTTTGGTAGCATTCCACGTCAAAAATATGTTTGGTAGCATTCCACATCAAAAATTCTGTTTGGTACCTACTCGAGGACAAGCATGAATTAAGCTTGGGGATGTTGATATGTCTCCAACATATCTATAATTTTAGATTGTTCCATGCTATTATATTATCTGTTTTGGATGTTTTATATGCATTAATATGCTATTTTATATTATTTTTGGGACTAACCTATTAATCTAGAGCCTAGTGCCAGTTTTTGTTTTTTCCTTTATTTTTGAGTTTCGCAGATAAGGAATATTAAACGGAGTCCAAACGGAATAAAACCATCAGAATGATTTTTTCTGGAACTAAAGGAAACTACGAGACTTGAGAACCAAGGCAGAGGAGCCACCGTGGGGCCACAAGCCCTAGGGGTGCGGCCTGGGGGTAGGCCACGCCGGGTAGGCTTGTGGGCCCACGGCAGCTCCCCTAACCCTAATCTTCGGCCTATAAATCCCCAAATATTCCATCATTATTAGAACGAGCCACGAAAACACTTTTCTGCCGCCATAAGCCTCCATTCCCGAGAGACCCAATCTTGGAGCCTTTTTCGGTAATCTGTCGGGGGGGATTCTATCACGGAGGGCATCTACATCAACTCCATTGCCCCTCCGATGATGCGTGAGTAGTTCACCACAGACCTACGGGTCCATAACTCGTAGCTATATAGATTATTCTCTCTCTTTGCTTCTCAATACCATGTTCTTCATGACCTTCATGGAGATCTATCTGATGTAATACTCTTATGATGTGTGTTTGTCGAGATCCGATGAATTGTGGGGTTTATGTTCAGATTATCCATGAATATTATTTGAGTCTTTCCTGAATTCTTATATGCATGATTTCATATCTTTGCAAGTCACTTCAAGTTATTGGTTTTGTTTGGCCAACTACATTGGTAATTCTTGCAATGGGAGAAGTGCTTAGTTTTGGGTTCAATCTTGCGGTGTCCTCACCCAGTGACAAAGTCGGGGTAGCGAGGCACGTATTGTATTGTTTCCATCAAGGGTAAAAACATGGGTTTTTCATCATATTGCTTGAGTTTATCCCTCTACATCATGTCATCTAACTTAATGCGTTACTCTGCTCTTCATGAACTTAATACTCTAGATGCAGGCAAGAATCGATCGATGTGTGGAGTAATAGTAGTAGATGCAGAATCATTTCGGTCTACTTGTCACAGACGTGATGCCTATATGCATAATCATTGCCTTGGATATCTTCATAATTATTCGCTTTCCTATCAATTGCTCGCCAGTAATTTGTTCACCCACCGTAATACTTGCCATCATGAGAGAAGCCATCTAGTGAACCCTATAGCCCCCGGGTCTATTTTCCATATTATAATTTCAGAACTAAAACCAAAAATACTTCCTGCCTTATTTTTTATTTAGTTTTACTTTCCCTTCAAGCATCCTTTATATCTATCTCTATTAGATCTCATCCTTGCAAGTAACCGTGAAGGGATTGACAACCCCTTTATAGCGTTTGGTCCAAGAGTTTGATTCTTTGTGGAGATTCATCTATTGGTAACTCTCTTGTATCTCCTACTGGATTGATACCTTGGTACTCAAAAACCGTGGGAAATACTTAACTACTTTGCTGCATCAAACCGTTCCTCTTCACGGGAAACCAACACATGCTCGAGAAGTAGCACGAAGCCGACAAACTCCTCGTCACTAAGAGGTCGACCAATAGAGGTCACCATGTCTGCCAGAACCTTCATCTTGTTGAAGTTGGTCGTGGCGGAGGAGTCCAGCTTCTTGGTGTCGGCGAGCTCACTGCGAAGAGCCATCGAGCGGGAGGTGGAGACCTGAGCAAAGGCATGCTCTAGGGTCGTCCATGCATCCATGGAGGTGGCAGCGAAGAGTCAGAGGCCGGCGACCCCATCGCCCAGGGAAACCTGGATGGCCGAGAGGATCACTTGGTCCTGCTGCACCCACACACGGTGTTCCGGGTTGATGGCCGGACCATGGATGTTGGCGACAACCTGCGGAGGACACGGCATAGAGCCATTAGCGTACCCAAGGAGGGAGCAGTTGCGGAGTACTGGTAGAACCTTGGAATGCCAGAACAGATAGTTGTCCGGCATGAGACGGTTGGCGATCAGATTGTCGAAGTGGAACGGCCAGGCGGGCACGACTGCGGCAGCAATCGAGGCAGTGGGTGGCGCAACGGCGATAGGAGACTCGCCCACGAGAGGAATAGAGGGAGACCCTGAGGCCTTTGAGAGGATGGAAAACATCGGGGATGATCCGAAGGAGACCGCGAGTGGCTCCACGGGCGGGGCGGTCATCGCGGCGACGAAGGTCGCAGACGCGGAAGACGGCGGGAGCGGAGCCGAGAGCATGGATCCCATGACCGTGGTGCCAAAGAAGTGAGGAACCGGCGGAGCTAGCGGGATGTTGATGTTGGAAATATGCCCTAGAAGAAATAATAAATTAGTTATTATCATATTTCCTTGTTCATGATAATCGTTTATTATCCATGCTAGAATTGTATAGCTCAGAAACTCAGATACATGTGTGGATACATAGACAACACCATGTCCCTAGTATGCCTCTCATGGACTAGCTCGTTGATCAAAGATGGTTAATGTTTCCTAGCCATGGACATGAGATGTCATTTGATAATGGGATCACATCATTAGGAGAATGATGTGATGGACAAGACCCAAACTATAAACGTAGCATATGATCGTGTTAGTTTATTGCTATAGTTTTTTGCATGTCAAGTATTTGTTCCTATGACCATGAGATCATGCAACTCACTGACACCGGAGGAGTAACTTGTGCGTATCAAATGTCGCAACGTAATTGGGTGACTATAAAGGTGCTCTACAGGTATCTCCGAGGGTGTCTGTTCGGTTGGCATGGATCAAGACTGGGATTTGTTACTCCGTGTGACGGAGAGGTATCTCAGGGCCCACTCGGTAATACAACATCACAACAAGCCTTGCAAGCAATGTGACCAAAGTTTTAGCCACGGTATCTTGTATTACGGAACGACTAAAGGGACTTGCCGGTAATGAGATTGAACTAGGCATATAGATATCGATGATCGAATCTCGGGCAAGTAACATACCGAAGAACAAAGGGAACAACATACGGGATTATCTGAATCCTTGACATAGGGTTCGACCGATAAAGATCTTCATAGAATATGTAAGAGACAATATGGGCATCCAGTTCCCGCTATTGGTTATTGACCGTAGAGGTGTCTCGGTCATGTCTACATAGTTCTCAAACTCGCAGGGTCTACACACTTAAGGTTCGGTGACGTTTCGGTATAGTTGAGTTATGTGTGTCGGTGACCAAAGGTTGTTCGAAGTCCCGCATGAGATCCTGGACGTGATGAGGAACTTCGGAATGGTCTCGAGGTGAAGATAGATATATAGGACGAATGGAATCGGAGTCCGGAAGCGTTCCAGAAGTACAGAGTATCAAAAGGGGTTTCGGGGGCCCCCGGCAAGTGTTGGGGGGCCTCATCGTGCAAGGGGAAGGGGCAAACCAGCCCACTAAGGGGCTATGCGCCCCCTCACCCTTTCCCACGTGACCAGGAGAGGTGGGGCGCCCCATCTAGGGTTCCCTCCATCGGGGTTGGGGGCCAAGTCACCCTAGGGTTTCCCTAGGGGGCACCCCATCTGCCCTAGCTAGCCGCCGCCCCCCTAGATTGGATCTAGGGGGCGCCACCCCTCCTCCGTTCCCCCTATATATAGATGAGGAGAGGGAGGGCTGCCTGACCTAGGAATTTCCACGTGTTGCCCTCTCTCTTCCTCTAGATTTGTTCTCCTCTAGATCTGTTCGGTTGTGCTCGGCGAAGCTCTACCGGGACAGCTCCACCACCACCTCCACCACGCCGTTCTGCTGGCGGAGAACTCATCTACCTCTCCGCTCCCTCTTGCTGGATCAAGAAGGCGGATAACTTCATCGAGTTGTACGTGTGATGAACACGGAGGTGTCGTCCGTTCGGCACTAGATCGGAAGGACCACGATGGGATCGCGGGATGGCTCGTGATGAGATTGCGGGACGGATCATGATTGGATCGTGAAGACGTTCGACTACATCAACCGCGTTCCTTAACGCTTCCCGCTTAGCGATCTACAAGGGTACGTAGATCCACTCTCCCTCTAGTAGATGCTCATCACCATGGATAGATCTTGCGTGTGCGTAGGAAATTTTTGTTTCCCGTGCAACATTCCCCAACAGTGGCATCATGAGCTAGGTCTATGTTTAGATGAGATCTCAAGTAGAACACAAAGGAGTTTGTGGGCATTGATGCTTAGATTGCTTCCTCCCTTGGTCGTCTTTTGGTTCAACGGTATTGTGGGATGAAGCAGCCCGGACCAACCTTACTCGTACGCTTATGAGAGACCGGTTCCATCGACTAACGTGTAACTTTGTTACACAAAGATGGCTGGCGGGTGTCTATTTCTCCTACTTTAGTTGGATCTAATTCGACAAAGGCGGTCCTTGAGAAGGTTGAAAAGAAACTTATGTATCACCGTTGTTGTTTTTGCGTAGGTGAGAATTGTTCTTGCTAGATACCCGTAGCAGCCACGTAAAACTTGCAACAACAATTAGAGGACGTCTAACTTGTTTTTGCAGGGTATGTTGTGATGTGATAAGGCCAATTAAATGATGTGATATATGTGATGTATGAGATGATCATGTATTGTATAGAATATCATGACTTGCACGTCGATGAGTACGGCAACCAGAAGGAGCCATAGGGTTGTCTTTAATTATTGTATGACCTGCGTGTCAATCATTAAGCGCTATGTAATACTTTACTTTATCGCTAAGCGGTAGAAATAGTAGTAGAAGCATGGTGGGCACGACAACCCCGATGGTGACATGTTGATGGAGATCAAGATGATGAAGATCATGGTGTCATGTCGATGACGATGGAGGTCATGCCGGTGCATTAAGTATGGAGATCAAAAGCACAAGTTCATGGACATATCATGTCACTTATGATTTGCATGTGATGTTAATCCGTTTATGCACCTTGTTTTTCTTAGCACGACGGTAGCATTATAAGGTGATCAATCACTAAAATTTGAAGATAAATTGTGTTCTCCCCGAGTGTGCACCATTGCGAAAGTTCGTCGTGTCGAGACACCACATGATGATCGGGTTTGATAGACTCTAAGTTCACATACAACGGGTGCAAGCCAGTGTTGCACATGTAGAACACTCGGGTTAAACTTGACGAGCCTAGCATGTACAGACATGGCCTCAAAACACAAGAGACCGAAAGGTCAAACATGAGTCATATAGCAGATATGATCAACATGATGATGTTCACCTTTGAAACCACCTCAACTCACATGATGATCGGACTTGAGTTGGTGAATTTGGATCATGCATCACTCGAATGACCGGAGGGATGTCAATTTGAGTGGGAGTTCTTGAGTAATATGATTAATTGAACTCATTATCGTGAACATACTCAGTAGTGTCGTTGCAAATTATGTTGTAGATTACTAGCTCACGCTGAGCTCCCTTGATTTTTTTTATATGTTCCTAGAGAAATACAGTTAAAAGATGATGCTAGAAATATTGCGGAATGGGTCTGTGATCTGAGGATTGTCCTCATTGCTGCACATAAGGCTTATGTCCTTAATGCACCGCTCGGTGCACCACCCCCTCTAGCGTCGTGTGTAGATGTTGTGAACATCTGACAGGCACGTTTCAATGACTACGTGATAGCTCAGTGCATCATGCATTATGGCTTAGAATTGAGGCTCCAAAACGTTTTGAACCTCACGGAACATGTGAGATGTTCAAAGAGCTGAAATTGGGATCTCCCGTGTTGTGAGATATGATATCTCCAACAAGATTCTTTGCCTGCAAGATGAAGGAGAATAGCTTAATCGTTGAGCATTTGCTCGGATTGTGTGGGTGCTACAATTGCTTGAATCGAGTGGGAGTTGATCTTCCAGATAAGAAAGTGATTGATGTAGTTTTCTAAGTCACTGTCACTAAGCTACTAGAGCTTCGTGATGAACTATAAAATGCCAGGGATGGAGATAATGATCCCTGAGCTATTCGCGATGTTTGACACCGCGAAGGTAGAAATCAAGAAAGAGTATCAAGTGTTGATGGTTTGTAAAACCACTAGTTTCGAGAAGGGCAAGGGCAAGGAGGGAAACTTCATGGATGGCAAGTCAGTTGCTGCTCCATTGAAGCAACCCAAAGTTGAACCCAAACCCGAGACTAAGTGCTTCTATTATGAGGAGAGTGGTCGCTGAAGTGGCACAACCCTAGATACTTGGTAGATAAGAAGGTTGGCAACATCGACAGAAGTATATTTGATATACGTGTTATTAATGTGTACCTTGCTAGTATTCCTAGTAGCACCTGGGTATTGGATACCGGTTCGATTGCTAAATGTTAGTAACTTGAAATAAAAGCTACGGAATAAACGGAGACTAGCTAAGGGTGAGGTGATGATGTGTGTTGGAAATGTCTCCAAGGTTGATGTGATCAACATTGCATGCTCTCTCTACCTTCAGGATTAGTGACGAACCTAAATAAATGTTATTTGGTGTTTGCATTAAGCATGAACATGATTAGATCGTGTTTATTGCAACATGGTTATTCATTTAAGTTAGACAATAATGGTTATTCTGTTTACATGAATAATACCTTCAATGGTCATGCACCCAATGAGAATGGTTTGTTGAATCTTGATCGTAGTAATACACATGTTCATAACATTGATGCCAAAAGATACAAAGTTAATAATGATAGTAACACATACTTGTGGCACTACCGCTAAATGTCATATTGGTATAAATCGCATGAAGAAACTCCATGCTGAAGAATCTTTGGACTCACTCGATTTCGAATCGGTTGAGACATGCAGACCATGCCTCATGGGCAAGATGACTAAAAACCCCGTTTTCGGTATGATGGAGCGGGCTAGTAACTTATTGGAAATGATGCATGTTGATGTATGCGGACCAATGAGTGTTTTACCGTGCAGTGGATATCCTTATTTTGTTACCTTCACTGATGATTTGAGTATATATGAGTATATTTACTTAATGAAACACAAGTCTGAAACGTTTGAAAAGTTCAAACAAATTCAAAGTGAAGTTTAAGATCATCGTGACAAGAAGATAAAAATGTTTATGATATAATCGTGGAGGTGAATATCTAAGTTATGAGTTTGGCATACAACTTTAGACAATGTGAAAGTATTTTCACAACTCACGCCACCTGGAACACCATAGTGTGATGTTGTGTCCGAACGTCATAGTCGTGCTCTATTGGATATGGTACGAACTATGATGTCTCTTGTCGATTTGCCACTATCCTTTGGGGTTATGCATTAGAGATAACTACATTCACTTTAAAAGGGGCACCATCTAAGTCCATTGAGATAACACCATATGGATTTTTGGTTGGCGGAAACCTAAGATGTCATTTCTTAATATTTGGGGTTGCAACGCTTATGTGAGAAAGGTTCTCACCTAATGAGGTCGAACCCAAAGCGGAAAAATGCTTTTTCAAAAAATACCCTAAGAACAATTGGGTATACCTTCTATCTTAGATCCTAGTGCAAAGTGTTTGTTGCTAAAACGGGTCCTTTCTCGAGAAAGAGTTTCTCTCGAAAGAATTGAGTGGGAGGAAGATATAACTTCATGAGGTTGCTGAACCTTTGTTTCAACCAGAGACTAGCGCAGCGCAGAAAGATGTTTCTATGGAGCCTACATTAGTTGAAGAGGAAGTTAATGATGATGATCATGAAGCTTAGGATCAAGTTACTAACGAACCTTGAAGGTCGACAAGGACACCTACTACTCTTGAGTGGTATGACAACCCTGTCTTAGAGGTCATGTTCAACGATGAACCTATGAGCTATGGAGAAGCGATGATGGGCCTGGATTCCAACAAATGGTTAGAGGCCATGAAATCCGAGAAAGGATCCATGTATGAAAACCAAGTATAGACTTTGGTAGACTTGCCCGTTGGATGGCAGGTCGTTGAGTACAAATGGACCTTTAAGATGAAGACAGACGTTGATGGTAAATGTCATCATTTATAAAGCTCGACTTGTCGTAAAGAAGTTTCCGACTAGTTCAAGGAGTTGACTGTGATGAGACTTTCTCACGTGTAGTGATGTTAAAGTCTATTGGAATTATGTTAGCAGTTGCAATGAGACTTTCTCACTCAATTATGAAATCTGGCAGATGGATGTCAAAACATCGTTTTCTTCTTTGAGGAAAGGTTGTATGAGATACAACCAGAAGGTTTTGTCAGTCCTAAGGATGCTAAAAGGTGTGCAAGCTCTAGGGATCCTTCTATGGACTATAGAAACCATCTCGGAGTTGGAATATACGCTTTGTGTGGTGATCAAAGTTTTTGGGTTTATACAAAGTTTATGAGAAACTTGTATTTACAAGAAAGTGAGTGCGAGCACTGAAGAATTTCTTGACATATTATTGATAGGAATTGATGTAGAAATTCTGGAAAGCATGAAGGGTTCTTTGAAAAGAGTTTTTCAAAGGAAGACCTGGATAAAGCTACTTAATTGTTGGGCATCGAGATCTATAGAGATAGATCAAGACGTCTGATGAGACTTTCAATGAGTACATACCTTGACAAGATTTTGAAAGATTTCAAAATGGATCAGTCAAAGAAAGAGTTCTTGCCTTATTTGTAAGGTGTGAAGTTGAGTGAGACTCAAAGCTCGACCACGGCAGAAGAAAGAAAAAGGACGAACGTCATCCTCTATGCCTTAGCCATAGGCTTTATATAGTATGCCATGTTGTGTACCAAACCTGTGTGTGCCTTGTCGTGAGTCCGTCAAGGGGTACAAAAGTGATCCAGGAGTGGATCACTGCACATCGGTCAAAATTATCCTTAGTAACTAGAGGACTAAGGAGATGTTTCTCGATTCTGTAGGTGATAAAGAGTTCGTCGTAAAGAGTTATGTCGATGCAAGCTTTAACACCAATCCGAATTACTCTTAGTAGCAATCCGGATACGTATAGTGGAGCAGGCATTTGGAATAGTTCCAAGTGTAGTAGCGGTATTTACAGTATGACATAGAGATTTGCAAAGTACACACGATTCTGAATTTCGCAAACCCATTAACTAAAAGACCTCTCTCACATGCAAAGCATGATCGGGCCCCAGAACTCATTGGGTGTTAGATTCATAACAATGCGAATCACCTGGTGATGTGGACTAGATTACTGAATCTAGTGCAAGTGGGAGACTGTTGGAAATATGCCCTAGAGGCAATAATAAATTAGTTATTATCCTATCTCCTTGTTCATGATAATCGTTTTTTATCCATGCTAGAATTGTGTTGATCGGAAAAGCAGATACATGTGTAGACACGTAGAAAACACCATGTCCCTAGTATGCCTCTCATGGACTAGCTCGTTGATCAAACATGGTTAAGGTTTCCTAGCCATGGACATGAGATCTCATTTGATAATGAGATCACATCATTAGGAGAATATTGTGATGGACAAGACCCAAACTAGAAACGTAGCATATGATCGTGTTAGTTTATTGCTACAGTTTTCTGCATGTGAAGTATATGTTCCTATGACCATGAGATCATGCAACTCACTGACACCGGAGGAGTACCTTGTGTGTATCGAATATCGCAACGTAACTAGGTGACTATAAAGGTGCTCTATAGGTATCTCTAAGGGTGTCTGTTGGGTTGGCATCGATCAAGACTGGGATTTGTTACTCCGTGTGACGGAGAGGTATCTCAGGGCCCACTCGGTAATACAACATCACAACAAGCCTTGCAAGCAATGTGACTAAAGTGTTAGCCATGGGATCTTGTATTACGGAACGAGTAAAGAGACTTGCCGGTAACGAGATTAAACTAGGTATAGAGATACCGACGATCGAATCTCGGGCAAGTAACATACCGAAGAACAAAGGGAACAGCGTATAGGATTATCTGAATCCATGACACAGAGGTTCAATCAATAAAGATCTTCATAGAATATGTAGGAGCCAATATGGGCATCCAGGTCCCGCTATTGGTTATTGACCGTAGAGGTGTCTTGGTCATGTCTACATAGTTCTCGAACCCGCAGGGTCTGCACACTTAAGCTTCGGTGACGTTTCGGTATAGTTGAGTTATGTACGTTGGTGACCGAAGGTTGTTCGGAGTCCAGATGAGAACCCGGACATGACGAGGAACTCCGGAATGTTCCGGAGGTGAAGATCGATATATAGGACGAATGGAATCGGAATCCGGAAGCGTTCCAGCAGTACAGGGTTGTGACCAGGAATACCGAATGGGGTTTCGGAGGGCCCCGGCCAGTGTTGGGGGGCTCATTGCCCAAGGGGAAGGGACAAACCAGCCCACTAAGGGGTTGTGCACCCCCTCACCCTTTCCCACGTGACCAGGAGACATGGTGCGCCCCATATTGGGTTCCCTCCACCTGGCTTGGGGGCCAAGTCACCCTTGGATTTCCCTAGGGGGCGCCCCCATCTGCCCTGGCCTCCGCCCCCTAGATTGGATCTAGGGGGCGCCACCCCCCTCCCTTCCCCCTATATATAGATGAGGAGAGGGAGGGCATTCGGACCTAAGAATTGCCACATGCTGCCCTCTCCCTTCCTCTAGATCTGTTCTCCTCTAGATCTGTTCGGTTGTGCTTGGCGAAGCCCTGCCGGGACAGCTCCACCACCACTGCCACCACGCCGTTGTGTTGGCAGAGAACTCATCTACCTCTCCTATCCCTCTTGCTCGATCAACAAGGCGAAGATCGTCATCGAGCTGTTTGTGTGCTGAACGTGGAGGTGTCGTCCGTTCAGCACTAGATCGGAAGGACCACGATGGGATCGCGGGACGGCTCTTGATGAGATCGCGGGACGGATCGTGATTGGATCATGACGACGTTCGACTACATCAACCATGTTTCTTAATGCTTCCCGCTTAGCGATCTACAAGGGTACATATATCCACTCTCCCTCTCATAGATGGTCATCACCATGGATAGATCTTGCGTGTGCGTAGGAAAAATTTTGTTTCCCGTGCAACGTTCCCCAACAGTTGAGTAGGGCGGCAAGCGACGTGGGGATGGACCCGGAGCTGGCGGAGCCTGAGGAGTAAGCGGACATGGCGACAGCGACTTCCATAGGGCGTGAGGCGCGGGGGCGGCAGCACTAGGGTTGTAGGAGCGGCGGTGGCGGCGGAGAGGAACTAGGTTAGGCTGATACCATATTAGACGTAGGGTTTTGGGGAACTGGCTCAACCCTCTATGGGGTGGCCTATCACATATATATATAATAATGTATAATGGTACAATATGTGTCCTATACCAATACCATATGACGTACACAGCTGGGCTATAATACAAAGTCTAACATTCTCACGGCTGAACTGGAGGTGGCTCGCCACCTCCTGTTCGAAGACGCGAGCACGCTCATTGCCGAGTGGCACCGGATGGAGGCTCCTCGATGGGAGTACGCGTCCGCCTATGGTGTCACCCTGGCTGGCACTGATCCCAGCTCGCGTGGGGCTGTGCGTGACCGCGGCCGCGTGGTCGCGGAAATCCTCGGTGGTAACCTGCCCGTCTACGACACCCCCGCGACCAACCTGTGGGCCGCCAAGGTAGCCTACGAGGATCTGGCTACCTTGGTACGCGAAGAGCGCTGTCACACCCTGTGTTTGTATCACATTGATATGTTTGGGTTTATAAACTTTGGAGTCAACTAAAACTTTTTCTATGTGCTTGTGTTCCTAGCTATGTTGTTTGCTTGCTTGTTGATTGTGTTTTATGGCACTACTAGGTTCTATTCCACTTCATATTCATCTTCCATGTCCCAAACCCCTTGCCCAATGATCATGCCATGTAAATAGTTCCCAAAACTATTTTTAGCAAATATCGTTTAACAAAAAAATGATTTATTCAAAATAGGTTTTCAAAACCCCCTGAAATGAGGTTTGCACTGCAAGTGCTCAAATTACGTGGACCCATCCTTCCCAAAAGCTTTATTTCAAACCTACTATATACATGACTTCCCAAAACCACCAAATATTATTTTTAAAGATTATCTTTATATTTCATTTAAAGGTTTTTTCTTAAAGCTAGAAATTGTCTTTCATAGGGACAAATTATTTAAAAGCTTTAAAAATATTTGAGAAACTTTAAAGAAACTCAGTGGACATATATTTTCCATATATATATGAGTTTCAACACAAGGGCATGATCAGGTCATAGGCAAAACCCCTCAAAACCCTTTTTGTTCCAATCAAACTTTTGGAATATTTCTATAAGAAATATTCTCAATAAATCCCAGGAAAATTCCAGCAAGTCAACACTATCATAGGTGATGATATTGCAAAGTTTCATCTCAATCCAAGTTGATCTGGTTCATCAAACCATCCCAAAACCATTCCTGTCCACAATCAAATTTGAGCAACTTTACATAGTGAAGTGTTCTCCCTTGGCCTCAAACTTTTTGGGCATGCTCTAATGGCCAAATAGTGATGATACACTAAGTGGTGCATCAAGGGTAAAAGCCTAGCATCATTGGATCTATAGAAACCCGATTCTGCTAAATTCTAGGGTTTGTCAAGTCTCCATTGTCAACTTTTTCCCCTTGGGCTCAAACTTGGTGAATCCCCTCATTTCTACCTAGCCTTTGACCCTGGTAAGTATCTCAGTAAATTGGTAAAGTTTTCTTG
The DNA here is from genome assembly GCA_022496015.1 of Hordeum marinum. NCBI lineage: Eukaryota > Viridiplantae > Streptophyta > Magnoliopsida > Poales > Poaceae > Hordeum > Hordeum marinum. Next base: position 156,796,787 of record CM039675.1, on the reverse strand, counting down.
CCCAAAATATCATCAAACACCTTTTGGTGATTTGGTAAAAACCCCCATTTTCACCCCTCTCTCTTTTACCCTTGCCCCAACTTCTTACCATAGACTCCTATAGTTACGTTTCACCTCCAGTAGAAGCCTCATGGTCATAGCTCAAGTAAAATGTGGTGAAAACCCCATTTACCTCCCTGGATAGGAGCTTTCTCTCTCTCCCTCTCAATTTTCCTTCTCTCCTAAGGCATACCAGGGCATCCAATGACCTAACCATCTATTTTCTCCGCCTAGAGCCTCTGAACAATAGTGGTCGCGCCCAAAACGCCAATGGCATGCCCTGGCATGCCATTTGGGCGCTCTGGAGCGTACTACTGTGCACTCCCGCATTGTAGCTGCCCCTCATCCCGATACGCCGACCACCTCGGTCCAGGTGAGCACGCCACCAGGCTCCCTCGGTGTCTACACCTTCCTGTCGGTCGCCTCCCCTCTCTTCCTCTCTAGCGGCCTCCCCGCACGCGCGAACCGGCCGCCCCCCTCGGCCAGTGCCAGGGCTCGCACGTGCGAACCGGCCGCCCCCCTCGGCCAGTGCCAGGGCTCGCACGCGCGAACCGGCCGCCCCCCTCGGCCAGTGATAGGACTCGCATGCGCGACGTCGTCGCCCCCCCTCTGCTTGTCCACACCCAAGGGCATCTCTCGTGGACCCCTGTGCCCCTCCCTGGCCTGCCATGGCTCAACGGCAAGAGCCCGAGCTCTCCCACGCTCGCCACCTCCCCTGCCTTCGCCTCATTCATATAAAGGGCCCCTGGACCTCCCTCTTCTCCTCTGTCGCCTCTCTCCGCACACAATCGAGCGCCCGTTACACCCCCGCAAGCCCCGAGGGTCCCTGCTCCTAGATCGCACCTCAGCTCCGCCGTCAGGGATCATCATCGATCTCGGGTTATGCCGCGTCCCCGGCACCCATTCTTCTTACCCTGGGCCTCCCTCTCCCTCCTAGGCTGATCCCTCCTCCTCTCCGCTTCATTTGCAGCTCAGGGCGGCTGGACCATCCTCTTCTCGAGAGCTCTCCGCCGCGCATACACGTCGCCGACGAACCCCGCCCCTCCGTCGACCTCCATCGTGCCCGAGCGGACGGCGGGACGTCCTCGAGACCCCCCCCCCTCTCGTGCCTTCCTCAAGTCAAACGGCCGCCGGTGAGCCTCCCTGTGCCCCTGTGCGTGAGGAAGGAGATGACATGCGAGGCCCGCCTGTCATACTCCCCTGCCCCTTGTGCCACCGACAGGTCAGGCCCGCTTGTCAGGTTCGAACCCGTCGGCTGCCGCGCCCGCCGTCGGCCTGGGACGGTTTCCCTGTGGGCCGGCTCTGCCTCGGCGCTACTGGCCCGAGAGGCGCAGTGCGGTTTTTCTATTTTCTGGCATGTTTCCAAAAAAACCACAGAAATAAATATTAGTCCAATGCCAATAATACTTCCACCAAAATTCTTAGAATAATCTGTAGAATTTATTAGTGCCATTTATAAAAATGTTGGAAATTATTTTTAGTACTAGTGTATTTTAAAAACCTATATTTAGGCACCTTTTTGCCTCTGTTATGTAATTTCTAAAACGTTTTTCACTACAAAAACCTAGGAAAGTATTTTTAGTATGACATTTAGTGTTTATCAGAGTAGGTTAACATTTTTGGTAGTAGTTTGAGTGCTCTGTTTTGTGAGTTGATTATTTTCCTCACTTTATTTCACGACGATAGATTGCGCGGTTGACGAAGAAGTTGGACCCGAAAACTTCGAAGACTCCGGAGACTTTGTTGAGCCAGGCAAGCAGCCCTTTGACCATGTTAAGAAACTTTTTCATGCATGTCATATAGCACTTGTTGATTCGATGAAATGATCATGATAAGGTGTCCCCCCTTCGGTGGGATACCTTCGTTACTTTTACCATTGAGACTTGCATCGTGCATGACCCTACCACCTTATGAGGGTTGTGCGGGTGGGAGTACTTAGGTGCTAGTAGATGCTACGCAAATGTGATGGGACTTATGCATAGTGATGCCAAGGAGAGAAATGATTTCAAAGACTTTTCGAAAAGCCCGTCGGGTGCCACTAATACCCAAGGGAGATGTTCATGAGATGGCTAACCACTTTAGAAAGAAGTGGTGTGCCAGAACAAGTGAGTGTTGTGGTTTTCGAAAACGGATTGGTGTAAGTTGCGACCGTTATTCCAACCTTACATGTACGACCACGATACCCCTTATGGGAGGGACTTTGTTGATTACTATGGTTGGTGCTAGCAAGGAGACTGCATTACTAGTGGCAAGAGTGGAGTGGTCACTCTTGAGATGGGGTTGTCCCTGAGTGGAAGGTCCTGCACTGTCCTTAAAGGCACCGGGCACACCATTGTGTGCCCTCATGGATGATACGAGTGGTGTATATCATGAGGGATGGCACCAACGAGTGGACTCTTTGTTTAGTATAACCATGGGAAAGGCATTGTTCAGGTGCTTACCCCGGGTATGTTAAATACCGCGAGTCGTGGATGACATGGAAGTTCCCCGAGTCTTGTGGGTAAAGTGTGCAACCTCTGCGGAGTGTAAAACTATTCGAATAGCCGTGTCCACGGTCAAGGGTAGTTGAATGACCGCTCTTGTGCTACGTCCAAGTGTTTTCGCAAATTGATGTGTGTGGGTGTGTTGGAGACAAAGATGGTACTTGAGCTAAGTCCGATGACTAGCATGGAAAGTGATCTAAGTCCAATGACTTAGTATGATGGATGAACACGACGTCTTAAATTCCTAGCTTATGATGATATCGGTAATTTGTTCAAATGGATACCTGCTAGTTGTTGATGCACGCTCACTAGTTACTTGATCATGTCATTGCATACAAAATTAGCTTTCCGCAAATTTACCTACTTAGTGCTATATCATGCATCATTGTTACCTTGTTCTACAACTTAGGTTGCTTGCGAGTACATTCAAAGTACTCATTGGCTTGCCACTGGTTATTTAATTGTCCAGGTATGGAAGAATAGGAGTATGTTGAAGAGTTCGTTCGAGATAAACATGCAAACTAGGACGCTTCCCAGTCAGAATGCCTGTAGGTTAAGGCAGATGGCATGGGTTCACGCTTCCAATCAAGATTTTTGCTGCTTGTTCTAATTAAGTGTTTGGCCCGTGTGGCCCTATCTATGTAAAACTAAGACCTTCGTGGTCATTATTTGTGTAAGACGTTAAGTGTGGATGTAAGACTCTTGTTATTCACTTCTGTGTGTACAGTGAGCATTGATCTCTGGATCACTGTACACGTGCATTCGGTGATCACGACTCATGAGTCGGGGTCCCCACAGAGCTGGTATCAGAGCCATCCTGACTGTAGGAAGCCCTTAGTTAGCATAGACGTTAGACAGGATAAAAGTCGTTTTTAAAACTACACCTAGGATTGGAACTTGGGAATTCTGCACTATTTACCTCTCCTATGCTTCACACAACACTTTGTTGACTCTCCTCCTTTAAAACCTTTGTAGATGGCCATCGTACCCGAAGCCTTCCTGACGTCCGGCTTTCCCTTACTCCTTGGGGATAGCCTCAAGAAGTGCTAGTTTCGCCAACCACCCATTTTCCTCTACCACGAGCACTGGGTCGATGCCGTCATGAAGGAGTACCACATGGATGTGGTCATGAAGGCAAACGACTCCCAGACTAGTAGGTTCTTTGATGGACCATGGATGGAGACCATGATACTCGCACTCGAGACAGCTGCACACAAGGCACTCCTACACCTTCGGGACATCATTTCAAAGATGGCTGACTAGACGGCCACACGCTACCTTCTCTTCAGGAAGGATGAATTTGGAGAGAGTTGGACGCTGATTCCGACCAAGGAAGATGGCACACCACTCAAGTTCCAGACCTATTTCAGCCGCTCCGCCGATAGTCTGGTTCACAACTTGATGAAGGAGTCCGTGAAGCTCCGCGAGGAACTTTACCACACCCGAGAGCTACTTCGACAAGCCAAGACAAAGCAAGACAAGATCAAGAAGGATGGAGCTCCTGAGGGATGACCAGTTGTCGCCTATCGAGGAGGAGTACCCCCAGCTAGCAATGCACCTACGCGTCTTCATCGCATGAGTGCGAAGGAGTACCGTGAGCTATTCACCGACCCGCCTGCAAAGCGCCGTCGGGATGGACCTCCTCGTTCCCCGACCCCTTAGACCTCCTACACCTTCGAGACATCATTCCAGAGATGGCCTAGGAGTCGTCTACTCGCTCCCTTCCTTTCAGAAAGGATGATCTTGGCGAGAGTTGGACACTGGTTCCGACCTAGGAGGATGGCACACCACTTAGGTTCCAGACCTACTTCAGCCTCTGTGCCGATAGTCCAGTTCACCACTTGATTAAGGAGTTCGTGAAGCTCCGCGAGGAACTTCACCACACCCGGGAGCTACTTTGGCAAGCCAAGATGAAGCCAGACAAGATCAAGAAGGATGGAGCCCTTGAGGGACGACCAACTGACGCTTAGAGAGGAGGAGTACCCCCAACTAGTGATGCACGTACACATCATCATCGCATGAGTGCGAAGGAGTACCGTGAGCTCTTCACCGACCCGCCAACAAAGCTTCGTTGGGATGGACCTCCTCGTTCCCCGACCCCTTCGACCCGGAATGATGCCCGTTCAGATGATGAATAGGAGGAAGACCCAGTGGAGCGTGACTATGAGACCGAGCAATCCACCACCTGAGTTCGAGAACCCCTAGGGTAGGATCAGTCATGTATCCCTCATGCGAAGTCGAGACCATGTAATGGTTCATATGAAACCATGTGTGCTTGTTGTTTGTTTTGTTGTTTGTGTTTCGATGCAAGTCGCGCTTTTGCCTCAGTCAACATGTAAGAGACTCCATCATCTATCTTAATATATGTTGTTGGCCTTTTGACCTTTGTTTTAACACACTTGCACTTGACCAACCCCCTTCGGCACGCTTTTCTGTTATTGATTATCCTCTTGTCAATCCTAGTTGTTTGACTTGGCTGCTCCAAACAAGATGGTGACTACTACCCGCAACAGCTCCTTCACCAACCCTGAAGCCGACAACTCAAGCCAGCAACAAGGAGCTGGTGGGGCTGCTCATGCTGGAGGACACCAGGAGCAGCCACAAGGCGATATTCCCCCGCCACCACCTCCGCCGGAGAACATGACCATAGCTCAGTTTCTCCAAGTTCTCCGGGAGGAGCGCCAAGCCAACATTGTTTCTATCCAGCAGATGGCCCAGGCCCTTGTGAACAACCAGCAGCAAGGCAGGAACGGCAATGGCCGCTCCATGTTGTCTGAGTTCATGGGGAACTCGCCCCCAACCTTCACCGAGACTGCTGAACCATTGGATGCTGATGACTGGATCCGCACCATCAAGGACCTCCTTGCATTGGTCAACTGCAATGAGGATCGTGAGAAGGTGATTTATGCCTCTCACTGCCTCGGAGGTACTGCCCGAGCTTGGTGGGATGGATTCAAGGTCATGCAAGGAGAAGGTGTGATCACGTGGAATGACTTCCAGGAAGGATTCCGCAGTGCCCACATTCCTTCTGGGATCATGGATATCAAGAAGAGAGAATTCCGAGCGCTTAAGCAAGGAAGTGGCTCTGTCAAGCAGTATCTGCAGAAGTTCAACCTGCTGTCAAGGTATGCACCTGAAGATGTCAGCACGGAGGCTGCCAAGAAGGAACGCTTCATTGAAGGACTTCAATAGGTCCTCCAATATCAGCTCATCATCTGTGATTGTCGTACCTTCTTCGACTTAGTAAACAAGGCCCTCGTGCTGAAGACAAGCGTCGAGCCATAGACGACACTCGCAAGCGCAAGATGATTAGCAAGGTAAGATCAAGCAAACAGAAGCCTCACCCCTGGCAGCCAGCCCTGGCCAAGCCAACCTATCAGCCACAGCATGCTAGACCTCCTCCACCTCGTCCGAGCTACCAGCCTCAGCAGTATGCCAATCCCAGGCTAGCCTACAACAATAACCCCAATAACAACAACAGTGGCAGGAACTTCAACAACAACCCTGGGCAAGTCACTTTCTTTGGATGTGGTCAATCTGGACACATCTCTAAGCTTTGCCCCAACAGGAAGCCAGATGCACCGCGCCCAATGCGCCAAATCAAGGTCAAGCTCATGGAGCACCACCAACGAACCCAGCTCCCCGCAACTAGCCCAACAATGGCAAGGGTCGTGTGAATCACGTCACCGCAGAGGAAGCCCAGGAAGACCCAGACGTCATACTGGATACGTTCCTTGTCAATTCAACCCCAGCAACAGTACTGTTTGATTGTGGAGCTTCGCATTCTTTTGTCACCCAAAAGTTTGCACTACAGACTGGCATGAAACCTACGCCCCTGGGTAGCCGTATGTTGATACAAACCCCTGGTTCAGTTATGAAGTCTGGGATAGGGTGTAAGGGAATGAAGATTGACATCAATGGGGTAGACTTCCTAGCAGACCTTATAGTTCTGGATTCACCGGGCTTGGATGTCATCCTTGGCATGAATTGGTTAACCAAGCATCAAGGCATGTTGGACTGTGCCAATAGCATTGTCACCATGACCAATAGACAAGGAGTGGAAGTCAAGTATGTCCCCAAACCTACCTCCACTCAAGCCCCACAGGCTAACTGCCTATCGGGAGTTGAGTTGGATCAAGTGCCAGTAGTATGTGAGTACCCGGATGCGTTTCCTGATGAGCTGCTCGGAATGCCTCCTGGCCACGACATTGAGTTCATCATTGAGCTTATGCCCAGATCAAGTCCCATCTATAAGAAGGCCTACAGGATGGGATCTGAAGCGTTGGCTGAGTTGAAGAAGCAACTGGCAGAATAGCTGAGAAAAGGATTTATTCGCCCAAGTGCGTCTCATTGGGGATCTCCTGTTTTTGTGTCAAAAAGGGACGGGACTATCAGACTTTGCGTCGATTACCGTTCCCTCAATGAGGTCACGATAAAGAACAAGTACCCACTCCCCAAGATTGAAGACCTATTTGATCAGTTGAACGGGGCTAAGGTGTTCTCCAAGATCGACCTCAGGTCTGGCTACTACCAGCTCAAGATCAGACCCCAAGACATTTTGAAGACGGCGTTTGTAATCCGGTATGGCCTGTATGAATACACGGTCATGTCATTTGGGTTAACCAATGCCCCTGCCTACTTCATATACCTCATGAATAAAGTCTTCATGGAGTATTTGGTAAAGTTCATTGTTGTCTTCATTGATGACATACTTGTCTTCTCCAAGTCTGAAGAAGAGCATGAGGAACACTTGAGATTGGTCCTAGAGAAGCTTCAAGAGCACCAGCTTTATGCCAAGTTCAGCAAGTGTGAATTCTGGTTGCACGAAATTGGATTATTGGGTCATGTGTTGACAGCAGAAGGATTGTCAGTGGATCCTGCCGAGATTAAAGCCGTGACTGAATGGCAAACCCCAACCACTGTAAAGGAAGTCTGGAGCTTCCTCGGACTCGCGGGATATTACCGCAAGTTCGTGGAAGGGTTCTCAATCATTACCCGACCAATGACCCAGCATTTGAAGAAGGACAAGAAGTTCAAATGGACTGCTAAGTGCGAGGAAAGCTTCCAGGAGCTCAAGAAGAGATTGACCACCGCCCCTGTTTTGGCCACCCCCGATATTCACAAGGAGTTTGTGATATATTGTGATGCATCAAGAACCGGGCTTGGAGGTGTTCTGATGGAAGAAGGCAGAGTTGTAGCATATCTATCCAGACGACGTCCTCATTACGAGAACTACGCAACTCATGATCTCGAGTTGGCAGCCGTGGTTCATGACTTGAAGACATGGCGACATTACATTCTGGGGAAGCATTGTGAGATATTCATAGACCACAAGAGTTTGAAGTATATCTACACTCAAAGGGAATTGGATAGGAGGCAGCAGAGATAGTTGGAATTAATCAAGGATTACGACCTCAGTGTTCAATACCACCCAGGAAAGGCCAATGTGGTAGCAGACACCTTAAGCAGAAAGGCTTGTTCCTTAAATGCTACGATTAGGGAAAGGTTGCCCGCCCTGTATGAAGAACTTGAGTGGTTCGGCTTGGAACTGGTTGCACCAGGATTCCTCGCCAACCTTGAAGCAAAGCCTACCTTGATGGATGGTATCAAAGAAGCCCAGAAGGGACATGAGAGCATTGAAGGCATCAAGAGGAAGATCAAGGCAGGCAAGGCCCAAGGATTCTTGATGGACGAACAAGGAGTTGTATGGTTCGGGAATCGCATATGCGTAACCAACAAAGAAGAGCTCAAGAACTTGATCTTGCAAGAGGCTCATGACACTCCCTACTCCATCCATCCTGGAGGAACCAAGATGTATCAAGATCTCAAGACAAAATTCTGGTGGCATGGCATGAAACGGGAGATAGGCACGTTCATGGCTAAGTGTGACATATGCTAGAGGGTCAAGGCTGAGCATCAGCGACCCGCTGGACTACTGCGGCCCCTCAAAGTGCCCAAATGGAAGTGGGATAAAGTCGGGATGGATTTCATCACCGGTTTGCCAAGGTCAAGCAAAGAACATGATTCCATTTGGGTCATTGTCGACCACCTGAACAAGGTAGCCCACTTCATTCTTGTCAAGACGACCTACAATGGGAACCAGTTGGCCAACCTCTACATTAACCGGATTGTGAGCCTCCACGGGGTTCCTAAGGAGGTTGTGTCAGACCGAGGAACCCAGTTTACCTCAAGATTCTGGAATAGGTTCCAAGGAGCGTTGGGAACCAAGCTCTCCTTCAGCACTGCATTTCACCCTCATGCCCGTGGGAAAACAGAGCGAGTAAATCAGATACTCGAAGACATGCTCTGAGCTTGTGTTTTAGCATATGGATCCAAGTGGGAAGATTGCCTACCATTCGTCGAGTTCTCCTACAACAACAGCTATCAATCGAGTCTTCAGATGGCACCATTTGAGGTGTTGTATGGACGCAAGTGCCGTACTCCCCTCAACTGGTCAGAGACCGGAGAAGGATTAGTTATTGGGCCAGACATCCTCCGTGAAGCCGAAGAGCAAGTGCAACTTGTCTGAGAACGCCTTGAGACCGCCAAGACTAGGCAGGAGAGCCACGCCGACTCTCATCGTCGGGACATGAGTTTCCGTGTTGGGGACCATGTTTACCTCCGAGTCATGCCTTTCAAAGGGAACAAGCGTTTCCATGTCAAGGGAAAGCTTGCACCAAGGTTCATCGGCCCCTTCAAGATCACCGACAAGCGAGGACAAGTTGCATATCAGCTAGAGCTACCTTCCGAACTGTCGGATGTGCACAATGTCTTTCATGTGTCTCAACTCCGGAAGTGTCTGCAAGTTCCCAACGGCCCTGACCTCTACAAGGACATCGACCATCAAGCCATCGATCTTCAGCCAGATCTCACTTATCATGAGAGGCCAGTTTGCATTTTGGATGAAGCCAAGCGCTGGACCCGAAGCCGCACCATCAAGTACTTCAAGGTCTAGTGGAGCAACCACACTGAAGCAGAAGCAACCTGGGAGCGTGAAGATTATCTTAGATCAAAGCTCCCTTATCTTTTTAGCGCTTATCCTAGGAATCTCGGGGACGAGATTCTTGTAGGGGGGGAAGGTCTGTCACACCTTGTGTTTGTATAACATTGATATGTTTGGGTTTATAAAATTTGGAGCCAACTAAAACTTTTTCTATGTGCTTGTACTTGCATGCTATGTTGTTTGCTTGCTTGTTGATTGTGTTTTATGGCACTACTAGGTTCTATTCCACTTCATATTCATCTTCCATGTCCCAAACCCCTTGCCCAATGGTCATGTCATGTGAATAGTGCCCAAAACTTTTTTTATCAAATATTGTTTAACAAAAAAATGATTTATTCAAAGTAGGTTTTCAAACCCCCTAAAATGAGGTTTGCACTTCAAGTCCTCAAATTAGGTGGACCCTTCCTTCCCAAAAGCTTTATTTCAAATCTACTATATACATGACTTCCCGAAACCACCTAATATTATTTTTATAGATTATCTCTATATTTTATTTAAAGGCTTTTTCTTAAGGCCAGAAATGGTCTTTCATAGGGAAAAATTATTTAAAAGTTTAAAAATATTTTAGAAAATTTAGAGAAACTCAGTGGACATATATTTTACATATATATGAGTTTCTTGCCCAAAACACCATCAAACACCTTCTGGTGAATTGGTAAAACCCCCATTTTCACCCCTCTCTCTTTTACCCTTGCCCCCAACTTCTTAGCACAGACTCCTATAGTTACCTTTCACCTCCAGTAGAAGCCTCATGGTCATAGATCAAGTAAAATATGGTGAAACTCCCATTTACCTCCTTGGACAAGAGCTTTCTCTCTCTCCCTCTCAATTTTCCTTCTCTCCTAAGGCATCCCAGGGCATCCAATGACCTATCCATCTATTTTCTCCCCCCTAGAGCCTCTGGAAAATAGTGGTCGTGCCCAAAACGCCAATGGCATGCCGTGGCATGCCATTTGGGCGCTCTGGAGCACGCTACAGTGCACTCCCGCACTGTAGCTACCCCCCATCCCGATGTCCCGACCACCTCGGGCCAGGAGACCATGCCACCCGGCTCCCTCGGCGTCCGCACCTTCCTGTCGGTCGCCTCTCCCTCCTTTCTCCCTCTCCAGCGGCATCCCCGCACGCGCGAACTGGCTGCCCCCCTCGGCCGATGCCAGGGCTCTCCCGCGCGAATCGGCCACCCCCTCGGCCAGTGCTAGGGCTCGCACGCGTGATGTCCTCGCCCCCCCCCCTCTGCTTGTCCACACCCTCCAGGGCATCTCCCGTGGACCCCTGTGCCCCCTCCCTGGCCTGCCGTGGCTCAATGGAGAGAGCCCAAGCTCTCCCGCGCGCGACACCTCCCTGCCTCCACCTCGTCCACATAAAGGGCCCCCGGACCTCCCTCTTCTCTTCTGTGGCCTCTCTCCGCACCCAATCGAGTGCCCGTTCCACCCTCGCAAGCCCCAAGGGTCTCTGCTCCCAAATCGCACCCGAGCTCCGCCGTCGGGGATCGTCGTTGATCTCGAGGTATGCGGCGTCCCCCGCACCCATTCTTCTTCCCCTGTGCCTCCCTCTCCCTCGTAGGCTGATCCCTCCTCCTCTCCGCTTCATTTGCAGCTCAAGGCGCCCAGACCATCCTCTTCCCGAGAGCTCTCCGCCACAGGTACACGTCGTCGGCGAACCCCGCCCCTTCGCCGACCTCCATCGTCCCCGAGCGGACGGCGGGACCTCCCCAAGACCCCCCCCCCCCCCTCGTGCCTTCCTCAAGTCAAACGGCCGCCGGTGAGCCTCCCTGTGCCCCTGTGCGTGAGGAAGGAGATGATAGGCGGGGGCCGCCTGTCATACTCCCCTGCCCCTTGTGCCACCGACAGGTCAGACCCGCTTGTCAGGTTTGAACCTGTCGGCTGCCGCGCCCGCCGTCGGCCTGGGCCGGTTTCCCTGTGGGCCGGCTCTGCCTCGGCGCTTCTGGCCCGAGAGGCATAGTGCGGTTTTTCTTTTTTCTGTCATGTTTCCAAAAATAATGCAGAAATAAATATTAGTCCAATGCCAATAATTCTTCCACCAAAATTCTTAGAATAATCTATAGAATTTATTAGTGCCATTTATAAAAATGTTGGAAATTATTTTTAGTACTAGTCTATTTTAAAAACCTATATTTAGGCACCTTTTTGCATCTGTTATGTAATTTCTTAAACGTTTTTCACTACAAAAACCTAGGAAAGTATTTTTAGTATGACATCTAGTATTTATCAGAGTAGGTTAAAAAATTTGGTAGTAGTTTGAGTGCTCTGTTTTATGAGTTGATTATTTTCCTTGCTTTATTTCACGATGATAGATTGTGTGGTTGACTAAGAAGTTGGACCCTAAAACTTCAAAGACCCCGGAGACTTTGTTGAGCCAGGCAAGCAGCCCTTTCACCATGTTAAGAAACTTTTTCATGCATGTCATATAGCACTTGTTGATTCGATGAAATGATCATGATAAGGTGTCCCCCCTTCGGTGGGATACCTTCGTTACTTTTACCATTGAGACTTGCATCGTGCATGACCCTACCACCTTATGAGGGTTGTCAGGGTGGGAGTACTTAGGTGCTAGTAGATGCTACGCAAATGGGATGGGACTTATACATAGTGATGCCAATGAGAGAAATGATTTCAAAGACTTTTCGAAAACCCCGTCGGGTGCCACTAATGCCCAAGGGAGATGTTCATGAGATGGGTAACCACTTTAGAAAGAAGTGGTGTGCCAGAACAAGTGAGTGTTGTGGTTTTCGAAAACGGATTGGTGTAAGTTGCGACCGTTATTCCAACCTTACATGTACGACCATGATACCCCTTATGGGAGAGGCTTTGTTGATTACTATGGTTGGTGCTAGCAAGGAGCCCGCATTACTAGTGGCAAGAGTGGAGTGGTCACTCTTGAGACGGGGTTATCCCTGAGTGGAAGGTCATGCACTGTCTTTATAGGCACCGGGCACACCATTGCGTGCCCTCATGGATGATTTGAGTGGTGTATATCATGAGGGATGGCACCAACGAGTGGACTCTTTGTTTAGTATCACCATGGGAAAGGCATTGTTCAGGTGCTTTCCTCGGGTATGTTAAATACCGCGAGTCGTGGATGACACGGAAGTTCCCCGAGTCTTGTGGGTAAAGTGTGCAACCTCTGCGGAGTGTAGAACTATTCGAATAGCCGTGTCCACGGTCAAGGACAGTTGGATGACTGCTCTTGTGCTACGTCCAAGTGTTTTCGCAAATTGATGTGTGTGGGTGTGTTGGAGACAAAGATGGTACTTGAGCTAAGTCCGATGACTAGCATGGAGTGTGATCTAAGTCCGATGACTTAGTATGATGAATGAACACGACGTGTTAAATCCCTAGCTTATGATGATATCGGTAATTTGTTCAAATGGATACCTGCTAGTTGTTGATGCACGCTCACTAGTTACTTGATCATGTCATTGCATACAAAATTAGCTTTCCGCAAATTTACCTACTTAGTGCTATATCATGCATAACTGTTACCTTGTTCCACAACTTGGGTTGCTTGCGAGTACATTCAAAGTACTCATTGGCTTGCCACTGGTTATTTAAGTGACCAGTCATGGAAGAACAGGAGTATGTTGAAGAGTTCGTTGGAGATGAACATGCGAACTAGGACGCTTCCCAGTCAGAATGCATGTAGGTTAAGGTAAACGACATGGGTTCACGGTTTCGATCAAGATTTCCGCTGCTTGTTCTAATTAAGTGTTTGGCCCGTGTGGCCCTATCTATGTAGGACTAAGACCTTCGTGGTCATTATTTGTGTAAGACGTTAAGTGTGGATGTAAGACTCTTGTTATTCAGCTTCTGTGTGTACAGTGAGCATTGATCTCTAGGATCACTGTACACGTGCATTCGGTGATCACGACTTATGAGTCGGGGTCCCCACAAGCATGCCTGGCGCGAGCGGCACATCAAAGACCTCATCGACACCGCCAATGCGCAGCAACTCCTGCTCGCCCACGAAGGGGCCATCTCCGAGTTTCCTCGGCCAAAGGGCGAGGGTGCTGGGGCTGCTGGCCGACAGTCGGCTCAGGACTCCTGGTCCCCTCGCGTCTCCGGCTGGCGAGTCGAGGGAAGCAACATTCGGTGTTCCCAGCTGCCCGAAAATGACCAGCCGGCTATGAATAGCGAGGCGTCGGCTGGCGGCTGCTGGTGCAGCCGCGGGAACACTCCGCCCCCATGGAAGGAACCGGCACGGTCCGTCCCGCCGGTCATACGTCATGATCTCATGGCCCGGCTCGGGCCACGGGTCCCCCACAGCGAGAACGACGCATGTCTCCGCATCGACCGGCTGGCGCAGTCGGCTTTCCTCGAGTAGGAGGGCTCGGTTGGTCTGGCATGCTTTGGCCCCCAGATCCGCAACGAGCCATTCCCGATTGGCTTCACACTCCCCCACGACACCCCGAAGTACAACGGGGCCTCCAAGCCAGAGGACTAGCTAATCGACTACACCACTGCAGTCGGTATTGCCAGGGGGGACAAGTGCATAGCCTTCCGCTACGCCCCCCACATGTTGGTCGGCTCAGCCCGCACCTGGCTTAACAGCCTAGCGGCCGGTAGCATCAACACCTAGACTTGACTTCGAAGAATCGTTCGTCCACAACTTCACCGGCACCTACAAGCGGCCTGGCCGCCCCCATGAACTAGCCATGTGCGTTCAGGGCCCTGACTAGCCCGTTTACGACTACCTCACCCGATGGGCCGAGCTCTGCAACTACTGCAAAGGAGTGCACAAGGTGCAGGCCATCCAATACTTCATCAAGGGTTGTTGCGACAGCACCTACCTCAAGCACAAGCTCCTGTGCTCTGAGACAGCTACGCTGGCAGACCTCATGGACAAGGCGGACAAGTATGCTACGGCCGACTCCTCAATCCGGGTCAAGGGCAGCACGCCCGCCAAGGCGGCCCCACCGCCGGCTGCGTCACTACCGGCTGCCGACAACTGGCAGCCGCTGAACAACAAGCGCAAAACTGACTAGCCCGACACCCGCTACGGGAGTTGGAAGGTCGCCACCATTAAGGAAGAGGAGCCGGCTACCCACCCTTCCATCCAGCGTCGACGCACCGGCAAGGCGGCTTGGCAGCCCAAGCTCACGTTCGAGCAGATGCTCAAACTCCCCTACAAGAATCATTCTGGAGCCAATTCCTCCACACACACACGCTCCGGCAGTGCAGCTTCTCACATCAACTGGCCCGGGGGACGGCCTCCCGACTCCCCCCGTGCTGCCTGCCTGCGCGGCAGTGCCGGCTCCGGCTCCCGCTCCAGTGTCGGCTCCGGCTCCATCCCAAACGACGGTCGCCTACTCGACTTGTTCCCCAACCGAGACGGTTCCTACGTCGTCTTCACTAGTGAAGAGACAGACAAGCACGCTCAGCGCCAGCTCCATCGCGAGGTGAACACCACCATGACTGCAACTCCTCAGTTCATGCACTAGTCCGAGAAGCCGGTTACCTGGAGCCAGGTTGACCACCCAGTCGTGATGCCAAACACTGGCAGCTACGCCCACGTCCTCGACCCCACCATCGCCTGCGAGAGGCCCACCTTCCACTACTCGCGGGTGTTGATCGATGGCAGCTGCAGCATCAATATCCTCTACCTCGATACATGCATAAACTGGGACTCAAGGCTGAAGACCTGCAGGCGAGCCAGACAGTTTTCCATGGCATCGTGCCGAGAAATTCCTACACCCCCATCGGCAAGATCAAACTCGACGTCCTCTTCGGCAACCACAGCAACTTCCTCCGCGAACTGACATGGTTCGAAGTGGTGGACCTCGATAGTCCCTACCACGCGCTGTTGGGCCAGCTGGCTCTCGTCAAATTCATGGTGGTCCCCCACTATGCCTACCTAAAGCTCAAAACGACGGTCCTCAAGGGAGTCATCACCATCGCTGGCGACTACAAGATGTCTATCGCGTGCGCACGGGACAGCCAGCCAGCCAGCCGACCGGCTTGTAGCTCTCGCCGCCAGCTAGCCGACCGTGCCGGTGCCTCCATTCCAGTCGGTTGGTGAAGCCTCGTTCCAGCAGTCCAAGGACACTAGACAGGTGCAGCTCGATCCGGCCAACCCCAAGCAGTGCGTCACCATCGGCTCTCGCCTCAACGGAAAATAGGAAAGCGAGCTTGTCGACTTCCTCTGTGAGAGTCGGGACATCTTCGCATGGTCTCCAAAAGACATGCCGGGTGTTCCAAGGAAGTTCGCCGAGCACAAGCTTCACGTACAGCCGGACGCGAAACCGGTCAAGCAACCCTTGAGCCGTTTCTCCTAGGAGAAGCGGCGTACTATAGGAGAAGAGATCGCTCGGCTGCTCGTAGCCGGCTTCATCATGGAAGTTTTCCACCCGGACTGGCTAGCCAACCTAGTCCTGGTGCTGAAGAAGAACAAGACTTGGCACATGTGTATCGACTACAGAAGCCCGAACGAGGCATGCCCCAAGGACCCGTTTGCCCTACCGTGGATCGATCAAGTCATCGACTCCACGGTCGGCTGCTACCTGTTGTCTTTCCTGGACGCCTACTCCGGCTACCACCAGATCAAGCAGGACCCAACCAACCGGCGACCGACTGAAGACCTCCTTCATCACCCCTTTTGGGGCCTACTGCTTCATCACCATGTCCTTCGGTCTATAGAACGCGGGTGCTACCTTCCAGTGTTGTATGCAGAAGTGTCTCCTACCTCAGATAGGCAGGAACATCCACGTCTACGTTGACGACATCATCGTCAAGAACAAGAAGCACTTCAGCCTCCTCGACTATCTCCAGGAGACATTCACAAACTTACGTGAATACAAGATCAAGCTCAACCCAGAGAAGTGTATTTTCGGCATCCCTGCCGGCTAGCTCCTGTGTTTCTTCATGTCCGCTTGCGGCTTCGAGGCTATCCAAGAGAAAATCCGGGCGATCAAGCGCATTCCCAAGCCGACCCGGCTCCGTGATGTCCAGAAGTTCACCGGTTGCCTCGCCTCGCTCAGCCGGTTCATCAGTCGGCTGGGAGAGAAGGCCCTGCCCCTCTACGGGATCCTATGAAAGACGGCTCTAGTCGAGCCGGGCCGCAACCCCATGAAGAAGCCAACTATGTTTGACTGGCCTGACGAGGCAGACGAGGCTTTCCGTGGCCTCAAACAGGCTCTCACCAGCGCACCCATCCTGGCCGCATCGGCTGAGAGGGAACCCATACTTGCATACATCACGGCTACCACCCGCGTGATCAGCGTCGTGCTGGTGTTGGAGCTGCCGGAGGAGGCCAAAATGCTGTCAGTCCAGCGCCCCGTCTACTACCTCAGCGAGGTCATCTTTGCCTCCAAGCATAACTACCCCCACTACTAGAAGATGTGCTATGGCATATACTTCGCCACCAAGAAGGTCAAGCAGTACTTCCATGAGCACGCTATCATTGTGGTGAGCACGTCCCCGCTCGACGAAATCATGAGTGGCCGGGACGCCACCGGCTGGATCGCCAAATGGGTCATCGCCCTTGCCAACCACGACATCCCGTACGAGCCACGTACCGTCATCAATTCATAGACGAAGGCTGACTTCCTCGTCGACTGGGTGGAAACCGAGTTCGTGTCGCCTCCCCCGGACTCCACGCATTGGCGCATGCATTTCGACGGCTCAAAGATACAGACCAGCCTGGGAGCCGGCATCGTCCTCTCCTCCCCGAAAGGGGACCAGCTCAAGTATGTGCTCCATATCCACTTTGCTACCTCAAACAATGTGGCCAAATATGAGTCCCTCATCCACGGCCTCTGGCTCGCCAAAGAGATTGGCATCAGGCGCATCCTATGCTTCGGCGACTCCGACCTCGTGGTGCGGGAGGTCTCTGGCGAATGGGACGCCAGAGACGCCAACATGGATAGCTATTGCTTCCTCGTCCAACAGCTCACCGGCTCCTTTGAGGGCTGTGAGTTCCACCACTTCCCCCGAGCGGACAACAAGGCGGCCGATACGCTCGCAAAGATCGGCTCCACCCGGCGGGCAATACCAGCCGGCGTCTCCCTCGAATGACTGCTCAAGCCGTCAATCAAGCCCTCCCCCGAATCAGAGTCCATCTTCCTACTGGCTAACGTAGCCGGCCCATCGGTAGATCTGGTTGTCTAGCCAGTACCATCAGTGCTGGCCACACCACCGACTCCATCAACTCCGGTTGCCCAGCCGGCACAACCAGCACTGGTCGTTGAGCCGGTCGCGTCTGAGGCGGCCAGCTCCGAGACCGTGACAGTCATGATGGCGATCGACACCCCTCCCGCTGCCTTGGTCCCGGGGACTAGCGAGCCGGCACCTGGGGCTGGTCACCTAGACCTGGGGGCTCCCGCTGATTCCAATGCCCCACTTGGCCCCGAGTCGGCTCCCATATCGGCTCCCTTGTGGGCCCAGGCCATCCTGGCATACCTCTTATGCGACGAGCTTCCTCTAGACAAGGCCACGGCAAGGCAGATCCAACGTTGAGCCCCGTCCTATGGCAACATCAACCACAAGCTGGTTCACTGCAGCACCACTGGTGTTTTCCAATGCTGTGTCGAGCCAAAGAAAGGGCAAGAGATCCTCCTCGACATCCGCCAGGGCGAGTGCAGGCACCACGCTGTAGGACCCTGGTGGCCAAGGCATTCTGTCATGGTTTCTACTGGCCGACTGCTTTGGAGGAGGCCAAGTGGCTGGTCGACAAGTGCTAGGGGTGCCAGCATTTCTGCTTGCAAAGCCACCTGCCGGCAACGGCCCTCGAAACCATCCCCCTCTCGTGGCCCTTTGTCGTCTGGGGGCTAGACATGGTGGGACCACTCAAGACCGCGCGAGGCGGCATGACACATTTGCTGGTAGCCGTCGACAAATTTACCAAGTGGATCGAAGCCAGGCCAATCAAGAAGCTGGACAGCCCCATGACCATCCGGTTCATCGAGGACATCACAGTCCGCTATGGCGTCCCCCATAGCATCATCACCGACAACGGCACGAACTTCGACAAGGGCGTGCTAGCGAGTTTCTGCGCGAAGCAGGGTATCCGCCTCGACTTGGCATCCGTCACCCACCCACAGTCAAATGGCCAGGTTGAGAGGGCGAACGGCCTGATCCTGGCCAGCCTCAAGCCCCAGCTCATGGCATCTCTGGTCAGGTCAGCCAGCTGCTAGATTGAAGAGCTATCGGTTGTCCTTTGGAGCCTCAGGACCACCCCCAACCGATCGACTAGCGACACCCCTTTATTTCTCGTATACGAGTTCGAGGCAATCGTCCCCACCGACATCGAATTCGATTCGCCTCGGGTGGCCCTGTATATAGAGAATGATGCAAGGGAGGCAAGAGAAGACAGCGTCGACCTCCTTAAAGAAGCATGCGAACTCGCTCTGAGCAGAACGGCCATCTACCAGCAAAAGCTCTGGCACTACCACAGCAAGCAGATCCGACCAGTCTCTTTCCGTTAAGGGGACATGGTGCTAAGGCGGATCCAACAAACTGCAAGCCAACACAAGCTGTCCTCCCCATGGGAGGGCCCGTTCATCGTCAGCAAGGTGTTACACAACAATGCGTACTACCTAATTGACGCCCAGAAGCCGCAGAAGCGCAAGAGAGATGCCTCCGGTGAGGAGACGAAGCACCCGTGGAACGCGGCGCTCCTCCGTCCATTTTACTACTAAGAACCAGTGTATGTATGTACCCTCCCCTTGCGGGCTTATGAATGCAATAGGGGGCCCAAGCCGGCATTTGGGGCATGCCCCTCTTCAATCCCCTCAAAGGTTTTCTCATTACTTAAGCGTGGCACCCGGGTCCGGCTCCCTAGCCCGGGGGCTCGCCGGCTCTCCTCTGAGGCAGACAAGTAGTGTGGGCAAGCGACCCTTCGCTACCCCCCTAGCCAGACACAGACCGGCCCACAGCTATCCGGGTGATGGGACCCCAGGGTAGGAAGGAACTTCCCACACAAAAGTCGTCTAACAAGTAGTAGTCGGACAGGTCCTATCGGACCATGTTGTTTCTACCAACCGGCCGTTGCTCGCTCGACCTAGCCCTAGTCAAATGACTCTAAAAAGCTCGCTTGTTTCCCCCAAGAAGATGCCCCATCCCTATCCTAGACCGGCTCCCGGCTGGTTGGCAAGCGGGGTAGAAGTCGGAAGGAATCCCGGCATGAAACGCAAGTCAAAAGACAAAAAGGCACAAGCTGAGCCGACACGCATACATTTCTAGCGAAACACAAGTTAAACGATAACAGGCCACATGCAAAAAGTTCATTACCATACACCCCCAGTGGGTGGAAATGCGTCTCAAATAGAAAGTCCTGCAGCAAAAAAACAGAAATAGGTAATACACGGGGCGGTTCAGGCTGTTGGCTCGTCGCCAGCCGGCTCGGTGGTTCGCCCAGGAGAAGTTGCGGCCTTTGGGTCTGCCTCCATGGTCTTTGTAGCCTCAGTGCCACCGTCGGTGCTCGAGGCGGTGCTCTCGTCGGTGACCTCGTCGTCCTCCGGGCCTTGAGGGTTGCCAAAGGAGCCATCGTCGACCGGCTCGCCGTGCTCGCCAAGAGCCGGCAGAAGTTCGTCCGGGTCGACATACGAGGAGAGCTCGTTGGCCCAATGAACAAGGGAACCTTCGTGGGCGGCTCGTTTCGCCTCCGGCACATTGCGCATGGTAGCCAGCCGGTCTAGGTCTACACCATGATACCACGATGTGACGAACCGGACGACCATCTACGCACCGGCTTGGGCTGCCGACACCTTCCAGACCTCAAGCCGGGCCATAGTGTTTTCCAGCCACAGTGCCACATGGCCCTCCGGGGCCCCACAACCCGGCCACAGGGCGGCAATCACCTCCTTGTCGGCTGTCTTCAGCCAATCCATGCTGTGTTGGAGGTGGATCAGCCGGTTCTCCATGGCCAGCCCACGCTCCACCACGTCCCAGCCTGCGTTCTCCTCAAGCTCATGCTTGCGCTACCGTAGATACTCCCGGTGATCCGGCACGGCTCACTCAGCGCGGCGCTGGGTTTCCTAGAAACGCTCTGAAAAAAGAGAAAAGGTAATCAGAAAACACGTCGAGGGCAAGAAAAACATAGTCGGCTGAGAAGAAAATCTAGACTTACGCTGGAAGGAGTCATCCATTTCGAGGGCGAAATGCAACGCCGCGTTCTTCTCCCTCGCCAGCGCTGCCTCCGCCTGGGCAAGGGCGGCTCCGCTCTCCTCAAGTGTTTTCTCGATTCGGGTCACCTCGCCTTGGAGGGTGGCAGTCCGTTGGGCGGCATCAGCCGCCTGCTTGACGGCGCCTTCCTTCTCCGCCACCTCCCGTTGCACCTCTACGCTTAGGCGCCCTTGGCCCGCCTGCCCATCCACCGGTAGGGCGCCCAGCCGGTCCCTCTCCGATGTGACCGCCTGGACGCTCTGCGCCAGTCGGTCCCGCTCGGAGGCCGCCTCATCCTTCTTCACCCAAAGGGCATTCAGCTCCTCTGTGAGAAAAAACCAGCAGCGAGCACAAAAAATGCACAAGACCCGCCCAGGCTACCGAGCAGCCGTCCCGGCTCTCGGGGGCTACCCCCGCTGGGTGCGCTAGCACGCCCCCACCGGATCAAATGTACCTTGGGTCCTCTTCAGCTCCTCCTCCAGAAGGTAATAGTCGTGCTTGCCACGATTGTGGATGGAGACCACCTCGTCGAAGAGCTCCTACCGCCTAGAGCTCCCCGCTTGCTCTAAGAAATTAAAGTCAAAAGCAAGCAAAAGAAGATTCGGCCCGGCTGCGTTGTAGCCAGTCAGCCGACCCGCATCTCGAGGGCTACATCCAATAGGTGCGCTCGCGCGCCCCCACAGAAAATTCGACAAGGGAAAAGAAGGTTTACCTCTGCGTGCTGCAGGGCGGTATCGGCCGCTGATACGTCTCCAACGTATCCATAATTTATGAAGTATTCATGCCATGTTTGCAATAATTCTATATGATTTTGGTATGATTTTATTAGAACTAACCCGGACTGACATTTTCATTAGAACTACCGTGGTGTTGTTTTTGTGCACAAATAGAATTTCTTGGAATGAGCTGAAAATTTACGGAGAATATTTTTGGAAAATATAAAAAATACTGGAGCAAAAACTCATCGGAGAGGAAGGCCGAGGAGGTCACAAGCCTCAAGGGCACGGCCACCCCCCTAGGGCATGCCCCAGGCTTGTGGGCCCCTCGGGAGTCCACCGACCTCCCTCTTAGCTCTGTAAATCCTT
Organism: Hordeum marinum; assembly: GCA_022496015.1. NCBI lineage: Eukaryota > Viridiplantae > Streptophyta > Magnoliopsida > Poales > Poaceae > Hordeum > Hordeum marinum. Next base: position 156,775,060 of record CM039675.1, on the reverse strand, counting down.
AAACATTCCAAAAACCCCAAGGCATAACATAGATCGGGAGTTCCACTGCCACACACCTCCAGATCCATGAAAAACCAATCTTGGCCCTCTCTAACACCCTGTCGGAGGGGGTCACCATCATTGTCCCGGAGGGGCCATAAATATCATGGAGGCCAAGGACCAGAGGGAGAACCTCTCCCCACAGAGGGGGAGGCCATGGAGGAGGAAGCACAAGGGGAGAACCTCTCTTGCTCTCTCCCGGTGGTGTCGGAGTGCCACCCGGGGATCCATCCCCGCGGTGATCGTCTTCATCAACATCACCTTCTTCATCACCATCCTCATCTCCTTTCAGCGGTCCACTCTCCCGCACCCCGCTCTAATCACCTACTTGAACATGGTGCTTTATGCTACATATTATGATCCAATCATGTGTTGCCATCCTATGATGTTTTGAGTAGATTACTTTTGTCCTTTCGGTTGATTGATGATTTAGATTGGTTTGAGTTGTATGTTTTATTATTGGTGCTGTCCTATGGTTCTATCCGTCTCGCGCAAGCATGAGGGATCCCCGATGTAGGGTTTGCAATATTTTTATGATTCTCTTATGGTGGGTGGCGTGAGTGACAGAAGCACGGACCCGAGTAAGTAGGTTGTTTGCGTATAGGAATAAAGAGGACTTGATACCTTATAATGCTATGGTTGGGTTTTACCTTTATGATCTTTAGTAGTTGTGGATGCTTGCTAGAGTTCCAATCGTAAGTGCATATGATCCAAGTAGATAAAGTATGTTATCTTATGCCTCTCCCTCATATAAAATTGCAATAATAATTTCCAATATTGTTAACAATTGCCTAGGATAATTCCACACACCGACTCATCATTACTCCACACTCGCTATTTGTAATATATTGTAATATTATGATAACAGCAATTATTTTTATATTTTAGTTCTCCGATATCATGCAAAGCTGTCCTCTTCATACCCACAACGTAGTTTTATTTCTCCTTTCTTGATGGAAGCAAACGTTCGGTGTAGGTAGAGTCGTATCGGTGGAAGATAGGACTTGAGAGAATATTAATCTTACATTTAGATCCTTGTGGGTTTGACACTCCATACTTATCACTTCCACCTTTGTAAATTGCTATGATGATTCCTTGCACTTGGGGATTATCAAGCTCTTTTCCGGCGCCATTGTCGGGGAGCAATAGCATGGGGTTGATATTCTTGTCTATGCTTGTTTGCTTTCTTCACTAAATAGATTTTGTTTTCCCTTTTTACTTTCTCTAGTTATGGGTGAAACAAACAAAAACAATTAAAAATACAAAAAGATATACTTGCCCCTTTTGCCTAAGAAGTTTTTCAAAAAGAGAAGTGATTGGAAGGTTGTGCATTGGAGAAGTGAGGGTCGACCTTGAACACTTGTGTATATGCTCATGGAAACAATGTAGAATTTTTCATGGAATCTTATGTAAAATAATTATCACCTTGTATATATCCATTGTATTATAAAAATAATGTGCCAAAATTTACTTTTAGGATGATTAGATTGCTTCTTTGGTGTGTGCAGTGCAAAAACAGAAACTTTGGCTGTAGTGAGTGAATTTAAATTTTGTACTGGAATGTCAAAGTTTCTGAAATTTTGACAAAGTAATGCTATGCAATTTGTTTAAGTTGTCCTAAATTTTGACAATTGTTTGAGTTACATAAGTATACGAAGTTTCCAGATTACTACAGACTGTCTTGTTTTTAACAGATTCTGTTTTCTATGCATTGTTCTCTTATTTTGATGAATCTATGGCTTGTATCGGGGGGTATGAACCATGGTGAAGTTGGACTACAGTAGATATAATGCTAATATCAATTTGTAATGATTTCACAATAGTACTTAAAGTAGTATTTTGCTTTATTATACTAACGGATCTCACGAGGGTTTTTGTTAAGTTTTGTGTGAATGAAGTGTTCGAAGATCGAGGAGGTACTGATATAAGAAGCATACGGAGAGACAAGAGTTCAATATTGGGGATTCCCAAGGCACCCCAAGTAAATAGTTCAAGGAGACTCAAGCATCCAAGCTTGGAGATGCCCCGGAAGGCATCCCATCTTTATTCTTCAACAATTATCGGTATACCATGGTTTTTGTTTTGTTCACATGATATGTGTCTTAATGTTTGTATTTTCCTTTATTCTCCCTCATAGTATGAGATGGTCCTTGATGGATTTGTAGAATGCTCTTTGTTCTTCACTTAAATATTTTGAGTATGGACTTGTAGAATGCTCTTTGTGCTTCACTTAAACCTTTTGAGTATGGCTTTATACAATGCTTCGTGTGCTTCACTTATATATTTTGAGTTTTGATATTAGTTAATATATATTAATTAATAATTATCTATGAACTTGACTTATATATTTTAGAGTATGAATACAATGATCATCGGAATGTGGCTGGAAGAGTATCATTGTAATATCATGCCTAGCTAAAAGGGCATCAAAGAAAATCGCTTGTTGGGAGACAACCCAATAATTTTACTTTATGTTTTGATGTTCTAACATGATTAATATAATTTATAAATCTTTTCTTGTCCTGTTAATTTAAATAAAGTGCCAAGTAAAGCCCTTGGTATAGTGTGGATACTTGCTTGTTTGATTCTGTGCAAAAACAGAAAGTTTTGCGTCCAGTATTTGAATTGTATGATTTTACTGGAGAGTCAAAATTTTCTGAAATTTTGAAACAACATTTCTATGCAAATTATGTGATATTTACTAATTTTTCAGAATTTTTAGATTCAGGGAAGTATGGTGACCATTCAGATCTTTACAGACTGTTCTGTTTTTGACAGATTCTGTTTTGCATGCATAGTTCGCTTGTTTCAAGTATTCCTATAGCTTATATTGAGTAATATAAATTATGGAAATGATATAATACAGTAGGTATCATGGGGGAAGAATTATGAATCTTGTCTTGACAGTACCTAAGTGAATGATTTATCTTTATTACACTAACCCTTCTCACGAAGTTCCGTTAAGTTTTGCGTGATTGAAGTTTTCAAGTTTTGGGTAAGATACCGATATGAGGGGAATAAAGAGTGACAATAACCCAATCTTGGGGATTTCCAAGGCACCAAGAAGGTAATATTAAAGTGAACACTCAAGTGTCTAAGCTTGGGGATGCCCCGGAAGGCATCCCCTCTTTCATCTTCAACACTATCGGTATATCTTACTTGGAGCTATATTTTTATTCGTCACATAATATGAGTTTTGCTTGGAGTGTAATTTTATTTTTCTTGTTCTATGTCAGGTGTTATTTATAATATTGCTTTTTAATAAAAAGTTCCAAGAATTGCCTTAGGATGCTTGCATTGCATGTTTCATGTGTGCTGTGTAAAAAAACAGAAACTTTTGCTGTAGTGTTTAAATTTTCATATTTTACTAGAACATAGAAACTTTTTGAAATTTTTACACAGTATTTTAATATAAATTCCTTAGCATTTACTAAATTTTCATAATTTTTAGAGTTCCATAGTTACACTGGTTTAATAAATTACTACAGACTGTTCTGTTTGGACAGAGTGCTGTCATAGTTTTGATATCTACTTATCCTATAGTTTCCATAGCCTATATTGGTAGATCTAAATTGTGTAAATGATAGTATACAGTACCTAATGTTTTAAAATTATTGTGAAACTTGTATTGGAAGTACATGAAGTGTTGATTTGTTCTTATGTGTACTAACCTATCTCACGAGTTCTTTTTGAGTTTTGTGTGGATCAAGTTTTTGAGAATAGGTGAAACCAGGATATGAGAGGATTGAAGAAGATAAAAAATATAAATATTGGAGATGCCCAAGGCATCCCAAGAAAATATTTCAAGAACTCTCAAGTATCTAATCTTGGGGATGCTACGCATCCCACCTCTCTTCATGAACAATTATCGGTTAGGCTATGTTGAGCCTAAAGTTTTATTCGTTCACATGATGCATGCTATTCTTGGAGTGCCATTTTTATTTTGTTTTATGTTTCAATAAAATCATTGGATCTGAAATTTTGAATAAGAGAGAGTCCTCACATGGATATTTACCTAATTAGCTACGCATTGATCTTCGCTTATATCTTTTTGGAGTAGTTTGTCATTTACTCTCGTGCTTCACTTATATCCTATAAGTAAATGGTTGAATGAATTGAATATCATAAATCTGAAATTAAAAATGCTTCATATACTTATCCCATGGGGAGTAATGACTTCACACATAATAAGTATAGGTGGTGAAATTTATTGAAATTTAGCAAACACCGCATTGGTCACTTGAACAATTCATGAAAGAATATTGACGGAAGAGAGATTTCACATATAAATATACTATCATGGACATCTTCTATGGTTGTGAATACCCATTAATTATTTTCAAACTTGAGAAAACTAGTTGAATTTGGAACACGAAGAGAATGTAATGAGTTATGCTTGGGTATATCTGTATAGAAGTTATATTGTTTTGTATCCTCCAACATATGGTGCTTGCTCATACCTCATACTAGTCAAAACTTCTGCACCAAGTAGAAATACTACTTGTGCATCCAAACACCATTAAACCAGTTTTGCCATGAGAGTCCACTATACCTTCCTATGGATTGAATAAGATCCTTCAGGTAAGTTGTCATCGGTGCGAAAAGAAATAAAAATTGCTCCTAAATATGTAAGATCTTTTATTGTAAGGGAAAATAAGTGTTGTACGAATTTGTGATGACAAAGAAATAAAAGCGACAGACTGCATAATAAAGGTTGCTATCACAAAGGGCAATACAACGTGACGTTCCTTTGCATTAAGAGTTTGCCCATCTAAAAACAAAAAGTGCATGGCAACCTCTGCTTCCCTCTGCGAAGGGCCTATCTTTTATTTTCTAGCACTTACCTTTATACGAGAGTCATGGTGATCTTCACCACTTCCTATATTTCGCCTTTTTCTCATGTCAAGAATCATGTGGTGGGGAAATATCCAAGCATATATGTCCATTCAAATATAGTTGATCATGAATTATTATTGTTGACAATTATCTATATGATAAATAAGATGGGAGGCAAAACTCTAGGCCCCTATCTTCTTGTGTGTTTGATGGATGCCATTTGCTCTAAAATATGCTTTGAGAGTTAGCAATCATGGAAGACTATATGATAGTTGAGTATGTGGAATTTTCTAAATAAAAGCTCTTACATAGATCCTTCCTAAAAATAGGATGAATTGCAATTGTTTGGTGACTGAAGGCATAGTTGTTAGTTTTCAAGAAATTTTATGGTCTATACTTTAACATGTGAATAGCTTGTTACTTCATCATGAGAGGTTTTATGAGGCGAGATACTATTTATGATGATGCTAGAAAAAGTGATTCGAATTATCATTGATCAAACTTGTGCAGTTGCTAGCATTCACACTTCATAAATTATCTCTTTTATCATTTACCTACTCGAGGACGAGCGGGAATTAAGCTTGGGGATGCTGATACGTCTCCAACGTATCTATAATTTATGAAGTATTCATGCCATGTTTGCAATAATTCTATATGATTTTGGTATGATTTTATTGGAACTAACCTGGACTGACGCGGTTTTCAGCAGAACTACAGTGGTATTGTTTTTGTGCAGAAATAAAATTTCTCAGAATGAGCTGAAAATTTACGGATAATATTTTTGGAAAATATAAGAAATACTGGAGCAAAGAGTCACTCGAGAGGAAGGCCGAGGAGGCCACAAGCCTCAACGACGCGGCCACCCCCTAGGGCACTCAACCCAGACTTGTGGGCCCCTCGGGAGTCCACCGACCTCCCTCTCAGCTCTATAAATCCTCAAATATTCCAAAAACCCCAAGGCATAACCTAGATTGGGAGTTCCGCCGCCGCACACCTCCAGAGCCATGAAAAACCAATCTTGGCCCTCTCCGGCACCCTGACGGAGGGGATCACCATCACCGAAGGCCATCTTCATCGTCCCGGAGGGGCCGTAAACACCATGGAGGCCAAGGACCAAAGGGAGAACCTCTCTCCATAGAGGGGGAGGCCATGGAGGAGGAAGCACAAGGGGGAGAACCTCTCTCCCTCTCTCCTAGTGGTGCCGGAGTGCCACCGAGGGAACCATCGCCGTGGTGATCGTCTTCATCAACATCACCTTCTTCATCACCATATTCATCTCCTTTCAGTGGTCCACTCTCCCGCACCCCGTTGTAATCACCTACTTGAAAATGGTGCTTTATGCTACATATTATGATCCAATGATCTATTGCCATCCTATGATGTTTTGAGTAGATTACTTTTGTCCTATGGTGATGTAGATTGATGATCTACATTGGTTTGAGTTGTATGTTTTATTATTGGTGTTGTCCTACGGTGCTCTTTGTGTTGCGCAAGCATGAGGGATCCCCGTTGTAGGGTTTGCAATATGTTTATGATTCGCTTATGGTGGTGGCGTGAGTGACAGAAGCACATACCCGAGTAAGTAGGTTGTTTGCATATGGGAATAAACAGGACTTGATACCTTATAATTCTATGGTTGGGTTTTACCTTAATGATCTTTAGTAGTTGCGGATGCTTGCTAGAGTTCCAACCATAAGTGCATATGATCTAAGTAGAGAAAGTATGTTAGCCTATGCCTCTCCCTCATATAAAATTGCAATAATGATTTCCGGTCTTGTTAACAATTGCCTAGGATAATTCCGCACACCGACTCATCATTATTCCACACTCTCTATTTGTAATATATTGTAATATTATGATACAGCAACTATTTTTATATTTTAGTTCTCTGATATCATGCAAAGCTATCCTCTTCATACCCACAACGTAGTTTTATTTCTCCTTTCTAGATGGAAGCAAACGTTTCGTGTACATAGAGTCATATCGGTGGCTGATAGGACTTGAGAGAATATTAATCTTACCTTTAGCTCCTTGTGGGTTCGACACTCCATACTTATCACTTCCACCTTTAGAAATTGCTATGATGATTCCTTGCACTTGGGGATTATCATCCGCCTTCGCGAACCTGGTCAACTCCACGAGGCACCACGCCAGGGCGCTGCCCAGCTCCTCAAGTGTCGAGACAGGGCCACCGACCGACACAGGCAGGACGGCTGGGACACAAGCCAGCGCCTCCTAGCCCTAGATCACGTCCAGCATTGTCCTTCGGGACCGCCTACCCCCCCCCCCCCCCCCCGCGCCGCCGCTCATCCTGGATCCACCGCGCCGCCGACTGCCAGGGGGTGGTTGAGGACCACAAGACCACGGGAATCAGTTCTCGGCTACCCCACATCCGGCACCTCCGCCTCCTCCCCCATCATGTTCAACGCAATGCTCGCGGAGGCTGATGTTTCCACCTCCAAGGCCGGCACCTACGGTGCCACCTCCGGCGCCACCGGGGCCTCCGGCACGACAACCGCTGCTGACTCGACGATGGGCGGCGCCACCTCCAGCTCCGCCTGCCGGGGCCCCTCCGGGGCTGGCTCAGGGGCTGCTCCCCTTGGCCAGGCCACTTCCGCCCCGAGTGAAGTCACGACCGCCTCTGCAGCCGGCCCTCGTGACTCGCTCGACGGAGGCCTCGACATGTGAGTCGACTCTGCCGCAAAATCCGATGCCCACGTGGGGTCCGCAAACCTCCTCCGCCTCTCGTCGCTCGAGGGTCCGCCCCATGCTCCCGACTTCGAGGCTCACAGTTCCGCGAGCCTCCTCTTCTCCTCACACAACGTGGCTGCGTGCTCCTGAGCAAGCTGGCTGGAGGCCTTCACCGGGCCGGCTGTCGACTCCACATCGTGGAGCTTGATGGGGTCCCTGGAACAAGCAAACATTCAGCCTTCTGCCGACACACGACATACAAAGAAAAACGAGACCCACAAGAGTTAGAACACTTACCCGATGATAATGGGAAGGGCCCGCTTGGCCCACGCCGGCGGCTTCATCATGACCGCCTTCACCTGCTTGCGAGCTTGCGGTTGGGCCGCCGGCTCCCCCTAAGCCGGCCTCTTCTCCCGACGGGAGGTCCTGGCCGCCTGGCTGAGCGCCAACTGCCCATCGCTCTGCCCGCCTGAGCCCCACTGAGCTATGGGGGGAGGTGCGCCCAGGATTTGGATATCATCATCATCATCGGTCCAATCTTTGATCCTAGGGCCGAAGGGGAACTCACCAGCCGCTCTGGACCCACCGGCTCCCAGGTCGCCCACCGCCTCAGACGCCTCGGCCTCTCCAGAGGAGTTGCCCCCCTCTTCGGCTCCGCCTCCCAGTTTGAAGTCCTTGGAGTCGGATTCGGCCCGCTCCACCTTGAAAATCTAGGGGTGCGGGCCGTCCGGTGTGTTCTGTCAAACGAAAATCTACGGTCGGCGCGACAAGTGAGATCGAGGGCCGGCTGGGAAGATTCAAAGAGAAAGAAGATCACCTCAACAGGGCGTACCAGGGGTGTCGGGTTGTGCCGACTGTATGGCTCCTTGCCAAAGGACCAAGTCCCCGACGATAGCTTGAAGGTCATAATGGTGTTCACCCGCGCCGCCAGTCGAGCCAGCGTCAGCTCGAAGGTGGACAGCCGTCCGGACATGTTGCAGATTCGGTGCGGCCTCAACTAGAGGGGCAACACCAGCGTTCGATGAAGGCGTACACCAGGTCGGAGGCAACCAGCTCCTCCCCACTCCTCATGGTCTGGAGTCAGCCCAGCTCTCCAACCACGGCCCTAGGCGGGCCGGACCCTGACCAGTTCACCCCGGTGGACGGGACGTTGATGAACGCCGGCAACCAGATGTAATCCCGCAGCAGATCGGTGTTCTTCAAGTAGAAGAACGTACGGTTCCATCCTTTGACAGAGTCCATTAGGAGGAGGCGGGGAAACTGCGGGCCGCAGCAACACACCATCGCGCCCCCGCAGGCGTATGGCTCCTCGTCGTTCTTTAGGGCCTCAAGGTAGAAAAGCTTCCTAAAGATCTCCATGAAGGGAAGCATCCCAAGATAACCCTCACACAAGGTCACAAAACTTGCGAGGTAGAGGATGGCATTGGGGCCGAGGTGGTGCGGTTGGAGATCGAAGGTGTCCATCAGATGACGGCAGAAGAGGCTCACCGGCAGGCCAAAGCCGCATGAAAAGTGGTAGGCTAAGACGACATGCTCCCTCACCTTGGGCTCGAGTACCACCTCATAGCCCAGTTTGCGAGCGATCACGTGCTCCACCGGCGGCAGCATGCGGTCGTGATGGATCCCCGCAATGTTGTCCTCTATAATGACGGAGCCACCCGAAGGGCCGTCGGCCATCGCTACGGCAGGGCGACACGGGGTGGCGAGCGGGCGGAGTGGCGGCACGAGACGAGCGGGGGCAGAGAAGAGGAAGAAGGCGGAGGGGGCGAGAGGAGCAAAACTGCCTCCGCCCCTCGCCCTTCCCTTTTAAATAAGGGGGTGACCCACCGGGGGAAGCGGGGATTAACTGTGCCCACTCCCCCGGGATACCCACAAGAACGTGGGTGCCTCGGGCCGCAACCGTTACGATCTGAGCTAGATTATTGACTCTAGTGCAAGTGGGAGACTGTTGGAAATATGCCCTAGAGGCAATAATAAATGGTTATTATTATATTTCCTTGTTCATGATAATCGTTTATTATCCATGCTATAATTATATTGACTGGAAACACATTGCATGTGTGGATACATAGACAACACTTTGTCCCTAATATGCCTCTAGTAGACTAGCCCGTTGATCAAAGATGATCAAGGTTTCCTAGCCATTGACATGAGATGTCATTTGTTAACAGGATCTCATCATTGGGAGACCAACCTTACTCGTATGCTTACGAGAGACCGGTTCCATCGATTGACGTGTAACTTTGTTGCACAAAGATGGCTGGTAGGTGTCTGTCTCTCCTACTGTAGTTGGATTAGATTCAACAAAGGCGGTCCTAGAGAAGGTTGAATAGCAATTTGTGTATCACCGTTGAGGTTTATACGTAGGTGAGAATTGTTCTTGCTAGATACCCATAGCAGCCACGTAAAACTTGCAACAACAATTAGAGGATGTCTAACTTGTTTTTGCAGGGTATGTTGTGATGTGATATGGCCAATTACATGATGAGATATATGTGATGTATGAGATGATCATGTTTTGTATAGAATATCATGACTTGCATGTAAATGAGTACGGCAACCGGCAGGAGCCATAGGGTTGTCTTCAATTATTTTTGCCATTTTTGCTTTACTTTATCGCTATGAGTTAGCAATAGTCGTGGAAGCAACAGTCGGTGCGGCAACCCCGATGGCGACACATTGATGGAGATCAAGATGATGGAGATCATGGTGTCATGCCGGTGACAATGAAGGTCATGCCGGTGCTTTGAAGATGAAGATCAAAAGCACAAGTTCATGGCCATATCATGTCACTTATGATTTGCATGTGATGTTAATCCGTTTATGCCCCTTGTTTTTCTTAGGACGACGGTAGCATTATAAGGTGATCCCTCACTTAAATTTCAAGATGAATTGTGTTATCCCTGAGTGTGCACCATTATGTAAGTTCCTCCTGCCGAGACACCACGTGATGATCGGGTGTGATAGACTCTACGTTCACATACAACGGGTGCAAGCTAGTGTTGCACGTGCGGAACACTTGGGTTAAACTTGACCAACCTAGCATGTACAGACATGGCCTCGGAACACAAGAGACCGAAAGGTCGAACATGAGTCATATAGTAGATATGATCAACATGATGATGTTCACCATTGAAACCACCTCAACTCATGTGATGATCGGACTTGAGTTGGTAAATTTGGATCATGTATCACTCAGTGACCTGAGGGATGTCAATTTGAGTGGGAGCTTTAGTAATTTGATTAACTAAACTCATTATGTTGAACAATAGTCTTAGTAACCTTTGCATATTTATGTTGTAGATCAATGGCTCGCGTAGTAGCACCCCTAAATTTTAATGCGTTCCTAAAGAAAGCTAAGTTGAAAGATGATGGAAGTAACTTTGTGGACTAGGCCCGTAATCTGAGGATTATCCTTGATGCACCGCTTGGTGATCCACCCGCTCCAGTGGAGTCTGTAGACGTTGCGAACGCCTGGAAGACACGTTTTGATGATTACTCAACGGTTCAATGTGCAATGTTGTATGGCTTAGAATCGGGACTTCAAAGACGTTTTGAACATCATAGAGCATATGATATGTTCCAGGAGTTGAATTTTATCTTTCAGAAGAATGACTGGATCAAGAGGTATGAGACCTCTGATAAGTTCTATGCTTGCAAAATGGAGGAGAACGGGTCTGTCAATGAACACATACTCAGAATGTCTGGGTATTCCACCCATCTGGCTGAATTGGGTATGCCCCTTCTGGCAGAGGTGATCACTGACAGAGTTGTTCAATCATTGCCACCTAACTCTAAGAGCTTCGTGTTGATCTATAACATGCACGGGATGAACAAGTCAGTCACCAAAGTGTTTGCGATGTTAAAAGTTGTTGAGTCTGAAATTCAGAAGGAGCATCAAGTGTAGATGGTCAATAAAACCACTAATTTCAAGAAGAATGGCAAGGGAAAGAAGGGTAACTCTAAGAAGAGTGGAAAAGTAGTTGCCCCTCCCATTAAGAAACCCAAGGCCGGACCCAAGCAAAAAACTGAGTGCTTTCATTGCAAGGGAACTGGTCAATGGAAGTGGAACTGCCCCAAGTATCTGGCTGACAAGAAGGCGGCCAACACCAAACAAGGTATATATGATATACATGTTATTGATGTGTATCTTACCAACTCTTGTTGTAGTGTCTGGGTATTTGATACCGGTTCGGTTGCTCACATTTGCAACTCAAAACAGGAGCTTCGGAATAGACGAAGGCTGGCAAAGGACGAAGTGACGATGCGCGTGGGAAATGGTTCCAAGGTTGCTGTGATCGTTGTCGGCACACTCACTCTTCGATTACCATCGGGATTAGTGATGAACCTGAATAATTGTTATTTAGTGCCTGCGTTAAGCATGAACATTATATCTGGATCTTGTTTATTGCGAGACGGTTACTCATTTAAATCAGAGAATAATGGTTGTTCTATTTATATGAGTAATATCTTTTATGGTCATGCACCCAATGTGAGGTGTTTATTCATATTGAATCTCGATAGGGATGACACACATGTTCATAACATTGATGCCAAAAGATGTAGAGTTGATAGTGATAGTACCACTTTCTTGTGGCACTGCTGTTTAGGTCATATTGGTGTAAAACGCATGAAGAAGCTCCATACTGATGAACTTCTGGAATCACTTGATTTTGAATCACTTGACACATGTGAGCTATGCCTCATGGGCAAGATGACTAGAACGCCGTTCTCTGGAACAATGGAACGGGCAAGTGAATTGTTGGAAATCATACATACTGATGTGTGCGATCCAATTAGCATTGAGGCGCACCGTGGATATCATTATTTTCTCACCTTCACTAATGACTTAAGTAGATATGGGTATATTTACTTGATGAAACACAAGTCTGAAACGTTTGAAAAGTTTAAGCAATTTCAAAGTGAAGTTGAGAATCATCATAACAAGAAGATTAGATTCCTACGATCTGATCGAGGAGGAGAATATCTGAGTTATGAGTTTAGCAGTCACTTAAGACAGTGTGGAATTGTTTCACAATTGACACCGCCTGGAACTCCACGGCGTAATGGTGTGTCCGAACGTCGTAATCGAACCTTATTATATATGGTGCGTTCTATTGTGTCTCTTTCCGGTTTGCCACTATCGTTTTGGGGTTATGCATTAGAGACAGCTGCATTCACTTTAAATAGGGCACCATCAAAATCCGTTGAGACGACGCCATATGAACTGTGGTTTGGCAAGAAGCCAAAATTTTCGTTTCTTAAATTTTGGGGATGTGATGCTTATGTCAAAAAGCTTCAGCCTAAAATGAAGGAATCCAAAATGGAGAAATGCGTCTTCATAGGATACCCAAAAGAGAAAGTTGGGTATACCTTCTATCTCAGATCCGAAGGCAAAGTGTTTGTCGCTAAGAACAGAACATTTCTTGAGAAAGAGTTTCTCTCGAAAGAATTGAGTGGGAGGAAGATAGAACTTGAAGAGGTTGTTGAACCTTTGTTTCAACCAGAGAGTAGCGCAATGCAGAAAGATGTTTCTTTGGAGCCTACGACAGTTGAAGAGGAAGTTAATGATGATGTTCATGAAGTTTCAGATCAAGTTACTATTGAACCTCGTAGGTCGACAAGGGCGTGTACTGCTCCTGAGTGGTATGGCAACCCTGTCTTGGAGGTCATGTTGTTAGACAACAATAAACCTACGAGCTATGGAGAAGCGATGATGGGCCCGAATTCTGAGAAATGGTTAGAGGCCATGAAATCCGAGATGGGATCCATGTATGAAAACAAACTATGGACTTTGGAAGTATTACCTAAAGAGCGAAAGTCCATTCAGAACAAATGGATCTTTAAGAGGAAGACGGACGCAGACGGTAATGTCACCGTCTATAAAGCTCGACTTGTGGCACGGGGTTTTTCACAAGTTCAAGGAGTTGACTACAATGAGACCTTCTCACCCGTCTCGATACTTAAGTCCGTCAGAATCATGATAGCAATAGTTGCATATTTCGACTATGAAATTTGGCAGATGGATGTCAAAACAGCATTCCTTAACGGTTTCCTTCAGGAAGAGTTGTATATAATACAACCATAAGGTTTTGTGGATCCAGAGAATGCTGACAAAGTTTGCAAACTCCAGCGATCCATTTATGGACTGGTGCAAGCATCTCGGAGTTGGAATCTGCGCTTTGATGAGGTGATCAAAGAGTTCAGGTTTATACAAGTTTACAAAGAAACTTGTATTTACAAGAAAGTGAGTGGGAGCTCTATAGCATTTCTAATATTATATGTGGATGACATATTGCTGATTGGAAACAATATAGAAATACTAGAAAGCGTGAAGGAATATTTGAAAGAGTTTTTCAATTAGGCACCTAGGAGAAGCTACTTTCATATTAGGCATTAAGATCTATAGAGATAGATCGAGACGCTTAATAGGACTTTCATAGAGCACATACCTTGATAAAGTTTTGAAGAAGTTCAAAATGGATCAGTCCAAGAAGGGGTTCTTGACTATGTTACAAGGTGTGAAGTTGAGTAAGACTCGATTCCCAGTGACTGCAGAAGATAGAGAAAAGATGAGTGTCATCCCCTATGCTTTACCTATAGGCTCTATCATGTATGCAATATTATGCACAAGACCCGATGTCAGCCTTGCCATAAATATGGCTGGAAGGTTTCAAACTGATCTAGGAATGGAGCACTGGACGGCGGTCAAGAATATCCTTAAGTACCTGAAAAGGACTAAGGAAATGTTTCTCATTTATGAAGGTGATCAAGAGCTCGTCGTAAAGGGTTATGTGGATGCAAGCTTTAACACTGATCCATATGACTCTAAGTCACAAACTGGATACGTATTTATTCTCAATGGGAGAGCGGTAAGCTGGTGCAGTTCCAAGCAGAGTGTGGTAGATGGTTCTACATGCGAAGCAGAGTACATCGCAGCCTTGGAGGCAGCAAAGGAAGGTGTCTGCATGAAGGACTTCATGATAGATCTTGGAGTACTGCCCAGTGCACTGAATCCAATGGGTCTGTTCTGTGACAACACTGGTGCAATTGCTCTGGCCAAGGAACCAAGGTTTCACAAGAGGACAAGACACATAAAGCGATGCTTCAATTCCATCCAAAAGTACATCAAGGAGCCGGACATAATTTTCGCAAAGTGCACACGGATCTGAATGTTGCAGACCCGTTGACTAAACCTCTTCCAAGGGCTAAACATGATGAACACCAATGTTGTATGGGTGTTAGATTCATTACAATTTAAATCACATGGTGATGTGAGCTAGATTATTGACTCTAGTGCAAGTGAGAGACTATTGGAAATATGCCCTAGAGGCAATAAGAAATGGTTATTATTATATTTCCTTGTTCACGATAATCGTTTATTATCCATACTATAATTGTATTGACTGGAAACACATTGCATGTGTGGATACATAGACAACACTTTGTCCCTAGTATGCCTCTAGTAGACTAGCTCGTTGATTAAAGATGGTCAAGGTTTGCTAGCCATTGACACCAGATGTCATTTGATAATGGGATCACATCATTGGGAGAATGATGTGATGGACAATCCCCAAACTATAAACATAACATATGATCGTGCAGTTTATTGCTATAGTTTTCTGCATGTCAAGTATCTGTTCCTATGACCATGAGATCATGCAACTCACTGACACTGGAGGAATGCCTTGTGTGTATCAAACATCGCAACGTAACTGGGTGACTATAAAGGTGCTCTACAGGTATCTCGAAGTGTGTTTGTTGAGTGGGTATGGATCAAGACTGGGATTTGTTACTCCGTGTGATAGAGAGGTATCTCAGGGCCCACTCGGTAATACAAAATCACAACAAGCCTTGCAAGCAATGTGACTAAAGTGTTAGCCATGGGATCTTGTATTACGGAACGAGTAAAGAGACTTGCCGGTAATGGGATTGAACTAAGTATACAGATACCGACGATCGAATCTCGGGCAAGTAACATACCGATAAACAAAGGGAACAACATACGGGATTAACTGAATCCTTGACCTAGAGATTCAACCGATAAAGATCTTCATAGAATATGTAGGAACCAATATGGGCATCCAGGTCCCTCTATTGGTTATTGACCATAGAGGTGTCTTGGTCATGTCTACATAGTTCTCGAACCCACAGGGTCTGCACACTTAAGGTTTGGTGACGTTTCGGTAGTATAGAGTTATGTATGGTGATGCCCGAAGGTTGTTCAGAGCGGATGAGATCCTGCATGTCACGAGGATCTCTGGAATGGTCCGGAGGTAAAGAATGATATATAGAAAGTCCTGTTTTGGTCACCGGAAAAGTTTCGGGCTCATCGGTAGTGTACCGGGAGTGCTGGGAGGATGTCGTGGGACCATCGGGAGGGGTGTATCGAACCAAAGGGCCTCATGGGCTGTGAGAGAAGGCATACCAGCCCCTGGTGGGCTGGCCAAAGCCTCCCCTAAGGGCCCATGCGGCTGGGGTGAAGGGGGAACACAAAAGCCCAAAAGGTGGAAGGTTTTCCATGTGAGGGAGAAGTCCTACTAGGAGTAGGATTGAAGTCCAACTCCCTCTCCTCCCCACTTCGGCCGCAACAAGGGGCGGCCCTAGGGTGCAGCCTCCCCTCCCCTCCTCCTATATATACTAGAGGTTTAGAGGTGAGGGCTAACCCTAATTGCCACGTGCTCCCTCTACTTCATCTAGATCGGTTTTCTCCTTTAGTCTAGTTCGGCGGTGCTTAGGCAAAGCCCTGCCAGAATAGTTCCACCACCATCGCCGCCATGCCGTCGCACTGCTGGAGAACTCATCTAACTCTCCGCTCCCTCTTGCTGGATCAAGAAGGCGGAGACCGTGATCGATCTGTACGTGTGCTGAACGCGAAGGTGTCGTCCGTTCGGCGCTAGATCGGGACGGATCATGATTGGATCGCGGGAGGCTCGGTGATTTGGATCGCGAAGACGTTCGAATACATCAACCATGTTTATTAACGCTTCCCGCTTAATGATCTACAAGGTATGTAGATCCACTCTCCCTATCGTAGATGCTCATCACCATTAATAGATCTTGCGTGTGCATAGGAAATTTTTTGTTTCCCATGCAACGTTCCCCAACACTCCAGCCCGTCAATGGATGCAGCATTGACGCTGACAGATCCATCGTCGTATGCGCTAAGATGCCATGGTCGCTATCTTGCGTGCGTACACCACATCACACTACCAACCTCCTGCCTGGGGCCACCGCCCAAGCAACCACACAACCACTGCCCAGCCATCGCCGCATGCCGCTTCAAACTCGTGTGACAAAATGCCGACCACATGTCGAACAAGATGGCATGATCACGGTTGTCCCACACGGCCGGCACCACCTCTCCCTTGTGGCATGTTGTCACCGCATCCTTCCACCGCAACACCTACAGATGCATGTGCTTTTTGCGTATCGGGGCTCCCAGCATGGAGTGCTCTCGCTAGCCACTAGTCTCGAGTGGCGAGGAGGGTACATTTTCCCTACTAATTCCCAAACATGGCAGGCCCCATGGAGGAGACGAGTCCGTCAAAAGGAACCCTCCTTCCAGTCATAGGTGGAAGCTCGGTGGGTATGAGCGTCGGAACGGTGAGATCGCTGATCCAGTTAATTGGACCGGGAGGTTTCCTTTTTCCCATGAGTAACCATTCTTTGCCGAAAAAACTTCCTATATACTCATCAATTTCATGGTAGTACAAAGAACACCAGAAGTAATCAAAATTATATCCAGATATGAGACAACTATCACTGGAGTGAGCCTAAGGCGTGTCGTCCTCATCACTTGTCCCACATTAGAGTCGGGTAATCCTTGTTTTACTAGAAAATCGGAAAGTCGTCATGCTAAGGCCCTCTAGGTCCAGTGCACCTAAACAACCACAACCATCGCTAACGAAGAGAAGCGTAGGTCAGAAGAAACCAACCTATAGACACACAACACCGATTGAATCCGCAGATATCCACCTAAGACCAACACCGGTTGATCCTCATGCGGTCTGCCGGAGACACCCCTCCCACACCCTCCAACGACGCTATACACACCATCGGGAGGAGGACTAGGCGAGGAGAACACTATTCCATGTTCAGAGAGAAGACACCGCCTCGCCTTACGAAGCAGGTCACAAATCCTAACGACTCACAAAAATGTAAAAACAAAGCAGGAGCCCCCCTGTCGGCAAGAGCCAGAGTCCACCGCGCCTCTATGTCCCTAGGCCATAGAAGATGAGGCAGACCAATGTCGACGCCGACTGACGCAGAAAGCCCTCGCCGCCCTTCTTACAACGATACTCCATCAATAACCTTACTCGAGAACAAATATCTAACATGGTTTATTTTGAAAAGATTTAGCCTATTGTCGGCTTGCACATCCGTCCATGGTCACCACGGACAACCCGCATATTTTGCGAAAGAAAAAAGGCAAGCTCAATATTAATTATGAAAGTTGGTCTTAATTGGGGAAATTAAGTATTGATGGTCTTTTTTGAGGGAAAGTATTAACGCTACTTTTTTCCCAAGGAATATTAATGGTATTTTGATGGCTCACATGGGCGGAGTTGATAGTGCCACCTTTTTTTTGGCAATTTATAGTGCCATCCTGATATTTGGGTTTGTATATATTGTTGACATAAATGTTGTGCAGAGAACATGCGTGCATGTTGCCCCCGTATGCAAACAAACGTGTGCACATATTACAAGTGTCCATGTGAATAACAGAAGTTATACCTTGTTCATCGTCTTTTTACTGAAAACTTAGTATAGAAGTTGACGCTTGTAAACATGTGAATATACATGCATGTTATCTTTATAAACATCTTTAAAAGACTGAACTAACAAGTTTTTAAAATTGATAAACTCACACTGATGCATCCTATCGATGAAAACGTCGCCTTTAATTAAAAAGATATTTTCGTCTTTATAAGGGGTATATGGCCTCAGGAAATTACGCTCCTCCCCCAAAGGCGACCCTGGGGCGACCAGCCGCTGGCGATCCCTAGCCAGCACCGGAGCCTCCCACCACACCCCCAGCCCAGAAAGGGAGTGAGACCACGATCCCTTCACACCGGAGACTCGGAGAGGAGGACCCACTGGGTCTCCATGAGAGCCGGGAGAGGATGGGGAGATCAATCCACTTGCTGGTCCGGCGGAAAAAGATTGGGATCTCCGCGGGGGCAGAATCAGTGGGATCGGGAAGGCTATATCCAGGTGCGATTGCAGGACGCGTTCAGGAAGGAATGGATCGATTTCGGAAATCTCTCGATGGAAATAGATCAAGAGGGGAGCCTGGGATGAGAGGGATGGACTGGAGCTGGGCATCGGAGAGCGATTCTGCGACAGGGGAGGACCATAATACAGAGGAAGGGATAAAGGCGGAGCTGGGGCAACCTAAGGAAAGAAAGGATTCGGCTGAGGTATTCACCCATGAGGATGGTCTGTGGAAGGAAGGGGATCGGGCAGATCAAGTGGGAATACAGCAGGGAGAAATCCCACATACAAGGGACTGTTGCAAATTGGCCCGTACAGAGGAGAAATCACGCTTTGTGCAGGCAAGGAATCGGGAGCATATACAGTTTGCTCAAACTAGGGATCCGCCAGACAAATTCTTGATCTACAAATTAATAGAGACAGATTCCGGGTCCTCTGTATACCAGGGGAAGAGGCATATAAGAAGCATAAAGGACGAGAGGGGAGGCACGGTGCATACAAAAGAAATTGTGAGTCCACTTCCCTGATCACCATGGAGAATGGGGCTGACCAGAAAATGAAGAAAGTAGCCACAGAGAGCAAGCTGGAGGTCGTTGCCTTGAACGGCGACAAGCGCGGTGATAGGAGGCTGGAGAGGGGCTCTTCCTCGATGGGCGGTACTGGGAGCACAGCCATGGTGAGCTCCCAGCCAAGACTAAACTCAGGTCCTGTGGAGCACCGTGGCGCCCCCATGCTGGAACTGGACCTGACAAGGGCAAGGGCCGCAATGGCTACACGGTGGCTCGACGTGGGGTACTTCTTCTCCGTGCTCCCCTTCAGCACGGTGGTCCTCTTCGGCGAGCTAAAGAGCAAGTGAGGGGCTGCGCAGGCAGCTCAACTTCACCCCCTTCCACAACAATCGCTTCATGCTCGAGTTCGAGCGGGAGGGCGATCGTCGACACGTCCTGGAAAATGGGCCGTGCATACACAATAAGGATGCTTTCCTCATTGTTCCTTTTGATGGGCAGGGAAAAATGGCAGAGGTGGCGGTGAATGTCATGCCTATCTAGGCATGAATATATGACGTTCCACCACTCATGCTCACAGAGGAAATCGGATGGAAGTTAGGGGGTATGCTGGGGAAGGTTCTGAGGGTAGATGTAGACAAGTATGGGAACATTTTCTTTGAATTTCTTCGTGTAAGGGTTGAACACCATGTCAACACTCCTCTCCTGCGTGAGATCAGTCCTAGGGTACTAGGGTGGATGAGCTGCTAAACCTAGAGGTAAAGTATGAGAGGGTTCCCCGTTTCTATATGTACTATGGGCATATAGGGGATGGTGAGAGAAACTATAGGCTGTCGGTCGATGACCAGACTATGAGGTTCACGGGCGCCATGAGAGCATCTCCGTACAAGTCAAGCAAGAGCAAAGGGGGCTTTGTGGCTCCGGATGCTGGCAGTGCTAGGCGTTTCCTGCACTTTGGTTCAGAGGTGTATGGGGAAGCTTGGACTGCCCAGCAAAGTTGGCATGGGAAAGGCTCGGGAGGGACAAGGAGGAGATGGCTTCCATGCAATCACAGGAGATGGTAAGGTACAGAAAGATCCCTGATGATATTCTGCTCGACCCGGGAGTGCAAGCGGCGATAGCCATAGTGCATGCGCTAAGGGTGAGCGACAAACCAGATAAGAAGAGCACAAGAACAAGCATCGGCGAAAACCCCATGGCTCCATCAACAAATCCCGTACAGGTTGTGGCTTCTACACCAGCAATAGTCATGGCCGGCGCGGATGCGACTCCAATACCCCCTACAGTGATCGAGGCAGGAGTTGTTGTGGTTTCTACGGCAACATTAGCCACGACCGGCGTGGATGGCTCATCAACACCACCTGTAGGTACTGTGGCGGGGGCCGACATCGACAAAACCCTGCCTGCGCACGCCACCATAAATGTGGCGACCCCTCCCTACCCTCCGGGGTTTGGACCTAACATAGTATTCAAGGCCGTGCCTGTCGTCGCTGGTACAAGCACCCCTGTGGTGGGCGGGAGGACAAGGAAGGAACTGGTCCTAGAAGGCAGCAGAGGGGCAGACAGTGGCGCTATTCATGGGGTTGCTATTGGGAATCCTCTCGAGTCCCTGGTAGAAGAGAACAAGGCCAAGAACAAGAAAAAGCAGGTGAGCCAGCTGAAGGGACGGAAGAACACTGATGTGGTGGACTCAGTACTGGGTAAAAGAATGACCCGCAACTCCTCTGAACACGCTATAGGCCTTGAAAATGAGCTAGCTAAGAGTAAGGACATGTATAAGAAAAAGAGAGGCACTGAGAGGATAGAGGATGTAAGCACTAAAGGGGACCTAGGCGGAAAGGAAGCGACTGGCATAGGGCCTGTCGGGGAACTGACGGGCGCGACGATGACACCCGTCAGGAGGAATGATGATCTTGAGCTGGAACTGTCGTGGCTTGGGCCACCCCGGGACAGTTCGTGAGCTGGTGTGCCTGGTGCACACACACCGCCCCTCTGTCGTATTCATCTCAGAGACACGGCAGAGTGAAGATAGCGTCAAGAGAATAAGAGAAAGGATAGGTATGAAACATTGTATTACCCACAATGGGAGGGGTAAAGGCGCTGGCATCGCCCTATTTTGGGACGATAGCATTGAAATAAATTTGCTTTCTTATGGACCGCGGTATATTGATGTTCATATTCGAAGTGGCCCTCATGGCCCGGTGTGGCGAGGCACTTTTGTGTATGGCGAGCCTCGAGCTCATGAGAGACACCACATGTGGAGTTTGGTCCGGAGAATCAAGCAAAATTCCAAGGAACCTTGGATGATGATAGGTGACTTTAATGAAACCATGTGGCAGGGAGAACACTTTTCAGCTGCCAAAAGGTCTAAAAGACATATGAGTAACTTTAGAGAATTGTTGGGATGGTGTGACCTGTATGACCTAGGATATAGGGGCCTGGGCTAGATTTTTTATAATAAGCAAAGCGGAAGAAAGAATGTTAGAGCTCGGCTCGACAGGGGCATGACGACACCGCAATGGATGGACTTGTTTCCTCATGGACAGGTGCAACACATTGTCACCTCCAGGTCTGACCATTTTCCCTTGCTTCTGACTCTTTCCGATGATCAGTCTAAGTACAGAAGGAAGAATTTTAGGTATGAGATGATGTGGGAGAGGGCAAGTACGCTGGAACCTGCTGTAAGAAAGGCTTGGGGCAACGAAGGTTCAGCCAGTACACTATCTGATGTGGCTCATAGACTGGGTGAGGTTCAGAGATCACTGTTGGCTTGGTCCAAGAAGGATTTCGGCCCTGTTACCTGGGCTATAAAAAAGAAGAGGCAGAGACTTAAGGAACTGTTGGAAAAATCAAACCATGGGGGAAATGAGGGCTTGATCAAAAAGACAACTATGGAGTTGGATGAACTCTTAATCAGAGAGGAAGTCATGTGGTGGCAGCGCTTGAGGGCCACTTGGATCAGAGAGGGGGACCAAAACACTGGCTATTTCCACCGCAGAGCAACCTGGAGACAGAAGAAGAACAATATTAAAAAACTGATGAATAATGAGGGAGTGTGGGTAGAAAGCAAGGAGGCTTTGAATAAGTTAGCCATGGATTTTTTTTCAAGGAGCTTTACACAAAGGAGGCTGGAGTAGCACCTACTGAACTAATTGACCTACTACCTCATACTGTAAGTGAGGATATGAATAGGTGCCTGATAAAGGAATTTTTAGAAAAATAAATCAGTGATGCCCTCTTTCAGATTGGCCCCCTTAAGGCGCCAGGGCCGGATGGTTTTCCGGTACGGTTCTACCAACGGAATTGGGAGTTCTTGAGGAAGGATATAATTGCAGCCGTAAGGAATTTTTTTGAGAACGGCATCATGTCGGAAGGAATAAATGACACGTCCATTGTCCTCATACCCAAAGGAAAGAACCCACAAAGCCTAAAAGACTTCCGCCCGATTAGCCTATGCAACGTGATCTACAAGGTAATCTCCAAGTGTTTGGTTAACCGTTTGCGGCCTCTTTTGGATGATCTGATTTCAGAAACACAGAGTGCATTTATCCCGGGGAGGATGATCACGGATAACGCCATCATTGCTTTTGAGTGCTTTCACAAGATCCAGCAGAGCAAAAAAAACCACAACAATCATTGTGCGTATAAGCTGGACCAAGCAAAGGCTTATGATAGAGTGGATTGGGACTTTCTGGAGGGTGCCATGGAGAAGATGGGGTTTAGCGAGATGTGGATAAACTGGATCATGAAGTGCGTAAAATCTGTCCGGTTCTCAGTAAAATTAAATGGAGAAGTGTTGGAACAATTCAGCCCCTCAAGAGGGCTCAGACAAGGTGACCCCCTAAGTCCATATTTGTTTCTCTTAGTCGTTGATTGCCTAGCTACCATTTTTAATAGGGAAGTTCAGGGAGGCAGCATATCGCTGGTGAAAGTGACGCGAAACAACCCAGGAATTTCAAATCTTTTGTTCGCGGATGATAGCTTGGTGTTCTTCAAGGCCTCAGGGGACCAAGCAAGGGCAGTTAAAAGGGCTCTTACCCTGTTTCAAAAATGCACGGGTCAGCTACTAAGTAGCAGCAAGTGTTCAATTTTATTCAGTGAGCATTGCCCTCTTGTCACACAGAAGGAAATTAAGGAGATTCTAGCTTGTGAAACATCAACTTTTGAAAGCAAATATTTGGGGCTCCCCACCCCGGGTGGAAGAATGAAGGACACCCATTTTCATCCTATCATGGATAGATTCCTAAAGAGATGTAATGACTGCGCAGGAAGGCACATGTCCTATGCTGCCAAGGAGGTGCACATTAAGTCGATCGTTCAGGCACTGCCAACCTTTGCCATGGGAGTGTTCAAATTTTCGGTGGGGTTCTGTGATAAGTATGAGCGCCTGATTAGGGAGTTTTGGTGGGGGGAAGATGGCGAGAAAAGGAAGGTACACTGGATGGCCTGGGATCATATGATCAAGCCGAAGAGGGCAGGGGGAATTGGGTTTCGTGACATGCACATTTTCAACCAAGCCCTCTTAGCAAGACAAGGTTGGCGACTATTGAAAAACCCAAACAGTCTATGTCCAAGGTTCCTAAAATCAAAATACTACCCGAAAGGGGAGCTTTTGGACACCGTGTTTGCGTCGGACGCCTCGCAAGCATGGAGAGGCATTGAGTTTGGGCTTGAGTTATTGAAAATGGGACTAATATGGAGAGTGGGAAATGGTGAGAGAATCCAAATTCAGAGAGACCAATGGGTCCCAAGGAAGAGTGGTTTGAAGATAACAGAGTTTAAAAGGCGCTCAAGATTGAGGTGGGTGAACCAACTAATGAAACCTGGTAGCAAACAGTGGGATGAGGCCCTAGTTCATCAACTATTCCATAGGTATGATGCGGAAGAAATATGTAAAATTAAGGTCCCAACGAGCATGGCGAAGGACTGTGTGGCATGGCATGAGGAGAAGTCTGGACTTTTCTCTGTTAGGAGTGCCTATAGGCTGGGTGCAAACCTCAAGCACCATGGCAAATTGCTGGCATCTAGCTCAGGCAATGAGGCTGATAACAGGAGTATTTGGGACCTCATATGGAAGGCAAAGGTCCCAGAGAAAGTCAGGATCTTTGCGTGGCAGATTGCGACTGAAACTCTACCCACAAAAAAAAACAAGTGGAAGATAACACTAGAGGTAGATAATGTTTTGTGACATCCCAAGTGATGTCCCTACCTTTTATGGCATGTAACCCATTGTATGACTTCGTGTCTT
The DNA here is from genome assembly GCA_022496015.1 of Hordeum marinum. Classification (NCBI taxonomy): domain Eukaryota; kingdom Viridiplantae; phylum Streptophyta; class Magnoliopsida; order Poales; family Poaceae; genus Hordeum; species Hordeum marinum. The sequence goes on along the minus strand of CM039675.1, from coordinate 156,750,523 downwards.
GACTTATGAGTGGAGTTGCACCTTGTCATTCTTGTGTTGGTGGCTTTCTTGCATCTTCATCTTCATCATCATCATCATCATTTTCATGCATCTGCCCATTCATATTGCCATGATTGTTTCCATGTGTTGCTTGTGTGTTTGCCTTGTGTTGGTTGCATGTTCATGAGGTGCTCTTGAGTGGTCTTGTGTTGTGTGAGTGTGGGGGCAAGGAGGTGGCTCCTTCTCTTTTTCTTCCCCTCTCTTTTCTTCTCCTACAAAACCCCCTCTTATATGCTTCTAAAACCCTATGTGTTTTAGGATCAGATTTTAAGTGTTGTTAAAATCTTTTAAATATGTTCATGAGTTAGCCATGTTAGTATAATAAATATTGGGAGTGTAGCTTTTCACATTTGCATAGTTTTGGTTCTTGAAAACTATTTTAACAGGGGTTGTTTAATTATATATTAATATAATTACTTGTCCTAAAAATCCTTTTCATTTTTTTTATTAATTAAAGCATTTTATTGTCACTGCAAAACTAATTTTGTTTCACCCTAAAGATTCTTAAAATGCTCTGGGGTTTATATTTAGAGTGACTGTTTTAATTATAAGAAAAACCTTTTATTTTCTGTCTGTGTAAGTGAGAGGAGGAGCAGGTGGGCTGAAGCCCAGCCCAAAGCAACAGTGATGGCTACCTGCTCCCTCCCGTTCCCCTCGTCAGTAAGTGCAGAGAGAGCCGGTCGCCGTCGCCTTTTCCGTCGCTCCTCGCCGTTAGCCTGCGCGTATTTAGCTCCCCCTCGGCGTGCGTGCCCCTTCGCCTAGGGTTCCTCTCCCTCTAGCCGCTGCCGCCGCTCCTCTTTCCCCCTCCAACGCTCTCCCTCCTCGCGTCTTTCCCTCTGTCAGGTAAGGTCCTCTGCGAGGTTCAGAGGCGCCCGCCGTCGTCGTCAACGGCGTAGCCTCGTCTTCGGTGGTCGTCGTCCACGGTGAAGATGGCCGCCGCGTACCTGGAGTCGTCAGCGTTCGATCCCCGTTGCTGATTGCCAAGAAGATCGCCGGAATCGACGACCTCATCGTCGTCTTCTTCGGTTCCGTCCGCGCCGTCGTCGTCCCCTGCTTTCTCTCCATCGTCGACTCGTCCCCGACCTTCTTCATGACCTGCTTGTCAGCGTTGCCTTCCCCAAGGTGAGCGCAGGTCCTCCGGTGCCTCCTCTGCTCGCGTTGCTCGCCGTCGTCGCGTGGTCGCCGCCGGTAGGGAGTAGTGGTCCTGCCGCTCGCTCCCGTCCCCCTCGTCGCAAGACAAGTGCGGGAATGGATCCGCCGTTTGATCATGTGTGTGTAGGTGTGTCTAGGTCCGCTGGAGCTCCCGTGTGCTCGCCGGAGCACCCGCCGTCGTTTCCCTGTCGCCTTGCTGTAGCTATCGCCGCCGGTCCAAAGCTTCGAGCGTGGGCTCGCCGTCGATCCCCCTCCTCACAAGATGAGTGCCGGGATGGGACCCCTGGTTGTTCCTGCGTGTGTGTGTGCAGTTGTGTCGCCGGAGCTGCCGTGTGTCGCCGTCGTTGCTCATCCGAATCCCCCTGTCGCCGCTGCGTCCTTTTCTTCAGTTTCGTCAGAGTAGCGCGCGCGTGTGTATAAAAGGCAGTGGCTTCCCTCTCTGTTGAGACCCAAGGCCGTAGATCAGTGGTAGAGCGCGTGTGTGTGTAGGCAGGAGGTTGTGGGTTCGATCCCCTCTTCCCCCCTTTTGTTTCCTTTTTCTGTTTTTTTCTTTCCTTTTCTGTTTTTTTTCTTTTTCTTTTGTTTTCTTTCCTTTGCACAAAAACCAGTGGGTGTGTGCCTTTTCTATGTATGTGTGTATGTGTGTGTGTGGCAGGGTGTGTATGTACATGAGAGTGTGTGAGTGTGTGTGTGTTGTGTGTGTGTATATGCACCTATGTGCATATACCCACATACATGGTGGCATGTGTGTGTGTGGGTGTGTCATGTGCACATACACATGTGGGTGTGCCCACATGTAAGTGTGTGCTCATGTTCATGTGCATGTGTGAGAGCATGTGGGTGTTGTGTGTGTGTGCTTGTAGTGCTTGTATGTAGTGTGTGGGTGTGTGGGTGTAAGTTCTGCACACACTTGTGTTGTAGAGTAGGTATGCATGCCTCTATGTATGTATGTGGTAGTATGTATGTTTGTTGTGTGCTAGGTGCACACACATGTGTGTGGTTGGTGTGTATATGCATCATGTGCATATACACACATGAGTGAGTGTGTGTGTGTGTGCACCATATGCACACACACCCATGCTTGTGTGTGTTTGTGATCCTCTTGACATGAGTGCATGAGTAAGTGATGTGTAGGTGATCTTCTTACACTCATTTGTGTGCATGAGTAGAATCCATGTGTAGGTTTCTCCCTATTTGATCACATGAGCATGTTTCCCACTCTAGCTAGTTTCACCCTTGTTCTTATTGCCACGCCATGCTAACATGTTCCTAGAGTGTTATTTGTGCATTTCCAACTTGTATGCATAGGTCCCATGCCTTTTCTTTAGCTTTTCTTCAATCCACTTAAGTGCCTTAAGTCATACATGGGAGTGGTGGTCAAATTTCGACCTAGCTTTACTCCCTCATGTTCCATGAAAGAATATATGTATGAGTAATGATTTTGCGGTGTTTTCAACCCCTCTATGCACCTGTGAAGTCATATTTGACTTTGGGGCAACTTGACAAAAGTGCATTTTTGTGCTGTGATGCCCTTTTGTCTTTTTCATAGGATTTAATCTATGCATGCTTTCATGATCTTGTCAACTAGAGGTTGCTTGTCAAAGTTGTTGTGAACATCCCAGTATTTTTTCTTATTCATGATAAGTTTCCAGTTCAGTGGGAACCTTGTTGTTTATCTAGCTACTTTCTGTTTCTGTCCAGCTAGTCTGAAAAATGGCCAAGTCTGGAGAATCTGCTGTTATTGTTTTGCCTAGAAGATCAGGGTGTATCTAGTGTTGTGTTGTGATTTTGACCATGCTTAGTGTTAGGTATTTGTAGTAGATATTGTCATCTACCATCCTGTTAATTTTCATGCCATTTGGAGCTTCCTAGCATATTTAACCAGTGCTGTTAACTTGCTACTTTATTAACCCAGATTCCAGAAAACTGGAATTTTCACTAAGTCCCTAAAAAGCTGTTTCATCATGCTTACTTGCCAGCTCCATGCTTAGTGATGTGTTGCTCTTTTGTTGTTTGTATATTTGGATGAATTTATTTGGGTGTTGATTAGAACCTGTTCATATCTTGTTTGTGGCTGTAGAGTTCCTGTAGCAATAGTTGTGATCCGTTCAAGTTGCTATGTTGTTGTTTTGTTGCAGATTGAGTTCTATTTTGTTTTGGATGTTGTGGGAGCTATAATCCATGAATTTGAGTGATTCTTGAGTCTATTGTGATTGATTTTTTCATCACCTATCCAGTGGCTACCTTGGGATGCCAAGAATCGGCCCAGATATTTGGTGGTGTTGTGTTTTGCCTTCGTACCTTGTCGTGAGCCTAACTCGAGAACCGTAGCTCCGTTTCTCGCGATCTTTATATGCATTTCCATCGATTTTGCATGATGCATCCATATTTGCCATGTTCATGCATGTATAACCAACTTAACATGAGGTTCTGTCCAGATTCATTAATCCACCATCTTTGCATGTGAAACTTGACTAGAATTGGATTACCATGTTAAATTCTTCATTAAAAGGATCATGCATCATATTGGTTGTGCATTGCACCTTGGTTGGTTATTTATTTGTTGTTTCTCTTGGGTAGACGCGAGTGTTGAGTCTGAGTTCGAGGAACCTGGAGAGTACCACTACGAGGATCCCGCTACTTGTTCCGCTGAAGAACCAACAGGCAAGATGATCGTACCCGGATCCCAATACTATCTTTGCTTGCTAGTTTTCTCGTTCTTATCGTTACATTTGCGCTACCTACCACATGATATCAGCCCCCATATTGCCATGACCGCCTCTAACCTCCATATCCCAGCAAACCATTGATTGGCTAAGTTACCGCTGCTCAGCCCCTCTTATAGGGTTCTTAGTTGCAGGTGCAGGTTGTTCCACGTGATAACATGGATTGGGTATCACTTTAAATTCGGTTATTTAATTTAATGCACCTATATATCTGGTATTGGTGGAAGGCTTGGCCTTTTGCTAAGTGGTTTGTTCCGCTCGTACCGCCATTAGTTCCTTGTTACCGGTGTTATGTTTTCCATATTTTGCGCTCCTAACACACTTGGGGTTGTTATGGGGACCCCCTTGTTTATTCGGTTGAGATTAAAACTTGTTTGGCAAGACCCAACATTGGTACTACATTTGCATAATTAATGAACCTGCATAGGGCTTTGCAACCCCGTGGATAATTTAATCAACCCCCGGGCCAGTGCTCCTCATGAGTGTTGGTCCAAACTAGAGTTGTGTGCGGGGCCAACCCGGGGTAACTCGGGAGATTTCTATCAGGCCACTGTACGCTGCGCTCATCCGGTCGTGTCCTGAGAACGAGATACGTGGCTCCTATCGGGTCTGTCGACACGTCGGGTGGTCTTGCTGGATTTGTTTTTACCTTTATCGAATGTCTTGTGTGAGGAGTCTGACTTTCTTCGGGTTTACTCGAGGTGTTGGCTTCCTTTGGAATTGTCTATGATGATCGCGAGAACCGCGTTCGAGACTATTCCCGCGGAGTGTGGTTATTTGTGATGGACTAGTTGGAGCACCCCTACAGGGTTAAATCTTTCGGAAAGCCGTGCCCGCGGTTATGTGGCAACTTGGATATTTGTTTAACACCCGGTTCTAGTTAACTTGAAGTAAATTCTAAATAAAATACACCAACTGTGTGAGTAACCGTGACTGTCTCTGCTCGTGAACATGATCCGAGAGAGAACACGGTGGGGTTATGACTGACGTAGGAAGGTGTTCAGGGTCTCTTAGAGATCATATTAGTAATCGAACGAATTGTCGTAGACCACTCACTTTACTTAATGTTTCGTAAGCTAGCCACCATAAATGCTTTGAGCTGCTGTAGACTTAAACATCACCCCTTCCATCCTAGAGCTTAAATAGTGTTGGCACCCGGGTTACTTGATAGCTGAGTCCTCTATGGCTCACAGTTTACTACAACAATCCAGGTGCAGGATCAGATGAGTTCGTGCAGGATGATCTTACTCAGCTTCAGTGGGAGTATGATGAGGAGAGAGGCAGGATGTATGTGACATTCCCCGACAAGTAGAGGACCTGGTCGTGATCTTGGGCAGCTTGAGAGTATCATCACATTGTTGTTTTTATCGTTTGATTTCGTCCGTAGCCGGACCCTGTGTTCTCCTTGATGTATGAACTGAGTGATATTGTAATTTAGCATGTGGCGAGTGTAAGCCAAATCGTATACTCTTCCCTTCAATACATGTATGATGTGATGATGCTTATCTTGCTAACGGCAAGATGCGCTTCTATCCTTTGCGAGGACCTCGTGCCTCAAAACGGATAGGCGCGCATCTTGGGCGTGACATGTTTGCAACATTTTTGGTAGAGAAACGGAAGATGAATTCCATGCGGTAATTAATTGCACAAAGGCCAGAGTGCTCAGAGAAGAGATGAGGGCGAGATGGGTTTTATCGGAGGAGGAGGACTTTTTGTTCACAGGTAAAGACTGGCTACAAAATTTGTTGGGAAGGAGTGGAGAGGAGGTGAGGAGAAAGATCCTACTCCTACTATGGCAAGCCTGGTGGTTGCGAGATAACTGCGTCCATGAGGATGGCAAGGCTTCTATTGGTCAATCGGTGCATTTCCTGGCAAGATATGCGGAGGAAACTATGGTGGGCGGAATTGACAAAACTGTATGTGAAAGGGAGACACTGCTGCAAAGCCATCAGAATGTCCAGGCGGAGGAGGGGCGTCGTGCAGAAATTAGAAAATGAAAGCAACCGCAAGTGCCGACCAAAGGCAGTAGACACGCTAGCTGTACAAGGAGTGAAAACCATATAAACCAACCGAAGGGGGCGACTGATAGGTCTAGGCGAGTGGACGGGGGCAGTTGGTTCCCACCGATCGACGGCACTTGGAAGTTAAACACGAACGTGTCGTTCTTGCCCAGCACAGGTAAAGCGTCGGCGGGCGCCGTCGTTAGAGATCACCTGGGAATGGTTGCTTTACACAGCGGACAACGACTACATCCATGTTGTGGTCTGGAGGAAGCCGAACTTGCTGCAATTCTGCATGGGCTATCTATACTAAGCAAGTACTATAATGGTCTGGTCTGTGTGGAAACGGATTGTGCAACGGTTGTTAAACTGCTGAATAATAGAACCACTAATCAGCCTGCTCTATTTCCTCTTGTGATGGATGTGTGGCACCTTGAACAAAACTTTGCGGGGGTTACTTTTTGTGCAGTGAAAAGGGTCAGTAATAGATTGGCGCACGAGATTGCATCTCATGCCAGGAGATAGGGGAACTGCTTCGTCTTTGGAGATGTGCCCCCGAGCCTGAGAAGAATTCTCGTAGAGGATTACAATGTCTCTCGTTCTGTAATATAAGCTGTAACTGATTTGTTCCTCAAAAAAAGATATTTCGTCTTTATAAGACATCAAAGATGTGCCCCCGAGCCTGAGAAGAATTCTCGTAGAGGATTACAATGTCTCTCGTTCTGTAATATAAGCTGTAACTGATTTGTTCCTCAAAAAAAGATATTTCGTCTTTATAAGACATCAAAGCGTTAGTTTAGAGCTTGGAGATAGTTTGCTAGTTATAATATACCTATCCGGTGAGAAATGTGTGTCTACCATGCGTCTGTCCATACATGCTTTAATCTAGCGTCAAATATGTTGGAGATTTGTGCACCAATTTTTGATGATACACGACGAAAATTACTCTGCACTTTGGAACCTAAATTGAATGTGACAAAATCTAGCGATACACAACTTTTTAATATTACAACCGGATGTATAGTACACTATGAAACAAGAAAGGAAAAACAAACACTATGTGTTGACACACGAACACGTCATCGTGTATCCTCGATGCCGGGGGTGATGCACCGCAGCTCACGTCAAAGGAGGACCGACCAGCAACGCGATACGCAAGACAGCCGACGGACGCTTTTGCAGACCCGAAACCCCGCACACCCGGGAGGGACCCCGTCAGGGCACACGGCAGCTATGGGCTGCCCTAGGTTGACCTAATCGCCCCTAGGGCCTCGTGGATCGCTGTCCTCCAAGAGAAGAACGAACGAAGAACGAGGAAGAAGATACGAGGGTAGGAGATAAAAGTAGATGAACACGAAAGTGTAATCGATAGATTGGTTCAATTGTGTTTTGTTCAATCGGCCGTCACCTCTCATCTATTTATGAGGCGGCTAGACTTTCTGTACAAGAAAAGGACTCCAAATCATGTCTAAATCTTTCCAAAATTAACCGAACTCGGATTTAGGTATGTCTGGGACATTAGTTCGGTTTTTAGGTCCCACAGATCACAAACGACCTGGGATGAAGACGCTTCCAAAAGAAACTTTGACCGCTTCGACGAGACGAACAACTTTCGTGTTGAACGTTTTTCGATTTGAATCCATCTTAAAGGCCGAATCTCTTACGCAAGACAGCTGATTGGTGGCGCTACCCATCAGACATGTGTGTGGTGGGGCGCGCCATATTTTGCCTCCTGGTAGGGCTGCATTCCGATGGCTCTAACTTTTGCATACGTATTCGGATTAAGACGATTTTTATATCAAAGTTGACCGTTTCGACGAGACGAAGACAATACATGTAGAAACGTTTCTCATGTGTGGCCGTCTTGTGGGCGTAATCATCCGAATAGTGTTGTGCATACAAAATCTCAGTACTTCCAACACAACTTCGGCCTTAGAGATGAGATCGGATGGCTATGGCCCAAGTATCAAAGTTTCTTCTTTCGACGATATGGAACTTTCTCAATTTGAACACTTTTCCATTTGAGACCTTCTTAATTATGTTTTCGACCATGCCAAAGTCGGGTGTCAACACATGCACCCGTGTTTTTCGGTAAAACTTGTATACCGAAAAATAATTTGCAACGCATTTTCTCTAAACACGATGTCACCAATCCATCGCTTGTGCATGCTGAGGAGGATAATCATTATCAGCCATATGACCAGATCTGTTGTTGCTCGAGTGGAACCTCTTTAGATGACAGTCGTCTGAGAACAACCAATAGAGGTCACAAAGGCCTCCACGCAAGTGTCTCATGTCATTCTAGGCCTTGCTTTGTCCAGACACTCCTTTGGGTATATTAGAACCATTCCACAATAGTTGCCGAACAATTATGACCATGCATTCAAAAGAATATCGTCAACTGTTCGGCGATTCAACTCATTGTTGATCAAAGTATCCCATCAAGCCTCCGCCAAACAACATTTGTCTCCTGACTTGGATCTTGATGATATCTATCACCAGGAGTTGAAGCCTTTTGTACACCAGGCCCCTAATTAATGGTCGACTCAATAATTAAGCCGGCCTTGTCAGTATTGACAAATACTAAGCATCGGTTGTAGAAGTACGAGACAACCATGATGAACACCGTTAGCCAGATGTCGGCTTTGCCAACACAATGAACTCTCAGGGCGATAAGCAAATATCGGCCATGCATCCTCATCTCAAAGGATCTGGGGAACCTGCCCAGCAAAGTGTGAACAGCCGACATAAATCAGAAATTTCAGCTGGCGATAAATTGTTGGGCACAAACTCTGATGGGACGGTTGAAGAACATGGGTGATGCATTGTCTGGAGTATCGTATTGTGACATGAAAATAATTGTTTTTGCCTACCGGCTTCACGCTTGTCCTCCCTTACTCCTGCAACAGGAGTTGTCACATCATTCTTGCCTTGACGGCTTCCTTTGGGGACCCACGCCATGTTCCTCTTCTCTAGCTCATAGGCCCTAAGCCGCTTCAGCTTCTTCTCTTGCGAATATGATAAGCCGAGTGGGCATCTCGGCTGTGGCTTTGTTTTATGCACTGGAAAGTTTTTCTTGGCTTTGGGAACCTCCAACTTGGCTTGTTGAAATTCGGCAATTGGATCCTTGAAAGTTACACGCTTCATCTCCTTGCCTTTAGTAGCCAATGTAGACTTAGCTGGCTTTTTGTCGTCCGGAGTCGGATCTGAAAGAGCACACTTGCGGCCATCCTTTTTTACTGGGTAAATTTTCTTGACCATGTCCATCTTTTTCACCAAGCTCCGGACCGATTCTTTTTGGTTGAGTCAGTCTTTAACATGTGGTTGTTGAACACACAATGATCCTCTCGGAGCTGCATAATTTTGGTGAGTTGGTTTAGAATATGATGGACGGCGATCCCTCGATTTATACCTGACCCATGATTGATATGAATAATAGTCAGCATGAGGAGGTACGTATGACATCGGCATTGGTGGCCCAAAAGGAGGATATGGAGTCAACTTCTTCCTTCGCCAATCCCAGTATTCACATTTATTCCTTGGGGCTGACTTCGATGCATTTGTTTCACTCGGCCGATAAGCACTCTTCGCCTCACTTATCTTCTGATATTTTTCCAATAACTACACGAAAGTGACTTTCGGCTTTTTACCTTTGTACTTACCATGGCCTTTGCTTTCTTTGGTTTTGAGTGCATCGGTCTTTGAATTTTCTTGTTGCCCCCTAGTGCTAGATGTGTCAGTTGTAACTTTGATGGAATTCCTGTCTTCAATATTATTGCTGATGCATTTTTGGATAAGTACCTCACTTGAAGATTTTATCCCATCATCATTAGCGTATAACTGTCCGTCTTTAGATGAGCCAACTTGAGGTAGCTGAGTCAACACTTGATCACCATCGAAACCAATCTGAGTCGACTGGCTGTATGCTTGTGCCTCAACAAGCTCCAATCGTCCTCTGTTGGCCGATTGTGTGGCTTGATGAATCATATTGTTGTCTTTGACATTCCGTTCATACGAACATTGCACTTGTTCTTGTTTTGACAGCTCGGCATCGTGATCAATTATAATAATAGGATTAGTCGGTGATGCACCGATGATGTGATCACATATGCCCGGACTAAAGGTAGACTGCTCATCCATTAACTGATATTGTGATACTGGCTCTGAAACAAAACAACCGAGTGGTGCCGACTTAATGTCATCCGACTCGGCTATGCATTGATTTTCGTCCTCCTTTCCCGATGCTCTTGAATCGGCTATTTCGGAGGACTTTGGACCTGGCTTTATGTTTCTGTAACCAAAATAATTACAGAATATACGTCTCATCTGAGTCCAGATGTTAGCTAGGCATAAAACAAACAAAGTTGTCCATATGAATATAAAGTTTAGCCGACATGACGTGAACAACTTTGGTTGTGATAAGTCGTCACTATTAGCTTGTGTGAATGGTGACATGTGTTGATCAGCATGAATAGTGACAAGATTATTCCAAACAAATAGATTACTCATATCGATTGGTCTTTCAAAATTAATTAGAATCTGGCTAACGGGTGGATCGGCAATATGATTTTGACCGAATCGAAAATTGAGTAAACTGTCATCTAGGCGTACCTTTGTGAAGACATTGGGAGGAGAAGATGGTTGCATAACTGGAATAATATCTTGCTCCACTTATAAATAATTCTCCAATGCCCCTTCCTCTTCTTCTAGATCTCATGCATCATCACTTGGATTTCCCGTGTAGATTTCACTCGGACTATCCAAATGGATTCCACTTAGACGCTCTTGGTCAGCTGAACTTTGCTTAGCAACATGTTCTTGTTCTTGATGTTCACCGTTAATCGAACTGTGTTCGGCCATATTAATTTGTTCTTGATGCTCATCAATTTCTTTAGCACAAAAATCATAGGGCAGCATGTAAGCTCCCTCACATCCAGAAAAATCGAGCATGGCCAATTTGCTGCGTTTGTCGTTCCTTTGCTCGGTGAAGCTTGCATCATGTGTTTTGGTACACTCTGCAATAACTGGCTCGATGCACTTGACATTAGACGATGATGCACTCGGATGACTCAATGCACTCGGATGATTTGATGCACTCGGCCTTAACTGGCTCAATGCACTCGGTTGGCTCGATGCACTCGATATTGACTCTATGCACTCGACCTTGGCCGTCTCGGTGCTCAATCTGGTTTCAACCGAATCCATCATTGTTTTGGCTTTAAAGGAACCGTTTGACTCGGCTGTAGACGATTTAGTCATATTTGACTCGGTTTCTACCGAATCAACCGTATTAACCGAGTGAATCCTTTTTTGTTGTTTGGCTTGCAAAGCTTCTGTTTTATCTTGCCTCACAATCGCAGAGGGACCAACATGGTTGCTGCATAAAGGAAGGTACTTGACGTATTCTTGCAAATCTTCCTCCTCACGCTTCTTCTTGAGTGCTTCATAAGCCTGTCGATATTCTGCTGGTAACTCTTCAAGAGTCGGTGTGGTAAAATTGTTGACACAATTCCCCGTGAGCTTTGGATTGACCTTGTCCATTCGGGCCACATATTTTTCTTTAAATTCATCCCTGCTTGGATCGTCTTTCCCCTCAATGCTTTTAGGATCTTTCGGCAATGAACTGATGTTGCCGAAATTTTGCAATTGTATAGGGGGTGTATGACACGCTGCAATGATAGGTGAAGACGTATGCACTGTTGTTGAACCATATTTCCTCTCGCCAATTTGGTCAATTGGCAACACATTGTCTTCTTGCAAAACCCTAGCTCTTATTGCCTCATAATCAGGAACAAACCCCTTATCATGTTGCTCGAGACAAAGAGCGCTAATCTTCTTATTTTGGGCTAAACACTTTAATGCAGCCAAAGCCACCTCATCTCCTACAATATTAGACACAAATGCTCCTGTAGAATCTCCATTCACTCGTCCATAACCATGAAGGCGAGCCGAGTCATGAATATTTTTAGTTGCATATGTCGTTGAACAGTTAATCTCATGAGGTGTAGTATATGATGATTGGGGATAATCGGCCAAATAGCTAATGGAAGCGTGGCCGATTCTCCCATCCATCGGCATGTTTGAGGATGAACCCGCATATCGGGACACACTCTTGTACACGAGGTGTCTTATATTTAGCATACGAACTCATTGTGTTGTTCGCCAGCATATTGAAAGGTGTTGCCGATGCACGAAAGTTCGGATCCATAAGTTGCATGTCGCGATTATGTAAATTCCAAGCTCCTTCAACAGAATAACTAGTCGTCCTTTGCTCGTTAGGGCTGGCCGACATGACATGTCCATTGAAAGATCTGGCAACAGCAACATGATGGCTATTTGCATCTACGTAAGAGGATTGATGATACATGTTACCTCGTAGATTGCAATCGCTTGATGACGTTCTCCTTGTAGCAGGAACAGGCTAGAGACCGTTCGAAGCTTCTTCCCCAGCGGAGTCGTGAAAAAGTGTATTGACACACGAACACGTCACCGTGTACCCTCGACGCCGGGGGTGATGCACCGTAGCTCACGTCGAAGGAGGACCGACCGGCAGCGCGATACGCAAGACAGTCGGCAGACGCTTTTGAAGACCCGAAACCCCGCACGCCCGGGAGGGACCCCGTCAGGGCGCACGGTGCCTATGGGCTGCCCTAGGTTGACCTGATCGCCCCTAGGGCCTCGTGGATCGCTACCCTCCAAGAGAAGAACGAACGAAGAACGAGGAAGAAGATACGAGGGTAGGAGATAAAAGTAGATGAACATGAAAGTGTAATTGATAGATTGGTTCGATTGTGTGTTGTTCAATCGGCCGTCACCTCTCATCTCTTTATGAGGTGGCTGGACTTTCCGTACAAGGAAAAAACTCCAAATCACGTCCAAATCTTTCCAAAATTAACCGAACTCGGATTTAGGTATGTCTGGGACATTAGTTTGGTTTTTAGGTCCCACAGGCCACAAACCACCTCGGATGAAGATGCTCCCTAAAGCAAATTTCACCGCTTCAACGAGACGAACAACTTTCGTGTTGAACGTTTTTCGATTCGAAGCCATATTGAAGGCCGAATCTCTTATGCAAGACAGCTGATTGGTAGCGCTACCCGCGCGCCATATTTTGCCTCCTGGTAGGGCTGCATTTCGATGACTCTAACTTTTGCATACGTATTCAGATTGAGACGATTTTTATATCAAAATCGACCGTTTTGACAAGACGAAGACAATACCTGTAGAAACTTTTCTCATATGTGGCCGTCTTGGGGGCGTAATCATCCGAATAGTGTTTTGCATACAAAATCTCAGTACTTCAAACACAACTTCGACCTTAGAGATGAGATCGGATGGCTATGGCCCAAGTATCAAAGTTTCTTCTTTCGACGATACGGAACTTTTTCACTTTGAACACTTTTCCATTTAAAACCTTCTTAATTATATTTTCGACCATGCCAAAGTCGGGTATCAACATTATGTGATAGCCTAAAAGAAGACCGATAACAATAAAAGAACAAGGTGAGGCATGCATCTGCATGTGACGACAGATGGTAGATTGCACGGTATACGCCTTACATAAATCACTCACACAGTCACACTATGTGGTTTATTAATTTAGCAAATTACAAATCCACATTTCGGAATATAGAAAGTTATAATAGCTTCATATTTATAATAATCCTTAAGTTAGCCATGCATTCCAGATAAGCAACTATAAGACATACTAACTTTGCAATGAACGACAAATTAATTTTGCAATGAATATCGAATTGTCCATACACTTTCCGAAAAAGTTTGAGCAGTGCATCGTAACATTTTTTGCCGAATAAAGTGCTATACGTAATTTACGATATTTCTCAGTCGAAATCATGTCTTGTTGATACAAAGCACAACATATTTTCCCCGAAAAAAAACACAATTATTTTTGCCTAGATAAAAGGCAGGTTCGTGTCAGAGTTGTAGAAGACGGCAACCTACGTATATGGTAAGTGTTACAGAAGATCCTGCTGTGTGGTGAGTGTGTGTGAGCCAGAGCCAGATCCAGTGATCCCTCTCTCGGTCTTCTCCTTTTTTACATTCTCTTCTCCACTTTCCCTTTTGCCTTCTGAAAACACTATAAATGGCGCCCCGGTCTCTCTCTCTCTCTCCCCTCGAATCCCACCTAGCCCATCCGCGCTTCTCTTTCTCTGTGTACATCTATCCTCGATCCTCCACTTACGCCATCCATGGAGGTGGTGCTGCAGAGTCGTAGCAGCAACAGCATAGCGGCGGAGCAGGAGGAGGAGGCGGAGCTCCGTCGGGGGCCGTGGACGGTGGACGAGGACCTTACGCTGGTCAACTACATCGCAGACCACGGCGAGGGCCGCTGGAACGCGCTGGCGCGGGCCGCCGGCCTGAGGCGCACGGGGAAGAGCTGCCGGCTGCGGTGGCTGAACTACCTCCGCCCCGACGTGAAGCGCGGCAACTTCACCGCCGACGAGCAGCTCCTCATCCTCGACCTCCACTCTCGCTGGGGCAACCGGTAATTAATTAGCCCTTATCTTTAATCACCTGCAGTTAATCTTTGCAAATGGTGTGGCGACACGCGTGAACGTACTTCACATGCTAGCCGGGTCATGAGCTGGAAAGTTTGAGAGGGGCGATTGGGCCGGTTAGACTCGTGTGAACACGTCCATGTCACACCCATTAGCTTGTTCAACTCCCTGACGTATCTGGACGTCGACGTGCGCATCCCGGCTCTCCGCCCACCCCGGCTGGGCCGCGGCACTAATGATGGGTGCATAGCACTGACGGCGCTGTACTAGTTTGGGATTCGCACGCTTTCTTCGTTGTCGACCCCATCGTCGTCTTCTTCTTCAATCTCCATGGGTAGTTAATTGTTTTCGGGATTAATGGCTGCAGGTGGTCGAAGATCGCGCAGCACCTCCCGGGTCGGACGGACAACGAGATCAAGAACTACTGGAGGACCAGGGTGCAGAAGCACGCGAAGCAGCTCAACTGCGACGTCGGCAGCGCCACCTTCAAGGATGCCATGAGGTACCTATGGATGCCCCGCCTCGTCGAGCGCATCCACGCCGCCGCCGTCACCACCGGCGGCGACCCCGCAATCGGGGACACCTCGTGCGCGTCAGGAGTCACGTCGATGGCTACCGCCGCCGCCGCCACTGTTGCCGCATGTCCCGAGAACAACTCTCCGGCCAGCACGATCACCAGCAGGTCGGCATCTTCGGGTTCGTTCACGTCGGAGCTCTGCGGCGAGGAGAAGAACATGCATGTTCATGGCAGCGACGAGAAGACAACGAGCGGCGGGGACTGGATGCAGGACGTGGACCGAGAGTTCTGGTCCATGCATATGCAGATCCAGCCTAATGACGGTGGTCTTTTCCACGTCGACCACGAGCTTAGCGGATGGGTGCAGGGCTTCTCTGACGTCGGCCTTTCGGCTAACAATCTCTGGAGCCTCGAGGACATATGGAAGATGCAATGAGTTTTCCAGTGACATATTGATGAGCGATTTTTATACTTATACATGTGTATCATACAAGTAATAGATCATATACGTGCACCGGAGTAAGGATGGCGGCAAACTTAACTAGGTAATTAATTAATAGTATTCTTTAGAGCTTAACTTTAATCACTAGTGAAGGGCAAGGCACTTGAGGTTCTTCGTTGGATCTTGTTTTACTTTTTGTGCCTTTTCCACCCATGAAGGGTTGTTTTGCCTTGTGTGGCTCAATGGCTGAAAGGAGAGATGATGACAGTATTATATATTTGATGACGCATATCTAAGTAGAACTGCACAATTGATGATTGGTTTTGGTGCCAAAACTGGCAACATGCATGTATGCATCTCTTATCCTTTTATATTTTCATATTCTGCCAAGTATAGTTTGATATGACGAGTCGCGTCTCAACACACATTTGACAATTCCACGGCATGGCTTATATTTTACCTACTGGTCCCGGATGGAGCTTGCCCGGTTTGTACGTTTAATGAGTTGTGCATTCCAACTCTATTTCTCCAGTACATGTGGAAGGAATGAAGGATATATCCTTGATTACAAGGAAACGGGGAGTTGGCCGACCACATCCTTCGTAAGGCTGGTCAAAGGGGGAGTAACATAAGAGCATGGTTAATAGTATATTCAGTTGCTGGCTATAAATCATTGTCGTGTCGTATATAGTTCACCTTATAGTTAACATGTACAATAATTGATTATAAGAGTATGCTGTTTTTTTATTATATGGCCCATCTTTCATTTTTACAAAATGCCTACGAGCACGTGTTAGAGCTGGCTCTTAACCAAGAGCACGTTTACCTTTTCTCTTCACTTCTCTTTCCTCCAATTAAGCAAAAAAAAATATTAGTCTATTTCTTATAACCCGCTGATTCAGCTCTATTGTAGTTGATCTAAGTAGTAGTAACATAAATGCCAACTAACAAAAATGATAATGTGAAGGTAGTTAATGAGGAGAGAGGCAAATAAAATAACATATTATGTGACCATCACATAGCGTTTCTCAATGCAAAATGATTCTGTAAAGCAATAAATAAACTAATCTATATATGTTACCAAATATATGACACCACCCACTATGAAGGTAGTAACATGGACTAGTAACATATGCATGTTATTATTTAAGTTGCTCTCCACTGTGACTCCCCTAAGAGAGGTTTTGACATGGGATTCTCAATAGCCGTATCTTTACAAAGACACTATTGCATGCATTTCCAGGCCAGCAACTTACTGCGCCCACTTGGTTCAAATTGTATGTTTCCAGTTCCCCAATACACGGATGATCCCCCGATTAATTTTTGGGATGATATCCAGCAGGCCCGTGTTATTAAGAGTATACTCAATGCCTTCTTGGATTTTTCAAGGCTACGCATCAATTTCCACAAAAGCACCCTCATTCTGGTTTGCGTGGAAGAGGGTGTCGCATCAAAGATTGCTCAATTACTTGGTTGCCTAGTCTCCGCTTTCCCGTGCACATATCCTGTCATGCCTCTGTCTCCGCACAAGATTAAACATGGTATGCTCTTGCCGGTTATTCAAAAGGTTGAAAAAAGACTGTTGGGTTGGCTGGCTACCTTGCCCTCCTAGGGGAGGGGGCTCACGCTTGTCAACTCAGTTCTTGCTGGTATTCCTAGCTACTTCATGACATGTTTCCCTTGGGCGAAGGAATCCAAAGCAAGCTAGAGGGCCTTTTGTGAGCTTTCTTTTGGCATGGCAAAAACAAGGTGGGTAGTCATTGTCTGGAGGCTTGGGAACGAGTCACTCTTCCTCGTGTCGCTGGTGGTTTGGGTGTTAGAGGCCTATTCACGCACAACCAGGCCATGCTATGTAAATTTGTGGCTAAGGTTCTCCAGGCATTTGTTATCCCCTGTTTTCAGTGGTTTGCCTCACAGTAATGCAAAGATTATCTGCCACACAGCGTCAACCACAAAGATACGGCTTTGTGGAAGGGTTTCAAAGCTTGCATCCTCTCGGTTATGTCTTCTTCCTGCTGTGTGGTTGGCATTGGTACTGTGGTCTCCTTCTGGGAGGATCAATACTTGGGTGCAGTTATTTCTACAAACTTCTAACCTTTCGTGGAATGAGGTGTACCTTTGACTCGTGGATTTGGGACATGTTAATACCCTCAAAGCACAATATCTTTCTCTGGTTGGCTTTTTGGGGGCGGCTGAACACTAAAATAACATGGTCAAGAGGAAATGGTATGTGGTTGCTCCCCATGCTAACAGTGATGTTTGCCCGGCTACCGAATCAATTGCTCATTTGATCCTACATTGTCGTCCGTCTAACGCTCTTTGGGATAAGCTACACCTGTCTTCCTTGGTGAGCACATCTACTGGCCTCATGTATTTCATGGAACATGTTGCTGATCATCTTGTTGTCAAGCGAAAATGGAATGTTGCTTTTGCCGCTTGTGTTGGCACGCTATGGCATGCACGGAATGATTGAGTTTTCAATGCTAAATGTTGGATGGAGCCGTATGTTAGGTTATATGCGGTGATATGATCCGGCTCTGGATGCACTGGATGCATACATCTCAACGGCAGCAGGACAAATATGACATGTTGGCTTGGGTGCACACTATTGCCAGCTAATTTTTGGTGTTGTAAGGGTATGGTGTAGCATCCTCCTCATTCTCTCTCTGTTTTCTCTTCCCTCTCTGGTTCCAGGCTACTTGTGGCCTTGTACCTTGGTGCATTTTACAAGCTACATGTAATTGACCTTATGGTTTTTAGGCTTTTGCTTGTTTTGAAATATATAAGGTAGACATCAATTTGCCTTTATTAAAAAAATGACATACAACACACCCTTACAACAAAAGTTGTTACTCTTGCGATATAATTATATCAAATTGTTTTGCGACCGCGTCCACCCATAGTGACGCTCGAACTCTTTTCCTCTCTTAGTTAATATACGAGGCAAATCTTTTGTCCGGTTTAAAAAAACTGTAAGAAAATGCTACGTTTCTATATTGAATGACCTTATAGATACACTGTAGAAGAAAAGATAGAACGATGGGTATAATTAACATTGTACAAGCATGCATGGGTTGCTTTGTTCCAAAAAGAAAAAAACATGGGTTGCACTGACTTGTCACGATCAACAAATGTGGAACGAACAAAGCTTGCTTTGGGTTTAGCTGGCGCAACAATCTCCCCATATATGTAGCAGTTTTGATACTTACATCATCTTTTGTTTCAAAAAATAAAAAAAATGTGATTATTCAAGTAAAGCGAGGGCCACGATCCGTTTTCATAGGAATACCTGACTAGCTGTGTCATACGGTACGAAGAAGGGGCGATAATAATTCAAAGTACATGTTGCAGAGTATTTGCCAGTGCAAGTGCAGCAGCAAGTTGTGTGAGTTTCTTTCGTACCACCAGCAAGCTGCCACCGGAGCTATCTCATGCATGCACCGGCAGCCGGCGGCCGTAGCAGCAGGCCCCACCCTTCGTACAACGAAAGCCGGCACGTGCTCAAATGCTCTCATTCACAGAGGTCGGACGCAGAGAAAGTCAGAAGATGTACCACGTCCTTCGGAACATGCATACGCGGGCGCACGCCCCGGTCAACGGTCAGATGACCGACGACTTGCTTGGACTCGCGGGGGCAGTGGTAGTATAATACGTTCATCATCGTCAGAGGGCCTGCTCACTGCTGGTCACGCACGTAATCGATCGCTATTTTATTTTTTTGCGGGTGAATCGATCGCTATGTTGATGCCAGCTGCTTCACGATGTGTGTGCGTACATTTGTCACCGTCGTAGACGTCGGCAAGAGTGATATCACCGTCGTCGCTACCGGCGTCGTACGTACGCCCAGGGAAGGGACGACCGGCCGGACGATCTAGCTGGCTCAACGTTCACGTCGGTGCAACTTTCCCGTCCACGGGTTTCGGGAAATATTTGCTGGGGCCGTTTGCGAGAATTTTCAACCGTGATTTAGTCGCTTGCACAAGTTATCAAAATAATTTATAATTAGAATGGACCCTAATATCATCCTAAAAAAAGAATGGACTCTAATATCTTCTCACCGTCGTTTTCGAAGCTCCCAAGGTCGAACAAAACGTTCTCTCCGAACGATCCAAGGAATCAAACGAAAACGTTCCATGCCCAGATCGAACGATTTTTCCTGGCCCACTCAGGCAGCCCAAAACCAAAACCAAAAAAACAGACACAACCTAACTTGTTTACTATTGCACTAAAAAAGAGGCCCTGCTAATGGCAGCAGAACGCCTCGCGAGTCATTGGAACTGGTTGATTGAGCTGCCCATCGTCGCCTTCTATCATTACAACACAGGACGTGTTGCAAGAAATTTCTATAACACAAGTTATGTTGCAAAAAAAAAATTACAATATATGTCGAGTTATGGATTTTTTTTTTGCAACAGAGGTCTTGCGATAGTTGTTTTGCAATATACTCCTATGTCTTAATACAGGTTTTTTTCTACAATAAAGGTCTTGTTGCAATTTAATTTTCTCTACAATAGAGATTTTGTTATATTTTTTTATTTTTTATAACGTGGGTCTTGTTACAACTCTTTTTGCAACAAAGATATTGCTGCAGAAACTCAATATAGTGGATCAGTGACATGTGTTGCATGGAAGAGACAACTGATGCTTGCGTTTAATCCGTCGGCTAAAGCCAAGCATTTTCCTTGAAAAAGTCCCAAAACCCAATAAGAATAATGAAGAAGTAAAACCTTGCAAAAACAGAGAAATGTCTTTACATATAGAGTTATCGAAAAAAAATCTAGAAATTCATATGTATAAAAAAGTACTCCCTCCGTCCCAAAAAAAGTGTCTCAAGCTTAACACAATTTTGTAGTAGAGCTAGTATAAAGTTAAGACAGTTATTTTGAGACGGAGGAAGTAGCTAAATAAGAACATGTCATGGGCAACTCTAGCTCAGCTGGTAGTGCCATATTTGATGACTGCTACTATATGTCACAAGATTAATCATGTTCTTTACGATCACTCGAACAGAGATGCCAACGAAATAGCTTACGAGTTGGCTAGACTAGCTAGATTACCCCCCCCCCCCCCACGCGCCGAGCATTGGATGGACTCTCCTTCGGATGCGGTGGTTCCCTTCATTGTAAATGATGCATCTTTGTTCTTGACTGAATAAAACGAGAAAGGGGAACCAATTATAAGAAAAGATGACATAAACAAATTAGCCATTATCCCATAAAAAGGTAAATTTTCCATGTTGCAAAAACAAAAGAAAGTACATGATGCCCCGCACATTACTGCGGTAACTTTGTTAAAAAATGCACAAATAGTTGCTAAAAATAAGTAAAGTAATGAAAAGAAAATATAAGCTTGAAAATCAGTAAAACAAAGTGTATAAAATAGAAAAACTTTTGAATTATAGTTTAAAATGTCATTTCGAACAAAAAATGTGAAGGATGACTAACATACACCTATGGTGTGGGAGTTTTACATGCATAAATGATGCAAATTATAAGTTAAACTAGATCATTGATGGCGCGCATTGCTACGTCCGTCTATTTTTAGAATAATAGGAATATCCGTAAATCATTGACTCATGAAGAATGTCAAATTTTCATACATTAATACATATATGTTGGACAGTAATCGAATGGACCAATAATGGACATCATGAGTGTCTTAGAAAACAGAATAATCGGTATCGAGTGTCTTAGAAAACACATCAACAGGTGAACCATTTGAAAAAACCACATAAAAATTATGAATTAACAGTTGGGCGAATGATTAATCACAATCAATCTTATTCATCCAAACCAATGGGAACAATTCCACAACCCACACGAATCCATAATCCATATCAAAATCCACGATAACTAATCAAGAAAAGAAGAGAAGGAATTGGTCGAACAAAATAGAGCACTATAGATGGTTACAAACAAGATAACCTGGAATCCACCACCAAGCAATGGCAGGTTGCTCGTATTGATGGTTGATGGAGAAAAAAGGCTCAAGAGAAGGGGAACAAAAGCCTACCATTGTCTCCCACCCCTAGAAGACACACTCTCGGTTGACCGCAACGAGAGAGCAAAGAATGTGCATTCAACATTGTGTTCATATTGTTCAGACTAAAATAAAACATACAAATATGAAGTTTAGTTTGCCAAGATAAACCTCACATTGACATATATATGCCTACAAAGAGTGAAATTCAACGCATTTGATCAATAACTTAGCATGTCTGCATATAAAAGAGAAAATATTAGAAGATACATTATTTAAGAAAATACACGCATCTTAGATGGAATAGTTGGAATACGTATTGACCAATCGGGCTAAAGATAGAACATATGCTAGGATACTACTATCGTAGTGAAGTACAAACTACTATCATGCACGATGAATAAACCTAGGCTTTTATCTTTCTCGAGTGTATGACTTTGCTCAACTTATAAATTCAGTGATACTCCACCTGTATTTTGCGTAGCTTAGCCAAGTTTATTTTCTTGTCTTTTATTACACATTTGTACCAGTATTTCCTCCAATCCCATGCTTCCAAACAGGGTCTAAAACTTGTGTGAACTGTAAATTTTGATAGATGACTTATTTTTTGACACCAGAAATTTCTGGTCCTGTTTTGCAGTAGGTTTGTGGTGTATAGAACTTGTAACCTCACCTTTGTTTGATTTATACTTGCTCATGCAACTCTATGTTTCCTCGTTTAGTTTTCTATAATGAACACACACAAAAGAGTGGCACCAAAATTCAAAAAACACATACATGAAAAAAGAAGGCGATGGTTCAACTACAAAAAACTAACTACAAGGAATTAAGTTATTGGTAGTTTGCCATATATCACTAACTTCCTCGTTTTCTTTCCTTCATGGTTTTACTCGTTTACTCTCTATGGTCATCTTCTTTAATTGCAACATTTCACACATTTTAGTTGTACTTTCAAACCATGCCATTATCTTTCCTCATTGGACCATCCTTTTACTATTATTAGGCTTTGCCATGACTTGCCGCATGGTTTAATCTAAAATTGTGGTTAAGCTACATATCTAAATGAACATAAAACATTATCTTGGCGTATAATTACACCAAAAATGTGGTTAAGCATTTATGCTACATCTAGGTGAACATTAAGCTGTAACTTGACAACAATTACATACATTAAATAACATACAGAAAATATTGTTATCTAAATCGAAGTGAACATTATCAACATCTATACGTACAAAGTTATATAGTGTAGTCAAGTTACATCCAAGTGAGATAGTAAACTACATCATATGTATAAATTTTATCCAAAAATGTGCTCGAGTTACATCTAAAAGTTGTACATCTGAATGAGTTGATTCTCAAACTTAAAATCACTTCATGCTACAATGATTTGAGCCTATGCCCAGGAATCTTACCAAAGCATGACGACCATACTGTTGAGGAATCAAGTCGTTTCTTTGCTGCTCCATTAGCTTTGCAAAATCCCCAATGCGTAGCATAATTTTTGCTTGTGTGCAACCCTCTATAGATGGCAGCTGATTTCCACACCTTTGTTTTCCTGCGTACTCTATTGACCAACAAGGAATAACCATGTGCATAACCATGCATTCATTAACTGGAAACAATGAACAAGTACTAAAATACTAAAGGTACAAATAGAAACTAAAGTGGAAAAAAATAATCGAAGTTGTACATGGCATTCAACAAAATTTGGATAGCCCAGTCGCATAAAGGTCAGCAACGAAAACAAAATTCAGATACGCAATAACCTGCATCCAGTGTCTTGCAAGGGACCTGGGATTTAGGCGCCCCATCTTTGCATAGGCTGCATGGCACCACAACAAAGTAGAAATGATGGTTCATGGTTGGGGACTTGTTGCTCTACTTGCTCGACTCAATCACACTCTTTTCCGCACCCACTTTTATTTTCATTGCTGACCTTGCACTGTATGCTCAGCTATTGTTTTTTTCCTTCTGGTTCAGTGTTTCCCTACCCACATAT
This sequence comes from Hordeum marinum, assembly GCA_022496015.1. Taxonomy (NCBI): domain Eukaryota; kingdom Viridiplantae; phylum Streptophyta; class Magnoliopsida; order Poales; family Poaceae; genus Hordeum; species Hordeum marinum. Next base: position 156,727,147 of record CM039675.1, on the reverse strand, counting down.
AAATAACCTCAACTTGTATTAAATTGAACAGCTAAATTGAAAGCGGTTGAGGGAAAGGTGTAACCTAGAAGTTAAGACAAGAACTTTAAGATGTGAAATGCCATGTGCCCAATGTAAATCCCACAGAGAGTCTAAAACAACCAAAGAAGAGGTATCAATCATTTCACATTCACTATGAAATAATACTCTTTGGATAGATAATTAGAAGAGAGAGAGCGAGAGAGAAAGTTATAATGATTCAAACCATGCGGATATTTTACCTTGTGTTTCCTCTAGAATCTGAACGATATGCAGCAATTGATCAACTTGTCATCCCAAGTTCCATCTATTATCGAACTACATCAGTTACAGGCAATCAGGGATGGCAAAAAGGTGCTTATGTCATGGATAGATCAGCACAAGATGAAGGTTGAAACAAAGATGGGGACCTACAGTGATATAGATGAGTGCTCCTCCTTCTCTTCCTGCTATAGTTCCTCCTCACAGGTGCAGGGAAAGACATGGCGGTGTACCAACGTGGTTCTAGGGTGGAAGGGGTGACGCCTTGATGGCCATCTTTGATAGCAATTTCACCTAGGAACTGGTGAAAGCACATATTCTCCCTTGGTGATTTTGATAATTCATGACAACATACTTTATCTCTTGGACTAATATGTGTACCTCGTATATTTCAGGAAAAGTTCAATGATAGGATGGCTATAAATTGTGAGGAGCTTCCCCAAGAAGAAGAAGGGGAAGGAATAGGATTGGCAAAGCTTCAAGCTAGAAGACTATCTTTTTACTTTGTGAGGAATCACTTTGAGTCCATAGGAAAGCCAATACCAATAAAAGGGGGTAAGGTATTGTTGGTCAACAAATTGATCCGTGTGCACAAGTGATAGCCACCAAAAACACCCATAAGCTCTCCCACAAAATACTCTGTCTAAACCCTACCACTCAAAATCGATGCCACCAAGAATTCCATATCGGCTACACCGTGACAAAATATAAGACAAAACCCTAGCTCTTCGGTGCAACCGAGTTCACATCGGTGCAACCGAGAATCAGTGACCCCGATTCTGTTGGCTATTTTCATAAAATTGGAATTTCTGATTTTTGTGTTTCGGTCCCACCGAGTCTTGGAAATTGCCTCGACCACTCATATCGGTACCACCGAGATTCCTATATCGGTCTCACTGAGATTCCGAAAGTTACAACATTTTGAACAGATTGGTACAACCGAGTTTTGCATCGGTTTTCACCGAGATGGTCAATAATGTTGTAACGTTTGGATTTTTGGAGATGCCTATATATACTCCCTCCACCACATCCCACTCGCAAGAGAAGCACTCAGAACAGTTCCCCACTTCCCATATCCAAATTTCTGAGAGAGAACAACCTACCCTTGTGTTGAGATCAAGATCATCCACTCCAATCATATGGATCTTGATTTCTAGCCTCGCCAAGTTGCTTTCCACCCAATCAATATCTTCTACCAAGACAAATGTATGAGAGAGTGATTGAGTGTTGAGGAGTCTATCATCTTGAAGCACAAGAGCAAGGAGTTCATCATCACTATCAAGCATATTACCTTTTGGAGGGTGGTGCCTCCTAGATTGGTTAGGTGTTGCTCGGGAGCCTCCTACTTCGTGTTGCGGAGTTGAACCAAAAAGTTTTTACGGGCAAGGAGATTGCCTACTTCATGAAGATCTACCCATAGTGAGGCTAGTCCTTTGTGGACGGAAGCCGTTATGGAATAGTCAAGGTTGCTACTTCGTGGACCATTATAGGTGGAGCCCTCCGTGGACTCTCGCGATTGTTACCCTCCATGGGTTGAAGACTCCATAAATGTGGATGTACGATAGTGCCACTTATCGGAACCATGGGAAAAATTGTCGTGTCTACAATTGTATTTGATCTTCCTATCTCTACTCTCTTACATATGCTTGTCTTACTTTAGGCTTCCATACTTGTTGACTAGCATGTGTAAGGTACATTGGACTTGTTATAATTGCTAAAATCTGCCAACCAATTAACTTGGAAAAAGGTTAGGTTTTAATTCTTGCAAGTAGTCTATTCACCCCCCCTCTAGACGTCTCTTCTATCGATCCCTGTAATTGGTATCAGAGCCTTGGTTTCCATAGCTTCAGTTTCATCACTATGGAGGAAGATGGATGTGTCTAGTTTGGAGAGTATTAGTTGTAGACTGCCCGTTCTCGATGGGGAGAACTATAGTCAATGGAAATATGAGATGCTTGAGTTATTCAATGAATTCCATTTGAGCAAGTATGTTATGAGCCCCTATGTACCTCCCATTGATCCCTTACATCCCACACACAAAGAGGAAATAGATAGGATTCGCAATCTTAGAACTGTTAATCTCATGATCAAAGGATTGCCCAGATTTGTGTTTTATCAAATTGTCGTCATTTTCTCATGACAGATGCCATGGGGTGGCTTATCGATAGTGGTTGGGGCCGAAGGACGCCGGCGGACTCTGGGAGCGGGATCGGGAACAAGCGGTGCAAGACACACGATGTACCCAGGTTCAGGGCCCTCGTGGTAGGTAATACCCCTAGTCCTGCTTTTCTAGTTGATATACTAAGAGGGATACAATGGTGCTCCTTGAGCTATTGGATGGAGGAGGAAGAAGGGCGTAGCCGGCTCTTCTTGCCTCTCTATGTGTGTGGAAGGGTGTGAATGCCTGCCCTCACATGGAGGGGTGTCGAGGGGTTTTTATACGTGAACCCCCAGCTTACAATATGCATGGATAGTACTAGGGTGCGGGGCCCAGTCGGCAGCCTCTCTAGCCGGCCGGGGGTCCTGCCATCTTGTGTCGTCTCGTCGCTTATAGGGCCCGCGAGCGGGCCTCTGCTATTGGCCTGCAACCACCTGCCCCGGGCATCGTCGTCTTGTGGAAGCCGACCGTGGTCAGCGGTATGGCCGGCCATCCTGTAGCCACCCGGCGGAAGGTAATGGAGGGGATGGGGGCATGTCGGCACTATTGCCTCGCCTAGTCATGGTCAGCTGCGGTCAATAGTACGACAGTGCATGCTGTAGCCACACGGCCGCTTTGTCAGCGGTCGCTGTTACTCCACAGAGACACGTCATAAGGGTCACGTCCAATCACCGTTCGTAGATATGGTGGGACGAGACGGGAGCTGGTCCGTCCGTGCGTCAGCGGGGAGCCGACCGTCGCCCGCCGGCTGCCTGCCAGCCTGTCGATGGTAACCGACCGTGAGCCAGCCGGCCAAGGGCTCAACCGGCCCCATACCAGTCGGCCGGGCCATAGCCGGTCTTGGGCCAGCCAGTCGTGCGTCAACCAACCGGGCACTAGCTAGGTGCATTGTTTTTTGAAAGGAAGCCGAACCACCTCATTTTGGCATACCCAGGCGTCATACACCCGTCAATAGTCCCCGAAGCCGACAGGGCCCCACGTTCCTTTCTAAAACGAGACAGGGGGTCGGCGGCTTTACCTCCTTCCGGGCCAGGCGGCAAGAGCCTCAGGACGGTAGCCCGGCCGGCCAGGCGCACCGGTAGCCGTGCCCGACGCCTCGGGTCCCGTGGCGACGCCTCGCAACACGCACCGGGTAGCAGCTTGCCATGTGTGGCATTGTGGGTACCGCGGGCCCCGCCCTTGGGATCGCGACGGGATGTTGCAATGGTCCTAGCTTGGTAGGCCTCGGTCCATGGGCGGGGATCTTCTATGGTTGGATCCCGGCGATTGCGGGCCGAGGCACCCACGTCTGGCGGATTTCTCAGGGGCATGGGCACGGTTAATCCCCACGTCCCCTAACCTTCGCCCCCTTATTTATAAGGGGACGGGGAGGAGTGGAGGCAGTTTCTACTCCCCCCTCCCATAGTCTTATCGCTCGTGCCACTCCCCGCAACAAGTCCGCGCTGCTTTGCCACCGCTAGCCCCTACACGTTGTTTGGAACCGCCGGCAAGGGACCGCCAAAATCCGCGGTGCCAGAGGTCTACGCCATTACTGTCCTGACGCTCACATGCGTCAGGGAGATGGCTGACGAACCCTCCGACAGCTGGGTTGGCTCCACCGCGATGATGGGGGACATCGAGTACCTCCGCTGCGCCCGCATGTTGCCGTCGGAGGACTGCATCGTCGCCCGTCCTCCGGGCGACGAGGTGGTGCCGACACCCGAGGAGGGGGAGTTCATGGTCTTTGCCTCACACTTCTCCCACAGATTCGGCCTCCCGATAAGTGGGTTCGTCAGGCTTCTCTTCGATACTCTCGACCTCCAGCCGCACCACCTGGGACCGAATTCCATCCTGCAACTCTCCAGCTTCGTAACCCGCTGCGAGGGCTACCTCGGCCTCCTCCCCTTCTTGGAGTTATGGAGGAAGCTCTTCTACCTCAAAGCCGTAAAGAACGACGACGAGCCATATGCCTGCGGGGGAGCAGGGATGTGTGTCCGCGGAACGCTTTCCCCCCGCATTACCCTCATTTAATCCGTCAAGAAGTGGAACAGGACCTTCTGCTACATGAAGAACATCAATCCTCTCCACGACTACATCTGGTTGCCCCCTTTGTCAACACCCCATCCATGGGGGTGAACTAGACAGGAGATGCGGCGGTTGGGGAGGTCATCAGCATCCTAGGCCGGCTCCAATCTATGAGGAGTGGAGAGGGGCTGGTCGTGGCCGACCTGGTGGCTGCCTTCATTGATCTCCGGGTGCTTCCCCTATAATGGAGGCCACACTGGATCTGCGATATGGGGGTCCGGCATGATCCGTGCCGGTTGTCCACCTTCGACTTGACACCAGCTCAAGTGGCGAAGCGGGTGAATTCCATCACCAACTTTAAGTTGGAGACGTGGTCGTGGCGCTTTGGCAAGATGCCGTATAGCCATCTTGACCCGGCATCCTTGGTACGCTCGCCTGCCCTTGCCCCTGCTATTCTCACCTTTCTCCTCCCGGACCCTGTGCTCACAAACCGTGATGACCGCAACGCTTTGTGAGATAGAACACGCTGGATGGCCTACACCCCCAGGTGTTCGAGGCAGACTGCGCCGACTCCAACCCATAGGATTTCGAGCCATGGGGAGCCGCTGAAGAGGAGGTTGAGTACTATGGAGAGGTCGAGGAGGATGGGACGATAGGAGACCCAGGAGTCGGTAGATCCCGGGCGACTGGTGAGTTTGATCTTGCCCCTATGGTTAGAGATTGGACTGGCGATGATGACGATGATGATGATGTACGAATCTTGGAGGCACCTCCCCCCATAGCTCGCCGGGAGCCGTGGGGAAGGAGCGAGGAGCTGCCGACCAGGGGCGGGGTGGGCGATGTGACCCGAAAGGGGAAGAGGCCAGCTGCGGGGTAGCCGACAACACTTCAGCCGGCGTGGAAGAAAGCATTCAGTGCTACGGCGAAGCCACCACCACAAGCCAGGCAACCCCTTCTCATGGTTATTGGGTAAGATTTTACTCCCTATATCTTGTTTCCTTCAGCTCCTTGCCGTCTGTGGCTTGGGAGATGACCTTCTTCTTTTCAGCAAGGCCCACGATCTCCAAGACACGGAGTCTTCCATGGCCTCGACGGATGCCGCCAGCCAGCTCGCCTGTGAGAACGTGACCATGGTGTGAGAGGAGAAGAGGCGGCAGGTGGAGCTATGAGCCATGGAGAGGGCGTCGAGGGGTGCCCCTGCGCGCTCGGCCGCTTTGAGCGAGGGAGGACAGAGACGGCGTTGGGACACTTTGCGCGCGACGAAGTCAGCCGCAAAATCGACCCAGTTGTCCTGGCCACCGTCGAGCGAGCCACATGGACCGACTGCGGAGATGGCTCCGATAGTGGTGGAGACGGCCCTTCACATGGTCATGGTGCCGATCCGGCTATGGAGGCGACGGAGCTGCCGGAGCCGGCTACGACCTCGTCCCTCGTTGAGCCGGTCGTCGTGGAGGGGACAGTTGCCCCGACTGTGCCGCAAACGGCGCCCGGCGTGGAGGCCGAGCCGGCCGCCTAGCCAGTCGGAGCGGGTCTGCCAGAGCTGCTCGCGCCAGCTGTAGTGGAGCTCGGGGCCGGCTCCCACGCCCTTGTGGTCGCTGGGCGGACTCAACCTGCCCATGCCGTGATGGATGCGATGCCGGACGGTGGGCCGAGCCGCTCGAGAAGAAACATGGCCGACATCATCAAGGACTGGTCGGCGTTGGTCCATGGTCCGGTCGCCTCGGACCTGCCAGCTAGTGAGCAGGACCTCGTGCCAAGGGAGCCAACTCATATCATGGCCCACTACCGCGAGGGGCTGGCCAGGTTTGCCGAGGCCACCGAGAGCAACTTCCGGCGTGTGGAGGCGGCGATTGAGATGACGTTTCCTTCCATGCTGACTTGCTCTTTTCATTGGGGGTGAGTGAGCGCACCCACTGGGTGTAGCCCCCAAGGCTCAGGCCGGCTATGGGGCCACATATCAGCCAGGTCGATTCTTTCTTTGCGTTGCCTAATGTCCTGATCTTTGGCACGGGGTAGGCTGAAAATGCCAAGGGGCAAGCGCTTTTTGACGAGGCGGTCTCCATCCACCACAAGGGCAAGCTTGGCTACCAAGCAAGGAGGACCTGCAAAAAGACCAAGGTATGGTCGTTCCAATGGGGGCGCGCGAGCGCATCCAGTGGGTGTAGCCCTCGAGACTTGAGACGGCTGCTAGTCAGGCGGCTCGGGTCTTCAACACTTAGTTGATTCGATTTATGTCTTCTATAGAAGAACTGGAGACTCTGAGGCAGGTCTGGCTGCAATGGGATCGACTGGCGCAGGACCTGCAGGCGGCCATGACAGAGCGGGACCAGATGGGCAGTTTGGTCGTTGACGGCCAGTTGGTGTGGGAGAACCTCTCCGCGAAGCTGGAGAAGGAGGTGGCGGCCAGGGAGGAAGTCGCCAAGCAGGCGGCTGACGCTTGCCGGCAGGCCACCAACCCTCAGGCTGAAGCGACCCGTCTTGGGGCTGAGCTTGAGACACGTGTTTCCGCCCTCATCCGGCGGAGAGGGCGGTGGAAGAGGAGTGAAGCCTAAGCGTCAAGTTCGCGCTCAGTGGATGATGCCTTCCATAGTGAGTACCGTTTTCCCTCTGAGTCTTTGTGATTGGCTGAATTGCCTTGTTTCTTCTAATTCCCTTCTCCTTCTTAGACCGGTTCCTGGAGACCCAGCGTCAGGGTGAGCGGGCCATGGAGGAGCACCGGGAGTGCTTCCGGCAGCACGGGCAGGAGGTTGACGTGGACGCAGGCTGGAGCCTGCCGGATATCTCGCTGGCCACTGAGAACCGACTGATCCTTCTTCAGCGCACCATGGACCGGCTCCACACGGCCAGCATGGGGGTTATTTCGGCCCTCTGGCCGGGCCGTGAGATCCCTGGCAACCGCGTGGCGCAGTGGCTGGAGCATGCAGTGGCGCGGCTTGACGCCTGGAAGGCCTCAGCGGCCCGGGCCGGGGCATAGATGGCCCTCCGGTTTACCTTGTCGTGGTAGCGTGGCATCAACTTGGGCCGGCTGGCCATAATGCGCAAAGTCCCCGAGGAGGAATGGGCTGCTCGCGAGATCTCCCTTGTCCATCGAGCCAACGAGCTGGCATCGTACGTCGACCCGGACGAGTTCCTACCTGCTCTTGGTGAGGATGGCGAGCCGATCACGGAGGACTCCTTTGGCATTCCTGTGGGGCCAGACGATGTTGAGGTGGCCGAGGAGAGCACCGACTCCAGCATCGGGCGCGATACCAAGGATGCGGTGGCTATGGAGCCGGACCTGGAGATGGCAGCAACAGAGGCAGATCCGAAGACGGGGGCTACTCTGAGCAGCCTATCAAGCCGGCTGGCGGTGCGCCAAATGTCTGAGCGGCTTCGTCTTTATCATGTTCTTTCTTTTGCTGCGAACTAAGTTGGAACACATTTCAACCCACTTAGGGTGTATTGTAAAGGATCTATCAGCCGACAACCTTAACTTTATAAATTTGTTGTTGAATGAACACGGTCTGCGTGCCGGCTCACCCTTTTCTTTCACTTTTTGGTCTTTATCTGTTGTGCAAATCTCTTTTCAGCCTCTGCCCCGCCTGCCAGCCCACCGGGATATGACTGGGGCAAGGACGGGGCACCGTCCTTAGGAAAAGTGCACGAACCTTAGGACCGTCAGGCTTGAGCTAGGGTGAGCCACTAGAGGCAAGTTTCGAGATGAAGGATTAGGCTGGACCTAAACGGTTGCCGCTCTTTGAGAGGTGTTTCGCGTCTTAAACTTTTCCTGCCCCAACGCCCCGCCAGCCGGACAGACGGGAGTCGGTCTGTGGTTGGGGGTGGGGTGGGGAGGGGTTTTTCCTATCCACGTTACTTGTCCATCTTGGAGAGGGGAGAGCTTAGTTCAGTCGGCAAGCCCCGGGCCGAAGGAACCGGACCCGAACGCCTGCAATGACAAGTGGTGTGCTTTTAAATGTGGTCAAAAAGGGCATGTCCCAAGTGTTGGCTAGGGACGCCCGTTGCATTCATTGAGTCCCAAAAGAGGGGTTGCCAGATACATACATACACTAATACTTCTTAGCAGTAAAAAGGACGGAGGAGCGCCGCGTTCCATGGGCGCTCCGTCTCCTCACCCGAGGCTTCTCTCTTGCGCTTTTGCGGCTTCTGGGCGTCTATTAGATAGTACGCGTTGTTTTGTAGCACCTTGCTGGCGATGAACGGGCCCTCCCATGGGGAGGATGGCTTGTGCTAGCCGGAAGTTCGCTGGATCCACCTGAGCACCAGGTCCCTCTTGCGAAAGGAGAGGGACCGAATCCGCTTGATGTGGTAGTGCCGGAGCTTCTACTACTAGATACCTGTTCGGCTTGGTGCCAGCTCGTGGGCTTCCTCGAGGAGGTCGACGCCATCTTCCCTTGCCTCCTTTGCGTCCATCTCTGTGTACAGGGTAACGCAAGGCGAGTCGAACTCGATATCTATGGGGATGACCGCCTCAGACCCGTACACGAGGAAGAAGGGCATGAAGCCGATTGATCGGTTGGTGGTGGTTTTGGGGCTCCACAAGATGGCTAGCAGCTCTTTGATCTAGCAGTCGGCTGACCAGATGAGTGGTGTCACAAGGCAGGGCTTGATGCCGGCCAACATTAGGCCGTTTGCCCTTTCCGCCTAGCCGTTCGACTACGGGTGGGTAACTGACACCAGGTCAAGTCGGATGCCTTGTTTCGTGCAAAAACGCGCCAGTGCACCTTTGGCAAAATTCGTGTCGTTGTCGATGATGATGTTGTGCTGGACACCATAGCGGACCGTGATGTCCTCGATGAACTGAACGGCCGTGGGGTCGTCCAGTTTCTTGATGGGTCTGGCCTGGATCCATTTGGTGAACTTGTTGACGGCTACTAGCAGATGTGCCATGCAACCTTGAATGGTCTTGAATGGCCCCACCATGTCGAGCCCCATACGACAATGGGCCATGACAGCAGGATGGTCTTTAGTGCCACAGTTGGTAGATGGCTTTGCGTGTGGAAACGCTGGCACCCCTCGTACCTGTCGACGAGCTGTGTTGTCTCTTCTAGGGCACTCACCCAGTAAAAGCCATGTAGGAGGAAATCCAAAATTGGTTGGGCCCAAGAGGGAGCCGAGACCGGGGCCGGTTTTGGCTCGAGCTGGAGGTCCTGAGCAGCCGGAGCCCCCAGGTCCGTTCCCGGAGCCCCCAAGCCAAGTTAGTTAGTCCCCGTGTCCGGCTAATCGACAACCATCATGACAGCTGCGGGCTCGGAGCCAATGGTAGTTGGAATGGTCATGATTGGAGCCGGCGCGGCGGGCATAGCCGGTAGAGCCCTCGAGCTTGTCAAAGAGCCGGAAGGGTCCACCAACATGAAGATGGACTCCGACTCAGCACAGGGTTTGATCGATAGTTTACGCAGTTGCTCAAGGGAGACGCCAGATGGGATGGCCTGGCGGGTGGAGCCAATTTTTGCCAAGGTGTTCGCTGCCTCGTTGTCGGCTCGGGGCACGTGACAAAATTAGCAGGCCTCGAAGGAGCCAGTAAGCTGCTGAACGAGGAAACGGTAGCTAGCCATGTTTGCGTCCCTGGCGTCCCATTCGCCAGAGACCTGCTATACCACGAGGTCGGAGTCACCGAAGCACAAGATGCGTTGGACGCCAATATCCTTGGGGAGCCGGAGGCCATGGACGAGCACTTCATATTCGGCCACGTTGTTGGAGGCGGCGAAGTGGATCTAGAGCGCGTACTTCAGCTGGTCTCCTTTCGAAGACGACAAGACGATGCCAGCTCCTAGGCTAGTTCGCATCTTCGAGCCGTCAAAGTGCATGCGCCAATGCGTAGAGTCTGGGGGGAGGCCGCACGAAGTGTGTCTCGGCCCGGTCGACGAGGAAATCGACCATTGTCTGTGAATTGATGGCGGTGCTTGGCTCGTATCGAATCTCATTGTCGGCGAGGGCGATTGCCCATTTGGCGATCCGACCGGTGGCGTCCCGACCGCTCATGGTCTCGCCTAGCGGCGCCGTGCTTACCACAGTGATGGTATGTTCTTGGAAGTACTGCTTGATCTGCTAGGCGGTGAAGTATATGTCATAGCACATCTTCTGGTAGTGGGTGTAGTTTTGTTTGGAGATAGAGAGGACCTCGCTGAGGTAGTTGACGGGATGCTGGATTGACAGTGCCTTACCCTCCTCTAAAGGATCCACCACCAGGACGACGCTGACGACGCGCATGGTCATTGCGATGTACGCGAGCAGGGGCTCATTCTCAGCCGGCTCGGCTACAGGTCCTTCTCCTTAAGCCCTAGCTTGAGCAATGTGTCGCGGTAGAGGATGTTCATGCTGCTACCGTCATCAATCAACAATGGCTAGAAGCGACAGGTGCACCTTTCGGAGACGATGGTGGGATCGAGGACGAGGGCATAACTGCCTGGGTTTGGCATCACTACCGGGTGGTCCGTCCAGCTCCAGGTGACAGGCTTCTCGGACCAGTGGATGAACTGAGGGGTTGAGGGCACGATGGCGTTCTCCTAGCACTGGGAATGCTTGTCCGTCTCCTGACTGGTGAAGACGACGTAGGCCCCATCCTGGTCAGGGAACTGGTCATGCAGGCGGCTATCGCGTGGGACCGGAGCCGGAGTCGGCGTTGGTGCGGGAGCCAAAGCCGGTGCCCGAGTCGGCAGAGGAGGGGGAGCCAGAAGTCCTTCACCCTGGGCTAGCTACTACGAGAAGCTGCACTGTCAGAGCGTGTGTGTTGCGGGCTTGGTCCCGAAGTGGTGTTTGCAGGGCACGTCGAGCATCTGCTCGAAGGTAAGCTTGGGCTGCCAGGCAGCCTTGGCGGTCCGTGGACGCTCGCTGGGAGCCTGGGTAGCCGGTTGCTTCTCTTCGATGGTGACGACTTGCCAGCTCCCATAGTGGGGATCCGACTGATCGTTTTTGTGCTTGTTGTTCTACTACTACGGGTTGTCGGTATCCGGCCATGGCGTAGCCGGCGACAGGATCGCCTTGCGGGGCGGGCTGAACTTGATTCGCATGCCAGAGTTGGCCATGGTATACTTGTCCGCCTTGGCCATGAGGTCTGCCAGAGTTGCCTGCTCAGAGCACAGGAGTTTGTGCTTGAGATGGGTGTCATCGTGGCAACCCTCGATGAAGTACTGGATTCCCTGCACCTCGTGCACCCCCTCGTAGGAGTTGCGGAGTTCAGTCCACCAGGTGAGGTAGTTGCGGAGAGCCTCGTCCGGGCCCTGAACGCACATGGCTAGTTCATGGGGGCGGCCGGGCTGCTTGTAGGTGCTGATGAAATTGCGACCGAACACTTCCTCGAAGTCCGTCCAGGTGTTGATGCTTCCAACTGATAGGTTGTTGAGCCAAGTCTGGGCTGACCCGATCAACATGAGGGGTGCATAGCGCATGGCTACGCGCTTGTTTCCCCTGGCGATGCCGATCGCGGTGGTGTAGTCGATCATCCATACCTCTGACTTGGAGGCACCACTGTATTTTGGGGTGTCGCGGGGGAGTGTGAAGCCATTTGGGAACGGCTCATTGCGGACGCGGGGGGGGGGGCGAAGAACGCCGGGCCAATTGACCCCTCCTCTTCAAGGAGGGCCGATTGTGCCAGCCGGTCGATGTGGGTCTGGGCGTCATTCTCGCTTCGAGGAACACGCGGGCCAAGACGAGCCGCGAGTTCGGGTCGGACCGCCGGGCAGGCGAGTGTGCACGCTCCCGCTATGGGGGCGGGGTGTGGGCGCGCGGGCGCTGGCCGTCCTCTACCGGCCCGTCTATGCACCGGCTAGTGACATCTAGTGGCTCGTTCACGCGCTGAGAACGTGCGCCCTAAGTGTGTCGGGCCAAGCCACGGTGGGAAGAGGCCTGCTAGGCCGGTCGATGCTGTCCGACAGTTAGTGCGCCGCCTCCTTCGGGAGGTGGGACCTTGGAGCCGAGGTTGATGTGGTCGATCCTGTTGCGTGTTCGTGGTGTTGATGAGGTCCTGGATATGCTGGTCCTGCAGGACCCGCTCCTCGCCTTCCAAGCCGGCCAGGTCGGTGTAAGCTACTGGGCGGCCCTCTTGTTGGCCGGTGGCATGTCATAGGTGGGCAGCCGGCTAGCAAGGATCTCCGCAACAACGCGTCCGCGGACGCGAACGTCGTTCCGCCGGCTGGGTTCGTTGCCGACCAGAGTAAGGCCGTAGGCAGAGTTGCACTCGCACTGCGCGGACTCCATCCTGCACTTGGCGGTAGCGAGGGAGGTAGCTTCCGTGACCAGCAGCTAGCGCGCCACCTCCAGCTCATTCATGGCCGTCGCCGGGTTGGTTCTCGGCGTGATGGGAGTGCTCAAGCGCGGAGGGCAGAGCCGATGGGGTCGGAGACACGAGCGCCGACGCCAGCAATGGATGCCAACACGTCCGCCCTGGCATGTCCCGAGGTCATGGAGGAGCCAGTGGTCAGTACCTCTGCGATGATGCAAAAGTCCCGTACTCCGCCCGTGGCGATTCCGCCCATGCAAGGGGCAGGTCGTAGCATTCGAGCACCATGATGGGGTACTCGTCCAGCGTCGGTGCGTCATCGAGGCGCAGCTTGGCAAAGAGCACGTAGAGGCCGTTGATGTTGAGCGAGGCCTTGGCGCCATTCGGCTCGAGGGAGGAGACGCCAGTTCCGCTGGCAAGAGGGGTGGAACTACAATCGAGAGCCACGGGAGCTTTCTCAAGGGTGGACCCCATAGGCATGCTGATCAGCCCGGACGCGAGACGCCCACTGGAGTTGGCGAAGGGTCTCGCCCGGAATGTGACTCCGGCCGGCGCCGCGTACATCCCCATGGTGGGCGCCAACTGTCATTGTTTTTTCACGACAAATGTCATGGGGTGTCTTATCAAGAGTAGTTGGGGCCGAAGGACGCCGGTGGACTCCGGGAGCGGGATCGGGAACAAGCGGTGTGATACACACGATGTGCCCAGGTTCGGGGCCCTCGTGGGAGGTAATACCCCTAGTCCTGCTTGCCTAGTTGATATACTAAGAGGGCTACAATGATGCTACTTGATTTGTTGGTTGGAGGAGGAAGAAGGGTGTAGCCGGCTCTTCCTGCCTCTCTATGTGTGTGGAAGGGTGTGAATGTCTACCCTCGCATGGGGGGCACTGAGAGGGTTTTATAGGTGAACCCCGGGCTACAGTATACATGGATAGTACTAGGGTGCGGGGCCCAGCCGACAGCCTCTCTAGCCGGCCGAGGGTCCTGCCGTCTTGTGTCGTCTTGTCACTTGTAGGGCCCGCCGACAGCAGGACCTTACCAGGGCCTGCCGGCAGGCCTCCGCTATTGGCCCGCAACCACCTGCCCCGGCATGGGCCACACCGGGCGGCGTCGTCTTGTGGCAGCCGGTCGTGGTCAGCGGTATGATCGGTCGTCCTGTAGACACGTGGGGGCACCTACTACAGTGGATGGGGGGCATGTCGGCACTATTGCCTCGCCCGGTCATGGTCAGCCACGGTCAGCGGTACGACAGTGCATGCTATAGCCACGCGGCCGCTTCGTCAGTGGTTGCGGTTACTCCGCAGAGACCCATCACGGGGGTCACGTCCAATCACCGTACGCGGATATGACGGGAGGTGACGGGAGCTGGTCTGTCTATGAGTCAGCGGGGGGGGGGGGGGGGCAGCCCACCAAGAGGCCATCCGGCCCCATACAAGCTGGTCGGTCCCTGGCCGGTCGTGGGCCAGCCGGCGGTGCGTCAACCGGCAGGGCACTAGCTAGGCATATTGTTTTTTGAAAGGAAGCCGAACCACCTCATGTTGGCATACCCGGCGATCATACCCCCATCACCAATGAAGAATTTTGAGTGTTCTTAACTTTGTGGAATGACTTGGACAAACGATATCCAAGTTATTTGTTAAGTAATCTTGATGAAATTATTCATAAAGATATTGTCTTTCACTTAATGAAGCCTAGTGATCCTAACTTTGATAAATGATTATTTGAGCTTCGAGATCTCATGCGTGCTAAAGGAGATGTGACTACCATCAATAACATTATCTTTGAGGCCATTCGCATTCATAAAGTTGAACATTTTCATTATCACAACCCTAACGAATCTCTTGTCTCTTATGATGATGATATCCCACTTGATGATGACAACGTAGAACATGACTACTATGAAGAAGATGAGTTATTCAACATCGAGTGTGAGAAGACTATGAAGAGTCTAAGTCTCATGGCAAATTTAAAAGATTACATGGCCGGAGGAAAGGAATGGATTCTCGACAGTGGATGCATAGATCATATGACCAGGGATAGAGACATGTTTCAAGAAATCACACCAAACCATGGACCGCGAAGGTATGTAACTTATGGATATAACTCCAAAGGTAAGGTACTTGGTATCGGTAAGGTGGCCATATCTCATGATAGCTCTATTCAAAATGTCATGCTTGTTGAATCCCTTGGCTACAATCTCCTTTCCGTATCTAGACTTGTCGACTTCGGTTTTAATGTGCTATTTACCAAAGTAGATTGTCGAGTGTTTCGTCAAGATAACAATAGCATGGTATTTACCGGTTTTCATAGAGGTGATCTATACATTGTTGATTTTACTAAGAGATCCAAACCTCGCACTTGTCTTATTGCAAAATCTTCTTAAGGTTGGGTGTGGCATAGAAGATTAGGTCATGTTGGTATGTGTAATCTAGACAAGCTCATCAAAGGTGATCACATTCTTGGTGTTAAAGATGTTATCTTTGACAAAGATAGACTTTGTAGTGCTTGTCAAGCCGGAAAGCAAGTAGGTGAAAGTCATCCCGTAAGCAATATCATGACTAATAGGAGACCAATTGAGTTGCTTGATATGTATATTTTTGGACTCAATGCCTACAAGAGCCTAAGTGGAAATTCCTTTGGTCTACTTATAGTTGATGATTTTTCCAGATTTACGTGGGTATTATTTCTTGATGATAAGTCGCAGGTGCAAAAGATGTTCAAGAACTTTGCTTGCAAAGCTCAAAATTAGTTTGAGTTGAAGATCAAGAAAGTTCGGAGCGACAACGGATCAGAGTTCAAGAACACAAATGTGGACACCTTTCTTGACGAAGAAGGGATTCTACATGAGTTCTCGGCGATGTACACACCTCAACAAAATGGAGTTGTTGAGAGGAAGAACCGAACACTTATTGATATGGCAAGAATGATGCTTGACGAATACAAGATGCTAAGACACTTTTGGGCAGAGGGCGTGGAAATAGCTTATCATTCCACGAACCGTCTCTATCTTCACAAGCTTCTCAGTAAACAGTCATATGAGCTACTCATCGGTAACAAACCCCAAGTTGACTTTCGGGTATTTGGCTCCAAGTGTTACATTCTTGATAAGCATCACCGTTCTAAATTTGCTCCTGAATCTCATGAAGGTTTCCTACTCGGTTATGGATAAAACTGTCACACTTACCGTGTCTACAACAACTTCATCGAAAAGTTGATGAAACGGTAGATGTGAATTTTGATGAATCTAATGGTTTGCAAGTCAAACAATTGCCAAATGATATAGGAGACAAAGAACACTCGGAAGCTATCCAAGACTTGTCCATTAGCAAGATTCATCCCATGGAGGTGAAGGAAAGTACCTCATCAAGCCAAGTGAAAGCTCCTACTTCGTGACGAGGTGAACCTCAACACGACATAGAAGCATCCACAAGTGGTACACGACAAGATGAAGTGGAGGAAGAAGTACATCATGATGATCCACCTCAACCTCCTTCACCACCGCATTAAGGAGACGACACCTTCAACAACGACATTGAAGAAGAAGATGACGATGAGGAAGCTCCACCATCCAACAAGCAAAATCTATCTCGAGTTATAGCAAGAGTGACCAAGAATCATCCCTTAGAGGAAATCTTTGGAGACATCCAAACCGGGAGAATCACTCGCTCTAAAACCCTCTTAGCTAACTATTGTGAGCACTATTCATTCATTCTAGTATTGAGCCTATGAAGGTGGAAGAAGCGCATGAAGATCCGAATTGGGTGAATGCTATACATGAAGAGCTTCACAACATCGAGAGCAAAATAAGTGTGGACACTTGTGGAGAAGACCAAGCACGAGAAAAACATCATCGGAAAAAAATGGGTTTTTGGGAACAAGCAAGACGAAGACGGTGAAGTCGTTCACAACAAGGCACGTCTCGTAGCTCAAGTCTACACGCAAGTCAAAGGTATGTACTATGGTGAGACCTATGACCCCATTGCTAGACTTGAAGCTATTCGTATATTGCTTGCTTATGCGAATCATGATGACATCACTCTTTGACAAATGGATATTAAAAGTGCATTTCTAAATGGGGAGATTGATGAAGAAGTCTATGTTAAGCAACCCCTGGTTTTGTGAATCCTAAGAAACCCAACCATGTTTACAAGCTTCATAAATATCTTTATGGACTTAAGCAAGCCCCTAGTGCTTGGAATAAGTGCCTAACGAAGTTTCTTCTTGAAAAGGGTTTTGAGAATGGTAAAATTGACGCAACCTTATTCACAAAGAGAGTTAATGGTGAACTATTTGTGTGCCAAATTTATGTGGATGATATTATGTTTGGATCTACTAACCCACAATTTAGTGAGAAATTTGGAAGGTTGATGTCCGAGAAGTATGAGATGTCCATGATGTGTGAGCTGAAATTGTTTCTTTGTTTGCAAATCAAGCAAACGAGAGAAGGAACGTTCATCTCTCAAACCAAGTACACTAAGGACTTGATCAAGAAGTTCAACATGCAAGAGTGTAAAGGTATGAAAAACCCTATGCCAACTAGTGGGCATGTTGATCTTACCAAGGAAGACAAGCCGATTGATCAAGAGGTTTATCGATCAATGATTGGTTCATTGATATATCTATGTGCCTCCCGTCCCGATGTCATGCTTAGTGTTTGCATGTGTGCTAGATATCAAGCTACTCCTAAAGAGTGTCATCTTAAGGCCGCAAAAAGAATTGTGGGATACTTGATACATACACCAAACTTTGGCATTTGGTATCCCAAGGGATATTGTTTTAACCTTGTTGGCTATTCCGACTCGGCCTACGCCGGAGATAAGGTTGATAGAAAATCCACCTTGGGTACTTGTCAATTTCTTGGTAGATCTTTTGTGTCTTGGTCCTCCAAGAAACAAAACTTGGTATCTCTATCTATTGCTGAAGCAGAATACATTGCTCCCGGATCATGTTGTGCTTGATTGCTATGGATGACTCAAACTCTGAAGGATTATGGCATACATGTGAGACATGTACCATTGTTTTTTTGAACCTTGAATGATTGTAGGAGAGTTTCCGAAAGTCTCTTATATTAAGTAGGGGGTGGGGTCAAAACAAGTACATTCAGATTATAGGGGGGTTAGAAAGTGGGAAGGAAACACTAACTAACTATTAGTTAGCAAGAAAAACAAGAAGTCTACGAGGGGTCATAAATTTTGTCCTTGTGGGTAGGGGGATGAAAGCCTGAGCTTAGCTAGAAGTCTCCTTTTATGTGTTCAGTGGATACCAGCAGCGAAGGATGCAATGAAGTCATGCAAACCCTCTTTGGATTTGTGCTTCAAATCAACGAAGTGCTTTTTAACCTCCTCAGCGAGGATGCGCGGGAAGGCGGTATGTGTTCAAAATTCATTTCGTTTCTCTCTTTCCATATGGACCAGGCCGACATGTACCATTTTTATGTGACAATGAGAGTGCAATCAAAATTTCTCATAATCCCGTGCAAGATTCGCGAACTAAGCATATTCAAATTTGACATCATTTCATACGTAATCATGTTGTCAAAGGAGATATCAATCTCAAGCATGTTCCTACTGACAAACAATTTGCTGATATCTTTACTAAACCACCACTTGATGAGAAAGTGTTTTGTCATTTGAGGAGTGAGTTGAACATCATTGATGCTTCAAACTTTAGCTAGACTCACTCGGTTGCATGCAAGATCATGAGCTTACATGACTATTTCATGCTACCTTTTATATAATGCTATCATATGCCTTGGAAATAAATGTTTCGTTGCATTGCAACTAACCTTTTGCAGGTACTTGGAAGAACTTCATTCCACAAGATTGCCAACAACTCATATCATAAGCAATCTTTTCATGACCAGGTATCCACAACCCTTCTTCGATGATAGAAGGAAGAAGACAACTCAAACCATATCCATGAAATATATTTGATGAGATCACAATTGCTAATTATCAATTGATATCAAGTCATTTGGATATATCTTGTTCTTCCTTGCATGACTAACCCATGTAGGCGAAAAGAGAACCAAAACGCACAAGGATTGCTCCCAACTCAAGACGATATTCATCAACATCAAGCATCCACAACAAGTTCTCCTACATGCTACGTCATAAACATCACTCGAAGGTATGTGCTCATATCCTTGAAAAAGCTTTACTCCAAGACATGAGTTAAAGCAACTCAAGTGATATGAAAATATTAAAATGCTTAATCAAAAAAGGTAACCCCATTTGAGATTAACGATGAGTATGACCTATGATCAAGTATTCTTTCTTGACTCCTAAGTCAATATATTCTAATATAGGTGACCGAGTCACCGACCATCATCTAGTTGAAGTTTCTTGTGTGGTTCATACTATATTTGCATGATTTCTTGGAACCACTCAAATCTTCTATAGTTAATATTTCTTTGTAAATTCGTTTAAATTTCCTTTTCAAATTTGTTTGAATTTTTTTTGCAAGTTTTCTAAAAACATTTGAGGTTTTTTGAAATTTGCCAAGATTATGTTTAGACCTTGGTGCCTCCGAATCGAACAACTCGGTTACACCAATTCAATAGATGAGTTGCATGACCTCAAATCAGTTTCACCAACTTGTTTGTCTCGGGGCCACCAATTATGATTTCTTCTATATTTTATGGTCATATTGGAAGATTCTTATTTCTCCAGTGATCTCTTTGATTTAAAAAAAACTTGAAGGAGGAGAAACTTTATTCAAGGATCCCTAAGTCAAAGGAGGAGAAGTCTTACAAGCTTTCAGATCAGTGATAGGGGGAGAAATTGTACTCTATGATCCCTTAGTCCTCAATTCTCTCTATGATTCCTACATTTCCATGACCCCCTACATACTATGACCCTTGTTCTCTAAGATCCCTTCTAACTATATGATACATGTGTGTCTGGCCCTATGTAAGAACCTTTCTGGAAATTAATGCCGAAGGGGGAGAAATACCAAAGCTTTAACATCTTCAAATGTTAAGGGGGAGATACATGCTTCAATGAAAAGGGGGAGATACACTTAAGGGGGAGAATGTCAAAAGCTTACGCTTACATAGACAGGGGGAGAATACCCAAGTCTCTGTCTATTCATAGGGGGAGAAACATCATGATTACCCAAAGTGGAGAAACACTACTAAAGGGAGAAAGAGAGCATGCCTAATCTTGTTCTATCATTTGAGGAGAGAGAAAATATGCTTTATTTGACTACTGATGTTAGACTTGTCTCACCCTACCCACTACCAATATCTACATGCTAAGATTCATGGGCATAGGATGGCCTACAAATTGATAGTTAGGGGAGAAAGCTCTAAATGATCTTGGAGACATATCAATCTTAAGGAATACTATCTTCTATATGTTCTCCACATCTTGGTACTGTTGAGTTCTATTGCATTTGGGTTCATAGAATATTCTTGTGTTTCCTAACATTGTTTTCTCAAGTGTGTTTCTACTATTAGAATGCTGAAGAACTCAAGGTAAGTATATGCATCATATCTTTGATCAAGATGGTCTCTTGCTTCTTGCACATATTGTTTGCAAGAGTGAAGTCTTGAACAAGGAGAAAACTCATTCACATATATTTGATGCATATAGAAAAGATACACATGACTCATCATATCCCTTCTACTATATGTGTGTCCATGCATTCCAAAGCAACTATCCTTTAAAGGGATTGCACACATTATAGCGACCGACCTGAAACGGTTGAATCTCCGGTGTTTTCGTACCATCCCAAGATCATGCTTTTACACACATGGTACATCAATGTATATATAAAAGGGAAAATCACATTGCTTTATGAATTGAAATCTCATATCGAGTCCTTTATTACAATAAAGTGGACGAAGGCCAACTCATGAGAAAAAACTAATCCAAAACTTACAGAAGCTTCAAAGGTAGTTGAGTCCATCTGACTCCAAGGGCATCTCACTGAGGGTAGATCGTATCCTCACTCCTCGTCGAAAAAATCTTGCAACATGATATGTTGCAGCCGTGTAGGTCAGCATATTGAATATGCCGACAAGTCCGAAAAGAGAGGGTCAAAATAAACATCTATTCTATATGCATATATGGCAGGTGGGGCTGTAAGTTTAAGTTTAGCGTAAAGCCAATTTTTCCTACAACAAGAGAGGGGGCAAAGCAAAAATTATTACTACAATGTTGGTCGTTTAATTGAAAAGGTTCCACCAACCATTTCTCATACCCAAATTATCAATGGAACCCACATCATTAAATTATTTGTGTTGAGACTGGTTGATAGTATCATCTTCGGTGCTCATGTTGTCCATAATCGGGGACACGGCTAATCGATTAGATTGTTACTCTGCAGATTCTTGTACACTTTACCCGCAACAATCGATCCGTCTCGTTGTGTCCTCGCACTGCCTGGTGTTTGAGAACAGGACGATCGAAACATGGTCTTCCAAATCGATCCTCCAATAGAAAGTCAGTGCTTATCCAATCCTACCGTTCTTCTACATCTCGTAGCAACTGACCTACCAGAGTCACAACTAGGGTCAACCAAGCCAGAGCCCATATTGACTTGCGGTTACACACGTATGTTTTTCGGCCTCGACGTATCCATCCATGTCTTTGAGCCTGGGTGGCATTCCTTCGGGTTGATCACAGGTAGATACCAGGATTCCTGGGCATAACCATGATAGATATCAGGCAGCCAGATGCATGTCCAACCCACCCATAGGTATGTTGAAAACTTGAAGTCTTGATCATCATGTAGGTCTTGAAATAAGTTATCTCACAACTCTCATGATTCACACAACCAACCTTGTCTACGAAAAGCATAGCACAATAAAAATAACGTCCCGGTCCAAAGTAACAAGGGTATTTGTGCCTATCACATGATACTACTCAAGTTACCAAGTTTCCAAGTATCTACTTTGCATGCAATGGGTGAAAAGGTAGAACTAATGCAAAAAGAAAACATAGGGAATAACATGATCAATGTGAACTTGCCTTGCAAATGATCTTCATACTCGAGTGACTCTAGATAAAAAGCCTCGCACTCTGGATGATCTAACAAATCAAACAAACCACACAATAAGCATAACCATATCACAACTTACAATAACAGAAAAGTAAACTAATAACACTAAAGAAAACAATAGCATAAACAAGAAAAGAAACAAAGGCAAATAAAGAATCTATAAAAAAAGTGTGAAAAAGTTTCGCTAAGGTAGTACAAGCTAAGAATAGTTTTCATCAACTAATAAATAAATAACAGAAAACAAAACTAAAATTATCTTAGAAAACAGAAAGTATTTCACCTTAAAAAAATGTATGCAAAAAGAATTATTACAAAAACTATTATGAAATCCTACATAATGAAAAGCAATGTTCTCCTACAAAGATTAAAAAAATAAAAATATTTTTATTAATAGAAAATAAATCACCTAATGCTAAACAATAGAAACTAAAATAATTATAACAGAAAGTTAAAAGGAAACAAACAAAACTAAAACAAAATAAAACAAATTATCCCCAAAAAGAAACTAAACATAATCTGTTTTGCTAAAAACCCTAATCAAATTATCCTAAAAATTCTCAGACTGAATAGGGTGATAAATCTAACTAATACAAAACAGTGGAAAAAAAGTTTGAGTCAAAAATATGTTTTTAAACTCAAGCTATTCAGATTCTAGTGATTTGAACAAATTCAAAAGAATTCAAATTTAATGTTCATAATTTGAAATCTATGGTTACTAGCATAAACTACATAAATTTTTTGAACTACTCCAAAAATAATCACCTAAAAACTCCTAATATTAAGCGAGATATGCAAATTTTAAAAACAGAAACTACTCTGTTATAGAAACAAACCTGAAAATAAAATAAAAACACTAAACTGTGAACGGGCTACGTGGCAGACTAATAGTGGACAGAGGCATGCATGCGTGGAGGCTAGCGGGCAAATGCTCACGAAGTAAAAAAAAACAGTCTGGGGTAAATGAAAATCTAATCGTGGTCGTTGCTCTTAGGTCTAACGGTTAGAGAGGAGGAGGTGGTGCTCACAGAGGTGGGTGGCGGCGTTCCGACGAGCTCAACGGTGGCCGAGGCATGGAGGTGGTTGAGGAGGATGGCGAAGATGAGCGGGAGACGGTGGAGGCTCTCCGGCATCTATTGGTGGTGTCAGAGGGGGTCGGGGACGGCATGGCTGAGCTCCACAAGCTCGAGGAGCTTCGGGTCGTAGTCGAACTTCGGCGGGGTGTCGAGGGGGCATTCTGGCGAGGGATTCATCGATGTTTGGAGCGGAACGAAGTGCAGGGAGGCTCCGGCTTTTATAGGAGGGGTCAGGGGCTCGGGGAAGGCTGGGAAAGAGGAGATCCGCTTGGATCCATCGGTCTCCGGCGAGGGAAAGGAAGGGAGAGCGGAAGGAAGGAGAACGGCGTCGGGAAGGAAGGGGCGGCCAGTGGGCCCAGTGCGTCATAGAGAGAGAGGGGATCGGCGAGAGATCGGTGGCCGATCTAGAGGAGGATTCGGATCTGCCTCGTAGCGATGTGGGCTGAAACCTTCCAAATGGGCCTCAGATACGTTCCCTATTAAGCGCAGTTTTCCTTTTATTTAAAAACAGGAAAGAAAACACGAAAAAGAAAATAATAATATACTCTAATATACAACTATTATCTACCAAAATTATCAGAAAACAAAATGCCATATGATGGACATTTTTCCGAAGCCAAAAGAAATACTTTAAAAATATATAATTTTTATTTGTGAAAATGCCTAAATTGGTTTTATTTCCTTTTGCAAATAATTTTCAAATAACCCCCTGCGTTTTGTTCACATAAATACCTCTGGTTTGGAGAGTCATGTTTCTCCTCTCACTTTTTTTCACTTTTTTCAGAGGCTTGCAAATTTTTGAAAAGCAGATGCAAAATAAAATTGAAGGGACTTTCATAACATTCCAAAATGAAATTTTGGATGTTACAAACCTACCCACCTTAAGATGAATCTCTCCCTCGAGATTCGGGTTGGCTAGAAAATAGGTGCGGGTGGTCTTGACGAAGATATTCGTCTCGTTCCCAGGTGGATTCTTCCTCGGTGTGGTGACTCTAGTGAACCTTGCAGAACTTGATGATCTTGTCGCGGGTAACTCTATTGGCAGTCTCGAGGATCCTGACAGGCTTCTCCTCATATGTCAGGTCAATGTCAAGATGTATGGCCTCTAGGGGCACTGTGTCTCTCAAAGGAATATCAGCCATCTCAGCATGGCATTTCTTTAGCTGGGAAACATGGAAGACATCGTGAACTCCGGACAATCCTTCTGACAATTCCAGCTTGTATGCAACTTTGCCTCTGCATTCAAGAATTTTGTAGGGGCCTATGAATCTAGGTGCTAAATTTCCTTTAACATCAAACCTCTTGATTCCTAAAGTGCGGACACACGGAGATATGCTCGGTCTCCCACTTCGTATGTCACCTCCTTGCATTTGCTATCAGCATAGCTCTTTTGTCTAGACTGGGCTATCTTGAGTTGGTTATGAACCATCTTGACCTTCTCTTGAGAATCTCGGATAAGATCGGGACCAAAGAATTTTCAGTCTCCAACACCATTCCACATCAATGGTGTTCTGCACCTCCTTCCGTATGAAGCTTCGAAAGGGGCCATCTTCAGATTGGTGTGATAACTGTTGTTGGACGAGAACTTTGTGTAAGGCAAGTTGTCATCCCAACTGGACCCATAGTCTAGCGCACAAGATCTCAACATGTCCTCTAGAATCTGGTTGACTCTCTTAGTCTGTCCATCTTTCTGCGGATGAAAAGTTGTACTGAACTCCAGACTCGTACCTAATGTTTCATGTAACTGATGCCAAAACTTTGAGGTAAATTGTGTTCCTCTATCATGTCTCCAGAACTAAACTCAAGTGTTCCTTGTGTTCTTCCTCACTCTTGGAGAATATCAATATATCATCGATGAACACCATGACAAACTTGTCCAAGTATTCCATAAATACCTTGTTCATCATACTCATGAAATAGGCAGGAGCATAAGTCAAACCAAAAGACATGACTGTATACTCATATAAGCCATACCTTGTGGTGAAGGCTGTTTTGGGTATATCTTGTTCATGAATTTTCAACTGATGATACCCTGATCGAAGATCGATCTTGGAGAACACTTTGGCTCCCACTAGCTAATCAAACAAGTCATTAATCATCGATAGAGGTTACTTGTTCTTGATAGTCACCTCGTTCAATGCACAATAATCGACTACCATTCTCAAGGTTTTATCCTTGTTCTCCACCAAAAGGATTGGGACTCCCCAAGGTGAAGAACTTGGGCGAATATACCCTTTTTCCAATAACTCCTTAATCCCCTTCTTGATTTCTTCTAAGTCATTTGCGGGCATCACATAGGGTCTCTTGGAAATTGGGGTTGTTCCTAGCAATAACTCAATTAGAAACTCAATCTCTCTATCTGGTGGCATGCCTGGCAATTCCTTTGGGAATACATTTGGGAAGTCTTGTACAACTTACACTTCCTCCTGAACAAATCATGTGAGGTAATTCACCCAAGTACACTTCGATGTGTGTCAGGATACATACTTAATCCTCTTGTGTTCTGGGGTGGTGAGCAAAATAGACTTTCTAGGACAGTCAAGGTTTCCTTCATACTTGGTCATCCAATCCATGCCTAGGATTACATCCAATCCCTCTGACTCTAAGACGATGAGGTCGGTGGGAAAAACATGGTTTCCAATGTTGAGGTTCAATGTGTGCCATCCTATCCTTGCCATCATCGTGCCTCCTAGGGAATTGACCTTAATGGGATGGCTAAGGGTTCTGGTGGAAAAACCGTACTTTTCCACAACCACCCTTGATATGAATGACTGGGTTGCACCAAAATCAAAAAGTACCAATACTGGATGTGAATGTAATAAAAACTTACCAACCACAGTCTCGGGCTGATCATAGACTTCCTCCACATTAATGTGGTTCACCTGAGCACGGGGAAAAGGATTGGGCTTCTTCACCCCAGAGTTTCCATTGCCATTGCTCGGCTTAATATCAAGACATGTGTTGGCATAATGTCCAGTCTACTTGCACTTGAAACAGGTGAAGGTGTTCAGGCTCCTCATTACTGGAGCGGAACAATGCTGAGTACCATTACCTCCATTGCCATTTTTATGGCTGCTAGGGTTGGAGCGGTTGTTGCCATTCCCTCCATGAGTGTGTCCTCCATGGGTGTGGTGAGTGTGTCCCTCTGATCCTATCTTCCCTGAGTATGGGGAGTAGCGGGGCTTCTGCCAAGCTACAAAGTAGGACTTCCCATGTCCATATTTCCTCTTGCGGTTCTCAATTTGCTGTTGCTTCCCCTCCAAGATGAGGGCCTTGTCTACCAGCTCCTGGTAGTTGTTGAAAGTAGCCACCATCAGCTGCATGCTCAACTCATCGTTGAGTCCCTCCAGGAATTTCTCCTGCTTGGCTGCATCATTAGCCACATCTCCTAGTGCATAACAGGCCAACATGCTGAATTCGGCCATGTATTGGGCCACTGAGCGATTCCCCTGGCGCAAGTAGTGAAAATGACGCTTCTTCAGACTAATGGCCCCAACTGAGACATGAGCGGTGCGCAAAGCCAGCTTGAATTGCTCCCAAGTCACACTAGCAATGGGGTATGTGGTGCTGCAGTTTTCCCACCATGAAGTTATTGGACCCTCAAGTTGATGGGTGGCAAAGCGCACTTTCTCAGCCTCAGTGCATCCAGCGGTGATAAGTTCCCTCTCCATCCTGCGGAGCCAGCCATCTGCCACTATGGGCTCAGTGTTGCTGGAGATGGTGGGAGGATTCAACCTCAAAAAATGGGTGAGGTTGTCAGCCTAGGATGGAGGGTTGTTGTTGTTGTTGGCCTGGTTCTGGATCAACAGCTGCATCAAGGCATTCTGCTTCTGGATTAGTTGGGTGAGTTTCAATGGAAGTTGGAGTCGGGATCACGTCTCGGAGGCATCTGGTGTTTTCATAGTGGTGAGAATTAGAACAGAACAAGGGTCTATCGGGAAAGTTCACTACCCATATGTAACACAACAAACATATCACACCAAAACACTCATTCATTTATTCAACACAAATGGTTCAAACTCGAGATACAACTCTCCAGATAAAACTAAACATCTTCCTGCGATTTAACGAGAAAGTAAAGATACATGGTGGTCGTGACTAAATTTCTGCGCAAAATTGCATGGTGGTGGGTCCTTCGATAGAGCTCTCTTCGTAGTCATCCTCATTGCTGATCAAGGGAGTCATGTCGCCTTCTGGGTGAAGATTTTCTCCCATGTCCAATTGCTCCTCCAGATTTGCAACGCTAGTCTTTAGCTTCTTGATCCTCTCCAAGAAATCCTTCACTTCATTCTCGTCCTCGTAATTCGCTTCTCCTATGTCAGCTTCGAGGTCAAGCTCATGGTTCATCGGCTGCTTGATCTTCTTCGTGTCCTTGCGTACACGGAGCTCTAGGGTACTGATGTGTGTCTCTAACGTCTGGATATAAGAAAGGGTGGAGTCTTCAGTCATGGTGTTTATGATATTTCCACTAGCATCTCGACGACAAACCATGTCGAGGCTTGGCGAAATGGGACCACCCATGTATTCCTCCTGAATACGTCCGAGGGCATAGTGAATTGCCATGTCCCTCTCGAGAATCCAGCTGGGTGCCACAAATTTGAAGTCGATGGGCTCTCTGCCATTTCCGAAGGTCCTTCCGGGGATGTGCACCTCAATCCTATAGTGAGCATCTGCTGGGAAAGACGTGATCACAGTCCCGATGATGGTTGGCAGAGCAATCCTTACATCCTTGATGATCTTTGCTAGCTCTTTGCCGAAGGGCATTGTTGCGTCAGGCTGGCAAAACTCCGTAAACCAAACTGGGGTGAAGGGTGAATGTTGGTTGTTTAATTGAGAAGGTTCCACCAACCATTTCTCATACCCAAATTATCAATGGAACCCACATCATTAAATTACTTGTTATGAGACTGGTTGATAGTATCATCTTCGGTGCTCATGTTGTCCATAATCAGGGGCACAGCTAATCAATTAGATTGTTACTCTGCAGATTCTTGTACACTTTACCAGCAAGAATCGATCCCTCCCGTTGTGTCCTCGCACTGCCTGGTGTTTGAGAATGCGACGATCAAAGCACGGTCTTCCAAAGCAATCCTCCGATAGAAAGTCAGTGCCCATCCAATCCTACCGTTCTTCTACATCTCGTAGGCACTGACCTACCAGAGTCACAACTAGGGTCAACCAAGCCAGAGCCCATATTGACCTGCAGTTTCACACGTAAGCTTTCCGGCCTTAACGTATCCATCCATCTCTTTGAGCCTGGGTGGCATTCCTTTGTGTTGATCACAGGTAGATACCACGATTCTCGGGCATAACCATGATAGATATCAGGTAGCCAGATGCATATCCAATCCACCCAGAGGTATGTTGAAAACTTGAAGTCTTGAAGTCTTGATCATCATGTAGGTCTTGAAATAAGTTATCTCACAACTCTCATGAGTCACACAACCAACCCCGTCTACTAAAATCATAACACAATAAAAATAATGTCGTGGTCCAAAGTAACAAGGGTATCGGGGTGCCTACCACATGATACTACTCAAGTAACCAAGTTTCCAGGTACCTACTTTGCATTCAATGGGTGGAAAGGTAGAACTAATGCAAATAGAAAACATAGGTAATAACATGATCCATGTGAACTTGCCTTGCTGACGATCTTCGTACTCGAGTGACTCTAGATAACAAGCCTCACACTCTGGATGATCTAACGAATCAAACAAATCACACAATAAGCATAACCATATTACAACTTACAATAACAACAAAGTAAAATAATAACACTAAAGCAAACAATAGCTCAAACAAGAAAAGAAACAAAGGCAAATAAAGAATCTATCAAAAAAAAGTGTGGCAAAGCTTTAGCTACGGTAATACAAGCTAAGAATAGTTTTCAGCAATTAATAAAGAAAGAAAGAAATGAGAACAAAATTTTTATTAGAAAACAGACAATATTTGACCTTAAATATTTTTTGCAAAAAGAGCTACTACGAAAACTATTATGAAACCCTACATAATGAAAAGCAATGTTCTCCTACAAAGATCAAAAGAATAAAAATATTTTTATTAATAGAAAATAAATCACCTAATGCAAAACAACAGAAACTAAAAGAATTATAACAGAAAGTTAAAATAAAACAAAATGAAAACAAAACTAAAAGAAAAGAAAACAAATTATCCCCTAAAAGAAACTAAACAGAAACAAATTATCCCCTAAAAGTTAAAAGGCAACGACGGATGCTCTCTGACTTCGATTGGTGGCGTCAGAGGGGTTGGGGACGATGGGGGTGAGCTCCATGAGCTCGGGGAGCTTCGGGTGGTGGCCGAACTCCGGCGGGGTGTCAGAGCGGTGTTGTGGCGAGGGATTCATTGAGTTTTGGAGCGGAACGGAGTGCAGGGAGGATCCGGCTTTTATAGGAGGGGTCAGGGCTCGGGGAAGGCAAGGGAAAGAGGAGATCCACTTGGATCTGTCGGTCTCCGGCGTGGGATAGGAAGGGAGAGCGGAAGGAAGGAGAAGGGCGTCGAGAAGGAAGGGGCGGCCAGTGGGCCCGGTGCATCAGAGAGAGAGAGAGGGGGATCGGAAAGAGATCGGTGGCTGATCCAAAGGGGGATTCGGATTTGCATCGGAATGATGTGGGCCGAAACCTTCCAAATTGGTGGCGTTAGAGAGAAAGCACAGTTTTCCTTTTATTTAAAAACGGGAAAGAAAACAATAAAAAGATATTAAAAATATACTCAAATATACAAGTATTCTATACCAAAATTATCAGAAAACAAAATGCCATCTGATGGACATTTTTCCACGGTGAAAAGAAATACTTATTTTTTCAGAAAATGCCTAAATTGGTATTATTTCCTTTTGCAAATAATTTTCAAATAAGCCTTTGGGTTTTGTGGTTCAAAAATTTCATAAAAATACCTCTCATTTGGAGAGTCATGTTTCTCCTCTCACTTTTTTTTCACTTTTTCAGAGGTTTGCAAAATTTTGAAAAGCAGATGCAAAAGAGTATTGAAGGGACTTTCAACAATTCAAATGAGAAACTCCAAACTCTCATTTCACTCTCAATTCATATGCAAACAATATGGTGTGATGCTTAACTATATTCCATAACATTCCAAAATGAAATTATGGGATGTTACACACATTTAGGGGGAGCAAGTCTTAATCATGTGTCTCTCAAAGTCCTTATTATGTCTATGCATATCTTTATTTGAAGTTTTGATTGTATGTTGTCATCAATTACTAAAAAGGGGAGATTGAAAGCACATATGCTCCCTTTGTGGTTTTGATAATTCATGACAACATACATTATCTCTTGGACTAATATTTGTACCTAGTGTATTTCAGGAAAAGTCCAACGATGGGATTGCTATAAATTGTGAGGAGATTCCCCAAGAAGAAGAAAAGGAAGGAATCATACTGGCAAAGCTTCAAGCTAGAAGTCTCTCTTTTTTACTTTGTGGGAAATCACTTTGAGTCCATAGGAAAGCCAATACTATTAAAAGGGGGTAAGGTATTGTTGGTGAACAAATTACTCCATGTGCACAAGTTCTAGCCACCAAAAATACCCACAAGATCTCCCATAAAATACTCTATCTAAACCCTACCACTCAAAATCGGTGCCCCCAAGAATTCCATATCGACTACACTGAGTCAAAACCTAAGAGAGAACCCTAACCAAAACCTAGCTCTTCGGTGTAACTGACTTCACATCGGTGCAACCGAGAATTAGTGACTATGATTCTATTGGCTGTTTTCATAGAATCGGAATTTCCGAGTTTTGTGTCTAACTCACCGAATCTTTGAAACTCCCTTGGCCACTGACTGCGGTACCACCGAGATTCATATATCGGTCTCACCGAGATTCCGAAAGTTGCCACATTTTGAACAGATTGGTACAACCAAGTTTTGCATCGGTTTCACCGAGATGGTCAATAATGTTGTAACAGTTGGATTTTTGGAGATGCCTATATGTACCCCTCCACCACATCCCACTCGCAAGAGAAGCACTCAGAATAGTTCCCCACTTCCATTATCCAAATTTCTGAGAGAGAACCACCTACCCTTGTGTTGAGATCAAGATCGTCCACTCCAACCATATGGATCTTGATTTCTAGCCTCCCCAAGTTGCTTTCCACCCAATCAATCTCTTCTATCAAGCCAAATCTGTGAGAGGGTGATTGAGTATTAAGGAGTCTATCATCTTGAAGCACAAGAGCAAGGAGTTCATCATCACTATCAAGCCCATTACCTTTTGGAAGGTGGTGCCTCCTAGGTTGGTGAGGTGTTGCTTGGGAGCCTCCTACTTCATGTTGTGGAGTTGAACCAAGAAGTTTGTACGTGTAAGGAGATCATCTACTTCATGAAGATCTACCCATAGTGAAGCTAGTCCTTTCTAGATGGAAGCCGTTATGGAATAGTCAAGGTTGCTACTTTGTGGACCCTTATGGGTGGAGCCCTCTATGGACTCTAGCGACTGTTACCCTCCATGGGTTGAAGACTCCATAAACGTGGATGTACGATAGCACCACCTATCGGAACCACGGGAAAAATCTTCGTGTCTACAATTGTGTTTGATCTTCCTATCTCTACTCTCTTACATATGCTTGTCTTACTTTCCGCTAACATACTTGTTGACTAGCATGTGTAGGGTGCATTGGACTTGCTATAATTGCTAAAATCTGCCAACCAGTTAACTTGGGAAAAGGTTAGGTTTTAATTCTTGCAATTAGTATATTCACCCCCTCTAGACGTCTCTTCTATCGTTCCCTTCAACTGACCCACCACCGGACGAGATGACATGTCGTCTCGAACGCCACTACTCATCGCAAGGGATACCCCAGTTCTCCTCCAGATCTTCACGTGCTCCTCCCTTTTCCCTCTAGAAAGGAGGCATGGTGGTGCTGCACATAGGTTGCGAGAGGATAAGGATCGAGGGGAGCTAGATCTGTGCATTGCGAGAGGAGAAGGATTTGGGGGTAGTGGAGCTTCGGAGGGGAGTGGTGGTAGGAGGCGGACAGGGAACAGAATTACCACCGCTCATTTGAGATCCAAAGATAGTCGTAAATACTGAATGAGAGGCATCCGATTCTCCCTCTAGAATCGCAAGCCCAAGGAAAGTCGGCCCAGGAACAACCCACGCTAATGGAATCGATGCATCAAACGGCCACGGACGACCGAGATGCATGATCCAACGGTCGAAAGCAATGGATGTGTGAGATTGCTCGCTTTAGGCTTGTTTTTATTGTCCTTAATGCATGATTTGCTTATGTGGCATACTTTATTGCATGGCTTCGTAGGAGAGAAGAGTTAAATGGATGCCCTGGTGGGGACGTTGAGGTGGACACAGTGTGTGTTGAGACAATTAGGATCAACTTTTTAAGAATATAGTTAAATGCATGGCTTGCCAATGCGGCATACTATAATTTATGGCTTAGTGGGAGAGAAGACTTAAATGCATGTCTTAGTGCGCACGTTGAGATGGACATGTTTCATGTTGAGAGAATTGGGATCAACTTTTTGAAAATATAGTTAAATGCATGGCTTGCTTGTGTGGCATACTTTAATTCATGGCTTAGTTGAAGAGAAGACTTAAATGTATGTCTTAGTGGGGACGTTGAGGTAGACACGTTGCATGTTGAGAAAAATGGGATCGACTTTTGAAGAATATAAGATATAGGATTTGACATGGTATTAAAAGCACACATTAATGGCAAAAAATTAACAAGTTTACCATGGTGACCAAAGTGGGGTAAATTTTCCATGATGGATATATGATACTTGTTGTGATTGTGGGACAAAGGGATATTAAATGCAAAAAAGTGCAAAATTTTGCGATGGCAACTAGATGGTGTAAAAGATAATGCAAAAAATCATCGTGCTACATAAAAACTGGTATCCATATGATGCTTCTGCAGGATGTTGTAGTATGCATGTGCATGACTTTCTCATAGGATCCCATGCTTATACTTTATTGTTTATGTTCTTATATTGAAATTAACTATTTGAAATTCGTATATACCTACTATTAGTTGGAGATGATTTTTGAGTGGTTGGCATTCTTTCCATTCTACACACTATTTGTGCTTTGACATATATGACATTGAATTTGAATACCACAATGACATGAAAGATGATACTCCCTCTGATCCGAAATATAAGACGTTAAAGACATTTTGGAAAAACTCCCAAAAATGCCGAAATGAGCTGATTGCCCCCATATAACATTTAATTTTCAACTAATGACATCCCGCACTTGGAAACTGATTTGAAAAGGCAATGTGTTGTCTTGCTCCTCGCCTTGCCCATGGACAAATTCGCCCCCAGGTCCAAATCCTCACCCATATCCTCCCCCAGGGAGAGGTCTCCTCCATCAGATCCTCTCCCAGGCTGCCTGCCTCATCTCATTGCCCATATCTTCTCCTCGCCAGCTGGAAGTTATGTTGTCGGGTCCTGGTGCTACACCACCTCACTGTGGTCCTCGCGTGGTGCTACCTTGTCATGTCAAGGTTCATGAACAGCAAGACAACATTGATGACCCACAAGTATAGGGGGTCAAAACAGTCTTCGAGGGAAATATTTTACACAAATTTGTTGATTCGCTCACAAGGGGAGCCAAATAATATTTATAAGCATTAGCAGTTGAGTTGCAATTCATCCACACCTGGAATATTATCTCTTCGCAAGAAATTATTAGTAGCATAGTAGTTTGATAATTTTGATAGTAGTGGTAACAATAATAGTAACAGTACCATTTGTAACAGTGGCAGTAGCAGTAGTAACTTAGCATGCAAAATACGAGAAAAGCGAAGGCGTGGAGTATCCACGGATATATGGATGATATCAACCATGTAACGATCACAACCTAGAGCTACACAGAACTAGTTTCAATTCATCAATCATATGTAGGCATGTATACCGTAGATAGTTATAGGTGCTTATAATAATAACTTGCATGAAACCTTTTGTCCTAATGAAAATCTAAGGGTAATTAAGGCCTCCTTTTAAAAGGTAACCGGAGCCAGAAATTTGGTCATTGAGTTCGCCCATTCACTCTTTATGAGAACTTGATACTAATTTATGAAGATTGAAGGCTAATTGCAACAAAAAGTATAACCTCACTAAACAATATAATGGAAATAAATATAGTATCACATATCACAAATTGCGTTGCATTAAAAATTGAAGAGTGTACCAGTTCGATAATCAAAATTGAAGGGTGGCATGTAAGGTTCCCTCATTAAATATTTGCACCTAATCTCATCTTCTTTCTTTGGATTTTTGTGTACTCCGCATTTCTCTTCCGATCAACCGGATCATAAGGCAACCCATCCAAGTTAATTTTCATGTGAATAGTAGGCTTTGGGAGACTAGATGCAATGATATTTGATGCACTTTACCTACTGCTACTTCTTGAGCTTGTGTTGGTTTTCCCTTGAAGAGGAAAGGGTGATGCAACAAAGTAGATAAGTATTTACCTCAGTTGTTGAGAACCAATGTATCAATCCAGTAGGAGATACAAGCAAGTCCCCAATCTTCGCACCTACACAAACAATCAAACTCTTGCACCCAACGCTATAGGGGTTGTCAATCCCTTCATGGTTATTTGCAAGGATGAGATCTGATAGAGATAAATATAGAAGATTACTAAAAAGAAAACTAAAACAAAATTAAAAAGATTGCAGCAAAGTATTTTTCATATTTTTGGTTTATAGATCTGACAATATAATATGTAAAATAGACCTGGGGTCCATAGGTTTCACTAGAGGCTTCTCTCTTGAAGGAAAATAACATGGTGGGTGAACAAATTACTGTCGAGCAATTGATAGAAAAGCGAATAATTATGAAGATATCCAAGGCAATCATTATGCATATAGGCATTACGTCCTTGTCAAGTAGACCGAAACGATTCTGTATCTACTACTATTACTCCACACATCGATCGACTCTTGCCCGCACCTAGAGTATTAAGTTCATGAAGAATAGAGTAACGCATTAGGTAAGATGACATGATGTAGAGGGATAAACTAAGGCAATATGATGAAAACCCCATCTTTTTATCCTAGATGGCAACAATACAATACGTGCCTCGCTACCCCTACTATGTCACTGGGTGAGGACACCGCAAGATTGAACTCAAAACTAAGCACTTCTCCCATTGCAAGAATTACCAATCTAGTTGGCCAAACCAAACCAATAACTCAAAGAGACTTGCGAAGATATGAAATCATGCATTTAAGAATTCAGAAAAGTATCAAATAATATTCACGGATAACCTGAACATAAACCCACAATTCATCGGATCTCGACAAACACACCGCAAAAGAGTATTACATCGGATAGATCTCCATGAAGATCATGAAGAACATGGTATTGAAGCACAAAGAGAGAGAAGAAGTCATCTAGCTACTAGCTATGGACCTGAAGTTCTATGGTTAACTACTCACGCAT
The DNA here is from genome assembly GCA_022496015.1 of Hordeum marinum. NCBI lineage: Eukaryota > Viridiplantae > Streptophyta > Magnoliopsida > Poales > Poaceae > Hordeum > Hordeum marinum. The sequence continues at coordinate 156,691,965 of CM039675.1, read as the reverse complement.
CATCGGAGGGGCAATGGAATTGATGTAGATGCCCTCTGTGATCGAATCCCCCTTCGCCAGATTACTGGAAAAGGCTCCAAGATAGGATCTCTCGGGAACGGAGGCTTCCGCAAGCTGAAAAGTATTTTTGTGGCTCTTTTTGGCATTGGGGGAATATTTGGGAATTTATAGGCCGAAGAATAGGGTTAGGAGACCTGCTGGGGGCCACAAGCCTGCTAGGCACGACCAGGGGTGGTGGCCATGCCCCCTGGCTTGTGACTTCCTGGTAGGTCTCTTGCCTTCCCCTTCAAGTCTGGTAGATGTCTTCTGGTCCAAGAAAAATCATCGCGAAGATTTTATTTCGTTTGGACTCCGTTTAATATTCCTTATCTGCAATACTCAAAAACAATGGCACTAGGTCTAGATTAATAGGTTAGTCCCAAAAATAATATAAAATAGCATATTAATGCATATAAAACATCCAAAACAGATAATATAATAGCATGGAACAATCAAAAATTATAGATACGTTGGAGACGTATCAACATCCCCAAGCTTAATTCCTGCTCGTCCTCGAGTAGGTAAATGATAAAAACAGAATTTTTGATGTGGAATGCTACCTAACATATTTATCCATGTAATATCCTTTATTGTGGCATGAATATTCAGATCCATAAGACTCAAAGCAAAAGCCTAATGTTGACATAAAATCAATAATATTTCAAGCATACTAACAAAGCAATTGTATCACTTCAAAATATAATGGCAAAAGAAAGTTATCCCTAAAAAATCATATAGTCTGGCTATGCTCCATCTTCCCCACACAAAGTATTTATATCATGCACAACGCCGATGACAAGTCAAGGAATTGTTTCACACCTTTTCTGTTCTCAAACTTTTTCAACTCTCACGCAATACATGAGCGTGAGCCATGGACATAGCACTATAGGTGGAATAGAATATGGTGGAGCTTGTGAAGAAAAAGGAGAAGCTAGGCTCACATCAACTAGGCATATCAACGGGCTATGGAGATGCCCATTAATAGATATCAATGTGAGTGAGTAGGAATTGCCATGCAACGGATGCACTAGAGCTATAAGTGTATGAAAGCTCAAAAAGAAACTAAGTGGGTGTGCATCCAACTTGCTCGCTCATGAAGACCTAGGGCAATTTGAGGAAGCCCATCACTGGAATATACAAGCCAAGTTATATAATGAAAAACTCCCACTAGTATATGAAAGTGACAAAATAGGAGACTCTCTATAATGAAGATCCTGGTGCTTCTTTGAAGCACAAGTGTGGACAAAAAATAGTAGCATTGTCCCTTCTCTCTTTCTCTTGTTTTTTTGTTTTGGTGGGCATCTATGGCCTCTTTTTTTGAGGGGGATTCGCTGGCCTCTTTTATTTTTCATAAAGTCCAGAGTCTCATCCCAACTTGTGAGGGAATCATATTTTCCATCATACTTTTCTCTCACGGGACAATGCTCTAATAATGATGGTCATCACACTTTTATTTACTTACAACTCAAGAATTACAAATCGATACCTAGAACAAAATATGACTATATATGAATGACTCTGGCAATGTAGTGGGATGTGCAATGATCTAGCATAGCAAATGACATCAAAAAACGGACAAGCCATGAAAACATCATGCTGGCTATCTTACGATCATGCAAAGCAATATGAAAATGATGGTGCGTGTCATAATAAACGGAACGGTGGAAGTTGCATGGCAATATATCTCGGAATGGCTATGGAAATGCCGTCATAGGTAGGTATGGTGGCTTTTTTGAGGAAGGATATGTGGTGGGTTTATCGCACTGGCGAAAGTTGCGCGGTACTAGAGAGGCTAGCAAAGGTGGAAGGGTGAGAGTGCGTATAATCCATGGACTCACATTAGTCATAAAGAACTCACATACTTATTGAAAAAGTCAATTAGTCATCGAAGAAAAGTATTAGACTCATGCCCCTAGGGGAGAGATTGGTAGGAGTAAACCATCACATGCTCCCGACCCTCACACAAAGGCTGACAATCAATAAACAAATCATGCTCCGACTTCCTTACATAACGGTTCACCGTACGTGCATGCTACGGGAATCACAAACCTTTACGCAAGTATTTTTACCATTTCATAGTTACTTCCTAACATGACTCTTAATATTACCATCTTTATATCTCAAAACTTTATGCAAGGAATCAAACTTCTCATAATACCCAATGCACTTTATATGGAAGTTTTTATTATATCCCTCTTGGATGCCTATCATATTAGGACAAAATTCATAACCTAAACCAATTACCATGCTGTTTAAATACTCTCAAAATAATATAAGTGAGTATGAGAGTTCAATTATTTCTATAAAACAAAACACCACCGTGCTCTAAAAAGATATAAGTGACGCACTAGAGCAACATTGCCTAGCTCAAAAGATATAAGTGAAGCACATACAGTATTCTAATAAATTCACAATTCACGCGTGTCTCTCTCAAAATATGTGTGCAGCAAGGATGATTGTGTTAAACTAAAAATCAAAGACTCATATCATACAAGACGCTCCAAGCAAAACACATATCATGTGGTGAATAAAAATATAGCCTCAAGTAAATTTACCGATGGATTGAAGACAAAAGAGGGGATGCCTTCAGGGGCATCCCCAAGCATAGTAGTTTTGGAATCCTTAAATATGGATTGGGTTGCCTTGGGCATCCCCAATCTTAGGCTCTTGCCACTCCTTATTCCATAGTCCATCAAATCTTTACCTAAAACTTGAAAAATTCACAACACAAAACTTAACAGAAAACTCGTGAGATCCGTTAGTATAAGAAAATAAATCACCACTTTAGGTACTGTTGTGAACTCATTCTTTATTTATATTAGTGTAATATATACTGTATTCCAACTTCTCCATGGTTCATACCCCCCCGATACGACCCATAGACACATCAAAATAGGTAAACAACACAAAGAAACAGAATCTGTGAAAAATAGAACAGTATGTAGTAATCTGTAAACTTTGCATACTTATGTAACTCCCAAAATTCTGAACAATTAGTACGACCTTGTAAATTTGTATATAAATCATGTGTAAAAATTTCAGACTCATTTGACACTCTGATAAATTTATAAAATTCCTGGACTAGGCACAGAAGTTTCTGTTTTTCAGCAAGATCAACTCAATAATCACCATAGACCATCCCAAAGGTTTTACTTGGATCAAACACTAATTAAAACACCAAAACACAATTACTACAGAGGTAATAATGTGGGAAACACTCAAAAACAGAAGCAAAAACAAAATATACAAATAAAATTGGGTTGCCTCCCAACAAGCGCTATTTTTTGACGCCCCTAGCTAGGCATAACGCAATAGATCCAGGTATTGTCATCTTTGGTATTAGCAACCTTCATGAGGGACTTCTCATATCCGTGGGGCTCTTTCCGCTTCCCTGGGTTTTCGGTCAAAGGAACCATCTTAAGATCCAAAATATCCAAACGCTTATTGCAAAGGGAAATCAAAGTGTTCAAGCGACTGAGATTCCCATTAATGTGTTTGAGGAGTTCGTGATACTTTTGTAACTCGACTAAGTGTTTATGCAAGTCACCCAATGCATCGATAATTTTAACTCCCTCTTGTGAAAACGTAGGCCCCTTTTTTGTTGGGGAATCCCCAAAATTCCTTCCAAAACTTTATAAGCGGCACTTGCATCAAGTTCGATAAAATTCTCCTCAAAGGCAAAATCCAAAAGCTTTCTATAATGCAAAGCCAATCCAATATAAAAATTTCTAAGAATAACTTTTGTATCTCCTTTTAGATTAGAAATATGATGGGATTCCATTAGTCTGTACCAGACATCTTTCAGATTTCCCCTTGTTTTTTGCTTTAAGTATAGAACTTCAAAGTCTGGTGACAAAGGGAAGGTAGCAACGCTAGTCATAGTAACTAGCAAAAGATCCAGTAAGAAAAAGGGCAAACGAAAAAGAGAAGGCAAATAAAATGGAAAATTGGTGAAGTGGGGGAGAGGAAAACGAGAGGCAAATGGCAAATAATGTAAATGTAGGAGATGAGTTTGTGATGGGTACTTGGTAGGCTTGATGTAGATCTCCCCGACAATGGCGCGAGATATCTTTCTTGCTACTTCTTGAGCTTGTGTTGGTTTTCCATTGAAGAGGAAAGGGTGATGCAGCAAAGTAGATAAGTATTTCCCTCAGTCGTTGAGAACCAAGGTATCAATCTAGTAGGAGATACAAGCAAGTCCCCAATCTCCGCACCTACACAAACAATCAAACTCTTGCACCCAACGCTATAAAGGGGTTGTCAATCCCTTCACTGATATTTGCAAGGATGAGATCTGATAGAGATAGATATAGAAGATTACTAAAAAGAAAAGTAAAACAAAAGTAAAAAAGATTGCAGCAAATTATTTTTGGTATTTTTGGTTTATAGATCTGAAAATGTAATATGGAAAATAGACCTGGGAGCCATTGGTTTCACTAGAGGCTTCTCTCTTGAAGGAAAATAGCACTGTGAGTGAACAAATTACTATCAAACAATTGATAGAAAAGTGAATAATTATGAAGATATCCAAGGCAATGATTATGCATATAAGCATCATGTCCATGTCAAGTGGACCGAAACGATTCTGCATCTGCTACTATTACTCCACACATCGATCGACTCCTGCCTGCATCTAGAGTATTAAGTTCATGAAGAATAGAGTAACGCATTAGGTAAGATGACATGATGTAGAGGGATAAACTCAAGCAATATGATGAAAACCCCATCTTTTTATCCTTGATGGAAACAATACAATACATGCCTTGCTACCCCTACTATGTCACTTCTTGCATTGTAAGAATTACCAATATAGTTGGCCAAACCAAACCAATAACTTGAAGAGACTTGAAAAGATTTGAAATCATGCATATAATAATTCAGAAATGACTCAAATAATATTCATGGATAATCTGAACATAAACCCACAATTCATCGGATCTCAACAAACACACCGCAAAAGAGTATTACATCGGATAGATCTCCATGAAGATCATGAAGAACATGGTATTTAAGCACAAAGAGAGAGAAGAAGCCATCTAGCTACTAGCTATGGACCCGAAGGTCTGTGGTGAACTACTCACGCATCATCGGAGGGGCAATGGAGTTGATGTAGATGCCCTCCGTGATCGAACCCCCCTCTTGCAGATTACCAGAAAAGGCTCCAAGATTGGATCTCTCGGGAACGGAGGCTTCCAGTGACGGAAAAGTATTTTTGTGGCTCTTTTTAGTATTGGGGGATATTTGGGAATTTATAGGCCAAAGAATAGGGTTAGGATACCTACTAGGGGACCATAAGCCTGCCAGGCACGGCCAGGGGTGGTGGTTGCGCCCCCTGGCTTGTGACCTCCTGGCGGGTCTCTTGCCTTCCCCTCCAAGTCTGGTAGATGTCTGCTGGTCCAAGAAAAATCATCACGAAGATTTTATTCCGTTTGGACTCCGTTTAATATTCCTTATCTGCAATACTAAAAAACAAGAAAAAAATAGAAACTAGCACTAGGCTCTAGATTAATAGGTTAGTCCCCAAAATAATATAAAATAGCATATTATGCATATAAAACATCCAAAAACATATAATATAATAGCATGGAACAATAAAAATTATAGATACGTTGGAGACGTATCACCTACCTCTAATGAGCTTGACGTGCCTGTGTCATTATCTAAATCTAGTGAGTGGGTTCTCTTCGAATAATACATTTTCATAACCTAGATTAATCAAAGTCGAGGCAGAAAAACAAATCAATAAACTAGGAAAAAAATAAAACTATTGTACTAGCCTTTTAGCCTAGACATAATATATATGAGAAATAGGAGATGCCTTAATGTAATCCAATTACCTTAGTTGTTGGGCTACAGTCATTGTTGTTGTCGATCTGGTAGCTTGTCGTTGCTTGCGGCGGCCGAGGCGCCGAGCAATAAGAACAGAGAAAAGTCGAGAGATGCGAACAGGAAAACTAACGGACGAGAGATGAGGCGTTCGACCTCAGGTTGCATGAGTTTTCTTTTAGGCTAATCATAATCAATCATGATTAAGGCGGGGCATGCACTCATTGACATTTGCTCATGGGCTTTTGGGTTATTTATGTTGCTATCCGTGCAACCTTGTTGTTTGATGGGGTCAACATCATCTCAAAAAAAATGATGGGGTCAGTGACCAATTTTCACTAGTTCAGGTGAACTAAATTAGTATCTACATCCACGTACAAGGCAAATTCCATTGGGTTCAAGTGAACCCAATACTTATATGTTGGCTCCGCCGCTGCTTGCATAACATCTTTTGTCCAACCCTCCCGTGGTAGTGGGGTCATAATGGAAATCTAAGAGTAATTAAGGCCTCCTTTTAATAGAGAACCGAAAAGAAGCATTAACATAGTGAATACATGAACACCTCATATAATAGTCATCATCGGAAAGAATCTCAATTCTTCCCACTTTGGGGTATGTGGATCTTAACAGTAGGTTCATATAAATCATAAGATATGATCCAAAACACTCTTATATTCATGAAAACATAATAGGTTCAGATCTGAAATCATGGCACTCGGGCCCTAGTGACAAGCATCAACCATAGTAAAGTCATAGCAACATCAATCTTGGAAGATAGTGGATAGTAGGGATCAAGCCCTACCAAATTGACACGATTACATGATCAATATCATTCATCTCCATCTACCTCCAGTATGCCTAGAACGGAATAACTCATTCCCAATTGTGAGCATCATGAGGTTGTCGATAAAGAGGGGTTAATGATGATGACATCGATGATTTTCTCTCCCCGAAGCCCAAAAGAGGCTATAGATCTATCCTTCCGGAGAAGAACATGAGGTGGCGGTGTCTCAGTATCATAAAACACGATGAAACTTATTCTCTTCTTTTTTTCTGTACAAGACGGTACTTATGGTGTTGGAGATAGGGCAAACGGAGGTGTGAGGGACCCATAAGGGCAGGGACATGTCATGCACCCTTGTGGGCGGCCTATGGGCCCCCCTCCAACAGGCCTTCATTCCATTATTTTATATGTACTCAATAAAAAATCCACACCAAGTTTCCTCCAATTCCGAGGACTTTTATTTCTGCACAAAAACAACACCTTGGCAGTTCTGCTGAAAACAACTTTAGTCAGGGTTAATTACATTAAAATTTTGAAAATTAGAGTCCAAAACAAGAGCAAACATGCTTGAAAAATTAGATACGTTTGGTATGTATCAACTTACCCAAGCTTAACTCATTGCTTATCTCAAGCAATTCAGTTGATAAACTGAAAGTGATAAAGAAGAACTTTTACAAACAATTTTGTTATTGTTTTCATATATAAGCTTAGCTAGGAATCAAGTTTCAGCACAAGTCCCAATGTAAGCATACAAATGATAACATTTAGAAACCATATTTACTCATATCAATGCCATAATCAACTAGAGAGCGATAATACTATATCTCAAATCCAACACTTTGGCAACGCAATCATGATGCAATATGATAAAATGGTATCTCTCTATCCCTTTTAGAGAATGCAGAGCATCTCTGAAGTTCAAGCGATGACTAAACATTATAATTCAGGGTAGAAGAGATCCAGTCATGCTCACATCCAATATTAACTAGACCCAATGCATAAAATGACAATAGCGCTCTCAGAGTTGGTGCTTTGAATGAGAAAATGATGACTCAAATAATAAAAATAAAATAACATAAAAGTAAAGGAATGTCCCTTCACAAACAGAAGCATGGATTTGCAGAGGTGCTAGAGCTCAAGGCTTAACACAAACATGAATGCATTTCAGGTGTTGTGCTTTTCCTGTCAATGTTACAACAAAGGATTTGAGCATCTTCCATTCTAAACACATACTCCATAAAGCAGAATGAAAGTTTTACTCTCCGTCCACCATACAAACATTTTCCATGGCTAGCCGCATCCACACGTGCCCTCCAAACAATCAACTTTCTAGTGAGAGTTTTTGTTTATTTATTTTAATATCAAGTAGGACCATACATCCTTTTTACAAGCCTCTCTTGTGCAGGACAAGTGAATATTCTCTCATCGTGAGAATAACCCGCTTAGCATGGAAGATACTGACCACCCACATCGCTCTATGAGCGGTACAAGCACACAAACATATGTTTATTTGAAGGTTTTAGAGTTGGCACATGTAAATTTACTTGGAATGACAAGGTAATACCATATATAGGTAGATATGGTGGACTCTCCGAAACAACTCTGGTTTAAGGGGTTTGGATGCACAAGCAGTATTCCTACTTAGTATATGCGAAAGCTAGTAGTTGCACTGGGAAGCGACCAACTACAAAGCGACAACGGTCATGATCATGCATTGAGAATAATTAACATTGAACACTAGCATGGGTAGGATATAAACACTCTTAACATAAATATCATAGAGGATTTATTGGATTTGAATCTATTATATGCCTTCAACATGCGTCAAGTCAAGTCGCTTGAATACTCGAGAGGAGGATACCATCCTAACATATTACATCATAATCATTTTAATGCATGTTGACACACAAGATAACATATTATCCACTCCTGTCTACTTAAGAATGACATGAGAAACTATAATCTTTAATTTTCATCACAAGAATTACGAGCTAAACATATTAAAAAACGAAAACAAGGACAATTTATACCATCTTTTCTTTACCATGATCACTTCATCAAATTATCGTCATTATTGCCTTTCACTTGCATAACCTAATGATGTGAAAATTATAATAGTGAAACAGTGTGGTGGAATAAGCTGGAATCTACAAACATTTTATTCAAATGAGAAGACAAGGGATAATTAGCTCTTCGTGAGATTAATAATAAGGTATATGATCAATTGAAAATACTTACAAAGTCTTGTCCTTATGAAGACACTAACAGAAAAGAAAAATAATTTCAGAGAAAAATAATAAAATATTTTTGGAGTTTTTGTTTGTATGAAGGAAAGCAGAAGAAAGAAAAAAAACTATTTACACGGGAGAACTTCCAACAAAGAAAGAGAAGAATGAGAAATCATTTTGGATTTTTCCTTTAATATTATGAACTTAATTAAACAAGAAATAAAAAGCAAAAATAAGCGAGCAATATTTTTGGGTGTTGCTAAGTTTTTAAAACACACAAAAGATATGTAATAAAAATTAAGTAAGGAAAATTATGAACACCGACAAGTGCAATGAATGTGCGAACATAAGAATGAAATGTCGGTGAGAATATGTACTCTCCCAAGCTTAGGATTTTGGCCTAACTTGGTCTATGGACAATGGAAGAAGCCATCGGGTTCGGTGTAAAATTGGTCTTGTTGCGGCACGTGAGCGTCCCATTGCTGCTCCTCGCCCTCTATGGCCGCTAAGGCTGCCCTATACTCAATGATGTCCTCTAGTAATATGAAATATCTTCCCCTTGCATGAAAATCAAATAGGTTAGGCGCAAGCAACGAAATAATATCACATGTAGCCACACTAAATACCATGTTGTAAAGATAGTGTAGTGGGGGAGCAGATTCTTCAAGAAAATGGTGTTTTACCATAGAAGCATGGGCAAGGTAGCTAAAAGGAAGCATGTGATCGTCACTACGAATAGGAATATTAAAGTGTTGAGCAAGACGAATGGCATAAATACCACCATAAATACCACCCTTCAATCTATTTGTATGTAATCTATGTGTGATGGGAATATATCCCGTGCACCCACACTTGTGTGCTACCAGTGCACCGGATGTTACAAAATGTTTTAAAAAATTCTGAAAAAAGCTAACATGCTAACGCAACATCAATGTATGATTTCAAAAAGTTTCGTATAAAAATTTAAAATATTTTTTGAGATATAAAAATGACAAATTTGACATCAGCGTGATAATAGGCCAAATCTAAAGCCCGAGTTATGTTATGTACTATTCAATGATGAATTTGTCATTTCTGTTTTTCAAGTTATGTTTTGAATTTTGATTTGAGATTTTGTGACAACCTACATTGATTTCGCGTGAGTGTGCTAATTTGTTCAGAATTTTTTAAATATTTTAAAAACATAATATGAGTTTGGTGCACCGGTAGCACCACATGCCCCGGTGCACCAAATATTTCCCCTATGTGTGATAATGGCTCTAACACTGTAAGTCATATCACCAAAAAGTGCACGACTCAGGAAAGCAAGATCAGGAGAGCCAATCGTGCCTCCTTCCTGTCTAGTAGTTAAACATCTTTATATAAAAAAAGCAAGGTAGTACACAGAAGGGAAATGCAAATTTGTAGCTCTGGCCTTAGAAACACCTCTAAATTCTCCAATAGTTAGAATGAGCACAAAATCCTCAAATTCATTAGGCCTAGGCTCACTCAGCATACCCTCTGAATCTTGCGTATTTCACAAAATTGTGCAAATGGTATCCGAAAAGCATGCTCATATAAATGAAAGGATACCATAGGCTCATCTGGTCCAGGCATGAAGTAAAAATGTTGCACAAAGGTAGTTGTGAGGAGATGATACTGGTCACAATTATTTGCAACGAAATTGGTTAGGGCGGAGTTAGCTAATAATTGTCCGAACTCGTGGCGGAAACCGCTTCGTTCAAGAGCATGTTGCATGGCCACTCACATGGCTTCACCTCCGCTCTTCGTGAGAGAGTAATCCCCGATGCTTCCCTCAAAGTCCTCTCCGAACTCGTCTCGAGGAGGTCCTCGTGAATATGTTCTGCAACATTATCTTTCACTACAAATTTCTGAAATTTTGGTCACAAATAAGAAATGAATAAAACTCAACAAAAAATTGATAGCAACTACTCATATGGATGTCTAGAAGGTATATCAAGCATTCAAGCTACTTAGAACCAAATTAATTCAACATGTAAGCTCATTCTCTTGGTCATCAACAACAACAAAATATACAATTATAAACCATTAAAATAAAAACTAATTGCACACGTCGAAAGGTCACATATCAAGGCGCAATTTCTCGAAACAGTTTCAGAAACAGTGTTCTGAGTAATGAAATCAAAAATTCGTATTTAGGTGCAAGAACTCGGGCTAGGAGTCGAACATAATTTTTTCTGAAGGTGGAAGAAGCTAGTGAACATGGTTAGCAAGGTGAGCGGGCCCCGTGGGCTCCACGAGGATAGGGGTAGACGCGCCTTGCACCTTTGTGGGCCACAGGTGCAGCCCCTTGAGGTGTGTTTAGTGTTAATGATCTTTATCTAAAAATAAAGCAACCATTGCTTCTGCCCGCTCATCGTCGTGACGTTTTTGAAAAAAAAAACTGACGATTTGCGTATTCAACCCGCACTCCATCCCTAATCTACCACGAAAAAACAGTTCGCTGGACAAATACCCGTACGCCTCCTCGCCTCGACCATGCTTGTGCCCAGGCCTCCATGGCTGACAGTGAGAGCTCCAAGGTCATGGGGGCTTCAATTTGTTTGGTAGAAAAGGGAGACAGAGGAGGATCCAGGGAGGAGGAGAGGTAGGAGAAGGAGGAAGATAAAGAAGGAAGGGTGCGGCGGAGGTGAGTGTGATGCCGCTTGCCACGCCCAAGGCTTGATCTGCTGTCGCCTCACCTCTTCCCATGCTGGCTATGACACATCAGATCTCAAGCCACTGGCACTTCTCCTCTGCCCATGGGCCATGGCTGCTCTGATGCATTGAATCCCTCAGCTTCTCGATGCCTCTCCATCTCTTGCAGATTTGATTTACAACTGAAACCTAATGTCGGTGTCGTCCCAAGGCTGCACATCCATCTGCTGTAACATTGTCTGGGTATTCTCTTCTTGACTCTACCAACACTCTGGAGTTACAAGCAATTACACCAGGTAGATATATCTATGTTCCTTTTTTGCTTTGAGCTGCATTATTTATTAGTAAACGGGGGAGAGGTGGGTGAGCTGTCAGCACATCTTGGCCACCACTGATTTACAGACAAGACGAATAGACATGCAGACTAAGCTCCATAGCAAAGGGATTTCGGTAGTACATGCCATGTTTATGCTCACTGTTGAATAGTCTGTATATAACAATTTATGCAATACTTGAACCATAGGAGCAATTCGTTCTGTATATTTTGCTAGGGATTGTGCCTTGTAGTCAATTTGTAGAAGGGTAATATGTATCGCAATTTCTTTGACTTGCATTCTCTGTGATGTCAAGTAAGAAAATAGAATATATATACTCTTTAAACTATCATTTTATTTTTTCGATGTCTCTATCTTACTCATATAATCCAATTGGCATTCTCTAGAGTTTCTGTTGATGAAACATTTGTTTTGTGATGTCAGGAGGTTCTGTTTGTGACTCTGCAATCAATATTTGTAGATGTGGTCCGTAGATCATGATATCTGCACAATCTCTACTTGTGCTTATATATCGTATTAATGGGTTGTGTCAGGGTTCTTGATCTACATTACGGTTTAATTCTTACACCAGTTGACTCGATTCCCTGTAGAAGGTTGAGAGGGTTCTCCTCTCATGATTTACTCTAACTAGTTTGCTTGGCTCCATGCTCCTCATGATTTATTTGTTTTTTTTCCGTGGGAGCTTGATCAAAAAACACCTAAGCAAATATGTCGTTCTTCTTTATAGGATGTGGAAGGAGAATTTTTGCACCAGCATCGGACACCTTGATATTTCTCTGATCATATTGTGTAAATATATTTCTAATAAATAAATCGCTCAAGTGTGAGAGATGGCAACATCATGATGGGCTGGTACGTACTGTTCTGCTCATCAATAGGTTTGTCCTTCATTTTGTTGCAGCCAATGTGTTTTTTCTTATGCACACAATTAACAAATATCTAATTTCTAGGTATGTCCAAATATATATAAGTGGCTGTTGTTAACACTGAGTTTGGAATTGTTAACGGTCGCCGCGTTCGGTCTATCCCGAGCCTCTTATTGTGGTTCGTGTTCTTTTGATATCTGCTTGCCATGATATTGTGACTTGACTTCTGGTATGTGTTACCTCTAATTTTCTTTCTCTAGACTAATTAGGTTCTACTTCTGTTTGCTATAATTGATATAATGGTTGTGGCGTGCAACAACCAAGTCAAGAACAGAGCCATACTTAGGACTGATGACGACTTGACAAATATGGTCAAAATGCCGCAGATGAGGAATCTGACGAAACTGAAGAAATAGGGGGGGGGGGGGGGTACTCTTAGCTTTAGTTCCTTATCATCTTTTTTATGTTCGTTGCTATGTATCTGTATAAACTTGCTTCGTCCATTGTTGTGAATTGGCCGGCAAAATGATTGCATTCTAGCCATCCGGAATAAGCAAACAAGATGATTTGCATTCATTTGGTGGCACAAAATCAATTTCCTTTTCCAACTAATGGTACATACATTAAGAAAGTTGCTATAGTTGGCAGCTCTTCACTACATGTTTTGAAATGTTTCGTGCGCTTGTCCCATTGAGTCACTAACTGGAAGTAGAAGTCAAGTGACCTTGAAAAATGTCAATTTATTGTCTTCTAATTCAGCGGCGATAATTAATGTACATGTACATACATCATCCCTAGACACGTGTGTATCCTTTTATATATGTTTTCTTACATCCAGTACTTGTTCCTGTAAATTTTCTTCGGCAGTTATTTTATTGCACATTGTTTGAGGGAATGTAATACCTCATAGTGCACTATTTTAATCAATATTTGATGACTTGTTGAACTTCGCTGATCAAAATGCCAGATTGGTGTGCTTTTAATTTCTCTCCTTGTCCTTTGAGATGTTTGAAGCATGTTCTCTGATATTATTAGTAGTTTGTGTAAAGTACGTTGGAAATGCTCCAAGATCGATTTTTGGTGTTGTCATTTATACATGTTTGCCCAGCGGCTACATATTTGCATGGATCGCGAGTGTGGGTTGCAGAGGTGGGGAGAAGAAGAAAAATGACAATAGTTTAAGAAATGTTGACAATAGGTACATGATGATTCTAAAGATGTATGGGATTGATGTTGAACGATCATATGTATGCCCCATTGCAACGCATGAGCATTGTCCTAGTTCTTATCTATTCAAGAAAAATTGTATTAAAATTTTGTGCAATTCTGAGCACTTTTATTTATGGTCATTTGTATTGCATAGAAAACTCAAAACGAACTAAATATGGCATTCCACTTTATTGGACTAATCAAAACAGAAAATAAACTATAGGTACAGAAGGCAGTGCTTACTAAATTCGTCGATCATATGATTCTCAAAAGGAATCCATTAACGAGGTTGATCAAGTCTTATTAACTAACTACTTTCGATTGACATAAAACCAAACAATTTACGTATAAAACTAAGTTGCCTCGATCGAAATATGCATAGTTCCAATATTAATAATTTGATATTTCCTTTTGGGAACCGGAAGAGGGATCTCATAATCTCGAATTGTAATTATCATAATTTTTTGAATGGAATTGATACTATTCATTTGATTCTGTTTTTTTGGAAAATGTATCGTATGCTCTTTAACATTGACATGAAAAGTAATCATACTTTTGGTGTAATCAATGATAGCCCCTTGCAGTATTCAAAAAGGATCTTCGAAGAATAGCCGACATATTGTCGTCCTCAGGCATATCAAAAATAATAAAAGATGTTAAGATAGTAACATTGGCAACTACAATCGGCATGTCCTCACAAATTCAAATAGGTATAATAGTTGATTCATCAACTATTTGCAGAGAAGTTTCAGTAGGTGTCAACTTACTCAAGTAAAATCTTCTATATAGAGAAAAAGTCATAACACTAACAACGGCTCCTAAGTCACATAAAGCAATTCATACATGATTGTTTTTGATGGAGTGGGGTATAGTAGGTATTCCTCGATCTCCTAATTTCCAAGGTGCTTTTCCTTCGAAGGAATAATTTGCAAGCATAGTGGAGATTTCAGCCTCTGCTATTTTTCCTTTATTATTAACAATTTCTTTCATATATTTAGCACGCGGAGGCATTTTCACGATTTCGGTCAAAGGTGTGCGCAAATATAAAGGTCTAAGCATTTAAAAAAAGCAGATAAAAGCTTCTTCATCTTCGGTTTTAGTAGCTTTGTGATACGTCTCCAGCGTATCTAATTTTTTCTTGTTCCATGATGTTATATTATCAATCTTGGACGTGTTACAATCATTTTATAGCAACTTTATATCATTTTTTTTGGACTAACCTATTGACATAGTACCAAAGTGTCAGTTGTTGTTTTTGTTTGTTTTTACCTCGCAAAAAATCAATGCCAATCGGATCCCAAACGCCGCGAGGATTTTTCTGCATTATTTCTGGACGAGAAGGAAACAAATGGGCCAAACAACACCAGAAGATGGGCCCCAGGGTGGCCACCTGTGACACCCTGGATTTAGTGCTACAATGATCATTGTAATTAATCTACAGTGATGGCCAAGATTAAGCTAATGCTTTTGCTAATCCATGCGTGATCAATTTTGGAAACAATCTTTAGTTCAATTTCTTTCGCAATTCAAAATGCATTTAAAAGTGGATTCAAAAGTTTTGCAAACCAGTGAACAAAAATCATGGATGGGTTGAAAATATTCCCTAAGCTTTTATAAAATTGTAACCCACATTTTTGTAAGGTGTTTTGGTGCCTCAAAATAAATAAAACCGAGGCCAATTCAAATATTAAATCCCCTTTTGAATTATGGTATTTTCAAAACAGTTCCTATTGCCCCAAACTTTTTGTGACAGTATAAATATTGCATTGCAAATCTTTGATCCTATCCTATATTTTAAAAAAGTCATTTAGTACTAAAACTAAATCATAAGAGAAGCTTCTAATTAGAAATAGAAAAAAAAGTAAAAGCCTCATTGTTGGACTGGTCACTATGTCTACTATAAAGGCCTAGCCCAACTCCCCTCTCATCTTGAACCTACTGCTCACATGAGCCTGGGTGGCATTTCTCAAAAAAAACATGAGGCTGGGTGGCTGCCCCTCACATGTTCATGACCATGGATGACCACGTGCCGGCCATCCACCTCCTCTCCGTCGCCTATAAGGGCATGGCCATCGTGTCGCTCTAAACCTGATGTCCTGCAGGCCAGCTAGGTTCGGATGCCACCTTGACAATGCAGGTGTAGCTTGCAGGTGACAGGCGCAGCTTGCAGAGAAGACTGTCGTTTCAGTTGAAAAAAAGTGAAAAAAATCAGAGAAGGAGGAAAAAGTAGGAGAGGATGGGACCTTGCAGCTTGCTGCATAGGAGATTTCTGACGCTACCTAGACCCCACAGACCCCACGAGATAATAGCTTGCGTTGGCTGATGGAAAAATATATACGGTGGTTTCATATTTTTATGGTTAGGTGAAGTATGAGGCAACACCAAACCGCTGTTTTTATTGTACATGCCCTAAGTTGCCCCCGACCTTCCTGGCGAGCCCTAGCTCCTTTCCCATCCCCAGCTCACGCTGCTTTGCTCTCTACCCGCCACCACCCGAGACCGTCCGCACATGTCGCTGTCGATCCCGCGGCCATCGGCCTCACCTTGTTGCGCCACGACGTCCAAGAGGACCGTCACTGTCTACCTCGTCCATCCCGAGCATCAAATCGAGTGGGGACGTCCCGTGCTCGCCACCGAGGTCATCGTTAACCTATGCTCCACGCCCCCGCCACTCGCCGTCTTCGATTCGACCTCACCGGAGCCTCCATGAGCGCGCTATGCTCACCTTCATACTCGATCCGTCGCCGTAGACCCAGTGCCCGCCCGAGTCCGCCATGGACGGGAGCGAAGCTCCCGTGTGCGCCCGCGTTGTGCTGCTGTTGCCGCCGCTTGCTTCCTGCTGTTGCTCTTGCCGCTGTCGCTGTCGCTCGTGTAGCTACTGCTTGTTGCGCCCGTGTTGCTGCTGCTCGTGCTGCTCTGCTGCTGCTCGATCTGCTACTGCCGCATGCGAGCGTGCTCGTCCTCCTGCTGGCGCCTCGCCGCGCTGGTTCCCGTCGCTGTCGCCGTTGCCCCCGCTGCTCTACTTGCTGCTGCTCGTGTACGGCTGATGTGCGCCGCGCCCCTGCGCAAGCTCGCCCTCTGTAGCTGCTGCTGCTGTTGCTCTCCTGCTGTTGCCGCTCCTGTCGCTGCTATTCGCTTGCTGCTGCTGCGTTGCTACTGCTTGGTGCGCGCCAGCTGCTGCTGCTGCTGCGTTACTACAGCCATGGCCGCCGTGGCCTTGTGCCTCGTGCGTGCTGGCCATGGCAAGCACCGCTAGTGGCCGGCCTAATTAGTAGGCCTAACTAACTTTGGCTAATTTAGGGGTTAATTAGTTGTCAGGTTAGTCTATAGTGTATGGCATGTGGGTTCCAATTAGTTAAACTATCTAATTAAACCTCTGTTAAAACTACGATCAATGACATGTGGACCTAGTCAACCTTTGACCAGTCAACACATTGACTAGTCAACTGCTAAGTCAATAGTTGACCAGACCCACCAGTTAGCCTTGTGGCTAGTCCACAGCTGGGTGCACTTTGCATTTTGCTGTTTAAATTCGAATTAAATAAATTCGAAAAAATCAATCAAAATTTGGAAACTCAATAAAATAAACCATAACTTCGATGAAAATATTTTATATATGAAAGTTGATCAGTAAAATCCCACGAATCTGATTACGCTGTATGTTTGTCTGTCACATGCTCCCATCATGACGAACATGGAACTTTTCCATTGTTTTCATTTGTCCGGTAGTAGCCCGAGACCCGGAAAATATCGTCAGATATTCTTCCAATCCGTCAATAACGTGTAGAACTGCGTTAGTGCATGCCCAACTCTGCATATTGCCAGGTCATGCATCGTGTTGCACCTGTCTGCCTTATATTTATTGTTTCTCCCCCCTCTTCTTACCGGCAGACCCCGAGACTGCTGCTGCTGCCGGGTACGACTATGCCGTGACGATCAGGCCTTTGCAGTAGAGCAGCAAGGCAACCAAACCCCCCTTGAGCATTCCGATATCGCCCAATTCTTTCCCTCTCGTTCTTGCATTAGATTTTGCTACTATATTAGCTAGCTCCTATTCTCATGCATAGCCTGTTTTTGATAAACTACCAAAATACCTGCTGTTATATCAACTGCTTAGTATAGGTTGATCAATGAATCCCCTGGACCCCCCTTAGTCCCAGTTGCCCTGCTTCTTTATCGATGGCTCGACGACTTGAAGACTCGAAGACTCGGTCAACCGACCGATTAGCCATGCCTGTCACTTTCACCGAACCCCCCCCCCCTTAGTTGTACGACTCTACAGAGCTACTATCGAGTACCGAGGGTGACACCTCATGAAGCACTCATGATGCTAACTCTGTAGTGCAGCTAGTCGGTCGTGGTTATCGAGGGTGATTCCTCCTTCACCACTCCCGACGATGACTCTGTCGTGCAACCCCTCAAGCGTAGACCATCGAGGGTGAATCCTCTCTGGTCACATTGACGGTTACATTGAGTGGGATCCGTCGAGGGTGATTGCTCGGTTTCCCCCTTGGTGTTACCGACACACGGTTACTTTACTTACTATTGATACATGATGAGGTCAGGATGACTGGAGGATACATGATGAGGTCAGGATGACCTGAGGGGTTGGTGTAATACGACGAGGCGTGGCCAGGCATTCTTGGCCCTTGCCACAAGACCTCGAGACGGGGCGACGGGACCACATATCGTGTATCGCGCTTGTCACCGTAATAAATAAAATTCTATTGGTTTGGGTATTTGATCTGAGTTGGTCATTTGACCTTTTCGCACTAACCTTCACGTGAGAGAAGTTGTGGGTACTTGGTGTCGTTGTATTAGCCGAAGCTCTTCGGACGTCAGCAATGGAGTGGCGCGCGCCTGAGTGGTCCACAACGACATTGTGCTTGTATTTAAGAGGTGCTAAGACTGACCTCGGCCGCCCTCGTATCGTGCAGGAGTGCAAAGGGTGAGTGGGCCCGTGACCCCTACGCGCTTAGGATTTGGACCGGCGGGTTGGCCTCTCTGTTGAGCCTAGGTGGGACGACGATGTGTTGATCTTCGAGTCCGAGCATGACCTAGAAAAGTGTGTCTGTCCAAAGGTGATCAACGGTGATGGAAAACGTGGTGCACCCGTGCAGGGATGAAATTAACTATTCGAATAGCCGTGTCCACAGTAACATGACGACTTGGAGTTGTATCCCGAGCTAATACAACTAAAAGTGATAATTTGAAATGAATGTTGGCTCCGAGATTGCTTTCTTGTGGGAGTCGATGAAGAATCTCTAGGCGTGGTTACTTAATAAAATTTCTACCATAATATTGTTACATATGAGCTACCATTCTACACTTTTCTAATGCTGCAAGATGGTGAAGTTGCTAGTCTTTGATATGACTAGGCTTCTCCCCCTTATTCTCATTTTTTTGCAGTCAGCCCAAAGATATACCCCATTCCTTTGATAATGCTACATACTTAGCGTAGTTCTCATGTCAGTCTTGCGAGTACATTGGATGATTACTCACCGCTGCTTTGCTTTCTCTTGCCCTTTCGATACCATTGTTGCGTTCAGACGATGGAGCCCCGGAGATGGAGTACCCCGCCGACGACTACTACATCAACGTTGGAGCTTACTACTACATGGAGGCTGCCCCCGACCAGTAGTAGGATAGGAGGTTCCCAGGCAGGAGGCCTCGCCTCTTTCGATCTATGTTATGTTTGTGCTAGCCTTGTTAAGGCAAAACTTGTTTAACTTATATCTGTACTCAGATATTATTTGCTTCCGTTGACTCGTGTTTATGTCGAGCTTATGTATTTCGAGCCCTCGAGGCCCCTGGCTTGTAATATGAAGCCGTATGACTTTAATTTGTGTCTAAAGTTGTGTTGTGATATCTTCCAGTGAGTCCCTAATCTTAGTTCTACGCATTTGCGTGTATGATTAGCGTATGATCAAAATGGGGGCGTCACAAGTTGGTATCAAAGCCAACTGCCTGTAGGTAACCCCCTTTCCAGCTCCTTGGCCGAAGTTGAGTCTAGTACTTAATTTTTTTTACTAACATTGTTGTGTGGCTTACGGACCCACATCTCAATCGGGTGGTATTAGAATGTTTTACTCCTCTCCTATACTCTGGGTTCTGATCTCTCTTTTCTTTCGGGTAAAATATTGTATTAACTCTAACTCTAGGTTCTCATAACTACTTCCTCTCGGAGAGCCCCTTGTAACGCCCCGGACACACCCGCCGGTGGTCGTTACTCCTGGCAGGATCTAGACTGGCCTCACAGATCAATACTAGTCTTTTCTGCGCACTTTGTCCTCACTCATGCGCACCCGGGACCAACTTCCCGGTCGGTCACCCATCCTAGAACTACTCCAAGCCAAGCACGCTTAACCAGGGAGTTCTGTCCGAATGGGCTCCTGAAAAAGAAGGAATTCCTTATAGATATGAGTAGTCTATGATCCCTAATAAGCCAGGCTATCACATACACCACCACTCAGAGGAACCGACGTCCTCGTCGGGTGACAGGAATGTTTCCTCTTGCTACAAACGTTTGTGCGTCCAGTCCGATACATGTGTCATTCCGTGTGCCACAACGGGTCACAAACTTCCTGAACAACATGACCGCGCACCTGTTGGCAAACATCCGTGTAGCCACGAGGGTCGGCTCTGATATCAACTTGTAATGCCCCGGACACACCCGCCGGTGGTCGTTACTCCTGGCGGGATCTAGACTGGCCTCACAGATCAATACTAGTCTTTTCTGCGCACTTTGTTCTCACTCATGCGCACCCGGGACCAACTTCCCGGTCGGTCACCCATCCTAGAACTACTCCAAGCCAAGCACGCTTAACCTGGGAGTTCTGTCCGAATGGGCTCCCGGAAAAGAAGGAATTCCTTATAGATATGAGTAGTCTATGATCCCTAATAAGCCAGGCTATCACACCCTCATTCCAGATGATGGCTTGATTCATCAGAAGACTCCGAAGATACTCTTCGAATGTTCTCTCGAAAACTTGTGCTCATCGCTTTTGCGTTTCCCTTCTACCGTCAACCTCTATGGATGACTACATACAATTGTCGCTCATAATTTCTTCTCCAATTGCTCTTGTTATTACAGGGTACATCAAATTATCTTCCTAGGTATTCGTTCGTCCTTAGTTGTCATGGGTTTCGCAAGTCCTTCAAATTGCTATTCGGCCTTCCGAAATCCTTAGTAGCCTTTCGCTCTTGACCTTTCTCACCATGCTCACATTATGGTTAATTCCATATGTCTAGCAATATTCATTAAATCCTTTGTAATTGTTATTTGATTTTATGGATTCAACCCGTGTGTGAATGCACAACCGTCATCAGTTGTTTCCCATGAATTATTTTTCTGGCTCACACGTCTTTCCAAACATGAGCTGGTTCTCAGCAAATCAACCTTGATTGATTGTCCATCTAAGTCCATTACACTTACTTGTATTTGATCGGAGCATCTATTTTCGATTGACCAAGTTGGAGATAATAATTCCTTTGGTATTTAAGTATCAATATTATTTGGAAGATCTCTAACCCGATGCCTTGCATTCTTTCTTACTCTGATTGGGTACCGATACTCACATCAAGTCCCTTGTGGACCACCAGACCCATTGTTGGGTTATTATCTGGTAGCATCCTTCACCTTCTAAATTCTTGTGAATTCTTCCCCTGATACATGATGCCATTGGTAAATTATGTCTTCTCCCTCATATAAGTTGTATCCTATGTTTTTTTCAGCCATGCTCTGTTGTTAAGCATGCGTTAATTACTCTTGAAGTTTGTGGTATATGTTCCTAAGATGCCCCGATGGGTTGAACCTATACTTTCCCTAATCCATGTGAACTCGAGAATTTTCATGAGTCATACTCTTCTGGTGTTTACCAGATAACACTTTCAAAATTACAACATCATCGAAGGCGAGGAGTAAATGGAAGGTGATGCATTGATGAAGTGGGAGTTAACCTTGAACTTTGTGTTCATGCCCATGGAAACGATGTTGATCTTATCATAGGAACTTCTCGTAAAAATAATATTTCTCTTGTATGAGTTGATCTGGTATCCTTGATCTTGCCCTTTGCAATCGTGTTTGCAACCATGATTGTTCTTCTTGATCCCATTTTTGGACAAGTTAAAACCATTGTCATCTGCAGGTCAATACATTGGTCCAAGCCTTAATTCTAATCTGCCTTCGAGTATTATCCATGGTATATCAAGAATATCATGGAGCTGCATAACTTCTTATGAGCTCCCCGTCAGCTATGATTTTCACTAATTCTAGTTTCATCGTGTTCTGAGTTGTTGGACACTCAAGGACATCGATAACTGAATCGAGTCTGCATTGCAATTCAACAATTCTTAATTAGTAATATTCCTTGCTTATGTGTTTGTACTCGATCATGTCATGTCAAGCTGTTAGGCTAGATCAGCATCGTCATGCTAAAGCTTGACCATTCTATCTATGCCATTCATCCCCGGAACACAATTCCAATAGTGCACTAAGCTTACACCGAGCTTTCAATGTCATGTTGGTTGTCTTGAAAGGCAATTTCGACTCTGAGCTAGCACTCTAATCTGTGGTTCCGACAACCATTCACTTCATCATTTCTTTTCTTGATGTCGTCGCTGATAGATTACATCTTCAAGAGGCTTCTCGACAATTGTGTCGTGATCATCATCAACATTCTTAGCTCTTCCATGGTATCTGTAGCGACCCGACCTGAAAGGTCGAATCTCCGGTGTTTCCGTACCATCCCAAGATCATGCTGGTACACACACGGTACATCAATGTATATATCAAAGGGAAATCACACAGCATTATATTAATCAAAAATCTCATATCGAGTCCTTTATTACAATAAAAATTACAATAAAGTGGCTAAAAGCCAACTCATGAGAATATCTAAATCTTGCGGAAGCGTCGAAGGTAGATGAGTCCATCTGACTCCAAGGGCATCTCACTGAGCATAGAACGTGTCCTCACTCCTGGTCGGAAAAGTACTCTGCAACATGATACGTTGCAGCTGTGTAGGTCAGCATATGGAATATGCCGGCAAAGTCACAGTAGAGGTGTGAAAATAATCAGCTAGTCTATATGCATATATGGCAGGTGGGGTGGTAAGTTTTGCGTAAAGCCAATTTTTCCTACATCAAGAAAAGGGGCTAAGCAAAATATTACTAAGTTGGTTGATTAATGAGATGGTTCCACCAACCAATTCTCATACCCAAAATTGTTAATACCCACATCATCATATTAATTGTGTTGAGAGTTCCGGAAGTTTCAATTCCTTTGGCTCAAGTCGTCCATGACCGTGGACACGGCTAATCGATTAGGTTTGGAATACTCTACAGAGTTTTGCACACGTTCCCCACAAGATTTGGTCGCCTCTATTTGATTTCTCGCACTTCAGGGTGTTTGAGAAACGGATGACCAAAACATGGTCTTCCAAAGGGTTTCCCTGCGACTCTGTCGGTGCCCATCCTTTCCTACCGTTCTTCTACCTCTCGTAGCACCGCCTGTCCAGGGTCACCACGATATCCAACCAAGCCAGAGCCCATAATGACTTGTGGCTGTGCAGGTAAGCCTTGGGTTTTAAAGCATCCATCCATCTCTTTGTGCCTGGGTGGACCTTTCCGCGTGAATACTGGCCATCTCCAGCATCACCTAGGAAAATCCACTGGTTTCTCCAGGGTGCCGTTCAACCATCATCCACCCAGAGGTATGTTGAAAACTCGGAGTCTTAAATCTTGATCATTATGTAGGTCTTGAAATTATTAACTCTCTCAACTCTCATGAATCACACAACCAACCCCGTCTACTAATAGCATAGCAAAAAGGTAAAACAACGTTTCCCGGGGCCAATGTGTCAAAGAGGTTGAGGGGGGGTACCTACCACATGATACTAGTACAATGTAACCAAGTTTCCAACTAACCTATCTTGCATGCAATTGGGGAGATGGTAGAACTAATGCATATAAAACATGGGTAAACATGGTCAAAGTGACTTGCCTGATTGATGATCTTCGTACGTGAGTGACTCTAAGTAACAAGCTTCGCACTCCGGATAATCTAACGAAGCAAACAAGCACTCAATAAGCATACAACAGAATATTGTAACTCACAAACATCAACCAAGAACTAGTAAACAATCAAGACAAAACAATGCACAAATCTCAAGTAGGAAAACACACAAAGTTTTGTTTTCAAAAGGTGAGGAATGAAAACACTACTGACATAATGAAACCATTTGTAATAACAAAACAATTGTTGTCAGCAAGGAAACAATAGAATATTTTATTAATAAACAGAATATAATCAATTTAAGTTTGTTGGGAAAAGTTTAGTAAAGTTTATACAAGTTTGTGATAAACACTATATGAATCAACTATAGCTATATTAACAAAAGAATGAAAAACTAAACTTATTATTTATTTGTAAAACATGTTCTTAACAGAAAATAATTTACAATTAAATCTGTCTTAGAAAACAGAATTAAAATATACAAAACTTTGTTTGAAAACAAAACTATTACTAGTTAGTTGTTTTAATCAAATTATGCCTATTTGAAAATAAGTTGTGATTCCTATGTTAAATAAAATTAAACTAAGCAAATTTATATTTTTATTAACAGTAAGTGAAAACACTAAATGTTTACTAACAGAACCTAATAAACAAATAAAACCAATTCTAAATCAAACTAATTAAAATTGAGTTTATAAAACTATATTATAATACTAAGCAGATTCTGTTTATAGCTAAAACACTATTCAAAATCATCCTAAAAATCCTCAAACTAAACATGGAGATAGTCCTAACCAATATCAAACAGTAGCAAAAAGAATCATATCAAAATCTATTTTCAAACTCTAGTTATTCAGATTTGAAGATTTTGAGCAAATTTGATTAAATTCAAATTTTATAGTTCAAATTTGAAATTTAAAAGTACAGGGTGAAACTACATGAAAAATGTGAGCTATTGCAAAAAAATCAATTCAAAACACTAAATAGATTAAAAGATATAAGCAAAACAAATTTTGAAATCATTCTGTTAATTAAAACAAAAACAGAAAAAGAAAATGATTTGTGACAGTCAGGGGGCTACGTGGCGCCGTCCTATTGGCTAGCGAGCGCGTGCGGTAGGTGGTTTCGAGCGGACGACCGGTCGGTAGGTAATACCGATTCGGAATTATTTCCGATCTAATCTCAGGCGTTGATTCTGGATCCGAGGGTTGGGAGGGCTCACAGTGTTAAGAGGTCGCCGGCGAGAGATCTCTGGCGAGTCCGAGACGGCGACGTTGTCGGTGTTGGCGCTCCGGTGGTCGAGGGATGTAGCGAAGTGGCCCGGGGGACGGGGCTTGATGGCCGGCGTCGATTGGTGAGGTCGGAGGGGCGAGGGATGGACGGAGTCGCTGGCTACGGTCGACGAGAGGTCCGGTGGTGGTATGAACTCCGGCGAGAAATTGTGCAGCGCCTCGGCGACGGAAGAGAGGGGGGTCGGGGGTGAATGGAGAGAGGAGAGGCAGCGCTATTTATAGAGGGTGCGGGGAGATGCGGGGGAAGGAGAAAGGAGAGAGATCCGGTGGAGTAACTGCCGGCGACGAGGTCGGGCGAGAGGAAGAGGGCGACCGCGCGGGCAAAACTGTCGGTCGGGGTGGGGTCCAGTGTCAGCGAGAGGGGAAACTTCCATTACGCGTCGGTCGGCCGGCTTCTAGTTAATGCGCGAAATAACTGCCGTGGGCTGGCCCGTTTAATACAGTAACCGTTACCGTTTCCTTTTAATAATTTTCCAGAGACATTCAAAAGCTTTTAAAGCATTCAAATCGTTTGTAAATATAGGGGTATTATATATCAAAATTAACAGAATAATAAATGCTATTTAATGAACATTTCTATTATATCATTTGAACACTTTGAAAAAAATAATATTTTCATAAATTGCCTAATTGTTTTTAAATCCTTTTTGCAAATATTTTCAATATAACCCCTGGTTATTATTGTTCAAATATATCACCAATTAGTCCCTGGTGTGGAGTGTCATGTTCCTCCTCTCTTATTTGAACTTTTAACCAAAATTTCAAATAGGTGAAAGCAACTTAGGGAAAAATAGAAAGAGCTTTCTGAAATCCAGAAGAGACATTTCAACAAACACATACATTCAAGCAATGATGCTGCTAGATGCATAGCTATAATCATAACATTCCAAAATGAAATTTTGGGATGTTACAAACCTACCCACCTTAAAATGAATCTCGCCCTCGAAATTCGGGTTGGCTAGAAAATAGGTGCGGGTGGTCTCTACGAAGATCTTCTTCGCGTTCCCAGGTGGCTTCTTCCTCGGTGTGATGACTCCACAAAACCTTACAGAACTTGATGATCCTGCTGCGGGTAACTCTGTTGGCAGTCTCGAGGATTCTGACAGGCTTCTCCTCATAGGTCAGATCATTGTCAAGTTGTATGGCCTCTAGGGGCACGGTGTCTCGAAAAGGGATGTCAGCCATCTCAGCATGACATTTCTTCAGCTGGGACACATGGAACACATTATGAACTTCGGATAATCCTTCCGGCAATTCCAATTTGTATGCAACTTCGCCTCTACGTTCAAGAATGTTGTAGGGGCCTATGAATCTGGGTGCTAATTTTCCTTTAACACCAAATATCTTGATTCCTCAAAGCGGGGATACACGAAGATATGCTCTGTCTCCCACTTCATATGTCACTTCTTTACGTTTTCTGTCAGCATAACTCTTCTGTCGAGATTGAGCTATCTTGAGTCTGTCACGAATCAACTTGACTTTCTCTTCAGAATCTCGGATAAGGTCGGGACCAAAAAGTTGTCGGTCTCCAACACCATCCCACGTCAGTGGTGTTCTGCATCTCCTTCCGTATAAAGCTTCGAAAGGGGCCATCTTTAGACTGGTCTAATAACTGTTGTTGTATGAGAATTCTGCGTAAGGCAAGTTATCGTCCCAACTAGATTCATAATCTAGCGCACAAGCTCTCAACATGTC
Organism: Hordeum marinum; assembly: GCA_022496015.1. Classification (NCBI taxonomy): domain Eukaryota; kingdom Viridiplantae; phylum Streptophyta; class Magnoliopsida; order Poales; family Poaceae; genus Hordeum; species Hordeum marinum. The sequence continues at coordinate 156,665,018 of CM039675.1, read as the reverse complement.
TTCCAGAATCTGGTTGACTCTCTCAGTCTGTCCATCTGTCTGCGGATGAAAGGCTGTACTGAACTCTAGCCTTGTACCCAAAGTTTCATGTAATTGATGCCAAAACTTTGAGGTAAACTGTGTTCCTCTATCTGACACGATACTCCTCGGAACTCCATGCAAACATACGATCCTGGTCATATATATCTTGGCTAGCTTAGCACTGGTATAGGTGGTTTTCACTGGAATGAAATGAGCTACCTTGGTCAAGCGATCTACCACTACCCAGATGGAATCATAACCTAAACGGGTCCTGGGCAATCCTGTGATGAAATCCATACCAAGCTTTTCCCATTTCCACTCGGGTATCTACAAAGGTTGGAGTAACCCTGCTGGTTTCTGATGTTCTGCCTTTACTCGCTGACAAACATCACATATTGCAACATGTTCCGCAATATCTTTCTTCATACCTGTCCACCAATAACTTTCTTTTAAATCGAGATACATCTTGGTATTGCCTGGGTGTATCGAGTAAGGTGAATCGTGGGCTTCCTGTAGTATCAACTTCCTGAGCTCTGGGTCATTGGGCACATAGATTCGGTTCTCAAACCACAAAGTTCCGTGTTCATCCTCACGAAAACCTTTAGCTTTACCATCTTCCATTCTCTGCTTTATCTCAGCTATCTCCTTGTCCGATTTCTGGGCTTCACGAATTCTTTCGGTCAATGTGGACTGGATCTCTAGTGTACCAACATATCCTCTTGGAACTATCTCTAGCTTGAGCTCTCTGAGATCATCGGCTAACTCTTGAGGTAATCCTCCCGCTGTGAGTGTGTTCACATAAATTTTCCGACTCAAGGCATCGGCTACAACATTAGCCTTACCTGGATGGTAATGTAATCTCATGTCATAGTCCTTGATTAACTCTAACCATCTCCTCTGTCTGAGGTTCAACTCTTTCTGCGTGAAGATATACTTCAGGATCTTATGGTCGGTGTAAACATCACAACTATTTCCGATAAGAAAATGTCTCCAAGTCTTGAGTGCGTGCACTACGGCTGCTAATTCCAAATCATGGGTGGCATAATTCAACTCATGAGGTCGTAGTTGTCTGGAAGCATAGGCTACAACCTTTCCATCTTGCATGAGTACTCCTCCAAGTCCTTGACGTGAGGCATCACAGTAAACCTGGAAGTCCTTCCGAATATTGGGCAAAATCAACACTGGGGCTGTGACCAAACGTTCCTTTAACTCCTGGAAACTGGCTTCACATTCCACAGTCCAAACATACTTGGATTCTTTCTTCAACAACTCTGTCATGGGCTTGGCAATCTTTGAGAAATTCTCAATGAATCTCCGGTAATATCCGGCAAGTCCGAGGAAACTGCGGATCTCCTTAACTGAGGTAGGGGACTTCCACTCGGTGACGGCTTCAACCTTAGCGGGGTCTACGGCTATTCCTTCTCCGGAAATAACATGTCCAAGGAATCCGACTTCCGTCAACCAAAATTCACATTTGCTGAACTTGGCATATAACTGATGTTCTCTCAATTTCTCCAGAACTAAACGCAGATGTTCCTTATGTTCTTCCTCGTTCTTGGAGAATATCAAAATGTCATCGATGAACACCACGACAAACTTGTCTAAATATTCCATGAATACTTTGTTCATCAAATTCATGAAGTAGGCAGGAGCATTAGTCAATCCAAAAGAGATGACCGTATACTCATACAAGCCATACCTCGTGGTGAAAGCTGTTTTGGGTATATCCTGTTCACGAATTTTGAACTGGTGATACCCTGATCGAAGATCGATCTTGGAGAATACTTTGGCTCCTACGAGCTAATCAAACAAATCATTAATCATCGGTAGAGGGTACTTGTTCTTGATAGTCACCTCGTTCAAGGCACGATAATCGACTACCATTCTCAAGGATTTATCCTTCTTCTCCACCAAAAGTACTGGGGCTCCCCAAGGTGATGAACTTGGGCGAATATAACCTTTGTCCAATAACTCCTTAATCTGCTTCTTGATTTCCAACAGATCATTTGCGGGCATCCGATAGGGTCTCTTGGAAATTGGTGCTGTCCCTGGCTATAGCTCTATTAGGAACTCAATTTCCCTATCTGGTGGCATTCCTGGTAATTCTTCCGGAAATACATCCAGATAATCTTTTACCACAGGTACTTCCTCCTGAACAACTCCTGTGAGGGCATTTAATCGAGCACTCATACGTGTGCGTCGGGATACATACTTAATCCTCTTGTTCTCCGGGGTGGTGAGTGAAACAAACTTGCTAGGGCAATCAAGATTTCCTTCATACTTGGTCATCCAATCCATGCCTAGGATTACATCCAGTCCTTGTGACTCTAAGACGATGAGGTCGGTGGGAAAAACATGATTTCCTATATTGAGTTTCAAGGCATGGCATCCTATCCCTGCCATCATCATACCTCCTGGGGAACTGACCTTAATGGGCTGACTAAGGGTTTTGGTCGGCAAACCATACTTATCCACAACTACCCTTGATATGAATGAATGAGTTGCACCGGAATCAAAAAGTACTGTAACAGGACGTGAATGCAATAAAAACTTACCAACCATAGTCTCGGGTTGATCATAGACTTCTTCCATGTCGAGGTGGTTCACCTGGGCACGAGGAAAAAGGTTTGGCTTCTTGGCTGCGGAATTGCCGTTGTTGTTGCCGTTTCCACTGCCTTGCTTGCTCTGGGGACACTCAGTAGCATAGTGCCCTGTCTTCTGGCACTTGAAACAGGTGATGTGACTCAGATCCTTCTGAGTAGGAACTTGACGGTGCTGGTTGTTGTTCCCATTCCCATTGTCAGTCTTGAAATTGCCATGGTTGAGACGGTTGTTCCCATTTCCTCCATGATGGTGGCCTCCATGGTTGTACACAACATGAGTGTGCCTTCCAAACTTACCGGTACCTGATCCGGTATTCCCTGAGTACGGGGAGTAGCGAGCCTTCTGATGAGCTCCAGAGTTGAACTTCCCCTGAGTGTACTTCCGCTTGCGGTTCTCAATCTGCTGCTATTTACCTTCCAGAATAAGTGCCTTATCCACCAGCTCTTGGTAGTTGTTGAAATTAGCCACTACCAGCTGCATGCTCAACTCATCGTTGAGTCCTTCCAGAAATTTCTCTTGCTTGGCCGCATCATCGGCCACGTCTCCTGGTGCATAACGTGCCAATGTGTTGAAGTCGTCCACGTACTGGGCCACAGAGCGATTACTCTGGCACAAGTTGCGAAACTCGCGCTTCTTCAGACTCATGGCTCCAGCTGAAACATGAGCGGTGCGGAAAGCAAGCTTGAATTGCTCCCAAGTCACATCTGCAATAGGATAAGTGGTGGTGTAGTTCTCCCACCATGAAGCTGCTGGTCCTTCCAGTTGATGTGTGGCAAATCGCACCTTCTCAGCGTCAGTGCATCCAGCGGTGACAAGTTCTCTCTCCATCTTACAGAGCCAGTCATCTGCCACAATGGGCTCAGTACTGCTGGAGAAAGTTGGAGGGTTCAACCTCAGAAAACGGGTGAGATTGTCAGTCTGGGGTGGATGTTGGTGGTTCTGGTTGTTGGTCTGATTCTGAATCAATAACTGCATCAGTGCATTCTACTGCTGAAGGAGTTGAGTGAGTTCCGGCGGAAAAGTGAAGTCGGTCTCACGTCGTGGAGGCATCTTGCTGTTTTCAGAGGGATGAGAATTAGAATAGAACAAGGGTCTAGAAGAAGAAATTCACTACCCATATGCAATGCAACAAACATATCACACCAAACACTCATTCATTTATTCAATCAATGTCAAACATCGGGAATACAAGTCTCAATCAAACTAAGCATCGACCTACGCTCTTAACGTTGAAAAATAAAAGATACATGGAGGGCATAACTAAAGTTTTTCCTCAGAAGTGCATAGTCGTAGGTCCTCCGGTGGTGCTTTCCTCGTAGTCTTCATCGTCGCTGATGAAGGGTGCCATGTCTCCTTCGGGGTGAAGGTTTTCCCCCATGTCTAGCTGCTCCTCCAGAGTTGCGATGCGTGCATTCTGCTCATCAATCCTCTCTAGGAAGTCCTTCACTTCATGCTCGTGTTCATAGTTGGCCTCTCGCAGATCAGCTTCAAGGTCCAGCTCGCGGTTCATCAAATTCTGGATTGTCTTCGTATCAGCACGAACTCGAAGCTCCAGAGTCCTGATGTGAGTCTCCAGGGTCTGGATATAGGAAATAGTGGTGTCTGCAGTGGGAGGAGTTATGATGTTTCCATTGGCATCTCTACGACAAACCACGCTGAGTCCTGGTGAAATGGTTCCACCTCTGTATTCCTCCTGAATACGTCCAAGGGCACGATGAATGGCCATGTCTCTTCCAAGTATCCAACTGGGTGCCACGAACTTGAAGTCGATGGGTTTCTTTCGATTCCCAAAGGTCTTCCCTGGGATGTGCACCTCGATCTTGTAGCGTCCATCTTGGGGAAATGACATGATAGGAGTCCCGGTGATGCTCGGCAAAGCAATCCTCATGTCCTTGACGATCCTCATCAGCTCCTTACCAAAAGGCATCATTGCGTCAGGCTGGCAAAACTCCGTGATCAACACTGGGATGAAGGTGGCCATCTATAAATTTTGAAATAATTGGAGAGGAGTCAGAAACGAATAGATGAGAGTATAAGAATTTTAAAGACAAAGAGAAACAATCCTAAGGCTTTCCAATCCTAGAGGTTACGTCCTACGGTCAGCGTGTGCTCTGATACCATTTCTGTAGCGACCCGACCTGAAAGGTCGAATCTCCGGTGTTTCCGTACCATCCCAAGATCATGCTGGTACACACACGGTACATCAATGTATATATCAAAGGGAAATCACACAACATTATATTAATCAAAAATCTCATATCGAGTCCTTTATTACAATAAAAATTACAATAAAGTGGCTAAAAGCCAACTCATGAGAATATCTAAATCTTGCGGAAGCGTCGAAGGTAGATGAGTCCATCTGACTCCAAGGGCATCTCACTGAGCATAGAACGTGTCCTCACTCCTGGTCAGAAAAGTACTCTGCAACATGATACGTTGCAGCCGTGTAGGTCAGCATATGGAATATGCCGGCAAAGTCACAGTAGAGGTGTGAAAATAATCAGCTAGTCTATGTGCATATATGGCAGGTGGGGTGGTAAGTTTTGCGTAAAGCCAATTTTTCCTACATCAAGAAAAGGGGCTAAGCAAAATATTACTAAGTTGGTTGATTAATGAGATGGTTCCACCAACCAATTCTCATACCCAAAATTGTTAATACCCACATCATCATATTAATTGTGTTGAGAGTTCCGGAAGTTTCAATTCCTTTGGCTCAAGTCGTCCATGACCGTGGACACGGCTAATCGATTAGGTTTGGAATACTCTACAGAGTTTTGCACACGTTCCCCACAAGATTTGGTCGCCTCCGTTCGATTTCTCGCACTTCAGGGTGTTTGAGAAACGGATGACCAAAACATGGTCTTCCAAAGGGTTTCCCTGCGACTCTGTCGGTGCCCATCCTTTCCTACCGTTCTTCTACCTCTCGTAGCACCGCCTGTCCAGGGTCACCACGATATCCAACCAAGCCAGAGCCCATAATGACTTGTGGCTGTGCAGGTAAGCCTTGGGTTTTAAAGCATCCATCCATCTCTTTGTGCCTGGGTGGACCTTTCCGCGTGAATACTGGCCATCTCCAGCATCACCTAGGAAAATCCACTGGTTTCTCCAGGGTGCCGTTCAACCATCATCCACCCAGAGGTATGTTGAAAACTCGGAGTCTTAAATCTTGATCATTATGTAGGTCTTGAAATTATTAACTCTCTCAACTCTCATGAATCACACAACCAACCCCGTCTACTAATAGCATAGCAAAAAGGTAAAACAACGTTTCCCGGGGCCAATGTGTCAAAGAGGTTGAGGGGGGGTACCTACCACATGATACTAGTACAATGTAACCAAGTTTCCAACTAACCTATCTTGCATGCAATTGGGGAGATGGTAGAACTAATGCATATAAAACATGGGTAAACATGGTCAAAGTGACTTGCCTGATTGATGATCTTCGTACGTGAGTGACTCTAAGTAACAAGCTTCGCACTCCGGATAATCTAACGAAGCAAACAAGCACTCAATAAGCATACAACAGAATATTGTAACTCACAAACATCAACCAAGAACTAGTAAACAATCAAGACAAAACAATGCACAAATCTCAAGTAGGAAAACACACAAAGTTTTGTTTTCAAAAGGTGAGGAATGAAAACACTACTGACATAATGAAACCATTTGTAATAACAAAACAATTGTTGTCAGCAAGGAAACAATAGAATATTTTATTAATAAACAGAATATAATCAATTTAAGTTTGTTGGGAAAAGTTTAGTAAAGTTTATACAAGTTTGTGATAAACACTATATGAATCAACTATAGCTATATTAACAAAAGAATGAAAAACTAAACTTATTATTTATTTGTAAAACATGTTCTTAACAGAAAATAATTTACAATTAAATCTGTCTTAGAAAACAGAATTAAAATATACAAAACTTTGTTTGAAAACAAAACTATTACTAGTTAGTTGTTTTAATCAAATTATGCCTATTTGAAAATAAGTTGTGATTCCTATGTTAAATAAAATTAAACTAAGCAAATTTATATTTTTATTAACAGTAAGTGAAAACACTAAATGTTTACTAACAGAACCTAATAAACAAATAAAACCAATTCTAAATCAAACTAATTAAAATTGAGTTTATAAAACTATATTATAATACTAAGCAGATTCTGTTTATAGCTAAAACACTATTCAAAATCATCCTAAAAATCCTCAAACTAAACATGGAGATAGTCCTAACCAATATCAAACAGTAGCAAAAAGAATCATATCAAAATCTATTTTCAAACTCTAGTTATTCAGATTTGAAGATTTTGAGCAAATTTGATTAAATTCAAATTTTATAGTTCAAATTTGAAATTTAAAAGTACAGGGTGAAACTACATGAAAAATGTGAGCTATTGCAAAAAAATCAATTCAAAACACTAAATAGATTAAAAGATATAAGCAAAACAAATTTTGAAATCATTCTGTTAATTAAAACAAAAACAGAAAAAGAAAATGATTTGCGACAGTCAGGGGGCTACGTGGCGCCGTCCTATTGGCTAGCGAGCGCGTGCGGTAGGTGGTTTCGAGCGGACGACCGGTCGGTAGGTAATACCGATTCGGAATTATTTCCGATCTAATCTCAGGCGTTGATTCTGGATCCGAGGGTTGGGAGGGCTCACAGTGTTAAGAGGTCGCCGGCGAGAGATCTCTGGCGAGTCCGAGACGGCGACGTTGTCGGTGTTGGCGCTCCGGTGGTCGAGGGATGTAGCGAAGTGGCCCGGGGGACGGGGCTTGATGGCCGGCGTCGATTGGTGAGGTCGGAGGGGCGAGGGATGGACGGAGTCGCTGGCTACGGTCGACGAGAGGTCCGGTGGTGGTATGAACTCCGGCGAGAAATTGTGCAGCGCCTCGGCGACGGAAGAGAGGGGGGTCGGGGGTGAATGGAGAGAGGAGAGGCAGCGCTATTTATAGAGGGTGCGGGGAGATGCGGGGGAAGGAGAAAGGAGAGAGATCCGGTGGAGTAACTGCCGGCGACGAGGTCGGGCGAGAGGAAGAGGGCGACCGCGCGGGCAAAACTGTCGGTCGGGGTGGGGTCCAGTGTCAGCGAGAGGGGAAACTTCCATTACGCGTCGGTCGGCCGGCTTCTAGTTAATGCGCGAAATAACTGCCGTGGGCCGGCCCGTTTAATACAGTAACCGTTACCGTTTCCTTTTAATAATTTTCCAGAGACATTCAAAAGCTTTTAAAGCATTCAAATCGTTTGTAAATATAGGGGTATTATATATCAAAATTAACAGAATAAGAAATGCTATTTAATGAACATTTCTATTCTGTCATTTGAACACTTTGGAAAAAATAATATTTTCAGAAATTGCCTAATTGTTTTTAAATCCTTTTTGCAAATATTTTCAAAATAACCCCTGGTTATTATTGTTCAAATATATCACCAATTAGTCCCTGGTGTGGAGTGTCATGTTCCTCCTCTCTTATTTGAACTTTTAACCAAAATTTCAAATAGGTGAAAGCAACTTAGGGAAAATAGAAAGAGCTTTCTGAAATCCAGAAGAGACATTTCAACAAACACATACATTCAAGCAATGATGCTGCTAGATGCATAGCTATAATCATAACATTCCAAAATGAAATTTTGGGATGTTACAGTATCAATTAAATTCATGATGAGGAGTAGAATCCTTGCCCCTTGATAATTGGTATTGACGTTGACGACATCCTTGCCTTCCTTCCAAACGCAGACTTGGTCTTGCTTTGGTTGAACCTTAAGTTCCTTTCTAGACATCTTGTGTTATGTTCTATCTTGGAGTATTACCATCTTTTGTCGAGAATGTCGTGGGAATTGCACACATCTTAAGAATTCTTGATATAGTAACACTTCTCGCCACCTCCATTTATTTCTTGGTACCCGTGATGTTTCTAACCGGAATACCGACAAATGGACTGTGAAGTGTGAATTCAAAACTTCTAGAAATTCTATTGCCTTGAAGTCAATGAACAATAAGTCCATTCTTAGTGTGTTAACCGTTGAATCAACTACTAACATTGGTCATGCTACTTAGTTTGGGTTTTGGGTGTGCCTTTCGATTAATGTTTAATTATGGATGTTTCCCTTGGGCATACCTCATTATTCATCTGTGTTGACCAATGCTAGCACCTTGTTCACTCAATCATGGAAATCCACCTTTGTGGAAATCTCAACCAATTGTTGCCGAGCCCATCAGGCACATCCTCATCTTCTTCGTGGTTCATGATGAACATTTAAGCTAGTGTTGTAAATTTTTGAAGGCTTTATCTTCATAACTAGCTCATGAAGAATATGTTTATTAAAATAAGTGTTTTTCTCTAAGTTCACGTGCATCTTGCCGTTGTGATTATGAGAAAGATTTGATTCGCTTCCTCTAGAATTGTTCCAATTCTTTCATGCATGTGCGGAGCGTTCTTTGGGTTGCTAGATTTGCTACCTTCACTCCATATGTATTCCCTGGCACACCAAGTCGCTGATTGTTTTGATCTGGGAAAAGAAGTTCTATGTAAGATCTAGTCCAGACTTACGCATGGAACTTTGCTATCCTCTATGATGGTCCCCAACCAGAACTTGATTGCATTCCATTCTAGAAACTTCCACATGGGCACAAATGTCTTGGAATTGTGTTCATAAGTCTTGCGACCCGACTCATGATTCAAGGCCTGCCTCTGTCATTCATTTCGATATTCTTACAACATCATCTCCTAGGTGTGTGTTGCATCGTTTTCTTCTCATGCCGGCTAAGTCTGAAGTATCCTGACACCAACCAGATCTGAATCGCAGCGGATATGATGGTTGGAACTTTTCCCAAGAATTATAACGTTGGTCTCTATGTTAGTCGGTAAGGTGATGTTGTGGCTAGCACTCCTGCCCGGAAGACCTATTGTTATAGTATCTTGTTCAGCAAGATTCACCTTTCTCCCATGAGGAAATTGTAAGACTTATTTCATAAGTTGTTCCTGGTGGACCCTTTGTGTTCTTGAAGTCCGACCTTTATCTGATGACCATGTCATTGCTACCCCAAAGCTTGACTATGGTTCTCCGATCATGAAAAGGAACATAGGAACCGCAGTGCTAAATGTTTCTTGATCAATTATCCAAACGCCATTGTATGGTTAATATCATAAATTCCTCCCCCCTCTTACCTAAATGGTGATGTACTTGAGGTCCTGTCAGGTACATCATGCTCCTTTTGTCTTTGGGAAAGGTATACTCAAATACTTTGGTATAAACACATTCCCTTTCCATTGGTCTATTTAACCTTTCTTATAGTCTAAATTATCTAAAAAGTGGTAATTCCCTGCTTAGGTAAACACCTCGGTGATCAATTCTGTTAGTAAGGCCATGTTACTATTGTTGATAACATTCCGGTAACCGCCGGTGGACGAGAACTTTGCCTATTGGTCCGCCTCGTTTCAACGAGTAGGAAAATGGTTCTATTCATCCCCCGCCCTTGGTACTGATATTGTTGCTAGCATAACTGACAAGATATCCTCTGACATGTCTTGCTACCCTGACCATGCAAGATGTCACCGCTCTTCCTACTCTTAACCCTCATGGTGGGCCCATAACCCAAAGTTCCACATGATCAAAACCCGACTCTCCTGTACATCCTTGATTCTAAAGTATACTTTGCACTTGTCTTTGTATGCAATTCCCGAGCCACCGTCCAAGGTATGTTCTATTCTAGTATCAGACGCAATATTTATTTTCATTGCTCTGAACCCCCCTTTCATCTTCTGATCAGGCATCGAAAGATTGCCTACCCGTTTGAAACTTTGGACCATCGCTTTTTGCTCTCAATGATTTCCCTGAGTTACAACTCGAGGAATGATTCTTGTCTTCTTCCCCGAGTTCACCGTCAGGTGCCGAACCTCGTGTAGCTACGTTCTTCCAGAGTTTTCTCTCATATCGCATTCGTAGGACGATAAAGATCCCGAAGGAAGGATGATGACTCCATTTTGTTGACTTCAATCAGAGTAATGAATACATCAAAGAGAAGGACCAACCTCTTCAATGAGAGCATCAAAGACTAGAAGACTTGTTAGAATTTCGTAACAAAATATTTCCCCCTTACTTCTACCTCTTAATTCTCGGGACGAGAATTTCTTTTAGTGGGGGAGAGTTGTGACACCCTGGATTTAGTGCTACAATGATCATTGTAATTAAGATCCAGTGATGGCCAATATTAAGCTAATGCTTTTGCTAATCCACGTGTAATCACTTTTGGAAACAATCTTTAGTTAAATTTCTCTTGCAATTCAAAATGCATTAAAAACTGGATTCAAAACGTTTGCAAACCAGTGAACAAAAATCATGAATGGGATGAAAATATTCCCTAAGCTTTTATAAAATTGTAACCCACATTTTTGTAAGGTGTTTTGGTGCCTCAAAATAATTAAAACCGAGGCCAATTCAATTATTAGATCCCCTTTTGAATTATGGTATTTTCAAAACAGTTCCTATTGCCCCCAAACTATTTGTGACAGTATAAATATTGCATTGCAAATATTTGACCCTATCCCATATTTTACAAAAGTCATGTAGTACTAAAACTAAATCATAAGAGAAGCTTCTAATTAAAAATAGCAAAGAAAAAGAGTAAAAGCCTTACTGTTGGACTGGTCACTATGTCTAGTGTAAAGGCCCAGCCCAACTCCCCTCTCATCTTGAACCTACTGCTCACACGAGGCTGGGTGGCTGCCCCTCACACGTTCATGGCCATGGATGACCATGTGCCGGCCATCCAGCTCCTCTACATCGCCTATAAGTTGCCCCCGACCTTCCTGGCGAGCCCTAGCTCCTTTCCCATCCCCACCTCGCTTCGCTTCGCTCTCTACCCGCCACCACCCGAGACCGTCCGCGCATGAAGCCGTCGATCCCGCGGCCACCGGCCTCACCTCGTTACGCCAAGACGTCCAGGAAGACCGTCACTGGCTACCTCGTTCATCCTGAGCATCAAATCGAGCGGGGACGTCCCGTGTGCTCGCCATCGAGATCATCTTCAACCTCTGCCCTGCGCCCCTGCTGCTCGCCGTCTTCGATTTGACCTCACCGGAGCCTCCCTGAGCGTGCTATGCTCACCTTCAGACTCGCCGTGAGCTCCTCTCCGTCTTCCCCCACGCCCCTCTGCCATCCGTTGCCGTAGACCCGTGCCCGCCCGAGTCCGCCATGATCGTGAGCGAAGCTCCCGTGTGCGCCCGCGCTGTGCTACTGTTGCCGCTGCTTGCTTCCTGTTGTTGCTCTTGCCGCTGTCGCTGTCGCCCGTGTAGCTACTGCTTGCTGCGCCTGTGTTGCTGCTGCTCGTGCTGCTCTGCTGCTCCTCGATCTGCTACTGCCGCACGCGAGCGTGCTCGTCCTCCTGCGGGCGCCTCACCGCTGGTTCCCGTCGCGGTCGCCGTTGCCCCCGCTGCTCTACTTGCTGCTGCTCGTGTACCGCTGCTGTGCGCCGCGCCCCTGCGCAAGCTCGCCCGCTGTAGCTGCTGCTGCTGTTGCCGCTCCTATCGCTGATATTCGCTTGGTGCTGCTACGTTGCTACTGCTTGGTGCGCGCCAGCTGCTGCTGCTTCTTAGCTGCTGCTACTGCGTTACTACAACCATGGCCGCCCTGGCCTTGTGCCTCGTGCGTGCTGGCCATGGCAAGCGCCGCTAGTGGCCGGCCTAATTAGTAGGCCTAACTAATTTTGGCTAAAACTACAGTCAATGACATCTGGACCTAGTTCAACACTTTGAACAGTCAACACATTGACTAGTCAACTGCTAAGTTAACAGTTGACCAGGCTCACGAGTCAGCCTTGTGGTAGTCACTTTGCATTTTACTGTTTAAATTCGAATTAAATAAATTCGAAAAAATCAATAAAACTTTGGAAATTCAATAAAATAAGCCATAACTCCGATCAAAATATTTTATATATGAAAGTTGATCAATAAAATTCCACGAATCCGATTACATTGTCTGTTCGTTTGTCACGTGCTCCCATCATGACGAATATGAAACTTTTTCATCGTTTTCATCTGTCCGGTAGTAGCCCGAGACCTAGAAAATATTGTCAGATATTCTTTCGATCCGTCTGTAACGTGTAGAACTGCGTTAGTGCATGCCTAGCTCTGCATATTGCCATTTCATGCATCGTGTTGCATCTGTCGGCCTTATGTTTATTGTTTCTTCCCCCTCTTTTTACCGGTAAACCCCGAGACTGACGTTGCTGCCAGGTACGATTATGCCGTTGACGATAAGGCCTTTGCAACAGAGCAGCAAGGCAAGCAAACCCCTCTTGCATTTCGATATCGCCCAATTTTCCCCCTCTCATTCTTGCATTAGATTTTGCTACTATATTAGCTAACTCCTATTCTGATGCATAGCCTGTTTTTTGATAAACTGACACATACCTGCTGTTATATCAACTTCTTAGTATAGGTTGATCAATGAATCCCCTGTGACCCCCCTTAGTCCCACTTGCCCCTGCTTCTTCATCGACGGCTCGACGACTTGAAGACTCGAAGACTCGATCAACCGACCGACCAGCCATGCCCGTCACTTTCACCGCACCCCCTTAGTTGTACGACTCTGCAGAGCTACTATCGAGTACTGAGGGTGAAACCTCGTGAAGTACTCATGATGCTAACTCTGTAGTGTAGCTAGTCGTTCATGCTTATCGAGGGTGTTTCCTCCTTCACCACTCCCGACGACGTCTCTGTCGTGCAACCCCTCAAGCGTAGACCATCGAGGGTGAATCCTCTCTGGTCACTTTGACGGTTACATTGAGTGGGATCCATCGAGGGTGATTCCTCGGTTTTCCCCTTGGTGTTACAGACACACGGTTACTTTACTTTACTGTTGATAGATGATGAGGTCAGGATGACCGGAGGATACATGATGAGGTCAGGATAACTGAAGGGTGTTGGTGTAATACGACGAGGCGTGGCCGGATATTCTTGGCCCTTGCCACAAGACCTCGAGACGGGGCGACGGGACCACATATCGTGTATTGCGCTCGTCACCGCAATTAATATAATGCTAATGGTTTGGGTATTTGATCCGAGTTGGTCATTTTACCTTTTTGCACTAACGTTCACGCGGGAGAAGTTATGGGTCCCTAATCTTGGTTGTACGCATTTGCGTGTATGATTAGCGTACGATCAAAATGGGGGTGTCACACCACCCACTACTAAGGCGCGCCAGAGGCCCCTGGGCGCGACCTGGTGGAGGGTGGGCACCTCGGGCACCCCCTCAACCGACTATCAAGCGTATAAATTCACTGAAAATCCAAAAACCCTAGGGGAGTCGACGAAACACAATTCCAGCCGCCGCAAGTTCCAGAACCTCGAGATCCAATCTAACAGCATCACGGAGGTGTTCATCTTCTTCATAGGTGCCTCTCCGATGATGCGTGAGTAGTCCACCATAGACCTACGAGTCCGTCGGTAGTAGCTAGATGGCCTCCTCTCTCTCTATGTTTCTCAATACAATGGTCTCTTGGAGATCCATTTGATGTAATGACTTTTGTGGTGTGTTTGTTGGGATCCGATGAATTTTGAGTTCATGATCAGTTTTTGCCCATGAATATGATTTGAGACTTCTTTGATCTCTTATTTTCATGATTACTTATAGCCTCGTGTTTCTTCTTCAAATCTTTGGTTTAGTTAGGCCAACTAGATCGATTTTTCTTTCCATGAGAAGAGGTGCTTTGTGATGGGTTCGATCTTGCGGTGTTCTTTTCCAGTGATAGTAGGGGCGGCAAGACACGCATGTATTGTTGCCATTAAGGATAAAAAGATGAGGTCTATTGCTACATGAATAGACCTTGTCTACATCATGTCACCGTTCTTATTGCATTACTCCGTTTTCCCATGAACTTAATACACTAGATGCATGCTGGATAACGGTCTATGTGTGGAGTAATACAAGTAGACACATGATCGTTTCGGTCTACTTATCTTGGATGTGATTCTTATATAATGATCATTTCTTGGATATCATCATGATTATTTGCTCTTCTATCAATTGCCCAACAACAATTTGTTCACCCACTGTGCGCTATACTAATGAGAGAAGCCACTAGTGAAACCTATGACCCTTCGGTCTACTTTTCCAACATATTGCTTTCCGATCTCCTATTTGCATCTTTTGTTTTCAGATCTATTAATCCAAAAAACCAAAATTACCTTGCTACATTTTTTGTTTATTTATTTTACTTTGTGTTCTTGCGAGATCTATCTGCTAACACTGTCATTACCTAATCTATCTTATTACCGTAGAGAGCGTGACAACCTCTCTTTGGCGTCGGTTGCAAGTATTTGTTGTTTGTGTGCAAGTGGTGTTTACGTGGGTGCATGATCTTCCTTTACGGATTGATAGCTTGGTTTCATAAACTGAGGGAAATACTTACCGTCCCTGTGCTGCATCACCCCTCCCTCTTTGGGGAACTACCGATGCATTTTGAAGCCACATCAAAGGAATTTCTGGCGCTATTGCCGGGGAGGAAGCAATCTCATCTACCAAGTTCCTAATCACAAATCTCATCTCCTTGCAATTTACATTATTTTCCATTTGCCTCTCGTTTTCCTCTCGCCCACTTCACAAATTTGCCATTTTATTCGCCCTCTCTTTTTCGTTTGCCTTTTTCTCGTCAGATCTCTTGTTTGCTTGTCACCATGAGTGATTTTGGTATGGCAGAAACAATTGACGGCTGGACTCCCAAAATTGGACTTTCTGGTAATATGGATTCTAAAACTTTTTTTTGGGGCAAGGGAATGTTATAGGAAAAGGAACTATCCAGGAATTTTTCAATTGTGTTGGAAATTGGACTCTTGATGATGCTCCTATACTTAAAAGAACTAAAACCTATGCAGAAGCAATCTCAGCATTAGTTCTTAAACTTGAAAATAGATTTATCCGCGTGCATCCTACCTTGCAAAGACTGTTTTATGAGCTACCTATTTTAAAAGATCCTAAAGCTAAAAAGTTAGCTACCCTTGTTCTCATGAACGAATTTGATCATATCATATGAGAAGCTATGGATTTTTTTTATCATTTTGGTAAGATTCGTGAAAAAAGGTAATAGATGAAATCCTTTACAAAAGTGATTATATGTTGAGAGATTTTCTTGGTAATAATCAATTTTTTGATGAGAATCTTAGTAAGGAAGTTCCCGTTTTAGATGTGATCCAACAAACTTTTAATGATGTCAATCAACAGTACTCTTGGATCATAGCCGGTAATCAAAGGGGATATATAGATGAAAAACTTGATAATCCCAAAATTTCTATGGATAATGTGTTCCAAGTTGTATTCACAAAACCCTTTGATGAGAATTCATCTATGAAGAAAATGAAGAAGGATGACAATACTTGAATCTATGTGTTATGCCTAGCTAGGGGCATAAAACGATAGCGCTTGTTGGGAGGCAACCCAATAAATAAATTATTTTTATCTTTTGCTTTCTGTTTTTGAGTGTTTTTCACAATTATGATTCTGTTATGATTGTGTTTTTATGTTTTATTTAGTGTTTGTGCCTAGTAATGCCTTTAGGATGATCAATAAGATGAGTAGAAA
This sequence comes from Hordeum marinum, assembly GCA_022496015.1. Taxonomy (NCBI): domain Eukaryota; kingdom Viridiplantae; phylum Streptophyta; class Magnoliopsida; order Poales; family Poaceae; genus Hordeum; species Hordeum marinum. The sequence continues at coordinate 156,648,816 of CM039675.1, read as the reverse complement.
CAATGCTGAATCTAAAACAAAAACTTTGTTTTGAGTGCACGAATTTTAATTTTTTACTGGAACGTGATATTAAGAGAAAATTTTATCACACTATTTCTATACAAGTTATTTATGTTGTCCTAATTTTTCATAATTTTTATAGTTCCCAAAGTATGGATAGAGTATAGATTTCTACAGACTGTCCTGTCTGAAACAGATCATGTTTTCGTTGCATTGTGTGCTTGTTTTGATGAATCTATGGTTTGTATTGGGGGTATAAGTCATCGTAAAGATAGAATACAGTGGGTTTAGTGCAATAATAAAATATGAATGGGTTTACAACAATACCTAAAGTGGTGATTTGCTTTATTATACTAACGGATCTCACGAGAATTTTGTTAAGTTTTGTGTGACTAAAGTTTTCAAGTTTTGGGTGAGATCACGATGGATGAAGGAATAAGGAGTTAGAAGAGTCAAATATTGGGGATGCTACATCAACCCAAGGTAACATCCAAAAAGTAACAAGCAACTAAGCTTGGGGATGCCCCGAGTGGCACCCCCTCTTTCTTCTAACAACCATTGGTATACTACTTGCAACTATATTTTTTCGTCACATATCATGAGTTTTGCTTGGACCATCTTGTATCTTTGCTTTGTTTCCTTTTATACTTGATGCACACACCTATTTTAGAGAGCCAAAATTATGCTATGATTTGTTAGAATTGCTCTTGATGCTTGACTTAAATCTGTTGAGCAAAGGAATTGCTCTTATGCTTCACTTATATCTTTTTGAGCACGACGTGCTTTCACATATTTGAAGAAACGCTCTCATGCTTCACTTATATTAATTTGAGAGTTAGTAATTTTGAAGAAATCCTCTCATGTTTCACTTATATTATTTTCAGAGATGAAACTTGTATGCTCCTGTTCTTCACTTATACCCATGTGAGCTTATCAAAAGCAATTGCAACATATTAAACTAGTCCCAAAGAGATAGATATTCAACAGGGATATAATAAAAAATTTCATGAAGATCATTGGACAAATTAAAATTGATTCTTTGTAATAGTTTTGAGACATGACAATAGTGATATGTGTGTTATGTTTATGAGTAATTATGCTTAGTAAGAATATTGGTGTTAAGGTTTGTGATTCCCTATGCAAGCACGAAAGTTAATAGTTGTGCTACGAAATTACATCCTACTTATAGTGCATTATTCAGTATTAGTTATGCTTAATGCTCGCTTATGTGATTTTTCTTCTCTTGGTTGGATGCTTCTCAATCTCTTGCTACCTTCACTTGTACTAAGTAGAAATACTACTTGTGCATCCAAAATCCTTAAACCAAGTTTTGCTAGATAAGTCCACCATACCTACCTATATACGGTATTTCCATGCCGCTCCAAGCAAATTTGTATGTGCCATCTCTAAACTTTCAAAATAAATTTTCCTTTTTGTGTTCTCGTACCACTCATGAAACGGTAGGGGGTGACATATTTTGTCATCCTAGATCTGTTATTCTCAAGATGTGTGTTTATTCATTTGTTAGTGCATGAGACTATGGAGGTAATAGGGATGCCTAGTCCCAAACTGAAAAATAAAAAATATTTACTTTATGGTTGTCAAATAATAAATTCCATGGAAAGTGTTGGTATGGAAGGCAACCGTGGATTCGGCTAGCCATGGAAAGTGAAAGTATGGTTGAAAGAGGAATAAACTTTATTTTATGTTTGGGAACCACCTATGATGCATCTAGTGTGGAAAGATATTGAAATCTCTCAGTCGTTTTCGTTGACAGGAAAGGCATGCCGGTCAAAATATTTTTTCTCTATAAATTTAAGCACTTGAGCTCTGACACCTCTACAAATCCCTACTTCCCTCTGCAAAGGGTCTATCTCTTTACTTTATGCAATTTTTAGTTTTCAAATTTGAGTCTCCATATTCTCTTATAAAGCACCAACTAGGGGGCACTATGATTGTACTTGAGCATTATGTGTAGCTAATATTTGAGTGTGTATTATGAATGGATCAATGATTGAGAATGATAGGCTAGGGATAACTTGCTTTAGCGTTGATATTTGGAAATACATGGTTGCTTGTTGATATACTTGAGTATTAAATTTTTCATGTCAATACTAGACTATTGCTTTGAACCATACGAAAAGTCCAAATGTCCATGGTATAAACAAAAGAATATGTGATGAACATGATAGGCAGGATTCCACATCAAAAATTCCGTTTTTACCATTTACCTACTCGAGGACGAGTACGAATTAAGCTTGGGGATGTTGATATGTCTCCAATGTATCTATAATTTTTGCTTGTTCCATGCTATTATATTATCAACCTTGGATGTTTTACAATCATTTTATAGCAACTTTATATCATTTTTTGGGACTAACCTATTGACATAGTGCCAAAGTACTAGTTGCTCTTTTTGCTTGTTTTTTACTTCGCGGGAAATCAGTACCAGATGGAGCCCAAATGCTGCGGGAAGTTTTGTGGATTTTTTATGGACCAGAAGGAAGCAGATGGGCCAAACAACACCCGAAGAGAGGGCCCAGGGTGGCCACCCTCCACCAGGGCGCGCTAGAGGCCCCAAGCACGGCCTGGTGGAGGGTGGGCACCTCGGGCACCCCCTCAACTGACTATCGAGCCTATAAATTCCTAGAAAATCCACAAACCCTAGGGGAGTCAACAAAACACAATTCCAGCCGCCTCAAGTTCCAGAACCTCGATATCCAATCTAACACCATCACGGAGGGGTTCATCTTCTTCATAGGGTGCCTCTCCGATGATGCGTGAGTAGTCCACCATAGACCTACATGTCCATAGGCAGTAGCTAGATGGCTTCCTCTCTCTCTATGTTTCTCAATACAATGATCTCTTGGAGATCTATTTGATGTAATGACTTTTGCGGTGTGTTTGTTGGGATCCGATAAATTTTGAGTTCATGATCAGTTTCTATCCGTGAATATGATTTGAGTCTTCTTTGATATCTTATTTGCATGATTACTTATAGCCTCATATTTCTTCTTCGACTCTTTGGTTTAGTTAGGCCAACTAGATCGATTTTTCTTGCCATTGGAAGAGGTGCTTTGTGATGGGTTCGACCTTGCGGTGTTCTTTCCCAGTGACAGAAGGGACAGCAAGACACGCATGTATCATTGCCATTAAGGATAACAAGATGGGGTCTATTCCTACATGAATAGATCTTGTCTGCATCATATCACCGTTCTTATTGCATTACTCTGTTTTCCCATGAACCTAATACACTAGATGCATGTTGGATAGTGGTCGATGTGTGGAGTAATAGAAGTAGGTGCAGAATCGTTTCGGTCTACTTATCTTGGACGTGATGCCTATATAATGATCATTGCATGGATATCGACATGATTATTTGATCTTCTATCAATTTCCCAACAGTAATTTGTTCACCCATCGTGCGCTATACTCATGAGAGAAGCGACTAGTGGAACCTACGACCCCCGTGTCTACTTTTCCAACATATTTCTTTTTGATCTACTATTTGCATATTTTGTTTTTAGATATATTAATCCAAAAAACAAAAATACCTTGTTGCACTTTTTGTTTATTTATTTTACTTTGTATTCTTGCGAGATCTATTTGCCAACACTGTCATTACCTAATCTATCTTCTTACCGTAGAGAGCGTGACAACCTCTCTTTCGCGTCGGGTTTCAAGTATTTGTTGTTTGTGTGCAGGTGTTGTTTACGTAGGTGCGTGATATTCATCTATGGATTGATACCATGGTTTCATAATCTGAGGGAAATACTTACCTTCGCTGTGCTGCATCATCCCTTCCTCTTTGGGGAACTACCGACGCAGTCTGAAGCCACGTCACTTTGCTAGGAAAAGGGATGAGCCTTTTAACCCATGGTTCTATTTCTTTACCATGTTTCCTAGCAACAAAGTCTATTTTATCATACCTTTTATTTTTAGGAGGTGGGTCATTATTATCATTAGGTGGATCATCATCATTATTTTGTTCATTATTATCATTGGGTGGAGCATCATCATGATCCTTATTATTAGTTTCATTATCAGAATCACTAGATATTAGGCCATATTTCTCCTTAGTGGTTTTGGTGATTGATGAAAATTCTTTTGTGAACTAATCATGTGCATTGAGCATTTAAGAATCACTAGCCACTTGGAGTTTATAAGTGAAGTCAGTTGTTTCCTATGTTTCTTTTTCCATGGATATGAGTCGTAGGAGAAACATACAATTAAGAGGGTGTCTGCTTCGGAAGGGTTTGGGTGGAATCAACACGTACGCATATTCATTTGAACCCTCATTCCTTTCCCGCATCGATGGAGTTTCTCCTCCATTTTCTTTGGTTTGGCTTAGAAGTCCCCAAGTGGTAGTATCGCTCTACACAATGGTAGTACCACTAATAGGAGGTAGTGCCTCTGCCCAGTATCGCGGGAACTACTGCTGCGCCTAGGAGCTTGACTTTTCATGTCAGGTTGCGCGGTAGTGGGAAGGTAGTATGAGCGGTAGTACCGCTCATAGGCGGTAGTACCGCCCCCTCAATATCACTCCACTTCTACTCCCTTCTGGGTCCGAGGCGCTCTCAGTGGAGGTAGAGCGGTACTAGGTGTGCAACACTAAATCTTGTAAGACATGGTAGTGTTTTCTTGAGTGTTAGTACTGCTTATGCGGTACTGTCCCACATCACATGTTCTGCTCTGCCTTTGTGAACTCTCGAGCTGCAACCCCAGCAGTAGTACCGTTGGGGCGAACGGTAGTACCACTCCGGCAGCACTACCGTCTTGTGGCCTCGTTCCATTGCACTGCTCTATGAGCACTGCCACGTGAGCAGTAGTACTGCTCCTAGAGCGGTAGTACCGTTTGTGTGCGAGTTCAGAGGAGATAACTATTGCATTGCATTCCATTATTAATAGGAGGTCTTGTTCCCCAAGAAGATCTACCTCTTCCTCCCCCAAACTCCATTGTTTCTCAAAGCTCCATTTTTGCTCGATCTCTCTCCCTAGCCAATAGAACTTTTTGATACTCTAGGGTTTGATCGAGAGGGACCGATCTACAATTCCACCAAGAAAATTTGATTCCCCCCACTAATCCCTTATAGATTTTGTTACCCTTGGGTGTTTGAGCACCCTAGATGGTTGAGGTCACCTTAGAGCCACAATCCATTATGGTGAAGCTTCGCGGTGGTGTTGGGAGATTGCCCCAACCTTGTTTGTAAGGTTCGGTCGCCGCCTTCAAGGTCAGCACTAGTGGAATCACGACATCTTACATTCTGCAAGGGTGTGATGAGAATACAGTGGCCCTAGTGGCTTCTTGGGGATCATTGTGCCTCCACACCGCTCCAACATAGACGTACTTTCCCTCAAAGGGAATGAACTTTGTTAACACATTGTTGTCTTCACCGACTCCACTTGTGGTTACTTCTTACCTTTACTTTCTCCAAGATTTATTTTTTTGTATCCTTTTCTTGCTTGTGTTATTGTTGTTCCTAGCATCATATAGGTTACTAACTTAGTGTCTTAGTTGCATATCTAGACAACCTATTTCTTTCTTAGTCTAATTTGTTTAGAAAACCTAAAAATTGAAAGTTTACTATTCACCCCCATTAGTCAACCATATCAATCTTTTCAATTGGTATCAGATCTAAGTTTATTTTAGGGGCTTAACCTGCTAAAGAGTATGGCAGACGATGGGGAGAACTCCACGGCCGCGCCCGAGACCGTTGTCACCCGCGTTGATTTGAATGCGGCTATGGCTTCTCTTAAATTAACTGTGGTTGACAAAGTCAACGACACGTTAGATAAATTCTTTGAGAGGTTCAAAACTCCAACCGCTCCATCGAAAATGGTTAATCCACTCTTGGCGGAGACGGATGTCGACTCCACCAAGGAGTTGGCTAGCTCCTTGAATCCTATGTGTCCTCAAGGAAAGAACTGTTGGAAATATGCCCTAGAGGCAATAATAAATTGGTTATTATCATATTTCCTTGCTCATGATAATTGTTTATTATCCATGCTATAATTGTATTGATCGGAAACTCAGATACATGTGTGGATACATAGACAACACCTTGTCCCTAGTATGCCTCTAATAGACTAGCTCGTTGATCAAAGATGGATATGGTTTCCTAGTCATGGAGATGAGATGTCATTTGATAATGGGATCACATCATTAGGAGAATGATGTGATGGACAAGACCCAAACTACAAATGTAGCATATGATCGTGTCAGTTTATCGCTACTGTTTTCTGCATGTCAAGTATATGTTCCTATGACCATGAGATCATGCAACTCACTGATGCCGGAGGAGTACCTTGTGTGTATCAAACGTCGCAATGTAACTGGGTGACTATAAAGGTACTCTACAGGTATCTTTGAGGGTGTCTGTTGGGTTGGCATGGATCAAGACTGGGATTTGCTGCTCCGTGTGACGGAGACGTATCTGAGGGCCCACTCGGTAATACAACATCACAACAAGCCTTGTAAGCAATGTGACTAATTGTTAGTCACGAGATCTTGTATTACGGAACGAGTAAAGAGACTTTCTGATAACGAGGTTGAACTAGGTATGGAGATACCAACGATTGAATCTCGGGCAAGTAACATACCGAAGAACAAAGGGAACATCATACGAGATTAACTAAATCCTTGACATAGAGGTTCGACCGATAAAGATGTTCATAAAATATGTAGGAACCAATATGGGCATCCAGGTCCCGCTATTGGTTATTGACCGTAGAGGTGTCTCGATCATGTCTACATAGTTCTTGAACCCGCAGGGTCTGCACACTTAAGGTTTGGTGACATTTCAGTAGTATAGAGTTATGTATGGTGGTGACCGAAGGTTGTTTGGAGTACCGGATGAGATCCCGTACGTCACGAGGAGATCCAGAATGGTCCAGAGGTAAAGATTGATATATAGGAAGTCCTATTTTGGTTGCCGGAAAAGTTTCGGGCTCATCGGTAGTGTACCGGGAGTGCCGGTAGTGTACTGAGGGACCATCGGGAGAGGTATTTCGACCCAAGAGGCTACATGGGCTGTGGGAGGACTAATACCATCTCTTAGTGGGCTGGACAAAGTCCCACACAAGGCCCATGCGACCGGGGAAGAAATTCCAAAGGAGAAAAGGTGGCAAAAGGCAAAAAGGTGGAAATAAGGAAGGAGTCCTAGTGCTACTAGGATTGGAGGAGGATTCCTACTCTCCTCCTTGCCCAAGAGGCCAAAGGGCTGGCCCTTGTGCGCCAGCCTCCTCCCTCTCTCCTCCTATATATAGTAGAGGTTTTGAGGGTTTTGAGACATAGAAAAACAGCCACGTGCTACCTCTCCTCTAGATCGTAGTTTCTCCTCTAGATCGGTTTTCAGCGGTGCTTAGGCGAAGCGCTGTTGGAATAGCTCCACCACCATCGCCACAACGCCGTCGCGCTGCCTAAGACTCATCTACCTATACGCTCCCTCTTGCTGGATCAAGAAGGCGGAGATCGTCATCGAGCTGTACGTGTGCTGAACGCGGAGGTGCCATCCGTTCGGAGCTAGATCGGAAGGATCGTGATCAAGATCGCGAAATGATTCGTGATTGGATCACGGGACGGATCGTGGGACAGATCGTGATGGGATCGCGGGACGCTCGGTGATTTGGATCGCGAAGACGTTCGACTACATCAACCGCGTTTCTTAACGCTTCCCGCTTAGCGATCTACAAGGGTATGTAGATCCACTCTCCCTCTCGTAGATGCTCATCACCATGGATAGATCTTGCGTGCGCGTAGGAATTTTTTTGTTTCCCATGCAACGTTCCCCAACAGTGGCATCATGAGCTAGGTCTATGTGTAGATGAGATCTCGAGTAGAACGCAAAGTGTTTGTGGGCGTTGATGCTTAGATTGCTTCCTCCCTTGGTCGTATTTTGGTTCAGCGGTATTGTGGGATGAAGCGGCCCAGACCAACCTTACTCGTAAGCTTACGAGAGACCGGTTCCATCAACTGACGTGTAACTTCGTTGCACAAAGATGGCTGGTGGGTGTCTATTTCTCCTACTTTAGTTGGACCGGATTCGACAAAGGTGGTCCTTGAGAAGGTTGAAAAGCAATTTATGTATCACCATTGTGGTTTTGCGTAGGTGAGAATTGTTCTTGCTAGATACCCGTAGCAGCCACGTAAAACATGCAACAACAATTAGAGGACGTCTAACTTGTTTTTGCAAGGTATGTTGTGATGTGATATGGCCAATTACATAATGAGATATATGTGATGTATGAGATGATCATGTATTGTATAGAATATCACGACTTGCATGTCGATGAGTATGTCAACCGACAGGAGCCATAGGGTTGTCTTTAATTATTGTATGACCTGCGTGTCAATCATTAAGCGCTATGTAATGCTTTACTTTATCGCTAAACGGAAGCAATAGTAGTAGAAGCATGGTGGGCGCGACAACCCCGATGGCGACCCATTGATGGAGATCAATATGATGGAGATCATGATGTCATGCCGGTGACGATGAAGATCATGCCGGTGCTTTCAAGATGTAGATCAAAAGCACAAGTTCATGGCCATATCATTTCACTTATGATTTGCATGTGATGTTAATCCTTTTATGCACCTTGTTTTGCTTAGGACGACGGTAGCATTATAAGGTGATCCCTCACTTAATTTCAAGATAAACTGTGTTCTCCCCGAGTGTGCACCGTTGCGAAAATTCATCGTGTCGACACACCACGTGATGATCGGGTGTGATAGACTCTACGTTCACATACAACGGGTGCAAGCCAGTGTTGCACATGCAGAACACTCGGGTTAAACTTGACGAGCCTAGCATGTACAGACATGGCCTCGGAATAGAAGAGACCGAATGGTCGAACATGAGTCATATAGAAGATATGATCAACATGATGATGTTCACCATTGAAACCACCTCAACTCACATGATGATCGGACTTGAGTTGGTGAATTTGGATCATGTATCACTCTAATGACCGGAGGGATGTCAATGTGAGTGGGAGTTCTTAAGTAATATGATTAATACAACTCATTATCATGAACATAGTTAGTCGGTTCTTTGCAAATTATGTTCTAGATTACTAGCTCACGTTGTAGCTCCCTTATATTTTATATGTTCCTAGAGAAATAGACTTGAAATATGATGGTAGCAATATTGCAGACTGGGTCCGTGATCTGAGGATTGTCCTCATTGCTGCACAGAAGGCTTATGTCCTTAATGCACCGCTCGGTGCACACCCCCTCTAGCATCGTCTGTCGATGTTGTGAACATCTGATAGGCACGTTCTGATGACTACTTGATAGTTCTGTGTGTCATGCATTACGGCTTAGAATTGAGGCTCCAAAACGTTTTGAACGTCATGGAACATATGAGATGTTCTAAGAGCTGAAATTGGGATCTCAGGCTCGTGCCCGTGTTGTGAGATATGGGATCTCCAACAAGATTCTTTGCCTGCAAGATAAAGGAGAATAGCTCAATCGTTGAGCATGTACTCAGATTGTCTGGGTGCTACAATAGCTTGAATCGAGTGGGAGTTGATCTTCCAGATAATAAAGTGATTGATATAGTTTTTCAAGTCATTGTCACTAAGCTACTAGAACTTGGTGATGAACTATAAAGTGCCAGGGATAGAAATAATGATCCCTGCGTTGTTTGCGATGTTTGACACCGCGAAGGTAGAAATCAAGAAGGAGCGTCAAGTGTTGATGGTTAGTAAAACCACTAGTTTCGAGAAGGGCAAGGGAAAGGAGGGAAACTTCATGGATGGCAAGTCAGTTGCTGCTCCAGTGAAGCAACCCAAAGTTGAACCCAAACCCGAGACTAAGTGCTTCGATTATGAGGAGAGCGGTCGCTGAAGCGGAACAACCCTAGATACTTGGTAGATAAGAAGGCTGGCAACGTCGACAGAAGTATATTTGATATACGTGTTATTAATGTGTACCTTGCTAGTACTCCTAGTAGCACCTGGGTATTGTATACTGGTTTGGTTGCCAAATGTTAGTAACTCGAAATAAAAGCTACGGAATAAACGGAGAACTAGCTAAGGGTGAGGTGACGATGTGTGTTGGAAATGTTTCCAAGGTTTATGTGATCAACATCGCACGCTCTCTCTACCTTTGGGATTAGTGACGAACCTAAATAAATGTTATTTGGTGTTTTGCGTTGAGCATGAACGTGATTAGATCGTGTTTATTGCAACATGATTATTCATTTAAGTTAGAGAATAATGGTTATTCTGTTTACATGAATAATACCTTCAATGGCCATGCACCTAGTGAGAATGGTTTGTTGAATCTTGATCGTAGTAATACACATGTTCATAACATTGATGCCAAAAGATACAAAGTTAATAATGATAGTACCACATACTTGTGGCACTGCCGCTAAATGTCATATTGGTATAAGGCGCATGAAGAAACTCCATGCTGATGGATCTTTGGACTCATTCGATTTCTAATCAGTTGAGACATGCGAACCATGCCTCTTGGGCAAGATGACTAAGGACCCCGTTTTCCGGATTGATGGAGCGGGCAAGTCATTTATTGGAAATGATACATGTTGATGTATGCAATCCAATGAGTCTTGTAGCGTGTGGTGGATATCGTTATTTTCTTACCTTCACTGATGATTTGACTAGATATAGTGTATATTTACTTAATGAAACACAAGTTTGAATCGTTCGAAAGGTTCAAGCAAATTCAGAGTGAAGTTTAAGATCATCGTGACAAGAAGATAAAAATGTCTACGATATGATCGTGGAGGTGAATATCTGAGTTATGAGTTTGGCATACAACTTTAGACAATGTGAAAGTTGTTTCACAACTCATGCCACCTGGAACACCATAGTGTGATGGTGTGTTCGAACGTCATAGTTGTGCTCTATTGGATATGGTGCGTGCTATGATGTCTCTTATCGTTTTGTTACTATAATTTTGGGGTTATGCATTAGAGACAACTACATCCACTTTAAATAGGGCACCATCTAAATCCGTTGAGATGACACCGTGTGAATTATGGTTTGGTAGAAACCTAAGCTGTCATTTCTTAATGTTTGGGGCTGCGATGCTTGTGTGGAAAATGTTTTCACCTAATGACCTCGAACCCAAAGCATACAAATGCATCTTCATAGAATACCCTAAGAACAGTTGGGTGAACCTTCTATCTCAGATCCAAGCATAAAATGTTTGTTGCTAAAACTGGATCCTTTCTCGAGAAAAAGTTTCTCCCAAAAGAATTGAGTGGGAGGAAGATAGAACTTGATGAGGTTATTGAACCTTTGTGTCAACGAGAGAGTCGCGCAGCGCAGGAATATGTTTCTGTGAATGCTACGTTAGTTGAAGAGGAAGTAAATGATGATGATCATGAAGCTTCGGATGAAGTTACTATCAAACCTCGTAGGTCGATAAGGACGTGTACTGCTCCTGAGTGGTATGACAACCCCGTCTTAGAGGTCATATTGTTGGACAACGATGAACCTACGAGCTATGGAGAACTAATGATGGGCCCGGAATCCGACAAATGGCTACAGGCCATGAAATCCAAGAAAGGATCCATGTATGAAAACCAAGTATAGAATTTGGTGGACTTGCTCGTTGGACGGCAGGTCATTGAGTACAAATGGATCTTTAAAATGAAGACAAACACTGATGGTGAATGTCACCATTCCTAAAGCTCGACTTGTCGCAAAGAAGTTTCCAGCAAGTTCAAGGAGTTGACTACGATGAGACTTTCTCACTCGTAGCGATGCTAAAGTCTGTTGGAATTATGTTAGCAGTTGCTGCATTTTTCAATTATGAAATCTGGCAGATGGAATTATGTTAACGGTTTATTGAGGAAAGGTTGTATGTGATACAACCAGAAGGTTTTGTCTGTCCTAAGGATGCTAAAAGGTGAGCAAGCTTCAGTGATCCTTATATGGACTGAAGCAAGCATCTCGGAGTTGGAATATACACTTTGATGAGGTGATCAAAGTTTTTGAGTCTATACAAAGTTTATGAGAAACTTGTATTTACAATAAAGTGAGTGGAAGGACTATAGAGTTTCTGATAAGCATATGTGGTTGACATATTGTTGATTGGAAATGATGTAGAATTTCTAGAAAGCATAAAGGGTTGTCTGAAAGGAGTTTTTCAAAGGAAGACCTGGATAAAGCTACCTAATTGTTGAGCATCAAGATCTATAGAGATAGATCAAGATGCTTGATGAAACTTTCAATGAGTACATACCTTGACAAGATTTTGAAAGAGTTCAAGAGAAGTGCTCTCGCCTTCTTTGTAAGGTGTGAAGTTGAGTGAGACTCAAAGCTCGACCACCGCAGAAGAAAGAGAAAGGACGAACGTCGTCCCCTATGCCTTAGCCATAGGCTCTGTATAGTATGCCATGATGTGTACCGCACCTGTGTGTGCCTTGCCATGAGTCCATCATGGTGTATAAGAGTGATCCAGGAGTGGATCACTGGACAGCGGTTAAGATTATCCTTAAAAGACTAAGGAAATGTTTCTCGATTATGGAGGTGATAAAGAGTTCGTCGTAAAGAGTTACGTTGATGCAAGCTTTAACACCAATCCGGATGACTCTTAGTAGCAATCCGGATACGTATAGTGGAGCAGCCATTTGGAATAGCTCCAAGTGGAGTGTGGTAGCAGTATTTACAGTTTAACATAGAGATTTGCAAAGTACACATGGATCTGAATGTCGCAGACCCATTGACTAAAAGACCTCTCTCACATGCAAAGCATGATTGAGCCCCAGAACTCATTGGGTGTTAGATTCATAACAATGCGGATCGCATGGTGATGTGAACTAGATTATTGACTCTAGTGCAAGTGGGAGAATGTTAGAAATATGCCCTAGAGGCAATAATAAATTGTTTATTATCATATTTCCTTGCTCATGATAATATTTTATTATCCATGCTATAATTGTATTGATCGGAAACTCAGATACATGTGTGGATACATAGACAACACCATGTCCCTAGTATGCCTCTAATAGACTAGCTCGTTGCTCAAAGATGGCTATGGTTTCCTAGTTATGGACATGAGATGTCATTTGATAATGGGAGCACATCATTAGGAGAATGATGTGATGGACAAGACCCAAACTACAAATGTAGCATATGATCGTGTCAGTTTATCGCTACTGTTTTCTGCATGTCAAGTATATGTTCCTATGACCATGAGATCATGTATCTCACTAATATCGGAGTAGTACCTTGTGTGTATAAAATGTCGCAACGTAACTGGGTGACTATAAAGGTACTCAACAGGTATCTCCGAGGGTGTCTGTTGGGTTGGCATGGATCAAGACAGGGATTTGTTACTCCGTGTGACGGAGAGGTATCTCAGGGCCCACTCGGTAATACATAATTACAACAAGCCTTGCAAGCAATGTGACTAAGTGTTAGTCATGGGATCTTGTATTACGGAACGAGTAAAGAGACTTGCCAGTAACGAGGTTGAACTAGGTATGGAGATACCGACGATCGAATCTCGGGCAAGTAACATACCGAAGAACAAAGGGAACGTCATATGGGATTAACTGAATCCTTGACATAGAGGTTCGACCTATAAAGATCTTCGTAGAATATGTAGGAACCAATATGGTCATCTAGTTCCCACTATTGTTTATTGACCGTAGAGATGTCTCGGTCATGTCTACATAGTTCTCGAACCCGCAGGGTCTGCACACTTAAGGTTCGGTGACGTTTCAATAGTATAGAGTTATGTATGGTGGTGACCGAAGGTTGTTCGGAGTCCTGGATGAGATCCCGGACATCACGAGGAGCTCCGAAATGGTCCGTAGGTAAAGATTGATATATAGGAAGTCCTGTTTTGGTCGCCGGAAAAGTTTTGGGCTCGTCGGTAGTGTACCGGGAGTGCCGGTAGGGTACCGGGGGACCATCGGGAGAGGTATTTCGACCTAAGAGGCTACATGGACCGTGGGAGGACTAATACCAGCCTTTAGTGGGCTCGCCAAAGTCCCACACAAGGCCCATGCGGCTGGGAAAGAAATTCCAAAGGAGAAAAGGTGGGAAAGGGCAAAAAGTTGGAAATAAGGAAGGAGTCCTAGTCCTACTAGGATTGGAGGAGGATTCCTCATCTCCTCCTTGTGCAAGAGGACAAAGGGCTAGCCCTTGTGCGCCAGCCTCCTCCCTGTCTCCTCCTATATATAGTAGAGGTTTTGAGGGTTTTGAGACACAGAAAAACAGCCACGTGTTGCCTCTCCTCTAGATCGTAGTTTCTCCTCTAGATCGGTTTCCAGCGGTGCTTAGGCGAAGCCCTGCTGGAATAGCTCCACCACCATCACCGCAATGCCTTCACGATGCCGGAGAAATCATATAACTCTCCGCTCCCTCTTGCTGGATCAAGAAGGCGGAGATCGTCATCGAGCTATACGTGTGCTGAACGCGAAGGTGTCATTCGTTTGGTGCTAGATCGGAAGGACCGTGATCAAGATCGCGAAACGATTCATGATTGGATCGCGGGATGGATCATGATGAGATTGCGGGACGGATCGTGATGAGATCGCGGGACGGATTGTGATGGGATCGCAGGACGCTCGGTGATTTGGATCGCGAAGACGTTCGACTACATCAACCGCGTTTCGTAACGCTTCCCGCTTAGCGATCTACAAGGGTATGTAGATCCACTCTCCCTCTCGTAGATGCTCATCACCATGGATAGATCTCGCATGTGCATAGGAAATTTTTTGTTTCCCATGCAACGTTCCCCAACAAGAACGAGTCGGGGACTCATGTCGCAGTTTCCCCTCCTGTTACCTATGGTGGCCCGGTCCACTCACCCCATATCAACACTAATACGCAACCAACTAAACTTTATTTGTCTAAATTGCCTAGTTGGGTTTTTCGTACCAAGTCCCATTTGAATCATAGCTCAATGCAACTATGGAGGGTAATTGAGCAAGGATTCTACCCTCATGATCCAAACAACACGACACCAAGATAAGAAGTGGACAATCAACTTAATGGATCTGCATTGTTAATTCTTCAAGAATTCATGCCACCCGAAGAGCTTCCTCACTTGTTTCTCTTCACGATTGCTAAAGATGCATAGGCGCACGTCAACTCTTTGTACAAAGGAATCTCAAGCATTCAAGGCTCCAACTTTGAGGTAGTGCTTGATGAAGGCTATGAGTTCATGATGAATGAAGATGAAGATCCCCGTGAGCTCTACCGGAGGTTGACCACTCTTGATGTCTCTCTCCAAGATCATGAGAGCAAGGATACGGATGACAATTGGATCAAGCGCAAGTTCCTCAAGGCCATCATGCCATTCAAGAAAGGCATGTCCTTTGTGATCCGTCAAAGGTCGGACTTCCACACCTGAACCTCAAGTGAAGTGTTGGATGAGGTTGTTGCTATGAAAATCTTGAAAAAACCCGTCAATAATGCTCTAGCTCGTGTCCAATGGTAAAAGAAGCCAACTCTACCTTTGAAGGCCAAGGCGATACCAGAAGAGGAAGAGATGAAGAAGAAGAAGAAGAAGAAGACGTAGAAGAACAAGAAGAAGGGGGTTGCCCCTTAGACACCAAATATGCTTACCACGGGCACATGGATCTTGCGTCAAGGCAATTTTGGGGCAACAATAGTTAATCCAAGCCTAACTTCTCCAAGAACAACTCAAGTGGCGCCAAGGGTAAGCAACATGTGAGGATGTGCTATAATTGTGGTAATGTGAGTCACTTCGTCATGCATTGTCCGTATGAGAAGAGGGAAGACAATGGTGACAAGGTCATCCACGAAGACAAGGCCAAGTCTGATAACGGTGAGTATTTCGATCTTCTGTTGAGATGATAACTATCGATTTGGTGGAGACGAGTTCGACTATCTGACTACAAACATGCACAATGTTGCGCCTTAGCAATCGCTAAACCAATCTCCAAGAGGTTATTGACCACACCGGAGCACAATCAACTTGACCACGAAGGTCTATTCCTGCAAGCAATCAAACAACAAGGAATAAGCTGATAATGCAATCTGAATATTGTGAATATAAATGAAGTATTGATAAGGGTGGAGTTTTGAAAGCAGTCTTGGTCTGGTCGTTAGACACAAACGAAGTACACGAAGTTGCAATGGCTATCTTTAACTAAAAAAAACCCAAGGGAAAAGCTACTAGATTGATCTACTTATATAGGAGAAAGGGTGTTGGGGAACGTCGCATGGGAAATAAAAAATTTCCTATGCACACGCAAGATCTATCCATGGTGATGAGCATCTATGAGAGGGAGAGTGGATATACATACCCTTGTAGATCGCTAAGCGGGAAGCGTTAAGAAACGTGGTTGGTGTAGTCGAACGTCTTCGCGATCCAAATCGCCGAGCATCCCACGATCTCATCACGATCCATCCCGCGACCCAATCACGATCCGTCCCGCGAACTCATCATGGTCCGTCCCGCAATCCAATCACGATCCATCCTGCGAACTCATCACGATCCGTCCCGTGAACTCATCACGATCCATCTTGCGATCTTGATCACGGTCCTTCCGATCTAGCGCCGAACGGACGACACCTCCGCGTTCAGCACACTTACAGCTTGATGACGATCTCCGCCATCTTGATCCAGCAAGAAGGAGCGGAGAGGAAGAAGAGTTCTCTGGCAGCATGAAGATGCTCCGGCGATGGTGGTGGAACAATTCCGGCAGGGCTTCGCCTAAGCGCTGCAGAAAACCGATCTAGAGGAGAAACTATGCACTGGAGGAACGGGCAGCATGTGGGTAAAAATTCTGTGCAAAAACCCTAAAACCACCAGTATATATTGGAGGAAGAGAGAAGGAGGCTTTTCTCAAGGGCCAAGCCACAAGGAGTTGGCCGAACCAGGTTGTGGAGGTGGAATCCACCTCCAATCCTAGTAGGACTAGGATTCACCCAATTTTTACCTTTTTCCACCTTTTCTCTTTGGATTTTCTTCTCTAGCCGCATGGGCCCTGTGTGGGGTTTTCCACCAGCCCACTAAGGGCTGGTATTCACTCTCCCACATCCCATGTAGCCTCTTGGGTCGAAATACCCCTCCCGATGGTTTCCCGGTACAATACCGGCACTCCCGGTACACTACAGATGAGCCCGAAACCTTTCCGGCGACCAAAACAAGACTTCCTATATATGAATCTTTACCTCCGGACCATTTCGGAGCTCCTCGTGATGTCCGGGATCTCATCCAGGACTCTGAACAACCTTCGGTTACCACCATACATAACTCTATACTACCGAAACGTCACCAAACCTTAAGTGTGCAGACCCTACGGGTTCGAGAACTATGTAGACATGACCGATACACCTCTACGGTCAATAACCAATAGCGGGACCTGGATGCCCATATTGGTTCCTACATATTCTACAAAGATATTTATCGGTCGAACCTCTATGTCAAAGATTCAGTTAATCCCGTAAGATGTTCCCTTTGTTCTTTGGTATGTTACTTGCCCGAGATTCGATCGTCGGTATCTCCATACCTAGTTCAACCTCGTTACCGGAAAGTCTCTTTACTCGTTCCGTAATACAAGATCCCGTGACTAACACTTAGTCACATTGCTTGCAAGGCTTGTTGTGATGTTGTATTACCGAGTGGGCCCTGAGATACCTCTCCGTCACGCGGAATAACAAATCCCAATATTGATCCATGCCAACTCAATAGACACCCTCGGAGATACCTGTAGAGTAGCTTTATAGTCACCCAGTTACGTTGCGACGTTTGATACACACAAGGCACTCCTCCAGTGTCAGTGAGTTGCATGATCTCATGGTCATAGGAACATATACTTGACATGCAGAAAACAGTAGCAATAAACTGACACGATCATATGCTACGTTTTTAGTTTGGGTCTTGTCCATCACACCATTCTCCTAATGATGTGATCCCGTTATCAAATGACATCTCATGTCCATGGCTAGGAAACCTTAACCATCTTTGATCAACGAGCCAGTCTATTAGAGGCATACTAGGGACATGGTTTTGTCTATGTATCCACACATGCATCTAAGTCTCCGGTGAATAAAATTATAGCATGGATAATAAACGATTATCATGAACAAGGAAATATGATAATAACTAATTTATTATTGCCTCTAGGGCATATTTCCAAAATTCTCCCACTTGCACTAGAGTCAATAATCTAGTTCACATCACCATGTGATACGCATTGTTATGAATCTAACACCCAATGAGTTCTGGGGCTCGATCATGCTTTGCATGTGAGAGAGGTCTTATAGCCAACGGGTTTGCGACATTTAGATCCGAGTGTACTTTGCAAATATCTATGTCAAACCGTAAACACTGCTACCACACTCCTCTTGGTACTATTCCAAATGGCTGCTCCACTATACGTATCCAGATCGCTACTACAAGTCATCCGGATTAGTGTTAAAGCTTGCATCAACGGAACTCTTTACGACGAACTCTTTATCACCTCCATAATCGAGAAACATCTCCTTAGTATTTTAGTTACTAAGGATAATCCTGACCGACGTCCAGTGATCCACTCTTGGATCACTTTTGTACCCCTTGACAGACTCATGGCAAGGTAGACACCAAGTGCGGTGCACAACGTGGCATAACATAGAGCCTATGGCTAAGGTATAGGGGACAACATTCGTCCTTTCTCTTTCTTCTGCCATTGTAGAGCTTTGAGTCTCACTCAACTTCACACCTCGCAAATCAGGCGAGAACTCTTTCTCTGATTGATCCATTTTGAACTCTTTCAAAATCTTGTCAAGGTATGTACTCATTGAAAGTCTCATCTAGCATCTTGATCTATCTCTATAGATCTTGATGTTCAACAATTAGGTAGCTTTATCCAGGTCTTCCTTTGAAAAACTCTTTTCAAACAACCATTTATTCTTTCTAGAAATTTTACATCATTTCCGAATAGCAATATTGCATCCACATATACTTCTCAGAAACTCTATAGTGCTCCCACTCACTTTATTGCAAATACAAGTTTCTCATAAACTTTGTATAGATTTAAAAACTTTGATCACCTTATCAAAGTGTATATTCCAACTCCGAGATGCTTGCTTCAGTCCATAGAAGGATCACTGAAGCTTGCTCACCTTTTAGCATCCTTAGGACTGACAAAACCTTCTGGTTGTATCTCATACAACCTTTCCTTAAGGAAGGAAACGATGTTTTGGCATCCATCTGCCAGATTTCATAATTGAAAAATGCAGCAACTGCTAACATAATTCCAACAGACTTTAGCATCGCTACGAGTGAGAAAGTCTCATCGTAGTCAACTCCTTGAACTTGTCGGAAACTTCTTTACGACAAGTCGAGCTTTACAAATGGTGACATTTACCATGAGCGTCTGTCTTCATTTTAAACATCCATTTGTACTCAACGACCTGCCGTCCAACGAGCAAGTCTACCAAAGTCTATACTTGGTTTTCATACATGGATCCTTTCTTGGATTTCATGGCCTCTAACCATTTGTCGGAATCCGGGCCCATCATCGCTTCTCCATAGCTCGTAGGTTCATCGTTGTCCACAACATGACCTCCAAGACAGGGTTGTCGTACCGCTCAGGAGCAGCACACGTCCTTGTTGACCTACGAGGTTTGATAGTAACTTGATCTGAAGCTTCATGATCATCATCATCATTAACTTCCTCTTCAACTAACGTAGGCTTCACAGAAACATCTTCCTGCACTGTGCTACTCTCTGGTTGAACAAAGTTTCAACAACCTCATCAAGTTCTATCTTCCTCCCACTCAATTCTTTCGAGAGAAACTCTTTCTCGAGAAAGGACCCAATTTTAGCAACAAAACTTTATGCTTGGATCTGAGATAGAAGGTTTACCCAACTGTCGTTAGGGTATTCTATGAAGATGCATTTGTCCGCTTTGGGTTTGAGCTCATTAGGTGAAAACACTTTTTCACATAAGTGTTGCAGCCCCAAACATTAAGAAATGACAGCTTAGGTTTCTATCAAACTATAATTCACACGGTGTCATCTCAACGGATTTAGATGGTGCCCTATCTAAAGTGAATGTAGTTGTCTCTAATGCATAACCCAAAACGATAGTGGTAAAAGGATAAGAGACATCATAATTCACACCATATCCAATAGAGCACGACTATGACGTTCGGACACACCATCACACTATGGTGTTCTAGGTGGCGTGAGTTGTGAAACAACTTTCACATTGTCTTAAGTTGTATGCCAAACTCATAACTCAGATATTCACCTCCACGATCATATCGTAGACATTTTTATCTTCTTGTCACGATGATCTTAAACTTCACTCTGAATTTGCTTGAACCTTTCAAACGATTCAAACTTGTGTTTCATTAAGTAAATATACACTATATCTAGTCAAATCATCAGTGAAGGTAAGAAAATAACGATATCCACCACACGCTACAAGACTCATTGGATTGCATACATCAACATGTATCATTTCCAATAAATGACTTGCCCGCTCCATCAATCCGGAAAACGGGGTCCTTAGTCATCTTGCCCAAGAGGCATGGTTCGCATGTCTCAACTGATTCGAAATCGAATGAGTCCAAAGATCCATCAGCATGGAGTTTCTTCATGCGCCTTATACCAATATGACATTTAGCGGCGGTGCCACAAGTATGTGGTACTATCATTATTAACTTCGTATCTTTTGGCATCAATGTTATGAACATGTGTATTACTACGATCAAGATTCAACAAACCATTCTCACATGGTGCATGACCATTTAAGGTATTATTCATGTAAACAGAATAACCATTATTCTTTAACTTAAATGAATAACCGTGTTGCAATAAACACAATCTAATCACGTTCATGCTCAACACAAAACACCAAATAACATTTATTTAGGTTCATCACTAATCTTGAAGGTAGAGAGAGCATGCGATGTTGATCACATCAACCTTGGAAACATTTCCAACACACATCGTCACCTCACCCTTAGCTAGTGCTCTGTTTATACCGTAGCTTTTATTTCGAGTTACTAACATTTAGCAACCGGACCGGTATCCAATACCCAGGTGCTTCTAGGAGTACTAGCAAGGTACACATAAATAACACGTATATCAAATATACTTCTGTCGACGTTGCCAGCCTTCTTATCTACCAAGTATCTAGGGTTGTTCCGCTTCAGCGACTGCTCTCCTCATAATCAAAGCACTTATTCTCGAGTTTGGGTTCAACTTTGGGTTGCTTCACTAGAGCAGCAGCTGACTTGCTATCCATGAAGTTTTCCCTCCTTGCTCCTGCCCTTCTCGAAACTAGTGGTTTGACTAACCATCAACACTTGCCGCTCCTTCTTGATTTCTACCTTCGTGGTGTCAAACATCGCGAACAGCTCAGGGATCATTATTTCTATCCCTGGCATCTTATAGTTCATCACCAAGTTCTAGTAGCTTAGTGACAGTGGATTGGAGAACTATATCAATCACTATCTTATCTGGAAGATCAACTCCCACTCGATTCAAGCGATTGTAGCACCCAGACAATCTGAGCACGTGCTGAAAGATTGAGCTATTCTCTTTCATATTACAGGCAAAGAATCTTGTTGGAGATCTCATATCTCGCAACACGGGCATGAGCCTGAGATCCTAATTTCAGCTCTTAGAACATCTCATATGTTTTGTGACGTTCAAAACGTTTCGGAGCCTCAATTCTAAGCCGTAATGCATGACGCACTAAACTATCAAGTAGTTATCAGAACGTGCCTGTCATATGTTCATAACATCTACAAACAACGCTAGAGGGGTTGGCGCACCGAGCGATGCATTAAGGACATAAGCCTTCTGTGCAGCAATGAGGACAATCCTCAGATCACGGAGCCAGTCCGCAATATTGCTACCATCATCTTTCAACTCTATTTCTCTAGGAACATATAAAAATTCAAGGGAGCTATAGCGTGAGCTAGTAATCTACAACACAGTTTGCAAAGACACTACTGACTATGTTCATGATAATGAGTTCAATTAATCATATTACTTAAGAACTCCCACTCAAATTGACATCCCTCCAGTCATTCGAGTGATACATGATCCAAATTCACCAACTCAAGTCCGATCATCACGTGAGTTGAGGTGGTTTAAATGGTGAACATCATCGTGTTGATCATATCTACTATATGACTCATGTTTGACCTTTCGGTCTCTTGTGTTCCGAGGCCATGTCTGTACATGCTAGGCTCGTCAAGTTTAACCCAAGTGTTCTGCATGTGCAACACTGGCTTGCACCCGTTGTATGTGAACGTAGAGTCTATCACACCCGATCATCATGTGGTGTCTCAACACGACGAACTTTCGCAACGGTGCACACTCGGGGAGAACACAATTCATCTTAAAATTTAAGTGAGCGATCACCTTATAATGCTACTGTCGTCCTAAGCAAAACAAGGTGCATAAAAGGATTAACATCACAGGCAAATCATAAGTGACATGATATGGCCATGAACTTGTGCTTTTGATCTCCATCTTGAAAGCACCGGCATGATCTCCATCATCACCGGCAAGACACCATGATCTCCATCATCTTGATCTCCATCAATGTGTCGCCATCGGGGTTGTCGCACCCAACATGCTTCTACTACTATTGCTACCGTTTAGTGATAAAGTAAAGCATTACATAGCGCTTAATGATTGACACACAGGTCATACAATAATTAAAGACAACCCTATGGCTCCTGCCGGTTGCCGTATTCATCGACATGCAAGTCGTGATAATCTATACATCACATGATCATCTCATACATCACATATATCACATCATGTAATTAGCCATATCATATCACAACATACCCTGCAAAAACAAGTTAGACGTCCTCTAATTGTTGTTGCATGTTTTACGTGGCTGCTATGGGTATCTAGCAAGAACAATTCTCATCTATGCAAAAACCACAACGGTGATACACTAGTTGCTTTTCAACCTTCTCAAATACCGCCTTTATCGAATCTGATCCAACTAAAGTGAGAGAAACTGGCACCCGCAAGCCATCTATGCAAAAAGTTGCGGTTGAGGGAACCGGTCTCTCGTAAGCGTACGAGTAATGTTGGTCCGGGCCGCTTCATCTCACAATACCGCTGAACCAAAATCCGACCAAGGGAGGAAGCAATCTAGGCATCAACACCCACAAACCTTTTGTGTTCTACTCGAGATCTCATCGACACATAGACCTAGCTCATGATGCCACTGTTAGGGAATGTCGCATGGGAAACAAAAATTTTCGTATGCACACGCAAGATCTATCCATGGTGATGAGCATGTACGAGAGGGAGAGTGGATCTACATACCCTTGTAGATCGCTAAGCGGGAAGCGTTAAGAAACGCGGTTGGTGTAGTCGAACGTCTTCGCGATCCAAATCGCCGAGCGTCCCGCGATCTCATCACGATCCGTCCCGTGATCCAATCACGATAGATCTCGCGAACTCATCACGATCCATCCTGCAATCCAATCAAGATCCGTCCCGCAAACTCATCACAATCCGTCCTGCGAACTCATCATGATCCGTCTCGTGATCTTGATCACGGTCCTTCCGATCTAGCGCCAAACGGACGACACCTCCGCGTTCAGCACACGTACAGCTTGATGACGATCTCCACCATCTTGATACAGCAAGAAGGAGAGGAGAGGAAGAAGAATTCTCCAGCAGCGTGACGGTGCTCCGGCGATGGTGGTGGAACTATTCCGGCAGGGCTTCGCCTAAGCACTGCAGAAAACCGATCTAGAGGAGAAACTATGCACTGGAGGAACGGGAAGCACGTGGCTAAAAATTATGTGCAAAACCCCTAAAACCACTAGTATATATAGGAGGAAGAGAGGAGGAGGCTTGGCCCAAGGTCCAAGCCACAAGGAGTTGGCCGAACCAGGTTGTGGAGGTAGAATCCACCTCCAATCCTAGTAGGACTAGGATTCACCCAATTTTTGCCTTTTTCCACCTTTTCTCTTTGGATTTTCTTATCTAGCCGCATGGGCCTTGCTTGGGGTTTTACACCATCCCACTAAGGGTTGGTATTCACTCTCCCACAGCCCATGTAGCCTCTTGGGTCGAAATACCCCTCCCGATGGTCTCCCGGTACAATACCGGCACTCCCGGTACACTACCCATGAGCCCGAAACCTTTCCGGCGACCAAAACAGGACTTCCTATATATGAATCTTTACCTTCGGACCATTCTGGAGCTCCTCATGACGTCCGGGATCTCATCCGGGACTCTGAACAACCTTCGGTCACCAGCATACATAACTCTATACTACCGAAACGTCACCAAACCTTAAGTGTGCAGACCCTGCAGGTTCGAGAACTATGTAGACATGACCGAGACACCTCTACGGTCAATAACCAATAGCGGGACCTGGATGCCCATATTGGTTCCTACATACTCTACGAAGATATTTATCGGTCGAACCTCTATGTCAAGGATTCAGTTAATCCCGTAAGATGTTCCCTTTGTTCTTCGGTATGTTACTTGCCCGAAATTCGATCGTCGGTATCTCCATACCTAGTTCAACCTCGTTACTGGCAAGTCTCTTTACTCATTTCATAATACAAGATCCCGTGACTAACACTTAGTCACATTGCTTGCAAGGTTTGTTGTGATGTTGTATTACCGAGTGGGCCCTGAGATACCTCTCTGTCACACGGAGTAACAAATCCTAGTCTTGATCCATGCCAACTCAACAAACACCCTCGGAGATACCTGTAGAGTACCTTTATAGTCACCCAGTTACGTTGTGACGTTTGATACACACAAGGCACTCCTCCGGTGTCAGTGAGTTGCATGATCTCATGGTCATAGGAACATATACTTGACATGCAAAAAACAGTAGCAATAAACTGACATGATCATATGCTACGTTTGTAGTTTGGGTCTTGCCCATCACACCATTCTCGTAATGATGTGATCCTGTTATAAAATGACATATCATGTCCATGGCTAGGAAACCTTAACCATCTTTGATCAAGGAGCTAGTCCATTAGAGGCATACTAGGGACATGGTTTTGTTTATGTATCCACACATGCATCTAAGTCTCCGATGAATAGAATTATAGTATGGATAATAAAAGATTATCATGAACAAGGAAATATGATAATAACTAATTTATTATTGCCTCTAGGGAATATTTCCAACAAAGGGGTGGCAGCCAAGGAGGTGGGAGGACGTCCCAAGGCATACTAAAACTAACCCTAGATTGTACAAGGCCTATGGGCCGAAGTGGAGGTGATGCAACACTTTTGGACTTTTAGTTTGACTCAGATTCCGCCGCAGCGTCAGATTGTTTCATTAGTATCTCCATGCTCCAGATGAATTTGAAGGTTAATCCACCTGGTATCGAATGAATATGAAATCTAATTTCCAACTAAAAAGAATCACCCAATTCGGAGTACCGATGAAAAAGTTCTTGGAATTTTGAGACAAGTATGTCTGTGCAGTCCGACATTGAGTCCAAAACATGAGATACTTGGACTCTATCTTATCATGGGCCAAAAGTGACGTGGGAGAACTTCTTGAACAACACCTAATCATTTTCTTTGAAGTGATAGGACCTCTTGAGCAACACCTAATCATTTTCTCTTCCTTTGTCTTCACATGTGGTTTGTAAAAATGTTCAGCAATTCTGCATTTAGGCATGGAATAATAATAGGTGAAGTATTTTTTTCCTGGATAACAGAAATAAATTATTGAATAATTCTTATGAGAAATCACCTCACAAATATGCATGTATGCAATATTTTTGGTTGTATTCAAGATAGACATGTCCTCATCATCCTTCCCTTCTTGAAAATAAAGCCGTCCTCGATGTTGCTTAATCTAAAATGTGGCTAACAAAAGAGAAAGTTGTACACATTGTATATGCATATGTCATCCAATTTTATTGATCTCAGTTGTGACACATGTTACACATATATACAAGGGCACTCATTAAATGTCATGAAATATAAAGCCAAAAGATTATCCCAAGACTTCAAAGTCATGAATATATTGCAACTTAGTTTGCACATATAAGTGAAGCACTTATTCATATCAAAAGGTTGGCAATACTCATCATTAAACCATCCCAACATTAGTAAATAAAACTGAATTATTTCAAATTTAGATGCTACAACATGCTTGAATAAGCAAACATGCAACATGTCATTTGACACAGAATCATCATCAAGATTGGAGGTCATATCAAAATGATTAAATGGTGGCACAATTATTGTCAAACATATTTGATCCAAATTTGATTTATTTCCTAATTCACATGGTTCTTTATCATCAACAATTAATTCAATGGGTGCACTCAAAATTGTTGATATTGTAGTTATTTGATCACATGGAAAAGTCAAATGATGAGCACAGTCCTCTAAAATAGGTGGCGTGATCAAAGTAATGGGTCGCTTATCACATGGTACAATGGAATTGACAAGGCATTCATCATACTCATGTGGAGGTGGAAGATTAGTACCTTTGTCATTACCTCTTATGATCAACTCAGATGATGTAGGCACTCTAAGTGGTGATGTGTCACATGGTGAAGGTGATGTATCCCTCACAACAATTGATGTGGTTGTCATGGTATGCCTAGTAATTGAAGGACCAACCATATCAACTCTTGAAATGTGCACCATGTGCTTGTTCTCCTTGTGGGAAACACTTTGTTTTATTTCCTGTCCAGCTTTGCAAGCAAGATGAAACAAACAATCCATAGGATAACACTTTTCATGAATTAGCATCTCCTGAAGATCAAAGTTTAATCCTCTCTAAATTCTATCTATAAAATCTTCTTCACTTTCTTCTAATGAGGAATGCAACAAGGTTGTTTGTAAATCATCATAATATTCCATCACGATGTCACTACTTTGTTTTAAATGTTGTAAATTTTTAATCATATCACAAGTATAATAAGTAGGAACGAATGTGTGTCTGATGGAAAATTTTGAATCATCTTAAGTAGTAGGTATATAATCAGGGTGTAGCCAACAATATCCACCAAACTGAAGCATAACCAGTGAAAGAACCAACTGTGGCCTTAACTTTCTTAGGATCAATAAAATTATGAGAAGAAAATATATCATTTATTTCAAACTCTCATTCAATATATAAAGCAAGTCTAAAATGACCATTAAATAGTGATATAGAAACATTAACCTCTCGTAACGGTTGTTGTGGTGGCACATCTTCCACGATCAAAGAAGCCCATGAACAGATAACTCTGGATCCTGTCATGACTAGTAGAAACAAAAACAAAAATCTAATAATATTTCTCCTATGAACTACTGGGATGTGGTGGTAAAACGCTCACAGTAAAGCATATCAATGTCTTACAAATTCTTGCCATCAGGAGGTGGTGACCGGCAACCAACGGTGTCAATGTCTCCTAAGATTGAGTATGATTACCAGGTGAACGTACGTATACACGGTATAGAAATATGTGGAGCTTGGAAGGCTTAGTATATGGTAGAAAAATACTAGCAATAATCAATTCAGTGATGCAATGTTGAATAAACGCTCAACGGTGATATTGTGCATGTCATATGCTAGACTGTATTAGAGACACGAGCCCAGAACACTAACGAAGACATGACAAAGCACAAATAACAGCAATGGATGATATGAAGTTTCTCTAGATAACAAGATATAATTGAAGATCACAATGTGAGTAGAGATAGTGATGAAAAATCATTCCCAAGAAGGATATACCAAAACTCTCTCTGCAACTTTCCTCTGAAAAATATTATGTAAAATTTCTGATTTTTTCTAGAATGCAATTGACTCAAGATTTCCAATGCAAACAGAATCACTCAATTCCGAGTTCTTATGAGGAGTAAAAAAAATCGGAAATGAACCTGGAAAATATTGACAAAATGTGTTTGTGACCTTCGGAGGGCAAATAGTCCTATTTATAAGTCGATTTGGAGGTGACAATAAAAAAATAGCTTGATGTACTTCAAATGCGTCTCGTCGATAGCACGAATGTGAGTACTCGTGGAGCCAAAACGGATTTCGTATGAGGGAGATACACCTGTTTTAGTGAACATTACACAAAACAGTTTCCAATCCCAATTCAGATACGGGACTGAGTCTAGATAGATCCGATTTTTTTCTCTTCTCTTTTTTTCTCTCTCACTTTTTTACTTTTTCTTCTTCTCTTTTTTTACTCTCACTTTTTTTCTTCTCTCCAACAAATCAGACAAGATACAGATTGGATCAAGCATATATGCGAACAATGCCAACTGTGATAATGACAATGACCGATGGGAATAGTTGGTGGAAATTGATGGATGGTGGTGGGCGACAACGAAAGGGATGATGACGGCGTGGTGGTGGTATATGGCAGGAGTGATGAAGATGGTGCGCCACTGGTGTGACAACTTGTGAATAGAACTTGAAACTGTAAAAGACTAGATGCTAAGATCAGTAACTTGACACGATGATGTAACCACAAATTCAACAAAGCAAGACACCAAACAGAAAATTCCAAAAAGGCTCTAATTCGTTCGGATATGAGGATCTAACCCTAATAAAATTTTTGTGGCTTTTTCGTGGACTGTAGGTATAAAGAACAAATGTGAACTAAACTACGTAAAACCGTTAAAATCTCACCAAGCAACCTGAAAACTGATACCACTTGATAAAGGCGAGTGTCCCGATATTTCAATGGGATGATAACTATCGATTTGGTGGAGACGACTTCGACGTTGTGCCTTAGCAATCGCTAAACCAATCTCCAAGAGGTTATTGACCTCGCTGGAACATGATCAACCTGACCACGAAGGTCTATTCCTGCAAGCAACCAAAGAACATGCAAGACTATGATAATGCAATCTGAGTATTGCGAATATAAATGAAATGTTGATAAGGGTGGGGTTCCGATAGCGGTCTTGGTCTGGTCGTTAGACAAAACCGAAGTACACGAATTTGCAATGGCTAACTTTTAACTATACAAAACCCAAGGGAGAAACTACTAGATTGCTCTTCTTATATAGGAGCAAGGGGTGGTGGCCAAGGAGGTGGTAGGACGTCCCAAGGCAGCCTAAAACTAACCCTAGGTCATACAAGGCTTATGGGCCCAAGTGAAGGTGATGCAACACCTTTGGACCTGTAGTTGGACTCGGATTGTTTCGTCAATATCTCTATGATCCAGATGAATTTGAAGGTGAATCCGATTGATATTGAAATTATATAAAATGTACTTTCCAAAAAAAAGAATCACCCAATTCTGAGTCCATATGAAAAAGTTCTTGGCGTTTTGAGACGGGTATGTCTGTGTAGTCCGAAACCGAGTCCAAAACGTGAGAGACTTGGACTCTATATTCTCTTGGGACAGAAGTGACATGGGAGAACTTCTTGAACATCACCTAATCATTTTATTTCAAGTTATAGGACCTCTTGAACAACACCTAATCATTTTCTATTCCTTTGTCTTCACACGTGGTTCGTAAAAATGTACAGTAATTCTGCATTTAGGCATGAAATAATAATAGGTGAAGTATTTTTGTTCTGGATAAAATAAATAAATTATTGCATAAGTATTATAAGAATTCACCTAAAAATTATGCATGTATGCAATAGTTTTGGTTGTATTCAAGGTATACATGTTCTCGTCAAAGTCCTTCCCCAATTAGAACAACTTCACGAAGTGGGTGCTACAAAAGGGTTTGGTGACGCTCAAAGAGTATGACTCCGATGATGACGATGGTGATACAAGTGGTGAAGGAATTGCAGCGGTCTTTGTCGCTATTGCCATCTCCCCCCAACCCAGGTGTGTCTCTTCGAGTCCCCCAACGAGAACGTCATCGCCCTTGCCAAGTGCCTCATGGCCAAGTCCACCAACAAGGAAACCTCCAACATCAAAACTACTATCACTACTCATCCCACTTCGGTAGATTGTGTAGATGGAACGGAGGTGGTTAAGGTGGATGAAAATGAGTTTGACAAGTTCATGGTTAAGCTCAAAGGTACTACCAAGAAGCACTTTGTTGCTCTCTTGGAACAACTTGGTGAGGCTAATGACACCATTGAGGTTCATGAAGATACCGTCAGTAAGATGGAAGGTCATATTCATGACTATGCCGATGAGATTGCAGATCTATCCCATGCTCTTGAGGAAGAGCAAGGTCTTCGTTTGTCTCTTGAGGAGTCACACAATGTTGATCTTGATAAGTTTAAGAAAGATCATGATCATGCTCAAGTTCTAGCTCATGTGCTTGAATCTAAGAATGTTGAACTTGGGGTTGGCTATGATAGACTCAAGGAGGGGTTTGAGCTACTTGAAAAGGATCACAAGTCCTTGAAGAGTGTTCATAACTATCTCAAAGAGTCTCATGATCAACTCCAAGTAAAACTAACTAAGGGGATCACTACTTGTCCTCCTTTTGTATTAGTTGTGAATGCACATGCTACTAACCGTTGTTGTGAGCATGCTCATCTTGTTGCCAAGTTGAAACAATAACTTGAGAAAGGCCTCGACACTTGTATTCAAGGCGAGAACAATCTCAATGACCTTTTGAGCAATCAAAAGGAAGTTGTGGCTAACAAGGGACTTGGGTTTGTTCCCAAGTCCAAGAAGAAGAAGAACACCAAGAAGAGCGACAAGACCAAGCAAGCTCCCCCTCTCAAAACTAAATGTGTTAAAGAGGTAGAGGGTGCTCATAAGTAGAAGAAGACCAAGGTGGTTTGTGGTCATGCCAAGAATGGAAAAACCACTTCACCTAATGATGCTGGTGATTTTAACCCCACTTGTGTTTTATGTCGTGCTAGTGGGAATGTTTATGCTAAATTTGTTGGTTCTCCTTATGAGTACATTGAATGGTCCGTTTGGGTTCCTAAGGCCCTTTTTACTAACATTAAAGGACCCATTCAAGAATGGGTACCTAAATACAAACATTGATCTCTTGTAGGAGTTTTCTTCCCGGGGAGGTTCATGGTTGCTCGATAGTGGAGCAATAAAACATATGACCTGAAGCAGGTACTTGCTGGTGAACGTTCAAGCAAGTCCATCTATACCCACTCGTGTCCATTATGGTGACGTTCGATGTCAAAGGTAGTGGGTACTGGCAAGGTGGTAATCTCTCCAAATATATCCATTGAGAAAGTCATGCTTGTTGATTCCCTTGCATACAATTTACTTTCCGTTCGTCAACTTGCACTTATGGGCTTTTCTACTTTCTTTGATCTTGATACCGTGGACCTTTTGTGCATCAAGACTCTTAAAGTATCCTTTGCTGGACATATTGAGAACAATCTCCATGTGGTCAACTTCTTGGAGAAGGCCACAAATACCGCAACATGTTTAATGGCTAAAGTTGGTGTGCGCTGGCTTTTGGCATCGCCGTTTAGCTCACGTCAATATGAGATCTTTGTAAAGTCTCCTTAGTGGGGACCATGTTCGTGGACTAAAAAATGTTGTTTTGCTAAAGATCGTTCTTGAAGTGCTTGTATTGAAGGAAAGCTATATGAGAAGCCTCATCGTCCCACAAACACTATATCTTCCAAGAGGCCCTTGGAGCTCCTTCACATGGATCTCTTTGGACATCCATATTTTGATAGTATTGTTGGGATAAAGTATTACTTGGTGATTGTGGATTATTATTCAAGAGGAAGAGTGAGATCCAACAAACGGTGTTCGACTTTGCAAATGAAGCTCAATGTCAACATGATGTAAATATATTGATCATTAGAAGTGACAACGGTACCGAGTTCAAGAACTACACCTTGGATGAATTTCTTAGTGATAAGGGGATCAAGCATAAATACTCCACATCTTATACCCATCAACAAAATGGTATAGCGGACAGGAAGAACTGTACGTTGATGGAAACAACAAGGACCATGACGGTAGAATTCAAATCTTCGTACAACTTTTGGGCCGAGGCCATCAACACCGCTTGTCATGCATCCAAGAGGCTCTACCTCCGCAAAGGCTTGAACAAGACTCCATATGAAATTATTACCAGTAACAAGCCCAACCTCAAGTACTTTCGAGTATTCGGGTGGAAGTGTTTCATTCTCAAAAAGGGTGATCATTTGTCAAAATTCAAAACTGGGGCTCAAGAGGGCGTATCTGCTGCTGGTTATGCTACAAACTCTCATGCTTATTGTCATCAAACTCAAAATAATGTGTCCCAAAGTGGAGCAAAGTGGTCTTTATGATGTAGGTCATGAAATTCCTCCTCAAGACATAAGAAGAATATGTGTGGGACACTTCCTACCCGTTGAGGAACCCCTTGTGATGGAAGGACAAGGACAATGTTTTGTGCAAGTGGAACCATCACCAACACTTGACCCACACACTTCTGAAGAACAAAGTGAAGGACCTCAATCAAGTGATCAAGATCAAGGTCAAGATTTACAACATGATGATGGTGACGCACCTAATGATGACCAAGATCAAGATCGGGATGGAGAGCAAGCTCAAGGTGAAGAGCAGGCTCAAAATGATCCTCAAGATGATCAAGATGTTACTCCTCAAGGTTCTCTTGAAGAGAAATTGAAGTGTCATGCCTCCAATATTGCTTTCAAGCTACACTATAAAGAACATATCTTGGAAAACATCATTGGTATCTTAAGAAAAAGGGCAACTACTCATAAACAATTAACAAACTTTCGTGAGCATCACCCGTTTGTTTATTGTGTTGAACCCCAAAAGGTCTATGAGGCGATCGAGGACTCAGATTGGCTAGAAGCCATGCATGAACAACTCAACAACTTCGAGCGCAACCAAGCATGGAAATTGGTGCCAAGCCCAAAGCATAATCATAATATCATTGGAACCAAGTGGATATTCAAGAACAAGTAAGATGCACATGGCATTGTCATTCGCAATTAGGTGAGATTGGTAGCTCAAGGCTACTCCCAAGTCGAGCGGATCGACTACAGTGAAACTTTTGCTCCTGTTGCTCGCATCGAATCTATTCACATGCTGCTTGCTTATGCTTCTCATCATGATTTTAAATTGCAACAAATGGATGTGAAAAGTGTTTTTCTTAATGTTCCCTTAAATGAGTTGGTATATGTCAAGAAACATTAAGGGTTTTAGGATCCCAAGTTCTCCAATCATGTATATAAACTCGACAAGGAACTCTATGGACTTAAGAAAGCCTCACATGTGTGGTATGAGCACCTTACCGAGTTGTTGGAAGATCATGGGTTTGAAATTGTGAAAATGTATCCCACTCTTTTTACTAAGAAGTTCAAAGGGGAATTGTTCATATGCCAACTATATGTTGATGATATTGTCTTTGGTTCTCCTAACAAAGCTTTTAATGATGAGTTTGCCGCACTAATGATCAAGAAGTTTGAGATGTCTATGATGGGAGGGTCGAAGTCCTTTCTTGGACTCGAAGTCAAGCAACATAGAGAAGGAACACTCATCAACCAAGCCAAATATACCCAATACATGCTCAAGAGATTCAATCCAGATGATGTCAAGCCAACCAATACTCCAATGCAAACCAAGTGTTATCTTAACATCGATCCCAATGGTAAAGTGCCGGATCAAAAGGTATATTGCGCCATGATTGGATCCTTGCTTTAACTTTGTGCATCTTGACTGGGTATTATGTTGAGTGTGGGAATATGTGCACTTTTTCAAGCCGCACCAAAGGAAAGTCACTTTGTGGCGGTCAAGCGAATCTTTCGATATTTGGGTCATGACCCAAACTTTGGCTTATGGTACCCCAAAGGAGCAAGTATTGATCTCATGGGATATTCAGATTCATATTGGATGGGTGAGGAGCTGGAAAGGAAGACCACTTCCATAGGGTGCCGATTTCTTGGTCGCTCTTTGGTGAGCTGGTCTTTCAAGAAACAAAATTGTGTTTCACTCTCGTCCACCGAAGCCGAGTATGTGGCCGTCGTAAGTTGTTGTGCTCGATTGCTATGGATGAGACAAACTTTAAAGGATTATGGTGTTACTTGTGACAAAGTGCCTCTTCTATGTGTCAATTAAAGTGCTATCAAGATCTCCTACAATCGAGTGCAACATAACAAGACGAAGCATATTGAGACTCGTCATCACTTTATCCGGGATCACATCAAGCTTGGAGAAATTAATCTTATCATGTCAAAACTCATGAGCAACTAGCAGATATTTTCACGAAGCCATTGGATGAAGCAAGATTTCGCGAGTTAAGGCATGAGCTAAATATCCTTGATTCAAGCAATGCAGTTTGAGGCAATGCACATCTGACAACACTCGTCGTGTTATCTTGTTGTAGATGTATGCATGAACATAGGGGGAGTTTTGTTCTCTCAATGAACTTTACGTCCCCCCATTATGCATAAATCAATCAAATCTTTCACATTAGCCATTTTTATGGTACTTGTGCTTCAAAGACGAGTTTGGGTCATAGACCCAAGGTTAAAATCCTCGTGGTGCCATACCAATTGATTCAAACATAGGCGGCCACACCCCTCCTAGTAGGGTATTTGCTCATGTTGGACTTTTTTGTTTGTGATTAATGTCACCCCGATTTCCCCCCTTTTATTGTTCTTTTTGAACTTGGAGCATATGTTCCCATTTTCTAGTCTTTGTGTCTCCATCCCAATCTCTTTCTCATCTACAAACTCTCTATATTGCATAAGCCACCATCCTTCTCTCTCTTGGCATGTTTCTGTCGTCGAGGCGGTACTGCCGCTGGGTTTGGGGCGGTACTACCGCTTATAAGTGATACTACCATCGGTCCCCACGGTACTACCGCTAGAGCGGTACTACACGGCCTCTTACCTCGCAGTACTTCATGGGCGGTACTACCGCTCCCCCGAGCAGTAATACATATTTACTATGACAACTATATTTGTCCCTTTTGCAAATTCTTGCCATTGCCAATATTTGAGTTACTATTTGCCATGTAGAGGAAATTCTTGCCACTAACAAAACACTTCTTAGAACCTCCTCCCCCCCCCCCCCCCCCCCGCCCCTAGAATTGCCATGTCAAATAAGTTGTTATGGTTATCTTCACTTGAAGCTAGCATGTCACCTTTATTCGTTTGATCATGACAAGTTTCAACAATTATACCATGGTAGGTCTAGTGGAGGTAGCACGACATTTTTTTATTTAGACTATGAGTTTTGATTGTTTAGACAATGACAATTTATTTTAATTAGAGCATGGTAGTTCTAGCGTAGGTAGTATGGCATTTGTACTACTAAGAGGATGTCATTTTTATTATTTAAATAATTGCAGTTTTCTTATTTTTGACCATGTCAGCTCTTTCTTATTTTGGACCATGGTAATTTTTTTGGTCATAGTTGTGTACATGGAATAAAATATATTGTATTTTTCTGACGTACTCACACGAAATTTTACCGTCTTTTTGTGTAATACTCACTTGTCAAACATAGAATTTTGAAAAACTCCTCAATTGTCATGTAAAAACAAGGTAGATTGGTATTTCTAAATTTTGTCATCTTTTTTTTCTAAAGAAAAAGGTTGTAAAATCGCCATGTTTATATTACTATTGTAGCATGCCATGTTTCGCTAGACCATGGTAATTTCTATCAATTATACCATAGTAGATTTAATGTAGGCGGCATGGCATTCTTATTCTATGGCGTCTTTATTATTTGACTGATGGCAATATTTTATTAGTTAGACCGTGTGGTTTTAGGTTAGGCAGCATGGCAATTTTTTCAATCGCAGGGTGCATTTTTATTATTTATTGATGGCATTTTTTGTTTTGTAGTATTTGTTTTTTGAAACACACCTATTTTTTGCCTCCTCAAAATAATCACTTTGTTTTGCTAAATTTACCAATAGCCATTATATTTGTTTACATATTATTAGATCCTAGCAACTCGATTTTTTAGATACCATTACTGATTTTATTTTGAATATTTTCGCTAGTAATTTGATAAATAATAAGAAGGTAGTTTTAGGTATGTAACTTTTATGTAAAAAACTAGATCATTTTTATGATGTAAATTATGTTCCTATTTTATCTTTTCTTTTATATCACAAGAAAAAGCATAAAAAATTGTTTAATGGCTTTTTTGGAAAAAAAACTACTGTTCGACCCTAGCCCATATTTTGTACGGCTCCACAATGGGCCAGCTTGCTAGTTCGCTCCTTGCCCACACCCGAGGCGAAAAAAGGGGGTCACCCTGTATGTCGCGTTAAATGAGAGACCAGCAACCCTCGCTGAAGAGAGATCCAGAGGGACCAGCCCAGGAACGGTGGAGGCCACAACCTCTTTGTTTATGTTTTTCTTTACCTTGTTTGTTTCTTTTATTTGCATTCCTTGTGCTAATTTTATTTATACTTTAAAATATTCTAAATATACTTATTGCAAAAAAATCTACCTATTTTTTTTGGGAAAATTTTGACCAAGCATTTGAAAAATATGAAGTGTGTATACAGAAAATGTTTATCACGTATACGAGAAATGTATAAAGAAATATAATGTGTATAAAATAATTTGGTCATGTATTAAGCTAATCAAACATTTGAATTTTTTTTGAACAGGTGTTTGAAAAATGTTAAGCAAGCATTTGGAAAATGTTACATGTGTACAGAAAAATGATAGCCATGTATTAAAAAATGATGAAACATTGTCGATCATGTATATAAAAATGTTAATAAAGCATTTGAAAAATATTTAATAAGTACTAAAAAATGTGAAATATTTATAAAAACATGTCGACTGGTGTATTAAAAACATGAGGATTTTTTACCATGCTTATAGAAATGATAATAAAGCATTTGAAAAAATGTTTAAAAATCATTTCATAAATATTAATCAAGCATTTGAAAAATGTTAAATGTGTTTAGAACAAATGTCGTTCATGTGTTAAAAACATGTTACTAACGTATTTAGAAAATGTTAATCAAGCATTTGGAAAATATTAAATGTGCATAGAAAAAAGTTGCGCATCTATTAAAAAAATCATATTTTATTTGAAAAATGTTAATGAAGCATTTGAATTGTTTTGAAAGTGTGCATAGAAACAATGTTGATCATGTATTAAAAGTGTTAGTCAAGCATTTCATTTCTAATGTATATAGAAAAAAAATATTAAAGTGTATTATTAAAATGTTAATAACTTATTACAAAAATGTTGAAGATGAATTGGAAATATGTTGTTGACATATACAAAAAATGTACCACGAAACCAAAAGAAACAAAGGAAATCAAAAACATAAAAACTGAAGAAACCAAGAACCAAAAAAATAAAAAATAAAAATAAGGATAAACAAGTGCAACAAGAATGAAAAAACGTAGAAGGTAAAAGAAAAGATAGAACAAAATGAAAAAGGAAAAGAAAAATAGGAGAAAGCCGGTTCACTCGCTTCAAGTAGATCACTCCCCTGTACAAATCACGAATTGTACGCTGACGTGTTGGCTAGATGGGTTGGTTTTGTTCGCAGCCACCATGGATCGATCCCTCTTACTCGCTTAATGTAAGATATAGATGTCGCGATGAAAAGTACGGGGATCCTATTAGGCGCCTTCAGCACCCGAAACTTGAGTGGCGCTCACGTGCCCCCTATGCGGATTGTGGCCCAGCAGAGTTTGCTACCCTTGCGCCGCTCGCTTCTTTGGTTCAGTCCCTCGCTTGTTTTTCATTTTTTGTTTTGTTGATTTGGTAGAAAAATCAGCTGATTTTTCTAATTATTGTAAAAAATATATTGTGCAATGAAAAAAAGGTTTACAGATATTAAAAGAATTCATCCATTTCAAAAATCTTCATCTTTTGGAAAATAGATCATCCATTTGAAAACCTGATCAATTTTTGGAAAATAGTTCATCAAGTTTATTGAAAACTTCACAAAATTGACAAAATTTCATCTATTTTCAAAAGAAGTTCATTCATTTTGAATAAATAAATAAATTGCTAAAACAGTTCATCGATTTTTTAAACAATTTCTTTGAATATGGTAAAAATGTTCATTGTTTTTTTTATAAAAATCATGAGTTCTAAGAAAGTTCATAATATTTAAAATGTTCATCGATTTCGAAAAAAACATTTCAAAAACTACTAGAAAATTAGAAAATGAAATAAATAGGCAAAAATATAAAAGTAAATAATAAAGAAGGAAAAGGAGCGAAAGAGAGTACGTAACCACAAGAGGTGGTGTCCGAAGTAGTTGCCTCGCTTTAACTATACTCAGGATGTTTTAGGTCGAATCACCTCGCACGTGCATATATTCTATAGTTTTAAAGATATAAAAAATGTGAATCGACCAGCCCAGAATGGACGGGTGTGCATGTTGGTTTACGGAAAACAAAGAATCGGGCAAATCAGGCGTCGAATAGGAAATGCTCGAAAAAGTTTGCTGGTTGATCATCCTCGTGGCGACAAAATTGTTCTATTCGAAGCTTCTGCTTGGCTATCCTATGCCAGTTATTCGTCAACACAGATTCTCTAACTTTACTTCACCAAGTTAGAGGCTACCTTACCCCTCGTGGATGCCATCCATATTACATACATTACACGACTATTGTATCGACAAATCCTAACTCTCTGTGCTCGTTTCTTCTTGTCTCACAAATGGGCGCATACCCTCCCCGCATGGGGTCGGCCCATTTTACATGTTTTTGAAAGGCAAAAGCCTAAATAGTAGTGTGATGCGAACCTTAGTCACCAGGTTTAATATGCGATGGATCAACCAACACATCTATCCCACGTGATCAGTTCACTGACAGATTTCTATCTCTTTTTTCTTCTTCTTTTTCCTTGCAATTGTTCTCTATGTTTTTTATTTGTCCTTTTGTCTTATTATTATTATTACTTCCTTTCCTTTTCCCCCTTTTCATAAAATTGTTTTGATAATTTTTTTACGAAGGGCCTGAACTTTTTACAAATTTGTGAATTTCTTAATTCGATGATTTTTAGTTCGTGAACTTTCTTTTAAATTGATGATCTTTTTTCAAAATCGATAAGGTTTTTCAAATTTATGACCCTTTTCAAATTTGATGAACATATTTGATATTTAGTTGATAAAACACTTATTTCCTTTACAATAAAAGATTACACATATTTAGGAGCAATTTTTATTGCCTTTTGCACCGATGACAATTTACTTGAAAGATCTTATTCAATCCATAGATATGTATGGTGGACTCTCATGGCAAAACTGGGTCTAGGTGTTTGGATGCACAAATAGTATATTTACTTGGTGCAGAAGTTTTGGCTAATATGAGGTGGAAGCAATCAAGACATGTTGGAGGATCTAAAACCATATAACTTCTATCCGGAGGCAAGCAAACATAACCTATTATGTTGTCTTCCTTGTCCAACATCAACTTCTTGGCATGTAGTATTTTAATGAGTGATCACAATCATAAAAGACGTACAAGATAATATATTTATATGTGAATCTCTCTTTCTTTATCACTTCCTTTCAATTGCACCAATGACCAATTACTATGTTTGCTAACTCTCAACAAATTTCAATCACCATACTTTTTATATGTGAAGTCATCACTCCCCATAAGATCACTATGTATTCTCTTTGCGTTTGTTCTATTATACTTTATAGATTACTTTCAAGAGCATAGTAATCTAGCAAAGCCCTCTCATCGAAACTACCATTTATTATATAACTCTCGGACTTGCTTACATAAGGGGAGCAAAAGAAAAAACTAAAATGTGGATCATACTAAAAACTTTTATTCTACTAGATCAAAACAAAATAAAAAAGGATCGAACTAGGAAAGATAATAAAAAAGGAAAAAGGAAAAAGGTGTGATGTGATACGATACCGGGGCACCTCCCCCAAGCTTGGCACCAGCCGAGGGGAGTGCCCATACCCATGTACTCAGGTGTACTTCTTCGGAGGTGATGGTGGTGGAGTTGTTGATGAGGATGGAAATTTGTCCTCCGTCTTCTTGGCTCACCATCATAAAAAGATGAACGAGTCTTCGGAATCCTCAAATCTGCAGCCAAACTCATTCTCTTAAATCTGTATTCATACTCACAGTTTTGGTTTTGCAGATCATAGATCTGGCCTTGGAGATGCTCAATTTTCTCGTAAAGCTTGAAGATGTGCTCCCCGATGTCCTTGGTGTCCAGCTTGTGTTTATGGGTAAACTCTGAGATCATCATATGATTGTCATTGAGTCCACGTTCCACCGTCCCTTGGCACTTGAATACTTGTTGCTCCATTGCTTCGAGCCTTGTTTCCACGCTTTCGGTCTTCTTTG
This sequence comes from Hordeum marinum, assembly GCA_022496015.1. NCBI lineage: Eukaryota > Viridiplantae > Streptophyta > Magnoliopsida > Poales > Poaceae > Hordeum > Hordeum marinum. The sequence goes on along the minus strand of CM039675.1, from coordinate 156,608,719 downwards.
GCCCCTCAACGTCACGGATGTCCAGCACCCGCTCACGCATCTCAATAGTTTAAGGGTGTTGCAGCACCTCTGCAAGGTAAGGGTTGATGGCCTTCTCGAAAAACTTGTCCTTCAAAGCACCGAGGGACGCCATGCCGATCTAAATTTGCGGTAGACACCGCTCAAAATGAAAATAGGAGGTATTGTCATGATACGAAAGTCGAAACCTTCGATAGATTATATAATGATTTTTTTCCGACCAGAAGGGGTGTTCCACAAGAAAACAGAGTCCCCCCCCGGGGGGGGGGGGCACGGGGTGGTGACAAGCCCCCTAGGCGCGGCCAAGGGGGTGGGCGCGCCTAGGAGGCTTGTCGCCTCCTCGTGCGTCCTTCGGACTACTCTTTATTTTCCTAAATTTTTTAAATATTCCAAAACTAAATAAAATTGCTATTGGGAAACTTTTGGAGTCGGTTTACTTACCGTACCACGTACATATTCCTTTTTGGTGTCTGAAACATTCCGGTAAATCTCCCTAATATGCTCTTCGGGAGTTATGGTATTGATAACATTGGTTTCAACATTAATGGGAGTACCTGAGATATAATGTTTGATTCTTTGCCTATTTACCACCTTCGGATTTGTGCCTTCGGCGTTGTTGATCTTGATGGCACCGGAGCGATATACCTCCTCGATGATGTATGGTCCTTCCCATTTATAGAGAAGTTTGCATGCAAAAAAATCTTAACCAAGAATTGTATAGCAAGACATGATCACCTACATTAAATTCACGCTTTTGTGTCCTTTTATCATGCCATCTCTTAACTTTCTCTTTAAACAACTTGACATTCTCATAGGCCCGAGTTCTCCATTCATCAAGTGAGATAATGTCAAATAACCTCTTCTCACCAGCAAGTTTGAAATCATAATTGAGCTCTTTGATTGCCCAATAAGATTTATGCTCTAGCTCTAGAGGTAAGTGACATTCTTTATCATAAACCATTTTATATGGAGACATACCCATAGGATTCTTATAAGCAGTTCTATAAGCCCATAATGCATCTTCAAGTTTCTTAGACCAATTCTTCCTAGATTTATTAACCGTTTTTTGCAAGATCAATTTAATTTCTCTATTGCTTAATTCTACTTGACCACTAGACTGAGGATGATAAGGAGATGCAATTCTATGATTAACATCATACTTAGCAAGCAATTTACGGAAAGCACCATGACTAAAATGTGAACCACCATCAGTCATTAAATATATGGGGACTCCAAATCTAGGGAAAATAACTTCTTTAAGAATCTTAATAGAGGTGTTATGATCAACACTACTAGTTGGAATAGCTTCTACCCACTTAGTAACATAATCAATAGCAACTAAAATATGAGTATACCCGTTGGACGTTGGAAAAGCTCCCATATAATCAAAACCCCAAACATCAAATGGTTCAATAACAAGAGAGTAATTCATAAGCATTTCCTGACTTCTACTAATATTGCCAATTCTTTGACATTCGTCACATGACAAGACAAACATACGATCATCCTTGAAGAGAGTAGGCCAATAAAAACCAGATTGTAATACCTTATGTGCAGTTCTATCTCCAGCGTTGTGTCCTCCGTAGGCCTCGTAATGACACTACAGTAGGATCTGTTCCTATTCATGCTCAGGTACACAACGTCTAATAACACCATCTACTCCATCCTTATAAAGGTGTGGGTCATCCCAGAAGTAATGTCTTAAATCATAGAAAAACCTTTTCTTTTGGTGGTAAGTGAAACTAGGAGGTATAAATTTAGCAACAATGTAATTAGCATAATCAGAATACCAAGGATTATTATGTGAAGCATTTATGACAACTAATTGTTCATCAGGGAAGCTATCATCAATAGGTAGTGGGTCATCAAGAACATTCTCTAACCTAGACAAGTTATCTGCTACGGGATTATCAGGACCCTTTCTATCAACAATATGCAAATCAAATTCTTGTAGCAGAAGAACCCACCTGATAAGTCTAGGTTTAGCATCTTTCTTTTCCATGACATATTTAATAGCAGCATGATCAGTGTGAACAGTTACTCTAGAATCAACAATATAGGGTCTAAACTTATCACAAGCGAACACAACTACTAAAAATTCTTTTTTAGTGGTAGCATAGTTTCTTTGAGCATTGTCTAGAGTTTTGCTTGCATAATGAATAACATTTAATTTCTTATCCAATCTTTTTCCTAGGATAGTACCAACGACATAATCACTAGCATCACACATAATTTCAAAGGCTAAGTTCCAATCAGGTGGTTGAACAAGAGGTGCAGAAATCAAGGCATTCTTAAGAATTTCAAAAGCTTCTACACAATCATCATAAAAAATGAATGGAACATCTTTCTGCAAGAGATTAGTGAGAGGCCTAGAAATCTTAGAGAAATCTTTAATAAATCTCCTATAGAAACCAGCATGACCAAGGAAACTTCTTATACCTATGATATCCGTAGGGAATGACATTTTTTCAATAGCATCAACTTTAGCCTTATCAACTTCAATACCTCTTTCGGAAATTTTATGTCCCAAGACAATGCCTTCATTCACCATAAAGTGGCACTTCTCCCAATTCAAGACAAGATTAGTTTCTTCACATCTTTGCAAAACTCGATCAAGGTTTCTCAAACAATCATCAAAAGAAGTTCCGTAAACGGAAAAATCACCGATGAAAACCTCACCAATCCTTACACAAAAATCAGAGAATATAGCAGTCATGCATCTTTGAAAGGTAGCAGGTGCATTGCATAAACCAAAAGGCATACGTCTATAAGCAAAGGTACCAAAAGGGCAGGTAAAGGTGGTTTTCTCTTGGTCCTCCTTTGAACATGTATTTGAGAGAAATCAGAATAACCATCTAGAAAGCAGAAATGTGTGTGTTTGGATAATCTTTCTAGCATTTGATCAATGAAAGGTAGAGGGTAATGATCATTTCTAGTAGATTTATTCAATTTCCTAAAATCAATTACCATTCTATAACCTGTAACAATGCTTTGCGGGATCAATTCATTTGTATCATTAGGAACTACGGTAATACCTCCTTTCTTAGGGACATAATGAACGGGACAAACCCATCTACTATCAGCAATAGGGTAAATGATACCTGCCTCCAGAAGCTTTAATAGTTCATTTCTTACCACTTCCTTCATTTTGGGATCAACAACAGGTTTAACATCAGGCTCCATTTTAATTTTGTGCTGACATAGAGTGGGACTAATGCCCTTAAGATTATCAAGAGTATATGCAATAGCAGCATGGTGCTTCCTTAGAGTTTTCAATAATCTCTGTTCTAGCGACCGGATCTCAAGGAATCAGAGTCTTTGTGCTTAAGTGTCATCCCTGGATCGGTATGCTAACACACACAGTACTTGAGGATTTACAACAGAGTTCAATCACACATTTATTACATCGAGAAATCCTCAAAGAGTAATTATTACATTAATGTGGCCTAAGGCCAAGTAAAACAAAAACATGCGGAAGCAATAAAGGTAATGAGTCCATCAACTCCACGAGCAAGCTGAGTGCAGAACAATGACCTATCGCACCTTATTCGTCGTCGGATAAATCTGCAACATGATAAGTTGCAGCTGTGTAGGTCAGTACATGGAATGTACTGGCAAGTCACATCATATAGTGTAATGAACCTACATAGTACATGCAATTTGGCTGGTGGAAAGCTCTAAGTTTAGTTTTGCATAAAGCTAGTTTTTGCCTATCAGAAATGATTGCTCTACTTCTACAAATATCATAAGCCTGAGATGATGCCCATCTCAATCATTCCAAAATTTTATACACAATTGATTAATTAAGAGTGATGAGATTTCCCTACATTCCCACTACTAAAAGCTCAAGTTGTCCATGACCGGGGACACGGCTAATCGATTAGATCTTAACTCTACAGAGGTTGTGCACTTTTCCCCACAAGACTCGACCACCTCCTTGATCGGAAGATCGAGACATAGTCTTTCGATAGCATTTCCCCTAACCCATGGATAGGCCGATACACCTACATCATCTACATCTGCTAGCCTATCCCGGAAGAGGTCACACCACCTACTCAACTAAGCCAGAGCCCATATTGGCTTGCGGCTGCACACGGAAGCCTATAGACATGAAAATACGGTTGATCCCTTTGAGCCTGGGTGGACGGAACACTAGTGTGCACTCCCATGGATTCCCATGAATGCTCCCACTGTACTTCGCCACCATACAAACCAGTTTCCACCCAGGTAGTTCATTAAAGTTGGTCCTAGTTACTACTTTGTCACTCACAACTCAAAATTATAGCGCTCCCCAATCCACGTCTACTTTGACGAGGCATTGTAACATAACATGGTGGCGACAAAGTTTGCATGGTTCAGACCTACCTCAAATGAACTACTGGGTGATAGAAAATCCAACAAGTATAAACTCCTATCATGCATTCCTACATCAAAGGACTAAGTGCAAAAATAAAACATAGGTAAAAACTGACATGATCAAAATGTAACTTGCCTTTGTGCTGGGAGTGATGTTCTAGCGAATGATAGTACTCTGCTTCGCACTCCGGACAATCTATCGCAAAGTAAATAAAACACACATAAACATGCATTCATACAATTCAAAGACATGCAATAAGATATTTGCAAAAGCCAAATAAAAATCCAATACAAGTCATTAGCATGAATTTTTTTAAAGTATGACTAGTGTTAAAAATTTGTGACGTGCACTAGTGCTCCTACAAGGCGTCCTAATAAAATTATGGTGAACAGAAAATAATGGTGTAGAATATATAGTGGCAAAGTGTCATGGAAAAGGATTTAGTTCGTGTGACGTGGTGCAAAAAGAATCGCTTCAAACGGGTATACCGTTTGAAAGATATGGCCTAATGAAATTTAAATTCAAATCTGAAATAATTTCAAATTTGAATGTGAAAAATCTGCAACTATGGGTTTTCTGGTTAGGTCTATCCGAGACGAAAGTTTAGCCGCTTGTTTCACCTCGTTTCGACCTTCGGTTAAAAAGTTACGGGTGTTTGAAGTTTGGAATAAAATCTGAAAAAAACTGCTATAGAACAATTTCTGAAAACTCTAAAGTGTGGACGTTCGCGACTAAAGCGCGAGGTGAACGGCTCTGATTGGTTGGCTATGTTCGCTGCGGCTGCTACGCGACGAATGTGCGCAAGCTAGGCAAATCACTGGTTCGGCTAAAACTAAAAAGAAAAACCGATGTTCGTTTTAATTAAACCGCACGGTTTATATGAAAACGTGGTTAACCGGTACCTCTTCGGTCTAATAATAAAAAAACCCTAAAAAAACTAATCTAATATACGTAGGTACAGAGGAGGCGAGCGCTTACAGAGAGCATGTGCGTGCGTCGTCGGCAGTGAACTCGGCGACGACGGGGCAGCGGCTACGGCGATCGCCGGCGCGGGCGAGGACGTCCGGCGGGTACGGCTTGACGTGGGCGGCCAAACGGTGGTGACGGCGGTCGGCGGAGACGACCGTAGGGAGCGGAGCGAGGGCGGAGCTCCGGTGAACTCCGGCGCCGCAGGTCGTCGGGGCGGCGACTCCGGCGAACCTAGGGGGACAAAAACATGCCAGGGAGGTGCGCAACGGCGAGGGGATCCGATTCCCAAAGCAAGATGGGGCCGGGAGACTCACCGGCGTCGGACTTCTCCAGCGAACGGACTCGGCTCCGGCGAGATGCGAACGACAACTGCGGCGGCTACGAGCGGCGAGAGGAGGAGCGGGTTGGCTGAATGGAGAGAGGATGTCGAGGGCCTTTTATAGGCGCAGCTAGGAGGGCTAGGGTCGCGGGATAAGGATTATCCCAAGAAGTTCGCCGGCGGTTGCGGGAGCTGCGAGCCCGAGCTCTATCTATGCGTCCTGTGCGGGAGGTTGAGGACGAACCTGGTCGGGGCCCACCTGCAGGCTGCGAGAGAGAGAGGAGGGTTGACCGAGAGATGAGGAGACATGCATATGTGCGACGGGCTGGGGCGCTCGGTCGAGCGAGCGGCCTGGCCGGCTAGCGATCGGCCTGACTGGGCCGTGCGTGGTGTGTGTGCGTGCGTGTGTTGTGTTGTGTTTCTTTAAACCTCTCCTTTTTAGATCTGAAAAGAAAACAAAAATATAGGGTATTATATACCAAAACGATCAGAAAAATAAATCCTACAACATGAACATTCCTTTAAAGTCAAAATAAAAACTTTATAAAAACATTATTTAAAGAAATCCAAAATGAAACCAAATTTGACTTTTCAAATAGATTGGCACTATTTTCTTCTGACCTTTGGGGTGTCATGTTACCTCCTCTCATAATTTTTTTAAAGTATTTTGTCAGGTAATTGAGTAAACTCAAATGCCGAATTGAAAATAAGTCAAATAAAGAAGATGAAATATATTTGCCACATCCATTTCAATCATAATGCATAGATGTTTAACTAATAATTGTAAAACATTCCAAATTGAAAATTTGGGATGTTACATCTGTTCTTCATGCTCTGAAAGGTTAGCACTAATAATACATGATATATATTTTTTTCATTAAGATAAGCATATTTCAAAGAGTCTGGTAATTGTTTAAGCTCAAACACGGGATCGCCCTTGGGTGGAGGAGGATTCCCAAGTATTTCAACAGGCAATTTGTGTTTCAGAATAGGATGATCAAAGAAAATCCTATCTATTTCATTCCTTTCATTCATATGCATATCATTTTCATGGTCTAGAAAATATTTCTCTAAAGGATCATTAGGAGGAACAACAATAGAAGCAAGACCAATAATTTCATCCTTACTAGACAATTCTTTATCATGGGGCTGTTTACGAAATTTAGAGAAATTAAACTCATGAGACGTATCCCCAAAACTTACGGTAACTGTTTCCTTCTAACAATCTATCCTGGCATTAACGGTATTCAAGAAGGGTCTACCAAATATTATGGGACAAAAATCATCTTGTGGGGAACCAAGAACAAGAAAAATCAGTAGGATATTTTATTTTCCCACACAAGACTTCAACAACTCTAATAATCCCAATGGGTGATATAGTGTTTCTATAAGCAAGCTTTATTGTGACATCAATTCCCTCTAACTCAGCTGGTGCAATATCATTCATAATCTCTTTATAAGGAAAAGGGAATTGCACTCACACTAGCACCCATATCACATAAGCCATGATAACAATGATCTCCTATTTTAATAGAAACAACAGGCGTGCCAACAATGGGTCTATGTTTATCTTTAGCATCAGGTTTATCAATTCTAGCAGCTTCATCAAAAAATTGAATAACATGCCCATCAATATTATCAACCAAGAGATCCTTAACCATAGCAATACTAGGCTCAAATTTAATTTGCTCAGGGGGTGTAGGTGTTCTAGCATAGCTCTTACGAACCACAGTTGAAGTTTTAGCATGTTCCTTTATTCTAATTGGGAAAGGTGGTTTCTCAATATAAGCAGTGGGAATAATAGGATCAACATTATAAGTAATAGTTTTCTCTTCAACTTTAATAGGTTCAACTACTTTCACTTCAATGGGAGGATGATATTTAAACCACTTCTCCTTAGGGAGATCAACATGAGTAGTAAAATATTCACAAAAAGAAGCTACTATCTTAGAGGCATGTCCATATTTAGTGCTAAATTCATGGAAAGCATTGGTGTCTACGAATGATTTAACACAATTAAACTTAAGGTTCATACCTGACTCCTTACCTTCGTCGAGTTGCCAATATTCAGAGTTGCATTTAATTCTTTCCAACAAATCCCATTTGAAGTCAATATCTTTCTTCATATAGGAACCAACACAAGAAGTATCGATCATGGATTGATCATTATGAGAAAACCGATCATAAATTTTTTGAATAATAATTTCTCTCGATAGCTCATGATTGGGGCAGGAATATAGCATTGACTTAAGCCTCCCCAAAGCTTGAGAGATTATTTATCCTTCACGAGGCAAAAAATTATAAATATAATTCCGATCACGATGAACTAGATGCATAGGATAGAACTTCTGATGAAATTCCATCTTCAATTAGTTGTAGCTCCATGATCCAATATCATCACATAGCCTATACCATGTCAATGCATTTTCCTTCAAAGATAAAGGAAAGAACTTCTTCTTGACGTGATCCTCGGGCAGACCTGCAAGCTTAAAGAATCTACAAACTTCATCCACATAGATTAGATGCAAATCACAATGTAATGTTCCATCTCCTGCATAAGGATTAGCCAGCAGTTTCTCTATCATACTCGAAGGAATTTCATAATAAATATTTTCACTAGGTTAAGTAGTTTGAGGGACAACTCTTTGTTTTTCAGGTAGGTGAAGATACCCCGAACAAGCCCCTCAAAGGATTACTTTCCATAGTGACAAGTGGCAATAAATTTGAGTACACTATATACATATTTCCTTACCAAATTTCACTTACCAAAGGCGCTTCACTCCCTGGCAACGGCACCAGAAAAGAGTCTTGATGACCCACAAGTATAGGGGATCTATCATAGTCCTTTCGATGAGTAAGAGTGTCAAACCCAACAAGGAGCAGAAGGAAATGATAAGCGGTTTCCAGTAAGGTATTCTCTGCAAGCACTGAAATTATCGCTAACAGATAGTTTTGTGATAAGATAATTCGTAACAAGTAACAAGTAACAAGTGTATCAAGGGTGCATCAAGGTAGCCTAATCCTTTTTGTAGCAAGGGATAGGCGTGGACAAACTCTTATATAAAGCAACGCGCTCCCGAGGACACATGGGAATTTCTGTCAAGCTAGTTTTTATCATGCTCATTTGATTTGCGTTCGTTACTTTGATAATTTGATTTGTGGGTGGACCGGTACTTGGGTGCTGCACTTACTTGGAAAAAACTCCCACTTATGATTAACCCTTCTTGCAAGCATCCGCAACTACGAAAGAAGAATTAAGATAAATCTAACCATAGCATGAAACATGTGGATCCAAATCAGCCCCTTACGAAGCAACACATAATCTAGGGTTTAAGCTTCTGTCACTCTAGGAACCCATCATCTACTTATTACTTCCCAATGCCTTCCCCTAGGCCCAAATAATGGTGAAGTGTTATGTAGTCGATGTTCACATAACACCACTAGAGGATAGACAACATACATCTCATCAAAATATCGAACGAATACCAAATTTACATGATTACTTATAACAAGACTTATCCCATGTCCTCAGGAACAAACGTAACTACTCACGAAACATGTTCATGTTCAAGAGCAGAGGGGTATTAATTATCATAAAGGATCTGAACATATGACCTTCCACCAAGTAAACCAACTAGCATCAACTACAAGGAGTAATCAACACTACTAGCAACCCACATGTACCAATCTAAGGTTTGATACAAAGATCGGATACAAGAGATGAACCAGGGTTTGGAGAGGAGATGGTGCTGGTGAAGATGTTGATGGAGATTAACCCCCTCTCGATGAGAGGATCATTGGTGATGACGATGGCTTCAATTTCCCCCTCCAGGAGGGAAGGACAGAACAGCTTTGCTAGAGCTCTAGATTGGTTCTGCCCAAGTTTCGCCTCAATACGGCGGCGCTTCATCCTGAAAGCTCCCTTATGATTTTTTTCTAGGTCAAAATGCTTCATATAGCAGAAGATGGGCATCAGAGGAGCCACAAGGGCCCCACAAGGCTTCTAGGCGCGGCCAGCAGGGTGGTCACGCCTAGCAGGCTTGTGGCCTGCAGGTGGCCCCCCTCTGGTTGATTCTTGCGCCAGTATTTTTTATTAAATCCAAAAATATCCTCCGTAAATTTTCAGGAGTTTTGGAGTTGTGCAGAATAGGTATCTCAGATTTGCTCCTTTTCCAGTCCAGAATTCCAGCTGCCGGCATTCACCCTCTTCATGTAAACCTTGTAAAATAAGAGAGAAAAGGCATAAGTATTGTACCATAACGTGTAATAATAGCCCATAATGCAATAAATATCAATATAAAATCATGGTGCAAAATGGACATATCAATGATATGTCTTCGAGTGCATTATTGGCTTTGTCTGAGGGTGAACGGGGGCTCGTGCAATATGCGAGGCTTGCCTAAAGGTCAAAGGTTTGGTGAACGAGGTTCAGGCAAGGGTCTGGCCTGCGGGTGTATTCTACAGTCGGAATATGGGGAAAGGTACTATGTCTGCGTGCTGGTCATGTGGGTTCTCCGCGTTGGTTAGTGACATCTAGATGCGTTAGCCTAGAATAGAAGGGCCTAGTCTTGGTGTAGCGCCTCGTTGAAGGGAGAGTCATTACCTTCCTTGAAGCAGGAGATCTTCAGTCGCAGGTGGTCTTCGTCCTAGAGAGTGTTGAAGCACGTCATTGTAGGCTTCTTGTCGATATCTTCCGTTTGGCAAAGCTGTCGAGGTACGTTCTTCGGTCATCCTTTATCACTTGCCTTCATAGTCACGGACGCTTGTCTTTTGCGTGCCTTTGAGCGCTTGGTCATCGTGCCTCTTCTTAGCCACTCGTGGGAAGGTTTAGTTGAGTCTCGTCCCTAAGACTAAGCTTAGAGTTCGGGTGGCTGAATGGGTTCCTTCCTCCGAGAAGGTCTTAGCGAGGATTTTAAATAAGATGACTCCATTACGCCGTGAGACATAAATGCCATCACTGCACGTAGACGAGTCGTAGCAGGCTACCGGGACTCGATTACACTACGAGACATTTCCCCGAAGGGACAGACACAGCAGCAAAGAAGGATACATGCCGGTCAATCAATGTGTCCGGAGCAGCAGCAAGCTACCATGGCTCGGTGGAAACACAACGAGGCAGTTTCCCGTAATGAGTACTACTAAAGGCACACAACTAGGTGTTGGATCCCATACATACCGTTGCACGTCACACGTACGCACGACATGCCCGATATGCATACAACCATGGCATCACAACATAACCATACAATAACATGACTTTTATTTAGGAGGCTCAGATGAGACATGCATAATATGTTCTTACAGATAGGGGTCACATGACCCGACACTCAAATCATACCAACATGTTCATACAAACCAAGTGGAAGCATAAAGCTGTCTGAGTATAAACAGATGAAAGGGGTAAAAAGGCACATGGCCTGACTATCTACAGCCCACCACAGGGCAAAGGTCGTAGCTGGGACACCAGCTATTCGGCATCGTCGACATCTAGAAAGAACCCACCCGAAGGGTCCTGGGTCTCATCGCACACCATCAAAGTGGTGCAGTGAGTGGTGCTATCAATCTTTCAGTTCCTTCCTAGTCAGGAACTGGTAGGTGACCTTTAAAGTAAGGATCTCTTTAAGTTTTCTTGAAGTCCAAGGGCTTCAACACTGCTTGAGCGTCGGTGCTTCTTTACATAGTCTAGCTGATGTAGCTGACAGAGGAGTGGTGGTTTACTTCTCTTGCTTCTAGTTTTTCGTCGTCGTTGCTTCCCAACCATAGTAGTTCTTCATCTTGCTTGGGAAAGCGAGTCTCCTACTGTAGGGAGGGTGCTTTGAGGAGTCCAACTTCTTTAAGGTATAACCTTATACTTGAGAGGTATGGTAATTGGTGCTTCTGGGGCTTATCCAAATAGGACTAAGGTGTTCCTTTCTCTCATTGCGTAAATAAGTATGTCATCCTTGAGTAAAACAACATATTTATCTAAGTATCACATAAACACATTGCTCATGGGATATGTGAGAGAAGCATCCGTTTGTTCCGGATGGTCACTTGTCCAGTGGTTTGTGGCCCAACTTTGGTTCTAGCATGATCTAGTTCTTCGTGTCCACCTTCTCGATGAGCATGATTGGTGGTGGTCGAGATGGAGTATCGACCATTATTTTCTGACTTAGAGCCAAAACCTATGGTCATATTCTGACCGGGTTATGGCTTGGTAAAGCTTTAGGGTTTCAAGGATCTTAGGATGTGAGTGAACGTCTACCATCTTATCCTTAATCATGGTCCTTAGATGCCAATAGTCCTACCTATACTCCCAAGAAATTCATCCTATATTATTGAAGGTATCATCTCATATAAGTCAACTCCGACATCACTCATGATATACCTATCTCCATGGCTTTGTGAGAAGGACTAAACCAAAATCTCATATGTATACTATAGCCAATTCACATGTATTCCTATGTAAAAATCCTCGGGAAGCATACAAGCTGCTAAGCTTGATTGTGACACTACAAATCCAAGTGATCTACCAACATATTCAAGGTCTAAGGTACTACATTTCTATGCAAAGGAAACACATTATACAAATCCAAGAGCTTGTTCCCTTGCTACGAATCCAATCCAATGGTCCATTAATCCCATCAATCCTTACTTGACCCGTCACTCCACAAATGTGATATTGATGGAGTCCTACATAATCTCCTAGAGTTCCTACAATCCACAACCCATTGAAAAGGGCTATCGTCATCGTATATCCACCAATTCCCAATATTATGATCAAGTAAACTCCAAGGTCCAGCTTATATAGGTCCTAAATTTAATTATGATAACTCGAAATTTTCCTTGTCTTACCATCCACCAGAAACATGGTATCAAGATTAAGATCATCAGACTAAATCCAATTTACTCCAAACCATGTATACTTACTAACATTCCATTAGGATTACCTACTTAAATCAAATCACATGTCCAACAGGAATTCCTACTTGTTACTCCAAGTCATTACTATAACATCATCAATCCATGACCATACTTGTCAAAATCAAGTTACCATACCACCAAGAATTCCAGCTCGTGATCATAGTTGTCCGACTAAATCCAATTTACTCAAGGGAGAAGTAAATCGTGATACTCTATCAACTTGATCCACCAAGTTCATCTATCATCAAGAAAATTTTGTAATTTACCAAAGGGTCTCACCCATAACCTTAAGACGTCTATCATGGCTACACAAATCAGTTGTCTACTGATCATTTTCCTCAAGACAATCTTCCCTATGGAATCATTAGATCAAGTGCTAGCTTAGGGATGTAATGTGTTTGTTCACTATGATCACTAGTTCTGTAAAGAACCCAGTGCTAAGCAGGGGTTATTGAATCTCAACAGGTGCTCTGTCAGACTCGTGTATTAAAGATGTGATCGGAGGTTTGAGCTAGGGTAGCTTCTGAGGTCTAGGTTGGTCTAGGGAGGGGTTTCCATATTTGTGGGAAAAACATAACTCTACGGGGTTGCGTTTGGTTGAGAACGTTGTACTCAAAGTCTTCATTGCTAGTTGTCTGTCGAGGTGGATCCTTGGTGCATCTTGTCTTGCTGGTGTTCAGTCGATGAGAGGGGGGAGAGGGAAAGTAGTGTAGAGGGAAGTTCCTAGGTGGTGGTATAAAGCAAGTGCAATCAAACAAGTCCTACAAAGGCCACACATTTTTAAAAGATGAGATAGGTGGTATAATCACGTACTTGTTGCCTATGGCAAAAGTGTGACTTTCACCCAAACACAAACAGATAAGAGAAGCAACACACAACATGGTTCCATTCAAACCTTCACACAGACTTGACTTCGCATGGGGGATACATGACTTGTCCTGCCCTAGGGGTTCTCGGACTCAACAGTCGTACTTGCTTGATGTCTAGAAGAGTGATCCTCCCAGTCTTGTGGGTCTTCCTTAGGTGTCGCTATGTCTCTTGTCATTGTCCGTTGAAATGATCCATGTTGAGCCTAGAGAATCGTTGACGACTTCTTATCTAGAGATTTGACGGGGCGAAGGTGGTTCCTCATGGTTATTCATTGATAGGGCCTTTTGTTGTCTTCGTAATCATGCTAATGCCTTCTTGTATTCTAAGTCGTTGAGGGTTCCAGGTAGTCTATCCTTTATGCAATGACATCAACAAGGCATGATAAAGTCCCAACCTGTCGGTTATGTTGATGACAACATTGACAAGTGGGGGACGATAAGAACCGTTTTCCTGCTCACTATAGTGAGGCAGACTAAATGGCGAGGTTCTCATCTACTGGTGTTTGCCGACACACCAACGAAAATGATAGGATTGCTCTATTAGCGATGCATATCATGAGCTTGCATATCTTACGCCTTTATCATCATAGGGCAAGGTTTCATCATTCTGGGGCAGTGTCGAGGGCGTCACCATCTTTTGAGTCTTGACGTCCTCATTCCTCGAGATGGTATCTTCTAATGGCATCGTCTTGTCATGGTGTCGTCAAACTTGTGTGAATGTTTGGCGAGTTGGCTTCCTTCTAGGTTACCCACGAGGATTTCAAGGAATCTAGTGGTCAGGGGCACAAGGGTACTAACGACCGTTTGCAAGGTTTTGAAAAAACAGACGAGGAGAGCAAAGAGAAAATGGGTGGAGGTGCTAAGGCAAAAAACTTCATTTTTTTTGAAAACTCAAAGAAGTGAGAAATATAGAGGTTTTATAGGTGGTTTGAAGGGTCTAGATAAATAGTTTTGTCCTAACTAACATCCATGCTAACTAAGGGCTTCCTACAGTCAGGATGGCTCTGATACCAGATCTATGGTGACCCCGACTCATAAGTCTTGGTCACCGAATGTACATGCACAATGATCCAAGAGATCAATGCTCAATGAACACACAGAAACCAAATAACAAGATTCTTACATCCATTACATAACATTTTACTCGAATATGGCTTTATGACCAAGACTTCTTATGTTTCAAGCAACAGAAGTGTGAACCCATGCCATCTGCCTTAAACCTATAAGCATTCTAACTGGGAAGCATCCTAGCTCGCATGTTCATCACCAAGTTACTCTTGAGCGTATCTTGTTCTTTCATGCCTAGCTAATAAAATAACCAGTGACAAGGCAATGAGTACTTTGAATGTACTCACAAGGAAACCATGTTCTGGAACAAGGGTATAACAATGCATGATATGGCACTAAGTAGATAAGTTGTAGAAAGCTAATTTTTGGTGCAATGACATGATTAATCAATAGGTTGCAGATATCCATAAGAACAAGTTACAAATATCATCATAAGAAGGGGTTGAACATCTCATGTTCAATCGTCATGTCAAGTCATTCGACTTATCTCAGGTATCACCTTTCCCACTCCCTCTATCTCTCTTTTACACACACACCAGGTTTGGTAAAACACTGGCATAGCCCAAGAGCATTCATACAACTGCCCTTGATCGTGGACATGGCTATTCGCATAGTTTTACACTCTGAAAGGTTGCACACTTTACCCACAAGACTCAGGAATTTTTTTTGTCAAGCCATGACTCGCGGTATTGTTCATACCTGAGGTAAGTACCCGAACAATGCCTTTCCCTCGAAGATACCAAACAAAGAGTACACTCTTTGGGGACATCCCTCATGATGTACATCACATGTATCATCCATGAGGGAACACAATGATGTGCTGGTGTCTGTGTAAACATCCCATGATCGTCCTTCCTGACATGACCCCGTATCGAGAGTGACCATGTCACTCCCGCCACTAGTAATGTGGGCTCTCTGCTAGTACCCACCAAAGTAATCAAGAAGGCCCTGTCGCATAATGGGTATTGTGGTTGTACATGTAAGGTTGGAGTAATGGTCACAACTTACACCAATCCATTTTGAAAACAACACACTCACTTGCCTCGGTACACCACTTGTTTGTCAAGTGGTTACCTAGCTCATCACCATCTCCCTCGGGCATTAGTGGCACCGGACATGCTTTTTGAAAAGCCTTTGAAAACACATTGTTACCAACACCATGCACAAGCCCGTCCCACTTTGCGTAGCACTACTTAGCAACCTATCTACTTCCCCCTGACACAACTCTAAGTAGGAGGTAGAGTCTTGTCATGCAAGTATCAATGGTAAAAGTGTCAGAGGCAGCCCGTAAAGGTGGTCACCATAACACTATGATCAACATATCAAAAGTAATGTGCTATATGCCATGCTATAAAAGGTTTCTTAGTCATGGTCAAAGGGCTGCTTGCCTAGCCCAGCAAATTCTTCGGGGTCTTCACACACTTGTGATCCATCTCCGAGCACCTCGTCTACTTCGTCAACCATTGCCGGAAACAACCACAATAAGCAACACAACAAGCAGAAAATAAAGATGCTCTATAAATGAGAGTCTTATTTTTCTTGGGCATCTCTGGTCACAAGAAAAATACCAAAAAATGGCTCTATTGGAGTTGGATCAAGGAGGCCTTTTGAATGGTAGAAAGTGGAGGTAATGATGGTCTTGTGAAAAGCCTACAGAAAATATCTTAACAAAATGAGTGGATGCACCCAAAAATTAGGTCATGGTTCTAGAAGATTTTTGAAAGTGGTTTCACTGGATTTGGAGTTGGGATGAATTTCTTATGATTTTCCTAAAGTGAAATAATTGGAAAAGGCAGCTATTTATTCGGTACAACAGAGACAAAACGTGGCAAAAATTGTTAACGATGGCTATAAAAATAGGGCATGATATTTGGAGTCTCTAGAAATTTGGTCACCCATTTTGGAGTTGATTTGAATCCTCTAGAGATTTGTAAAGTGGGTTTCTCTTAGTTCAAATTTAAATTTAAATTTGAACTACACAGAGATTTTTGTGGGGAAAATGGATAGGTTACACTTTTGGATACAACATGAATTTAGAAACACCCAAGATTTTGAATCATGAAATTTTGAGTTAGGATTATTTTTGTGGAGATTTTACAAGTTCTAAAAAAATAGAAAATGGAAAAAGTTTTACCTAACGGGCCAACCACGCACTGAGCGTAGATTAGCAGTATCTGGACTAAGCCGGCCCATCTGCTCGGCTGCGTGTGCGAAGGGCCACATCGGAGGCGTATTCCGCGGAATACGCTTTCCTAGCGAGGAGGCGGCCGTGGGCAGAGCCCGTTTCCACTTAACCAGGGGGCCGGGGTCTCAACCACTTATAGGTGGCCCCCGCCTGTCGGGTTCTCCTACTATCTCCTGCTCGGGCACATGAGAAACAGGGGAGGCTGGGAGAGTGCTCGTCGGCGCCCGTTCCGATGGCTCCGGCCGCCTTGGGTGACTGTCCAGCCACCGACATGCTTAGGATGATGGCCCGCGTCCACCAGGGAGTCCCATTTCTAGAGAGGAGCATCGGAGCGAGCGGGACTTCGGCCGCGACAGGACCGATGACGGTCGACCGTAGAAGCGGTGCACCGGCTGCCTAGAGGAGGAAACGGAGCACGGGAAGGATTGAGGCAATGTTGGGGGGCATGGTGAAGCTCAGGAGAGAGGAGGGAGTCGGAGTTGCCCTGATTTTCCCGATGTGGAGGTGACCATATGGTGGTCATGGGGGCAGAACCGGAGCTCATGCCCTCGAATGGCTTCACCAGGGGGCTATGGGAGCTAGGACAGCGGCCTCGTGCACGATAGCTAGCTCGGGGACACTTATATGGCCAAGACGAGGCGCGCCATCGGCGAGGTCTATGGGTGGTGCTCGGACGAGATTCACAGGGGAGAAGGAGGCTGAGGGAGGATGTGCGCGACCAGCTGGCGTGAAGAGGGCATCACAGCAACAAAGGGGACACGACCCCAAAGCCAAATGTTGCCGGGAGCCTCCGAATGGGCGTGCTATAGTGCGCGAGTGCACTGTAGCATGCTCCAGAGCATGCCTTTTGCATGCCACTTGCGTCCAGTGCCTGACCAACCTTTTCTACTAGCTACTGGTGCTTATAAAGATGCCCTTAGGATGCCTTGGGGCTAAGGTGGTGGGAGAGGTAAAAGGAAATGGAGGGAGAGATATGCTGGCTTGGTAAAACAGTGAGGAAATGTGCCTTTTTACACTCCTTAATAATTGAGCAATGGCTTGTTTTTTTTACTGGAGGCAGAAGAGGGTCATGAGGGACTTTGATAAAAGTTTAGGCCTAAGGATAACTCACCTTGTGCTCCAATCATTGATCACAAAATTATTACAGAAGGTGTTTTATGGGTGTTAGAACTAGATAAAGTGATATAATTGTCCTGAAACTGAATAGGATTGTAAGAATGAGGTCGACCACCAATTTTGAACTCATTTGAAGAAAGTTGCCAATGTAACTTTGACAAACATAGAAATCAACATAATCAGGTTTGCTTGGATTTGATCATGATAAGATACTAACATTGATCCACCACATTGTGTGGTGGAATCATTTGAGGATTAGAGCATGCCCACAAAGTTTGGGTCAACTGGAGAAACTTGACAATGTAGCGTTGTTCAAATTTGAATATGGACAGAGAGGGTTTTTGGGTAGTTTTGTGAACCAAAACTATTTTTATTGGAATGAAACTTTGCAAGATTATCACATAGGCATATGTGACTTGCTAGAATTTTCCTGCACTTATTTGAGAATATTTCTTATAGAAATATTTCAAATATTTGAAATTAGCAGAATTGGTTTTAGAGTGTTTTGTCCAATGTTTTGAACATGGCCATGTGTTGAAACTCTTATATATGGACACTATATGTCCATTGAGTTTCCCTACTTTTCTCAAATATTCTGAAAGGTTAAAACTATTTTTCCCTATGGAAAACCATTTCTGGCCTTAAGAAAAAGCCTTCAAATAAAACATGAAATAACATTTAAAAATGTTGTTTTGTGTGTTTGGGAATCCTAATATATAATAGGTTTCAAATATAGCTTTTGAAAGAATTGAAATACCCTAATTTAAGGACTTGTAGTTCAAGTCTTAACTTAGGGGTTTTTGAAATCCTACATTGATTAAAAGATTTTTGGCCAAAATAAATTTGTAAGAAAATAGTTTTAGGTCCTATGCACATGGCATGATTACTGGGCAAACATTTGGACCAAGGAGATGATTTTAGAGAGAAGGAGGATCTTTGTGATTTTAAACACAATCAAACAAGCAAGCAAATGTCAATTAGTTCAAGCATCAAATCACACACAAAAAGTTTTTTTGGCCATGATTTTTGAGTTATGTTAACTCAGTCATGAGGAAAAACAGAGGGCGTGCCACCTTCATACATGGTGAATTGGGCATAACACTCAGATCCTAACCAGCGAGCCATGCGCTGATGATCTTCACCTCATCTGATCTCTGAATATCAGTGGAGCAAAGCTTTAGAGTGATCATGGGTTGCTACCATCAAGCAATACCTTGTAAAACAACAACGATCACAAGGAACGGACAAGACCAAGATAGGGTGTGAAACCCCAAAAGCCTTTCTCAGCTCGAGCTCAAATGCTTTTAGGGTGAATAGTAATATAAAAAAATCAAGAATATATGACTTTTGTGTATGGCAAACTTAAAGGAATACTTCAAGTGAATGCGAATTTTCATCATGAAGTCACATTGATGGAAGGCCTGGCAAAATAGAAATCAGAACTACAAAATGCGTTTGAAAGTATCATTTTTTCAGATAATCGGTTTTTTATATTTTTTTGCCACATCTTCCCCCAATATGATTTCGTGATAAAATTTTGCATGCATTCTAAACATTCCTTAAAGTTTTCCCCAAGAAAGGTCGGAATCTTTTATTTTTTTCTATATATTTGAATTTACTGTTCATCTAAGAGCATTTGATCTCGTAGGTAGATACTCCGTGTTTGTGAAAACTTCATATCCGATCCATGATCAAAGACATACAATGCACAAAAATATGAACATGCATCACTATACCAACATAATTAGTTAATGGTGTTCGTAAAACAATCTTGTCATGTAACCAAATTATTACACACAAACATATTTGTTGACAGAGTTTGCATATGAACAAGTATGCAAGTGCATCATTTAAAACCCTGCCTAATCTGCTAGACATGGCTGAACCTAGGCCTCCTGGTGGTGGGAAAGATTTGTGAGGGCTGAGAAAACTCTAGTACCATCCGAATAACAAATCAATAATGGAGACCTCCATAGAAGATAATTCATGCCTGGAGAAAGACAAGTACAATGCCACATAATTTAAACATATGAAAAATAAATAAATGCAGAACAACACATCCTTGTATAAAATATCAACATATGAAAAAGAAAAACAACGAGCGAGAAGTGGCCCATTTCGTACCCGAAAAACCCAAGTTGCATTCTTAATCCATAAACGGAAAATGATATAGCACATTAAGTTGTGTGATGTTGACAAAAGGAGCGTTGGGTCATAGCATACATGTAACTCTACTCATCAACAAATGACCATGTTTGATGTACAAATAGTAAATCAGGATATAATTATCTAAACAAGACCTTCCGAGTGTCAACTAATCATATACCAGTACATAAGAAAATATCACATGGGATCTAGTCAATCCATAAGCACAATCATAACAGTTTGTTCCTTACATGCATAACTGGACTCTGTATCAATTTAATATTAAATTCACACAAACCAGAAGTACCCATGTGACAACAAACTTCCAATGTAAAAT
Organism: Hordeum marinum; assembly: GCA_022496015.1. Classification (NCBI taxonomy): domain Eukaryota; kingdom Viridiplantae; phylum Streptophyta; class Magnoliopsida; order Poales; family Poaceae; genus Hordeum; species Hordeum marinum. The sequence continues at coordinate 156,588,433 of CM039675.1, read as the reverse complement.
AGAAAAATGTTTCATTACCTCCAGCGAAAGTGAATTATCACTAATTCCAAATGCTGCTAAAAAAAGAGATGGTATATATTCTGATAAACCAACTATGACTATTACATGAGGCCTCCCTTTGCTTTTATACATAGCACATTAGGTGATTAGGGAGAGACCCAAACAAAAATAAACTTCCTACACAGAAAACAAACTAACAAGACTTGGAAAGCAAGAAAACACTAATCTGAGGATTTATCTCCTGGAATTGTTCAGCTGGGCCCTGGACCTGTGGTCGTGGCGGTAATGCCTACACCACATGACAGGCATGTACAAGTGTTTCTCCTTCTCCTTTTTAGGTACAAACTTAATCCTTGCATTGGTGTTAGATCGTAGTACTTTTTTTGGTGGGCACGTTTATTGGTCATTGATCTACAACAGCCTCTATATCGATGAGAAAAAGCTTCACTGTAGCAAGAATGGATAGTAGTGAGACATCCACACAATGAAAGGGACACATTAGATAAGAAAACAAAAGAGAAAATTATTTGGGGGAAAGCAACAGGTAGTTCTCTCCATCAACATTTCTTCATTTTCTCTACTTTGCTCTCTCCCTGCAAGTTGTATGAGTTGCATGGTTTGATTTTCACTCTTTGTGTGAAAACAAGGCTGAAATGATTTAGTTCTTTCTTTAAATTAAAGAAATACTCGGTAATAATGCTTAAAAAGTATTCTGTGGCAATGTGGATGCCATATTTATTCAGTACCAAAGCCAAAAGGTTTGAATTATTTGATTTAGCAAGGCCTTCACCAAATACTAGAGGTGCACACCTGAGCAATGATTCTTGTGTCATTCGGATATCTTTAAACCTCACGATCTGTACCATTGGATTATATTGTTCTAGAACACATCAGATATGCTGATGGATGCTTTTGATAGAAATTTGGTTATTGTTGCACATAGGTGTCTAAGTAGGTTTGGAAGATAATTTTCTTTCAGCTGTTAGTTGCAGGCCTCAGATGATAGCTTGTGAGAAAAACAGATTATTTTATCTTATAATTCATTAGTTTTTGTGTGCTTCTCCATTATGTCAATGATAATTCTACTAATGATTTGTAGAGCATGTAACTAAACCATTTTCCCTTTAGTTATTGTTGAGGTTCCACATAGAAGGCTATATAGAGCATGCTTTTTGTTGTTGTTGCACATAGGTAACTCATAAGATGCTTTTTTTTCCAATTTGTACTTACCATGTAGTTCTGCAAATCTACTACATTGATATGATGTCCTCATACCATGTAGTTCTGCAAATCTACTACATTGATATGATGTCCTCATACCAGAACTTTGCAAGCAAGAACAGAAATTAGGTTATCACATGACATGATTCTCACATCAGATTTTCTGTTGTGGATTTCTGCAATTTTCTAATACCCTTGGTTTTAAGAGCACAAATACGGCAAGGATATTCCTTTTAGATGTTGCAAGGATATTCCTGTTAGATATTGCAAGGTATAGGTGATGTTCCAAGTCCATTACTGCAGACCACGCCTCCGGAGAAATCAATCATTCATCATTATTTGAATGATAATTTAAAGAACTATATTTTGGTTGGTAGAGGATTCCGATGGGGCTATGCTTTAGAAATACTTCATTTTGCTAAGATAAAATTACATGTAGCTGGTATTGCAATGGCTTACACACCGTTTTTATAGTGGACAATGAATTTTGCACACGTTTGTTTCCGAAGTTCATAAGGCATTCTGTAAGTACTCTCAGAAAACATGCATCATTAGAAGATTGCCCCTTGAGTAAGTTTGTTACATGTCTAATAAATGTTATATTGGTAGTATATAACATAATACTTAGGTTGCAATAGAATTTGGAAACGACATCTCTGTAGTAATTCACTCACACAATAATCTCATCACAAGAAACAAGTTGAGTTTCATGGACTGATCGAACTCATTTACTTTTCTATCAATAGCAGAACGTGATTCCTGCCATGGACTGCATGCGGAAAGAAAGAACACACTGATTCTCATGTTACTCTCAGAGGCCGGTGTTCATGTTCAATTGTTATAATCCCTAAAACTAAACTAAAATTAATAGAGTGGATTGTAGTAAAAACAATATGTGGTGCAGATGTCATACTATTATTGTCGGAAAAAAATCTTCTGCGCCGCTTTATATAAAAGCAACATAGCGAAACTGATACATGGTGATGGGGAGAATCTCTTACAAAGAGGATCAAAGGAAACACAAGAAAATAGGAGAATGCATACCCTACCTAAAATTAACCTAGACTACCAACAAAGAGAGTCAACTCTCCACCAAGGGAAATCGCTGGATCTCGTAGTGCTGCTCACACTAGGCCGCCGACGGAGAGCCCCACGGCCGTCCTTCGAATCATGGAACTCGCACCTGCTTGCAGACATACATGATTGGGAGACGCACCAACACAGATAGTGTGAAAGATTAGGAGCCAAGTACGACCACCGATGCCAGAGCTGAGGAAGCTTCATGGCACAATCCAAAAATGCCTGTTGATGACGACAGGACGCATCGAGATAAACCTGGGCTCCATGCCAACACCCTATAAGTGGCGCAGCACCGCTGTCACGACCGAAGAAACGGTCCAAGGTTTTCACCCAAAGACATAACTTAGAGTAATGTACCACAACGACGTCCCCAAGAAAGATGTGACACCCATGGGCGTCACCGCCGCTCGCGCTGGAGGCTTTCTCCCGAAGCCTCTCACCAAGCCACATCGAGGAATCTCGAGCACCAGCCCACCCGAGGGAAGAGATGCCGCCACCAAACAAGGTCTCCAAAGCACGACATGGGAATCACCATCACCAAGGAAGCATTGACAACAGGATCACCCAAGCTACATCTTTTGCCGCCCATAGAGCCAAAAAACTGCACCCATCATCACCTCCAAGAAGCCTATTGAAAAGATAATTTGATAGACCACCATTGGGGTCGACATCCCGGCATCCAAGAGAACCCACACCACCATCGGCCAGCATGAATATGCCCATAAGAGAAGGCACACCACAACCCCTGCCGGAGCCTCCCATCTGTCCACCATAAGACAAAACAGGATGGGCAACCCGACAACGGGCACACTGACCACGAGTTAGACGACAGTACCGTGACACTCCACTCTCTCGTGCATGACACACGAACCACCTTAGCAGACCCCACCCTACCCAAGATCTGGGCTGGCGTGGGCTCCTCGAGAATCACACCTCCCACCGGTCCAAGGCCGGGCGAGGTTGTCACCGGCACCCCGATTGAGACCACGTCGGAGGAGGATGGCAACACCAGCACCCCTGCCCCCAGTTGTGCCCCTAAATCAGGTTGGAGAGCCCTGGTGTAGCGACCCGACTCAAAACCATGATAGATACCAGGCTGCCAAAATGCATGTCCAATCCACCCAGAGGTATATTGAGTCCTTGAAGTCTTGAAGTCTTGATCATCATGCAGGTCTTGAATGTCGGGACCCCGATCCTAAGTCATACGAACCAGACTGTAACATATCACATCCCTTTGTAGCCTCATGCACGGTAAGATCCATGGCTGCAGCCTTACCTTAGCCGGGACCGTTCGCGTCTTTTGGCTCACGTATGTGAACATGTCGCTGGCAATCAAACGACAGAGAACCCGGGCCGACATGACTAGTCATAGAACCCAAGTGGCACATCCATACGAAAACATGCATATGTAACCTAGCAATGCAGGTTTCGGCCTCAAGCGTGTGTAGACGAGTCATAGCAAGCTACAAGGACTCCATTACACCGTGAGACATAAATGCCATCACTGCACGTAGACGAGTCGTAGCAGGCTACCGGGACTCCATTACACGACGAGACATTTCCCCGAAGGGACAGACACAGCAGCAAAGAAGGATACATGCTGGTCAATCAATGTGTCCGGAGTAGCAGCAAGCTACCATGGCTCGGTGGAAACACAACGAGGCAGTTTCCCGTAATGAGTACTACTAAAGGCACACAACTAGGTGTTGGATCCCATACATACCGTTGCACGTCACACGTACGCACGACATGCCCGATATGCATACAACCATGGCATCACAACATAACCATACAATAACATGACTTTTATTTAGGAGGCTCAGATGAGACATGCATAATATGTTCTTACAGATAGGGGTCACATGACCCGACACTCAAATCATACCAACATGTTCATACAAACCAAGTGGAAGCATAAAGCTGTCTGAGTATAAACAGATGAAAGGGGTAAAAAGGCACATGGCCTGACTATCTACAGCCCACCACAGGGCAAAGGTCGTAGCTGGGACACCAGCTATTCGGCATCGTCGACATCTAGAAAGAACCCACCCGAAGGGTCCTGGGTCTCATCTGCAACATTTATTAAGCAAACATGAGTACAAATGTACTCCACAAGTCTTTAAAGCAGACCTAGTCTATTCATGCTCGTGTATCAACAAAGGGAGTGGTGGAGTTTATGCAGCAATGCCAGCTTTGACTCATGGCTAACCTACACTACTCAATTTTAACTCTTTGTTTACATTTTATAAGTCGCACACGAGTCCACTAACTCCATAACAATACACCACCATAGATTCACTTCCCTCTCCTGGAAGAGTGCCATCTATGGTACTCACACTTGTCTTGATATTTTTTTGAGTATCCATTTGATTACCTATGAACAACATAAGTTCTCCAAGTAGTCCATATCCGAGGACGCGGCTATTCGAATAGTTTTATACCCTGCAAGGGTGTACTTCTTCACACACTCTCTCGCCACTTATCACTGTGTGCTCATAAAACCATGCACCTCGGCAACCTTCAAGCGGAAGCCCAGCGAGGGAGTCGGCCACGACCGTCAATCACATAAGACCTCTAGTCCAAGTTATCGCCTACTTGAGACTGAACCCGCACGGAAGTCCGGCCGAAGTTTCCGCTATGGCCCCAAACGATGTGCGCAGGGTTCCCAAGCCCACCATTCGGGTGACCCTTGGTACACCGTGCCACTGCCTACCGCGTCATAACCCACCCCTAGGGTAAGCGCTACGCACGGCCTCCAGCAAGCTATAAACACCAGAAACTACTTGCAACTCCTGGACTCAGGACTAAGCGAATGATAAGTTGAGAGGGGTCAAGTTACCGGAATCCAATGTGTGGTAACAACTAGTCTTGGATCACAAACACGGAACTCAGTTCCTAAGAACGGTCCCAATGAGACAACCCACTATGTACTCCTACATAGCCTCTCATCGCTACCTTTACCAAATCGAGTTCATCATAACATCATCACATCAGGCAACATTTTTTCACTCAGTTCATCACCCACATGAATCCGACCTGACACAGCTCTAAGCATAGCAAGCATAGTAGGCAAAGTAAGCTAAGCACATCATGACACAAGCATCTACCAGGTATGCTAGGTTGCAAGGTTTAGCTATTTACTGTGACAATGTCAGGTTATGCAACAGAATAGGATCATCTACCATGTATGACTGACATGTGATTGGTTGTCCTAATGCAATAAACGAGAGCAGGAGCGAGAGAGTGGGATATTATCGGAATGTTCAAAGGGGTTGCTTGCCTTGCTGGGAAACGGGAAGGTTCTCTCCTTCGTCGGGATACTCGGGGGTATCCTTAGAAGTAGGGCCTACCGCAATGCAGATAAGAATCAATCAATACACACAAGTGCAACAATATGATGCATGATCATGGCATGATAGCATGTATAGATGAGCTAATGTAACTAGTGTTCATGTTGATTTGAAATGAATTTGAATATAGGTTCAAAATTGTTCTTCATTTCAAATTCCATTTACTAACCTATTAACAAATGTCAATGTTCACCTATTTAGATTGCTCTAACAGGCAAGACAATAGCACCATTGGATTCATTGGATTTTTCTGATAAATTTGGATTTGTTGCATTAGTGGGCATTTTGGATTTGTTGAATTTTCACCAAATTTGAATTGTTTTGATTCAAAGTTAGGTTGGGGTTTCTTTTTGTTCCCCATTTCATGTTAATGCAAAATGAAACATGATGCAAGCACAATACTATTCCTAGGACATCTAGCTAGGGTTGTGACATTGAAATAATTAATTAACTTCACAACACTCCTGAATCTCACAACCAACCCGGTCTACCAAAGCATAGCAATTGTAAGTAACGTCCCTTCCCGGGCACGTGGTAATAGGATGTTGGGTTTCTCCTACCTCATGATACTACTACAAGTTCAAGCTCAATATCCTACTGGATGTATGATGTAAAGATTGTTTCTAAAGCAAGTAAAACATAGGTAATGTAAGATGATCAAAGTGAACTTGCCTGTACTATTGATGAAGATAAATATCGCTCTCAGAAATAACTTGATAGAACTATTCATCACTCTCTGCCAAAATCTATATAATCAAACATTGCACTCATAAGAAAACACTTCTAGCAATCAATACTAAAAATCAATAAGCAACACAAAACTAAAAGCAACAAGGTTTTGATGAAGGAAATTCTTAAGACAAACCTCAAAACAACAAAACTTCATCAACACAACCAAGGGTTGGTTTTCTCTACAATTAATCCTATTTTCAAATAGTAAGACAACAACAAGGTAAAACCTAACAAAAGTATTCTAGCAAATATTTTACTAGCAAAAAGAATTACTTTTGAAGAACAACTAAGAACTATGAAAAAATAACACAATAAACACCATTAGTTTTCTAGCTAATAAACTTAACAACAAGTAAAACAAATAAAATTATAAAATAGGAGAAAACAAAGTATAAAACAACTAAGTTAACACAAAGTAAAACTTATCCAACTTATAAAAATATTTTCAAATAGGAAATCAAACTAGCAATGAAATCAATTTGCAAGTTATTATGAAACTAGAATTGATTTCTTGCTATAAAAATAATAAATTACATAAAAATAAACTGGGCTGAAATACTACTAATAAATAACAGAAGACAAAGTAAACACTTGTCAACTGATATAAAATAAATAAACTAAAACAATTTAAAATAAAAGATATAGAAATGGACCTAAAAAAGAACTAAAACATAATATGTTTTGCTTTTAAACCCTAATTTAAATTATTCGAAAAATTCTCAAATTCTACCTACTGATAAATAAGATAACTAGTGACCAGTAGCAAAAAGAATCAACTAAAAATCTATTTTTGAACTCAAGATATTCCGAAAATAAGATTTTAATCAAATCTGTTTGAATTAAAATTTATATTATCCAAATATAGCCAAACTTTATATCTACGGAAACTATAATAAATTTGTGACTCAATGCAAAAAGAATCATTGAAAAAAATTAAAACCACAGAAGATATAAAGAAAACAAAAACAGTACTATTCTGGTTTTAAAAACAAAAAACAGAAAAAAGAAAATCTAATCTAGCGAACAGGTTGCTACGTAGCAGTTTCTGGTTGGTTGAGGCTGTGCGCGCGGGGTGCTAACTAGTAAACTCTCGCTAAATAAAACAAAATGGTTTGGTTAAATAAAATGTTCTAATCTGGATCGTTGATACAGATCCGATGGTCGGGGAGGGAGAGAGAGCTCACACGGGGTCGGGGTAAAGTGTAAAACCTGTGCAGAGTGTCAAACTAATCGATTAGCCGTGTCCCCGGTTACGGAGAACATGAGCACCAGAGATGATACTATCAACCATTCTCAACATAATTAATAAATTTTATGATGAGTGGGTCTATTAATAATTTTTGGGACATGAGAATTGGTTGGTGGAACCATCTCATTAACAACCAACTGTTAGTAGTGATTTCCGTTTCACTCCTTTCTTGTAGGGAAAATAAACCAGCTTTTCTGCAAAAAATCAGACACAGAGCCACAAAGCCTTTTGCATATAGAATAGCCTTTATCATTCTTTCTATGGTGATCTTGCCGGTACATTCAATGTACTGACCTACACGGCTGCAACATCTTATGTTGCACATACTTTTCTACGACGAGTAAGAGTATGATTCAGGGTTACAGTCTACACTCAACCTGCCGTTGGTGTTTATTGGGACTCCACTCCCATTGACTGTTTCCGTTGTGATTTCAGAGGTATATATCAGTTTTACTTTATTTACATGTGATTGCATTTTGATATATACATTGATGTACTGTGTGTGCTAGCATACTGATCCAAAGATGGCACTAACACACAGAGGCTTGACTTGTTTTGAGTCGGGTCGCTACACCTGGTGGCCCCTAGATTGATGCCACAATAGGCCCATGGCGGTGCGCGGCTAGGCCAAGGAAAGATAACATGCCAACCATCTAGCCACGCGCATCTCCACCAGACGTGGCTGACCTGCCCGGAGCGACGAGAGAGTCCCACGGTGGGGCAACAACCACCAGTAGTGGATGCCGACTAGATCCCACCGATCCAGAGTCGCCGCCACCACCAGAGAAGACCCTACAATGCCCCAAGCGACCCCGTCGCCGGCCTCTACACCGCCGTGCCCCAAGCTAGCATGCCACTACCGCTCGAAACTGATCACCTGCATTCTGCCACCACCAAACGAGGAGAGAAGAAGCCTTGCAGCCGCCGACACCAAGTTGAGTCGACATTTTTTTGTGACTCATCGACTAGTCGCGTGATTCTAAATCCATGGCTCATCATTGTTGAAGAATTTTCTGCTCTCTCTTCCATACTGGCAGTATGAAAAAGAGCTATATGGGGATAGTTCCATTAATATAGCTCTTCCATACTTGATATAGAGTACATCACATGGATATCTCTTCCTCCTAACTTCTTAGGATCAAAATTTGTTTGTTCCCTTTCCTTCCTTCCAATTACCAATATAGCTCTGTGTCATGAATGCATGCTTCTAATTTGTGGGTTCATAGTGCATAATTATTTTCTCCACTAAGGGCGAAATGTATTATTGTTTCTCCCACTAAATACAAAAACTGATTCTAGCATAGAAATCAGACTATTTTTCAAATAGTTTGCGTCTTCCTATTGATCTAGGTAGTTATGACATAAACAATATTTTCAACATAACTAAATACAAGAAATCTATAGGTCTTAGTAACCATGTTTGTTATCCCTAAAATCTACATTTAGCTACATTTCACACTATGGCCTGCTACTTTTATAGAGGTTCATATTTGTTGCTCCACTGTTACATACAACTGCACCCGAAATAAAAAATAACCATAGCAAAATGATGCCGATGAAACTGAAGTTTCCGAGTAGTTAGTAGTATGACTACTTGGAAGTCATAAATACAGTTGTAACCACTAAAGACAACAAATTCAAAGATTTTAACAAAAATAATTGAAATTATATGCAATTTAGGCTAACTATTTACGTTGCCAACAATTGTTTTCCATAAGAATCATTCCAACATGTACATATGATTCGTTATTTACCAACTCTGAAGATATTCGCAAAAAAACTTAATTTCTTAGGACCATGTGTTCCTTAAAATAGCTAGTGATACGGGGCAACCCATGTGTGTCGATCTTTCACGAATTGGAGAGGGAAACCTCAAGAACACGAAGAACACGCGGAAGAACAGGGAGAAATCACAAGAGGAAACACTCAAGAACAAGTCCAATCACACATCCACTAGACCCATCACACACAAGATCCACAAAGGTACATGAACAACAAAGGGAAAGAAGGATACATGGTAGAGTTCATCCCAAATCCCATGGGGGATATGTGTCCTTGAATCCACTAGGGATCTTCCCTCGCAAGGGGTCTTGCCGTCACTTGGATCTACTACCAAAGGAGGACAAATTCCTCAAGAGAGTCAAGTAATGGAGCTATGCTCACAAGTGCAAAACAATAGCTAACCCTAGAATGGAGGTGGGAGATGAGTATATATAGTCAAGGGAGAAGTGGGGGTGAGGAAGGGGTACATGGGCCTCGGGCCCGAGTGGGTACACGCACGTAGGCCGAAAGTTTCGGGGAAGGTCCGGGCAGGTTCCGGGGTTTCCAGAGAGTTGCCATGCTTGGGGTGCGCTGAGGCCGGAAGTTCCGGGCAGGCCGGAAGGTTCGGGGTCCAGAGGTTCTGGGCAGGCCGAAAGGTCCGGGACTCCTAGGGTCTTATCCTTGCTTCTTCTTACTTCTATTCCAAGCTTCCCTCGGAGATGGTGTAGTCATACGTAGGTGCTGGCACTCCTCCTCGTCTTCCTTGAAGCTCCGATAATACCTATGCATGCACACGAGAGGAATGTCAAGTAGTATACCATCTTTGAAGGGGTCAAGTGAGCACGTGTAAAGGAGAAGATTCACCTTTATGTATGTGGAGTAGACGTGGCATGTGTCACTTGTCAAACAGACTCTTGTCATCGTGATGTCCGTAGGATTCTCCACATCATCCCCTCCCCGTTGGGAAAGATCCGTCCGCGAATCAAACACCAAATTACAATGGAAAGGAGATGGCGTCGCCTTGTAGAAGTGGACGATCACCAAGTGCTCATCATGTAGTAGCTTGAAAAGGGCACTCTCTAATGTCTCACCGTCTAGAAATTCCTTCAACAGGAGCAAATACGACAAGCACTTGGAAAAATAAATGTGGTTAGCTTTAGTGCAAAACCAAACATTCAAGTGGTGAATCACCGCAGAAGTGTTGTCATCATGCATAGCATATGGTGTGACAAGGTAGTGTGTCATGGCATGTAAGTATACAAATTGAGCACAAGCAATGCAATCATGGAAACAAATATGCCTAGCTGAGGTAGGGATGCCAATATGTGTGACAATATAACAAGCATCTACCCCATGGTCATAGCACACATGCACAAAGCAATCAATAAAAGCTCTATGGTAGGCATAGGAATCATTCAAAACACCAAGTAAAATGAAGTGTCTATACACATGGGGTAATCCAAAGTGCAAGGCAATCCAAGCATAATGTGCATATGGTGTAGTGAAGATAGGGTGGAACTCAACACAATAGAAACAGAAAGTGGTCATGATGTGTGAGGCAATCAAGTCAAGCATGTAGCAAGCAATGTGGCATGGAAAAGTGACAAATGGACATTGTTGCAACTAAACATATGATAGTATCAAACAATCCTCAAGTTCGATGCAACACACAAGGTATATATGTCATGAGGCATGGAACGATGGCAATCATGAGTGAAAGTAATATCACGAACATGTGTTCAAGTAAGTGGCCCAAGATGACCAATATGTGTCATGATACAAGCAACACAAGTAGGATGAGCCACAATCTCCATGCTCAAGAAGGATGTCACCTCAAAAGCGTGACCTTGTGCGTCCGTCACAATTCCTAAGCGCAAGCAAGTGCGATGTAGAAACTCCTCAGTGTAGCAAGGCTCGCTCTCAAGAGATCGAATCGTCAACTCACGCGAAGTGGAAGTTGACATGTAGTTGAAGTATCCTACACACACACAAACAAAAGCAAATAAGGTATATGCATGGTAGATCAACACATCATCCATCATGACGGTTCTCTTCTCTTGCACATAACCGTTAGGATCACAAGTGCATGAATAATATGATGCAACAATGGCAATATTCATGGCACTAGGCATATGGTGCAAAGAAGGAAGACAAGCATGCTTGACATGAAAGATGTCAAAATCTCCAATAATATGTGAAAAAGCTATGGGGGCAATCTCATTAGCAATATTAAAGGCATTGTTGCACTCAATACATGGCAAATATAGCATGAGAAAGGCAACACATGGAGACATATGACAATATGCAATATCAATCATGTGCGAAGCATGGAAATTGTTGTCATCAACCGCATAAAAGGAGCACATCGGTGATTCAACAAAGCAAATGGTCATAGTAATCATGGCATGGGCATCCTCGCACTACTAGTGCCCATGCCATGATTACTATGATCACTTTATGATTGTGATACTATGATCATTTGCACAAGATAAGCAATGCTCAAAGAAATTCGATGCATGGTATAGGAACATGTCATCCATCATGAAAGAATAGTTATTGTGTATAACATGATGGGGACACAAAATGAGCATGCAAATATATGGCACATCAATATCATTTTTATTCATGGGTAGCATATCATGCACACAAGTTTGGGGATCATGCAAAGGATGGGATGGAACCAAACCTCCTAACATGTACGAGGAAACTATGTGTTGGAGATATGCCCTAGAGGCAATCATGTATGATGATATTTCCTATGTGTTTATGAATAAAGATAGTCCTTGGACATTATCAGTGATGTGTATTACTAAGTACGTGACTTGTTTGTGAGACTATGCATTGTATGATAACTGTCCTAAATGGTCCCTAGTCGAAAGGGTTGTGTGGATGGACAACTAATCAGACTATCATATGATGCGGTGGATGGTTCAGTCTCACTAACCATGTAGCATTGGATGCTAGCCGAATAATATGGACTTAGAAAGGTATGGTCGGATTCGACATAGTCGGATCCGAGTCGAGATAAGTTCTGAGTTGGACAGACCCAACTATGAGATGCAGCGATAGGTCATCTGTGAGTCTCTAGTACAACATATGTTCTATGTCCTAACACCTGAGTTGGCACATGTAATCGGGATGGTGACACACTTGCTTTGTGCCGACCAAACACTACTCCGTGACTGGTTAGTTACAAAGGCAGGTTTCGGGCCTGTCCAGAACCATGCTGCGAGACATGGTCGAGCAAGATGGGATTTGCCCCTCCTACTAGGAGAGATATACTTTGGGCCCTCTCGGGTGATCTGACCTGGATAAGCATGGCCATGCAATGAGGATTATGAGATAATCCGAAGTGTTGGTCGTATTCACCGGAACAAGAAAGAGGTTGTGCTGCAACAAGGATGACCAAATCGCCTTGTGCACGACAACATCTATCGTGTGCCAAAGGGAACAGAAGTGTGAAGTACAGGTTTGCCTAACCAGCTTCATCGGACACTTGGAGTCGACACGTCTTGCTAGAGGCTGCTACCGACCGGTCGAGTCGGATGTCATCTGACTTGCGACCAAGTGAACGAGAACCTAATGGGTCGCGCACTTAAGGTAAGGAACACGTGGGCTTTAGGATCCATGCGAGGCCCAAGAGTTGAGCCCGTGCCGGATGCCTATATATAGTGGAGGTGCAGCACACCCATGTAGTTGATCGCTTTGGCACTGTCATTAGGGTTTGCATGTCCACCTCCACTCGCTGCTGCCGACCGTGTGATCGGACCTAGAGTCCACCGCATAGGTGTTCCTCCTGCACGCGCGGATACCATTAGAGGCGGTGCACTTGCGCCGCTCCGGTGAACCTGTACGTGGGATCTGGTGACCAGCTGTTCGAGGGAGATCGAAATGGTTGTTCGAGGGAGATCAGACGAGGAGGATACGGACCACACGAATGCGCTGCCCCAACTCTACTTCCACTACGCGACACTTCACGTCTAGTGATAACAATCTGTGATCCATCTCTATAGTAAGTTCTTGGATGTTCTGCACGTAGGAAAATTTTAATTGGCATGTGATGGACCTATAGTAGAACCCAACAGTGGTATCAGAGCCTCTGCTATAGGTTTTGGATTTAGATCGGTAGCATATGTGATATGTGGCGGCGGCGGATGTGATCTGTCGTTGTTCATGAGATCGGCTATGTGCAAGGTTGATGAGATCAACTGCACATTGAGATCATTGAGGCTATGTTTTCTGTCAATCGGAATCAATGAGGTAATGACACAACCTACCCCTACCGTTCGGTATCTTCCATCGGGGTTAACTGTGAAACGTAAATGCAAATTGGGTTCACGATGATCGATGAGTTTGGCCAGATCAGAATATCCGGCATGATCGGAGTGCAGATGCGATCTGTGATTTCCGAAAATGTGTCGTGTGCATAGCGCCTTGTATTTTGTACACGATCACACAAACCGGTAGAATGCGATTCTATGCATAAGTTTGTTTTGCAGGTTTGATGTGAATATTATGGCTCATATGTATGTGATGCATGTGTAATTTAACATGACCTGCATGTCATGATTGTCAGCCGGCAGGCGCCAAAGTGTTGTCATTATATTGTATAACGACCTGTGTGTCGACTTGTGATTCTCTGTAAATTCATTACTAGTTGTAGTAGTTAGAGGACAGAGATCAAGTTCGAGGTTTTGGCGTCCTGGCGTGACGGACAAGATGGAGTACCACCTTGGTCATTGGAGTAGGAGCCGAGCATGGAAGGACGCCCATGAAGGAGCCATACTATTTCACATATTTATGTTTATATGTGATTGATATTGCTTCTTGTTTCTATGCATGTTATTATGGTAGAAAGATCCCTCATTAATATCAAGCACATTGCCATTCTGGATGTTGCACCTTCGCACGTCAAGTACGTCAAGTGGTGGGCTCATAAAATTGAGGTGCTACTAGGTGTCCTTGAACTGGAGGGTTTGTGTCGGACACGGACATGCACTACATCGAGTTAACTTGACAAGGCTATCAAAATGGTTTTTGGCCTTGTGGCAGAGAAGGTTGGGAGCCAGGGTATGAGATACCTACCCAACCGACAGGAGTCGTATAGAGATACGATTAGCAAGGAGTTGCTTACCGATTAGGCAAGTTGGCTAGCAGTGATGCTAAAGCTCACTAGTCGCTCGCTCTAGACGGGTCCTGAATCATTGAGAGTTTGCAGAGGGGGGCTAACTTCAGTGGAAGTAGTTCTGTTTAAGACTTGAATTACTCTACATAAACACATTGCTTAGTGATTACATATTTTCCATTGTAGATCAATGGCACCACCTGCTCAACCCAACTTTGCATTGAAATCAATTCTGGAAAAGGATAAACTGAATGGAACAAACTTTACCACCTGGTATAGAAATCTGAGAATTGCTCTCAAGCACGATAAAAAGGAACATGTTCTAGAGGATCCACTTCCAGAGGAACCTGTCGAGAATGCTAATGCCACAACCAAGAATGCCCACCAGAAACTCGTTGATGAATCAAACGAGATCAGCTACCTCATGTTGGCTTGTATGGAGCCCGATTTGCAACATCATTTTGAAAACATTCAGGCTTTCGATACGGCCGAGAGTTTGAAGAGCATCTTTTAGGTGCAGGCTAGGACCGAAAGGTTCAACGTCTGTCAGTCCGTGATGGATTGTAAGCTAAAGGAGGGTGATTGTTGGGGATATAACCCTGTGGTGAGACCCGCCCAGGTGGGGTCGGGTCATACCTGGCGGCTCATAGGCCAGACCAAGGATGGGCCTGGAGACATAAGCCCAAACGTATGATGGCTTACCAAGATGGGCCATTGTGAGGCCCAGACAAGAAGGCGTGAAGACCAGGGAGGATAAGTCGCCCGGAGATGGCTTGCTCTGGAAGGCAAGGCGACATAGAGATAGAATTAGATACGTTGTAAGATTCGGTCTCAGACTCTTGTAAACCGTGGTCTTGACATCCTATATAAGGGCGAGACCCAGTGCGACTTAGACACAAACCAGTCGATCGAGAACTAGGTCAAGCGAATCCGCTCCCTTTTAATCGATACTCCAATCAATACAACACAAGCAGGACGTAGGCTTTTACCTCATCTCGAGGGGCCAAACCTGGGTAAACTTGTGTCCTTCGTCCCAACCAACCCCTTTGAGTCCATCACCTTAGCGATGGCCTCGAACATAAGTCCTCGAACATCTGCCATGATAAAACCATGACAGTTGGCGCCCACCGTGGGACTAGTGCTCGGTGGTGTTGAGTTCTCAAAGGGCTCTGTTCTAGGGATCGAGGGATACGTGGTCGGAAGGATGTACAAAAGTCACCATGGCCGGCTCTACATCGACGATGCCGGCTGGGGCCCCGAGGCCGACTCTGTCGAGTACGGGTTCCGGGTTCACTTCGGCCGAATCCATGTCTTCATCAGTAAGGTCGACAGATCTACACCCGGGCCGGACATCTGCACCGACATCATCGAGCCGGCTCGGCGTGCGCAACCCGCCCGACACGTGCAACCCACCCATGCTGAACCGGGTAGGAAGCATATCTTCGTTGGCTTCACTCAAGGTATGGATCTTGAGGCTTCTATGTCACAGGAGACTCTCATCTGTTTGGAGGATGGATCTTCGAGCAGAGAGGCGGAATCAATCTACCAGCTTCACGATGGCGGGCTCGGGGGCTACAATGAGCTTTACCCCGAGTCGAAGTATTCTAAGCCGGACGGTCATGGGATGCTGACTCATGTGGACGTGTTCATGGCGGGAACAGAACCGGGCCCAAGCAGTACAGCCGCCGGGGCGGCAGACATGGGGGCTAACCCGCCACCGGCTCAGGTTCTTTTGGATCTGATGAATGAGCTCACAACTCTGATGGCGACTGAAGTCACGCCTGAGAATCAAGCCGCCCGGAACCTGGAGATCACAAGACTGAAGGACCAGATGGCGGAAGTCCAACAGGGGATCGACGCATTAAAGGCTCACATGGATGCGGCGGTAGAGCGCCTTAAAATGGATGCTTTCCTCCTTGAGCAAGAACAATAGTCGGCAGCCGCGGTGCGGCGGATGAGGCATCAGTCCCACCTGCCAGAACAATATGAGGCCAGAGACCTTTTTAACACGCTAGGAACGGGACGGACAGCAGAAGCACCTAGAAGTCGGCCGGCGGCACGGCAGTAGCTTAACCCGCCTCGACGGAACCAGACCTCACCAATGGCTTTTCCGAGGCCGGTGGGTCACTATTCAAACCCGGTAGAAAACATGGTGGCGACAACAACCCAGCTTGGAACAATCCCTATTCCGGACGAGGAGCCTTTCCCATAAGAGGTGCGGAATGCTATTGGGTACCTACAAACGGCGATGACCCAGCAGGAGAAGCATACCTACAGTGAGAGTCGCGTGCATTCAACCCCCGTCCCCAGCCGCAGCTTCAGCCAACGCTATGAGTCACCGGCGGTTTCTAGCAGTGATCAGCATCGGGGCCTGCCGCAAGACGACCAAGCGGCTTTGGATGCTCACGCGCTTGTAGATCAGGCGAGGGCACAACAAGAGGCGGCGGCTCTGACAGCGGTGGCTCATCAAGAGCCTGCACCATCCATCTTAGTTGGAGAGGGAGTAACCACCAGGGCCGTGGGAGTACCATGCTTGGTGCCGGCTCTACGGAACGAGCGTCTGCCAAAGGATTTCAAAGTCCCTCGCAAGGTCCCAAATTACACTTCTGACCTGCCCCCGCAGGCTTGGATTGAAAGCTATGAGCTGGCCATGGATATGTTGGACGTAAATGATGCAGTGTGCATGAAGTATTTTATCATGATGCTAGAAGGGCCGGCTCGCACATGGTTGAATGGTTTGCCACCCAATACCATCAATTCCTGGGCTGAGTTAAAAGCGAAGTTCATCAAAAACTTTCAAGGAACATGCAAGCAGCCCATGACGATTGTGGATTTGGATCACTGCGTACAGCAGGAAAATGAGTCAGCTCATCACTGGGTCCGACGGGTTTCGACTATCATCCACTCGTCTAAGCAGATTGCGGCGGCTCAAGCGGTCTTGATGCTGGTAAAGAATTGCCACTTTACGCCTTTGAAGCAAAAGCTCGGCCGGCTCAAGCACACGTGTCAAGACATGGGGAGCTCATGGCGGCTCTCACGAAATACGCCGACTCTGATAATACGAAGGATCCGGGCTCCGATGATGTCGAGACCCCGATCCTAAGTCATATGAATCCAGACTGTAACATATCACATCACTTTGCGGCCTCACGCACGGTATATTCCACGGCTGCAGCCTCACCTTAGCCGGGACCGTTTGCGTCTTTTGGCTCACGTATGTGAACATGTCGCTGGCAATCAAATGATAGAGAACTCGGGCCGACATGACTAGTCATAGAACCCAAGTGGCACATCCATACGGAAACATGCATACGTAACCCAGCAATGTAGGTGTCGGCTTCAAGCGTGTTTAGACGAGTCATAGCAAGCTACAAGGTCTCCATTATGCCGTCAGACATAAATGCCATCACTGCACGTAGACGAGTCGTAGCAGGCTCTAGGGACTCCATTACACTGCGAGACATTTCCCCGAAGGGATAGAGACAACAGCAAAGAAGGATACATGCCGGTCAATCAATGTGTCCGAAGCAGTAGCAAGCTACCATGGCTCGGTGGAAGCACAAAGAGGTAGTTTCCCGTAAAGAGTACTACTAAAGGCACACAACTAGGTGTCGGATCCCATACATACCGTTGCACGTCACACCTACGCACGACATGCCATATATGCATAGATACAACCATGGCATCACAACATAACCATACAACAACTTTTATTTAAGAGGCTCAGACGAGCCTTGCATAATATGTTCTTACAGATAGGGGTCACATGACCCGACACTCAAGTCATATAAACAAGTCATACAAACCAAGCGGAAGCATAAGCTGTCTGAGTACAGATAGATGAAAGGGTAAAAAGGCACATGGCCTGACTATCTACAGCCCGCCACATGGCATAAGGTCATAGCTGGGACACCAGCTATTCGGCATCGTCGACATCTAGATAGAACCCACCTGATGGGTCCTGGGTCTCATCTGCAACATTTATTAAGCAAACATTAGTACAAACATACTCAACAAGTCTTTAAAGCAGACCTAGTCTATTCATGCTCATGTATCAATAAGGGGGGGGGGTGGAGTTTATGCAGCAATGCCAACTTTGACTCATGGCTAACCTACACTACACAATTTCTGCTCTTTGTTTAAATTTTAGATATCGCATACGAGTCCATTAACTCCATGACAATACACCACCATGGATTCACTTCCCTCTCCTGGGAGAGTGCCATCCATGATACTCACACTTGTCTTGATATCTTTATGAGTATCCATTTGATTATCTATGAACGGCATAAGATTTCCAGGTAGTCCATATCCGAGGATGTGGCTATTCGAATAGTTTCATACCCTGCAGGGGTGTACTTCTTCATACATGCTCTCGCCACTTATCATTGTGTGCTCATAAAACCATGCACCTCGGCAACCTTCAAGCAGAAGCCCAGTGAGGGAGTCGGCCACGACCGTCAATCACATAAGACCTCTAGTCCAGACTATCGCCTATTTGAGACTGAACCAGCATGGAAGTCCGGCCGAAGTTTCCGCTACGACCCCGAACGATGTGCGCAGGGTTCCCAAGCCCACCATTTGGGTGACCCTTGGTACACCGTGCCACAGTCTACCACGTCATAACCCACCCTAAGGGTCAGCGCTACGCACGGCCTCCAGCATGCTATAAACACGAGAAACTACTTGCAACTCCCAGACTAAGGACTAAGTGACTGATAAGTCGAGAGGGGTCGAGTTATCGGAACCTAATGTGTGGTAGTAACTAGTCTTGGATCACAAACACGGAACTCAGTTCCTAAGAACGGTCCCAATGAGACAACCCGCAATGTACTCCTACATAGCCTCTCATCGCTACCTTTACCAAATCGGGTTCATCATAAGCTTATCACATCAGAACAACAATGCTTCACTCCAGTTCATCACCGAGATGAATTAGACCTGACACAACTCTAAGCATAGCAAGCATAGCAGGCAAAGTAAGCTAAGCACATCATGGTACAAGCATCTACCAGGTATGCTAGGTTGCAAGGTTTAGCTATTTACTGTGACAATGACAGGTCATGCATAAGAATAGGTTCATCTACCATGTATAATAGACAAGTGAACATTTGTCCTAATGCAATAAACAAGAGCAGGAGCAAGAGAGTGGGGTGTTATCGGAATGATCAAGGGGGGTTGCTTGCCTTGCTGGGTAGCGGAAAAGTTCTCTCCTTCGTTGGAATACTCGGGGGTATCCTCAGAAGTAGGGCCTACCGCAGTGCAGATAAGTAGCAATCAATACATGCAAGCACAACAATATGATGCATGATTATGCCATGGCAACATGTATGGATGAGCTAATGCAGCTATTGTCCAAGTTAATTTGAAGTGAGTTTGAATATAGGTTCAAAATCGTTCTTCATTTCAATTTCCATATTTTAACCTATTAGCAAATGTCAATGTTCTTCTACATAGGTTGCTCTAACATGCATGATAATAGCACAATTGGATTCATTGGATTTTTCTGATAAATTTTCATATATAAATTATTTTCATCTGATTTACAGATAATTTATATGAATTTTTAAAGTTTTAAATAATTTCTGGAATTAATTTTAAACTGGAAAAGGATTAATGGCGTCAGCCTGACGTCACCACGACATCAGCTAGTCGACTGACCAGTCCAGGTCAAACCTGACGTGCGGGGCCCGCATGTCAGTGACACGGCCCTAAACTCTGCGTTGACCAGGGGTTTGACCCACCCTGGGGCCCACTGGTCAGTGGCAGGACGCCTAATTAATCAGGGGGATTAGCCCTTGATGCTGGCCATGTCGGCACCCACCGGAGCGGGGCTGGCGGCGACCATCCACACGGCGGTGACTCATCGTAATCGCACCTCCGGCAACCATTTGGAGCGCGGAGGGCAGCAGGAGATAGCCCGTGCACGCGCACATCTAGCAGGGTAGCAGAGGGGGCTCGGGGGCCACTAGAGACGACGACCACGTTGAGCTGAGCGCCAGCGACAGCTCAGGCAGGACCGGCTACGGCGCTACGGGCTGCGGGAGGCGGAGCTAAGGGCGGCTACGGGCTCCTGGGAGCTCTACGAGCACGAGCCCGTGGTCCGGAGCGAGCTTTGGCCGCTGTGGCTCTGGCTACAAACGGGGCTAGAGGAGGGGAACAGTGTCGAGACCAGGGGAAACGGACCAGGGCCTCACCAGAGGGTCTTCTGGCACCTTGGCGTGGTCGGGGACGAACAGGAGACGGCAAATCGGCGGCGTCTTCAGTCCGGCGAGGAAGAACAGAGGTGAGGAGGAAGAGAGGAATGGCGAGGGGGAAACGGGCTCAGGCGGCGGCCGAGCCTATCCTCTCGCCAGCGCGACGAGGAGGCGGCCAGGCAGGCAAGGAGGAGGTGGCCAACGCGTGGCCACGACCGACCGCGGGGGGTGGCACAGCTGCTTCTCCTCCTTGTAGGAGGAAGAAGACGCTGCTGCCCCCTGTGGGCTGGGCCTCTTCTTCAGGTAAGCCCATGTGGGCTTTCCTTCCCCCCTTTTCTTTATTTTATTTCTTTCCTAATTTCTGACATTTGTTTTATTTTATTTTTAGGCACATATGCTATTTTAAAATATCCCAAATATTTTATATATTGAGGTTTGAATATTTCAAACTTATCTAAAAAGTTTCAGGATATTTTGAAAACTAAAATAATGATAATGCTTTA
This sequence comes from Hordeum marinum, assembly GCA_022496015.1. NCBI lineage: Eukaryota > Viridiplantae > Streptophyta > Magnoliopsida > Poales > Poaceae > Hordeum > Hordeum marinum. Next base: position 156,567,215 of record CM039675.1, on the reverse strand, counting down.
TTTGATATTTTCAGAAGCTTTAAAATTTATTTTTAAATTGCTTCAGTTGTTCAAATATTTAAAATGGCCCCTGTTATAATCATGTCCATATTTATCAGACATAGGGAACATTTTGGTAGGGCATTTTGGATTTGTTGAATTTTCACCAACTTGAATTATTTTGATTCAATGTGAGCTTGGGGTTTCTTTTAATCCCCATTTCATGTTGATGCAAAATTGAAACATGAGGAACACACATGCTATCCTATGACATCTAGCTAGGGATGTGACAACTCACCCCCACTAAAAAGAATCTCGTCCCGAGTTATTTAAGACGTCGGGAAGAGCGCGGGGTACTCTAGTTGAAGACGATCTTCTCTTTCCCATGTGGCCTCCTTCTCAGAATGGTGTGACCACTAAACCTTGAGAAACTTGATGTTCCGTCGCCGAGTGGTATGCTCAGCTTGATCAAGAATACGAATAGGATATTCTCGATATGTAAGCTTATCTTGGAGATCAAGCGCTTCTTGGTCTACTTCACGGACAGGGTCCGAGAAGCAACGCCTGAGTTGCGAGACATGGAAGACATCATGAACCTTGGAAAGATGCGGCGGCAGTTCCAATTGGTAGGCAACTTCTCCTCATTTAGCAAGAATGCGAAAAGGTCCAATGTAACGAGGAGCCAACTTGCCCTTGATACCAAATCGATGGGTACCCTTCAGAGGTGTAACCCGAAGGTAAGCCTTCCTGTCAACTTCATAGGTCAATGCCTTATGATGGCGATCGTATTGGCTCTTTTGACGAGATTGGGCTATTTTCAACTTTTAACGAATAATGAAAACTTGCTCCTCTGCATCCTGGATCATATCCGGGCAAAAGAGTTGCCTCTATCCGGTATCTGACCAGTTAAGAGGTGTTCAACACCTTCGTCCATAGAGAATTTCAAAGGGGGCTTTGCCCAAGCTTGATTGATAACTATTGTTATATGCAAATTCAGCAAATGGAAGACATTTCTCCCAATTCATACTGAAGGATATAACACAAGCTTGGAGCATGTCTTCAAGGATTTGATTGACTCGCTCAACTTGACCACTTGATTGCGGGTGGAAAGCAGTGCTAAAGGATAGATGAGTCCCCATAGCGGTTTGAAAACTTTCCCAAAATCGGGAAGTAAAGATACTTCCGCAGTCTGAGTTAATCTCCAAAGGAACACCATGAAGAGAAACTATTCGAGAAACATATAACTCCGCTAGCTGGCTAGCAGTTATACTCTCCCGAACAGGAAGAAAATGAGCCACTTTGGAAAGGCGGTCAATGACGACAAAGATAGCATTATTCCCTCTCTTGGTCCTGGGAAATCCGGTAATGAAATCCATACCGACCTTATCCCATTTCCATTCGGGAATAGCTAAAGGTTGAAGGGTGCCAGCAGGCCTTTGATGTTTTGCTTTCACACGACGACAAACGTCGCAGTTAGCAACGAACTGGGCAATTTCTCTCTTCATCCTAGTCCACCAGAACCTCTGGCGTAGGTCCTGATACATCTTGGTACTACCCGGATGAATTGTGAGAGGAGAATCATGAGCCTCCTTAAGGATCAATTGTCGTACATGTTGCTTCTTCGGGATCACCAAGTGGTTCTCAAAGAAAACAACACCTTGATCATCTACCGAGAAGCACCTAAAATTACCCTTCTTAATGTTTTTCTTGATCCGAGATATCCCGACATCATGCTTTTGGGATTCTATAATTTGATCCGTAAGAGTAGGTTTCGCCACCAGGTTGGATAGGAATCCTTGAGGAACAAGGTGTACGTTTAACTTCCAAAATTCCTCACGGAGAAGTGGTTGACCTTGTTGTAACATCAGGTTGTTACAATAAGACTTACGACTTAGTGCATCAGCCATGCCATTGGATTTCCCCGGGGTGTAAGTTATCCCTAAGTCGTAACCTATAATCAACTGAACCCGTCGTCTTTGCCTGAGATTCAAATCCGGCTGGGTGAAAATATATTTCAGACTTTGGTGATCAGTGTAAATTTCGCAATGATTACCCAGAAGGTAATGTCGCCAGGTTTTCAGTGCATGGACCACAGCTGCAAGCGCAAGATCATGTGTTGGATAATTATCCTCATGTGGACGCAACTGTCAAGATGCATATGCAATCACATGACGATCTTGCATGAGAATGCAACCTAATCCTTGTCACGAGGCGTCACAATAGATAACAAAGTCCTTAGAGAAGTCTAGTGGCATCAGAACGGGAGCAGAGGTCATTCGTCTTTTCAACTCCTAAAAATTGTGCTTCCATTGTGGAGTCCACTCGAACCTTTTATCTTTCTCTAGGAGTTCAATCAGAGGTTTCGCAACCTTGGAGAAATTCTCCACAAAGCGGCGACAATAGCTTGCTAGGCCAAGGAAACTCCGAACTTGCTTAACCGATTCAGGTTGAGTCCAATCAAGGACGGCTTGAACTCTCTCGGGATTGACAGCAATACCTTTACCAGAGATCACGTGGCCTAGGTAGGTCACTTCTGGCAACCAAGATTCACACTTGGAGAATTTGGCAAACAAACGGTGCTCTCAAAGTTTCATCAATACTAGCCTTAGATGCCTGACATGTTCCTATTCGTTCTTCGAGTAGATGAGTATGTCGTCGAGGTAAACCACGACAAATTTATCCAAATACTCCATGAAGATCGAATTCATCAAGCGAGAGAAGGTGACTAGAGCATTGGTTAAACCGAAGGACATGACGGTGTACTCGTATTAGCCATAACGAGTAACAAAAGCCATTTTTGGAATGTCCCCGTTTATAATTCATATTTGATGGTATCCCAACCTCAAATCCATTTTGGAAAAGTCAGAGGATCCAGAAAGTTGATCATACAAATCGTTGATCCTAGGGAGCGGATACTTGTTCTTTATAGTGACCAGATTCACTGGACGATAATCCACAACCATCCGATCCAAACCATCCTTCTTCTTGACGAAGAGGACGGGACAAGCCCAAGGAGAAGAACTAGGACGGATGAAACCTTTCTTCAAAGCCTCATCGAGTTGGATCTTAATCTCGGCTAGTTCTAAGGGTGCCATCTTATAGGATCTTCTGGCTATTGGGAAAGTCCCTGGAATAAGCTCTATCAAAAACTCAACATCTCTGACAGGAGGAATTCCTGGCAGTTCTTCTAGAAAGACATCCGGAAAGTCACAGACTACCGGAATATCTTCTAGTTCTGGAAGAGGGCTAGCATTAAGGGAATAGAGTTGGCGCGTGGCTGCTCGAGTGGAGACATTAACTATCTCACCCGATGGATGTGTAAGTTGAACATTCCTAGTATGAGTATCAATCTTAGCATAGTGGGCTTTCATCGAATCAATGCCTAGAATGATATTGATGTCCGAAGACTTGAGGGCTATCAAAGATGCTAGGAAGACTAGCCTATCCACCAGAATCTCATTATCATGGCTCACTCTAGAAGTTTGCCACTTTGAACCAGGAGTCTGAACTACTAAAGGAGTAGGCATATCACAAAAAGACATGTTATGCAACTGCGCATAACTTTCTGAGATGAAAGAATGAGATGGCCCAGTATCAAATAGAACAGATGTTGGATGACTATTGACAAGGAGCGTACCTAGGATAACATCAGGATCCTCAATGGCTTCCTCAGCAGAAACATTGTTCACTCTTCCACGAGTAGGAGCTGGCTTCGCATAGAACGCTTTTCCCAGCTTTCCACGTCCAGCGGGCTTAGCATTGTTCTGAGGACAATCACGAGAGTTGTGTCCTGGTTCCCCACATTTCTAGCAGACCTCCAAATAGTCTGGCGGGAGGGTTGGGCTGAGCTGGGCGACGCGCCTAGAAGGATGGCCTCACGGTGTATCTTGGTGGCAGAGCTGCCTTGGGCACCCAGACCCGGCGTTTGTTGGAGCCTAAGCCAGATGCGGGGCTAAAGTCACGGTTGTGCTTCCTCGTGGCCTCATAGTCAGTCTGTCCAGACTCAGCATTGATAGCCTTGTTGATGAGTGCCTGGAAGGTTGTGCACTCATGCAGGCGCAAATCTCGACGGAGCTCACGGTTAAGTCCCTTGCGGAACCTAGGCTGTTTCTTGGCATCAGTTGAAACTTCCTCCGGAGCATAGCGAGCAAGATTGCCGAACTCACGGCTATAGACATCCACTTACAGTCTACCCTGGGTGAAAGCACAAAATTCCTCTCTCTTGCGATCCATCAGCCCTTCCGGGATGTGATGGGTACGGAATGCTGCACTGAATTCTGCCCAAGTTGGCGCGGGGCCTGCGGGACGCACGGCTTCATAATTTTCCCACCACAGATTGGCGGGTCCTTCCAGAAAGTAGGTAGCAAAGGTCACCTTGTTGGCCTCGGACATGTTGGCAGCACAGATCGTGCGGAACATGCTGGTCAGCCAGTCATCCGCGTCGAGTGGGTCGACCGAATGATGATACTTACGTGGGCACAGCTTGACAAAGTTAACGAGGGACACACTATCATTGTGCTCATTGCGGGGAGCACGCGCTGTGTTCTGCTCAATTCATTCCAGCAGCCTATTGGTCTCCCTCTTGTTCCTTTCAGCTTCAAGCATCACTTCTGCCAAAGAAGGCACATGTGGCAGATCCTCTTGCCTTGGCTGGCTTCCCTCGCCCTGCTCGGCGGCAGGCACGGGGTTATTCCTAGTTGCCACCATCCTGGGAAAACAAACCCACAGCTTAAACATAGAGGACATCAACTCTAACACATGAGATAAGGAATGTACTGGACAACTGGCATGCAGGGTAAACACCCAAACCACATGGTAATAACAACTGCCATATGAACAACATGATTCATACACGCCATGACATAGTTCACTACAAGCCCATGCTGAAAACAAACTACGGAGAGATGACACAACTCATCGGAGGCATTACAAGCTTCCTGTACATTATCTATCTACACCTCCGGAACTCAACTCTCAACCTCAATCATATCCCAGAAGACACGCAGGACTGTGGCGATACGACTACTACCATACTAGTACTAACATCCACGTACTCAAGCATCACCGTAGAATGCCTCATACAGGTTACCCCCATGACCCGGGAGCTGAACCTGAGGATCTGGAAACACTCTAGCCTGTGATCCCTGGAAACCGTAAGGACACGGATGTGGCCTTGGTCCCCTTGCTCGCGGCAATAGCGGTCCTCGAAGAGGGGTGATGCCTCCAACATCACGCTAGTCTACGCGTGCTGGCAGATGAGTCTGCTATGGGGTCAGCATCTCCAAATCTCAATAGCCTGTCTGCACGACAGCTGCCAACTGCATCAGGGCTGTACAAAGACGTGCATGGGTAGCATAAACCTCCATGCGAAGGGCACGTGCATCACGATCCCTGTTCTCCAACATCTAAGCGATCACCTGCAGCCTAGGGTCCTCATGGGAATGATCACAATAGGATGCGCTAAGATAAGCATCCTCTCCTCCCATGGAAGCAGGAACATAATGGAACTCTATGTTCTGAAGCAGACCATGGTGAAACTTCATGATAGTCAGCATGGTGTAGGCGGCCTCCTGAACTGCCATATCTATGGTGACACCTAGTCCATAAGTCCAGTGAAGCAGCTCTGCTGCTCTAGGATATGAAGGATATATCTTAACAGTACACACATACTGACTCTAGTTGAAATCTTGATACTGTTCCTCCACTGTGTACTCTGGGTACCAACGGTAGCCAGCCTCCATCATAAATCTACCCAACATGGCCGTGTGACCCGGTACATCGATGCACCTGGTCAGACGGACCACCTGACGGGAAGGACGAGGGGGCATCTGAAACAGAGAATGAGGCAAAGACATTAGAGACTCTAGCAGGAATTGGACAGCATAACGGCTGTAATTGCTCAAAAAGGATTTTGAGACAACTACAAAAGATTGGAAAAGCATAACCACTCGACTTTCTAGACTCAAATCTCTTCTCCATCTGATTGTCACACCAACAATACTTGAGTACCGACATTCTCTTGCAAACAAGCTAGCTATTAGTCCATGGTTAGTAACTCTTCATCCTAAGCAATAGATGAGAAGCCTAGTTCTTATCCCTGTAGAAAAGATGAGAATGACTCAGAATAGAATAACTTTGGAAGAGGAGTAAAAAGAGCTTACGTTCCCTTCCACAATCAATTCCTCTATTTTTCTATAGTGTTTCTAGACTCAACTTCGATCGGTTTGGCTTGGTAGTCCTACAGTCAGTCAGGCTCTGATACCAACGTTGTCGGGACGCCGATCCTAAGTCATATGAATCCAGACTATAACATATCACATCACTTTGCAGCCTCATGCACGGTAAGTTCCACGGCTGCAGCCTCACCTTAGCCGGGACTGTTTGTGTCTGTTGGCTCACGTATGTGAACATGTCGCTGGCAATCAAACGACAGAGAACCCGGGCCGACATGACTAGTCATATAACCCAAGTGGCACATCTGTACGAAAACAGGCATACGTAACCCAGCAATGTAGGTGTCGGCCTCAAGCGTGTGTACACGAGTCATAGCAAGCTACAAGGACTCCATTACGCCGTGAGACATAAATGCCATCACTGCACGTAGACGAGTCGTAGCAGGCTACAGGGACTCCATTACACTGCGAGACATTTCCCCGAAGGGATAGACACATTAGCAAAGAAGGATACATGCCAGTCAATCAATGTGTTCGGAGCAGTAGCAAGCTACATGGCTTGGTGGAAGCACAAAGAGGTAGTTTCCCATAAAGAGTACTACTAAAGGCACACAGCTAGGTGTCGGATCCCATACATACCGTTGCACGTCAGACGTACGCATGACATGCCCGATATGCATAGATACAACCATGGCATCACAACATAACCATACAACAACTTTTATTTAAGAGGCTCAGACGAGCCTTGCATAATTTGTTCTTACAGATAGGGGTCACATGACCCAACACTCAAGTCATACAAACAAGTTCATACAAACCAAGCGGAAGCATAAGCTGTCTGAGTACAGACAGATGAAAGGGTAAAAGGCACATGGCCTGACTATCTACAGCCTGCCACAGGGCATAGGGTCGTAGCTGGGACACCAGCTATTCGGCATCGTTGACATCTAGAACGAACCCACCTGATGGGTCCTGGGTCTCATCTGCAACATTTATTAACCAAACATGAGTACAAACATACTTAGCAAGTCTTTAAAGCAGACCTAGTCTATTCATGCTCATGTATCAATAAGGGGAGTGGTGGAGTTTATGCGGCAATGCCAGCTTTGCCTCATGGCTAACCTACACTGCACAATGTTAGCTCTTTGTTTAAATTTTAGATATCGCACACGAGTCCATTAATTCCAGGACAATACACCACCATGGATTCACTTCCCTCTCCTGGGAGAGTGCCATCCACGATACTCACACTTGTCTTGATATTTTCATGAGTATCCGTTTGTTATCTATGAATATCATAATCTTTCCAGGTAGTCCATATCCGAGGATGCGGCTATTCGAATAGTTTCATACCCTGTAGGGGTGTACTTCTTCACACACGCTCTCGCCACTTATCGTTGTGTGCTCATAAAACCATGCACCTCGGCAACCATCAAGCGGAAGCCCAGCGAGGGAGTCGGCCATGACCGTATCACATAAGACCTCTAGTCCAGGCTATCGCCTATTTAAGACTGAACCCACACGGAAGTCCGGCTGAAGTTTTCGCTACGACCCCAAACGATGTACGCAGGGTTCCCAAGCCCACCATTCGGGTGACCCTTGGTACACCGTGCCACTGCCTACCGCGTTGTAACCCACCCCTAGGGCCAATGCTACGCACGGCCTCCAGCATGCTATAAACACCAGAAACTACTTGCAACTCCTGGACTAAGGACTAAGCGACTGATAAGTCGAGAGGGGTCGAGTTACCGGAACCCAATGTGTGGTAGTAACTAGTCTTGGATCACAAACACGGAAGTCAGTTCCTAAGAATGGTCCCAATGAGACAACCCGCTATGTACTGCTACATAGCCTCTCATCGCTACCTTTACCAAATCGGCTTCATCATAAGCTTATCACATCGGAACAATAATGTTTCACTCCAGTTCATCACCGAGATGAATCAGACCTGACACAACTCTAAGCATAGCAGGCAAAGTAAGCTATGCACATCATGGCACAAGCATCTACCAGGTATGCTAGGTTGCAAGGTTTAGCTATTTACTGTGACAATGACAGGTCATGCATAAGAATAGGTTCATCTACCGTGTATGACAGACAAGTGAACATTTGTCCTAATGCAATAAACAAGAGCAGGAGCGAGAGAGTGGGATGTTATCGGAATGATTAAGGGGGTTGCTTGCCTTGCTGGGCAGCGGAAAAGTTCTCTCCTTCGTTGGAATACTCGGGGTATCCTCAGAAGTATGGCCTACCGCAATGCAGATAAGTAGCAATCAATACACGCAAGTGCAACAATATGATGCATGATCATGGCATGGCAGCATGTATGGATGAGCTAATGCAGCTATTGTCCAAATTAATTTGAAGTGAGTTTGAATATTGCTTCAAAGTCGTTCTTCATTTCAATTTCCATATTTTAAGCTATTAGCAAATGTCAATGTTCTTCTACATAGGTTGCTCTAACATGCATGATAATAGCACCATTGGATTCATTGGATTTTTTTGATAAATTTTCATATATAAATTATTTTCATCTGATTTACAGATTAATTATATGAATTTTTAAAGTTTTAAATAATTTCTGGAATTATTTTTAAACTGGAAAAGGATTAATGGCGTCAGCCTGACGTCACCACGACGTCAGCTAGTCGGCTGACCAGGCCAGGTCAAACCTGACGTGTGGAGCCCGCACGTCAGTGACACGACCCTAAATTCCACGCCGACTCGGGGTTTGACCCACCCTGGGGCCCACTGGTTAGTAGCAGGAGGCCTAATTAATGAGGGGGATTAGCCCCTGATGCTGGCGACGTCGGCGCCCATCGGAGCGGGGCCGGCGGTGACCATCGGCACGGCGGCGATTCGTCGGAATCGCACCTCCGACGACCATTTGGCGCGCGGAGGGCAGCAGGAGATAGCCGGTGCACACGTGTGTCTAGCAGGGCAGTAGAGGGGGCTCGGGGGCCACCGGAGATGATGGCCACGTCGAGCTGAGCGGCGGCAACGGCTCGGGCAGGACCCACTATGGCATTACAGGCTGCGGGAGGCAGAGCTAAGGGCGGCTACGGGCTCCTGGGAGCTCTACGAGCACGAGCCTGTGGTCAGGAGCGAGCTTTGGCCGCTGTGGCCACGGCTACGCAATGGCCGGCGGCGAGCTCCGCTCGGCTCTGGCTACAAACGGGGCTAGAGGAGGGGAACGGCGTTGGGACCAGGGGAAATGGACCGGGGCCTCACCGGAGGGTCTTCTGGCGCCTTGGCATGGTCGGGGATGCACGGGAGACGGTGAATCGGCAGCGTCTTCAGTCCGGCAAGGAAGAACAGAGGAGAGGAGGAAGAGAGGAATGGCGAGGGGGAAACAGGCTCGGGCGGCGGCCGAGCCTATCCTCTCGCCAGCGCGACGAGGAGGCGGCCAGGCAGGCAGGGAGGAGGTGGCCAACGCGCGGCCACAGCCGGCCGCGGTGGATGGCACGCAGTTGCTTCTCCTCCTGGCAGGAGGAAGAAGACGCCGCTGCCCCCCGTGGGCTGGGCCTCTTCTTCAGGTAAGCCCAGCTGGGCTTTTCTTCCCCCCTTTTCTTTATTTTATTTTTTTCCTAATTTCTGACATTTGTTTTATTTTATTTTCAGGCACATATGCTATTTTAAAATATCCCAAATATTTTATATATTGAGGTTTGAATATTTTAAACTTGTCTAAAAAGTTTCAGGATATTTTGAAAACTAAAATAATGATATTGCTTTATGTGATATTTTCATCTTTAACATTTATTTTTAAATTGCTTCAGTTGTTCATCTATTTAAAATGGCCCCTGTTATAATCATGTCAATATTTATCAAACATAGGGAACATTTTGGTAGGGCATTCTGGATTTGTTGAATTTTCACCAACTTGAATTATTTTGATTCAATGTGAGCTTGGGGTTTCTTTTAATCCCCATTTCATGTTTATGCAAAATTGAAACATGAGGCACACACATGCTATCCTATGACATCTAGCTAGGGATGTGACAGATGAGGAGAAGCCTGGTCAGAGTAAGAAGAATGGCCATGGCAAGGGTGCGGCAGGCAATGGTAGCCAAGGCAAGAGAAAAATCCAGACGGCGGGATCAGAATTGGTGGCCAATGCTAGCACCGGCAACAATCGTGCTAAGGGCAACGGGAAGTTCAAACAGCCTTTCAATAAAGGTAAAACTCCTTTTAATTTGGAGGAAATGCTCAATAAACCTTGTCCGGAGCACAGTGAGGCCGACAGAGTGGCGGGTCACACATGGGGTAACTGCCACATCATGCAAAAGTTCAAGGACTACAACTTGCGATAGCATAACAACGATGGTGGCCCGCCTGACGGCTCAGGACCAGGTGGGTCAGGAGCCGGTTTTGGGTCCGGCGGTTCAGGATCTGGCCATTAGGGCTAGGGTAACCAAGGAGGACATCATCAGCACTCTGGTGGCAACAATCAGCAACAAAATAACCAATTTGGATATCAGAGTAATCCAAAGCAGCTCAGTTCGGGTCAGTATCATGTTTTCATGACCAGTCTCGACATGCGAGATCAGAAGTTGCGCAAGCTGGCGGTTAATGCGATCACACTGGCTTTCCCACAATACCTGAAGTGGTCTGAGTATGACATAACTTGGAGCAGGGAGGATCACCCGCCGCGTGTTGATGACCCGGGGCGGCTGGCTCTGGTGGTTGCCCCCCAAGTGGGAGGTTATGTGTTTACCAAGGTGCTAGGACACTTTCCGCCAGATGAAGTTGCTTGATAAGGATCTTACGCCGTCGTCAACAGTTTTTCACGGCGTGGTGCCGAGTAAGCCGGCTTATCTAGTGAGGAAGATTTCTTTGGAAGTCGCCTGCGGTGACGAATACAACTACAGGGCAGAGACCTTGTGTTTTGGGGTGGTCAAGATCAAAAGTCCGTATCATGCTCTGTTTGGACGCCTGGCTTATGCCAAGTTCAGGGCTAGGCCCTGTTATGTGTACTTGCAGCTCAAGATGCCGGGCCTCGAAGGAACGATTACGATGCATGCTGATCCAGAAAAGGCTATTGAGTGTGACGAAGGAGATGCAGCTTATGCAGAGTCAAGTTGCACTGAGGCAGAGCTCAAGTGCTATAAGGAAAATGTTGACCCGGAGGACATGACTCCGCTCAAAAAACCCACCACGGAATCTGAACCGCCCCTCAAGTTCTCGGCGGATGACAACATGCTAGTGGACTTCAATCCGGGCGACTCATCATAGAAGTTTACTATTGGGGCCAATATGGATCCCAAATAGGAAAGCGCGCTCATCGAATTCATCCGTGAGAATCGGGACATCTTTGCATGGAAGCCTTCTGACATGCCGGGTGTACCGAGAGATTTTGCTGAGCACCACCCTAATGTGGATCCTTATAAGCCGGTCAAACAGTTTCTTAAAGTATAAGCCGGTCAAACAGTTTCTACGACGATTCAATGAAGAGAGACGCAAGGCCATTGGGGAGGAGGTAGCCCGTCTTCTAGCGGTGGGTTTCATCGTCGAGGTCTTTCACCCGGAGTGGCTTGCTAACCCGGTGCTTATCCTCAAGAAGAACGGCACGTGGCGTACGTCTGTGGACTACACAGATCTTAACAAAGCTTGTCCGGATGACCCATTTGCTCTGCCTCGTATTGACCAGATCATTGATGCAACGACAGGTTGTGAGAGCTTGTGCTTCCTGGATGCTTACTCTATTTATCATCAGATCAAGATGGCAGTCAAGGACCAGGAAAAGATGTCTTTCATCACCCCCTTTGGTGCTTTCTGCTATGTGTCTATGCCTTTCGGGCTCAAGAGTGCACAAGCGACTTACCAGCCTTATGTACAGAGCTGTCTTCACAGCCAAATCGGGCGCAACATTCATGCATATGTGGATGATATTGTGATCAAGTCAAGGAAGAAGGAGACTCTGCTTGACGACCTGAAGGAGACTTTCGACAACTTATGGGTCTACAAGATGATGCTTAACCCGGCTAAGGGTGTCTTTGGCATTTCGACAAGAAAGCTCTTGGGATTTCTAGTCTCTAAGCGTGGCATTGAGGCTAACCCGGATAAAATCAAGGATATCACCTTCCTGTCTGAGCCGGCATGCATCAATGATGTTCAGCGCCTGGCAGGACAGATTGCTGCATTAAGCCGGTTTATAAGCCGCCTTGATGAGAAGTCCATCCCTTTATACTAAATGATGAAGAAGACGGACAACTTTGTCTGGAGTACGACGGTGGGTGAAGCGTTTGAAGTGCTCAAGAGACAGCTCACCGAGCTGCCGGTCTTAGCTGCTCCGGCTGAGAAAGAACCCTTTCTCTTATACGTGGTGGCTAATAACAGGGCAGTCAGTGCCGCAATTGTTGTCAAGCATAAGGAGGTAGGGAAGGAATATCCGATTCAAAGGCCGGTTTACTATATCAGTGAGGTCCCGACGGAATCGAAGCAGAGGTATCCACATTGGCAGAAGCTGGTATACGGGGTGTTCATGGACAATCGTAAGCTGAAGCATAATCCGGTGCCGCCTAACATTTGGATTTCGTCAATAATTCAGCTTACGAGGCGCCAGGTCCGAGGCGGCTGACGCCCTATCAAGGCTAGGTTCTCAACATAATCCGGTGCCGCCTTACATTTTCTTAGACGTAGTACATCACCCGTCAGTTAAGTTACCTTCAGAGGAAGACTTGGCTATCCCTGACCCGGAGGGACAGCTGGTGGTGGCTCTACATGCTATTCCTGACTGGATTGTGCCTTATTTGGCATACTTGACTCACGGCGAGTTACCTGATGACGAAAATCTCACCAGACATATCACCAGGCGGTCTAAGTCTAAGTCAATGGTGAGTTACATAAGTGCAGTGTCACTGGCGTGTTTCAACGTTACATCTCACCTGAAGAGGGCAAGGAGATCTTGAATGAAATTCATGCTGGCGATTGTGATCACCATGCCGACTCAAAATCTCTGGTGGCCAAGGCCTTTCGACATGGTTTCTTCTGGGTGATGGCTCATAAGGATGCGGAAGACTTGGTTCGCAAGTGTGATGGATGTCAAAAGTTTGGCCGATGCGCTCATGTCCCAGCTCAAGAGCTGCACATGATTCCAATTACTTGGCCGTTTGTGGTCTGGTGGCTGGATATGGCCGGGCCTTTCAAGAGATCCAAGGACAAGAAGACCCACCACTTGGTGGTAGTTGACAAATTTACCAAGTTGGTAGAAGCTGAGCCGGTCAGCAAGTGTGACACGGCTACGGCGGTTCAGTTCATTAAAAAGATGATCTACCGTTTTGGTTACCCTCATAGCATCATCACTGATAATGGTACAAACCTATCCAAGGGGGCTATGCGAGCATTCTATGAAAGTGAACACATTCGACTTGATGTCTCCGTGGTTGCTCATCCACAGTCAAATGGTCAGGCAGAGCGTGCTAACCAGGAACTCTTGAGAGGTATCAAACCCTGGCTTATGGTTCCTTTGCAGCGAACTCCGGGTAGTTGGATGGAGGAATTGCCGCCCGTCTTATGGAGCATCAGAACCACTCCATCAACAAGTTATACACCTTTCTTCATGGTTTACGGGGCAGAAGCCATGTTGCCAAGCGATATCCGTCATGACTCGCCACGAGTGCGGCTTACTTTGAGGCGGACAATGCAACGGCACGTCAAGACGCATTGGATTCCTTGGAGGAAGAACGTGATCTAGCGGTGGCTCGATCGGCGATTTATCAGCAAGACCTACATCGCTATCATAGCCGCAGAGTCAAGACCCGGACGTTTCAAGAAGGCGACTTGGTGTTGCGGTTGATTCAAGATTAGACAGATGCACACAAGTTATCCCCTCCATGGGAAGGACCTTTCGTGGTCAGCAGAAATCTCAACAATGGGTCATACTATCTCATTGACATCCGAGACGACTCAAGCACTTCTGGGTAGGAGACCCACCAGCCGTGGAACATAGCTCATCTACGGCCTTACTATATACTTAAGTCGTCAAGACTTGACATTGTACACCATCATTGTACACATCATATATATATATATATGAATAAAGTTGGCATTCCTACAAGATGGGGCCTCTGCCATTTCGCATATCTCACTCTGCGCAAAAAAGGTCAATCAGGGGGCTTCCAGCCCACCGGGTTTAGCTTATCAGACCCTATTGATCGGCTCTTAAGCCAAATAGTTGACTCCGTCAACATGATCGTCTAGGGGGCTTCCAACCCACCAGGTTTAGCTTATCAGACCCTATCGATTGGCTCTTAAGCCAAATAGTTGACTTCATCAACATGATCGTCCAAGGGGCTTCCAACCCACCGGATTTAGCTTATCATACCCTATCGACCGGCTCGTAAGCCAAACAGTTGACTAAATCAACATGATCGTCCAGGGGGCTTCCAACCCACCGGGTTTAGCTTATCAGACCCTATCGATCGAATCTTAAGCCAAATAGTTGACTCCGTCAACAATGGTCATTTGGGGGCTTCCAACCCATTGGGTTTAGCTTACATACCCTCTTGATCGGCTCTTAAGCCAAACAGGGTTAAACCTGCCTGTAAGCTAATGCTGCTCCGCTAGGTGACCCACCGAACTCTTACTAGTTAATATCGCCTCGAGACCTTGAGCCGACTCAAAGAAGTTCACGGCCAATCTCGATAGAGACCTTGTACTGGTTAAGGTTAAAATGGCATTTCTTGTCACGTGAGGGCCGGCTTACAGAAAGCAAGGATAAACTCTCCCATCCACTGCCGACTCTCCGCTATGTGGACTTTTCGCACTCTTAGACAGTTAATATTTTAAAGACCCTGCACTGTTTAAGGTTATAACGATAGATTTATGTCACGTGAGAGGCAATTTATGGGCTACCAGGGTACTCATGCCCTGCCATGTCTCTTTTGGGGCGTTACACTTCCTGTCCGTTAATCTCGCTTAGAGACCCTAAGCCGCTCAAAGAAATTGACGGCCAATCTCGATAGAGACCCTATACTGCTAAGGAGTTTTCATTAGCGAGTCAACCCAGCACAACCGGCACATGAGTTATTAAAAAACAAGCAAGTCAGGAAAGATATAGCATCTTTGGGGTTGCACTATTTTAAGACGCTCTCCTAACAATGCGGAAAATATGCTATGCTCGCAGGTTGGTTATCTACCGAGAGCCAGCACGACATCTGGTATGAGTTGAAAGCACAAGACAAATGTAATATATGAAAGCCGAAAGCCGGACGATGTCATATGTGCACGATGGCACAGTTTAGGCAAGACAAAGTTTACTACAAGCCTATTGCAATGCTTTCCACGGAGCTCAAAAGTAATGGCTCAAAGTTTTTTTACACCACCCTATGGCGGGTCACAAGGCCAGATTATCCGCGGTGTTACCAAGTTCATCAGCTGGATGGCAGGTCACCCTTCGGCGGGTCTTCGACCTTTGTGATCTGGAGATTATCCACGTCCCAATTGCAGTTGGTTAAAGACACAAAGTTTGCCTCTTCAAAGAGGGGGATGGATCAAGATCAGGAGCAAAGAGGTGCTTACGATGTGCAGGAGTTAAGTCTTTGGCCTCAAAGGTTGGGCCATGCACTCTCTTCTTCTCGGCATTGTAAGCCGCCTAGTACGTTGACTGGTCCACTTCTTCTACTAATACTGATGCGAGGACTCTGGAAGCCTTCATGCAACAAGCGTAGTCATCCTCCGTGAACTCTGAACCGTCATCCTTTTTTGATGGAAACTCGTCCATCATCTCTTCGGGAGTCAACTCTGGGGCAAAAGCTAAAGCCCGGCTGATGGCTGCAATGGCTCCTTTCCTGGTGGCCGATTTCTTAAGCTCCTGGATTTGTTTCGGCAGGGTGGATAGCACTTCAATGACTCCCTTGATAGTCTGGGGGATACTATATTTATGGAGCATTGCCTTGATTGTGTGCAGAGAGCTCCACAATACAGTTGCTCTATTAAGGTGTAGACAGCTTTCAGTGGCAGCAAGCTATCAACAACAAGTTGTCACATCCATAGCTAGATGTCAGAGGACAGCATGTGTCTGCATCATGTTTCAATTTTGCATCAACATGAAATGGGGATTAAAAGAAACCCCAAGCACACATTGGAACCAAATTAATTAAAAGTTTGTGAAAACTCAACAAACTCAATATGCCAATACAAAATGTTCCCTATGTCTGATAAATATGGACATGAATATATCAGGGGCCATTTTAAACATTTGACTTGATAGTATAAAACATTTGGGATATTTTATCAAAGCATTTGTACCTGAAAAAGAAATAAAACAAATGTCAGAAGTAGAAAATCAGAAAGAAAAGAAAAGAGAAAGGGCAGAGGCCAGGGGGAACCGACCCACTGGACAATGGCCAGTCATCCCTGTCCTCTCGCCAGGAGGACAGGGGCGTGCGCTCGCCGCGCGTGGGCATACGCCGACCACCTGCTCCCTGCCTGGTTGCTGGCCTGGAGGGCTCGGAGAGCGCCAGCGTGAGGAATCCTCACCGTGGCCTCTTTCTCCCCTCCCTCTCCCCCTCGCGAGATCTCTCTCTCTCGCTCTCCCCTCTCTGCCCGCCATGGCCGAGCTCGTCGCCACCGCGCTGCCATAGTTCTAGCCACCCCCGGGCCCTTCTTAGCCCCCCAATAGCCCCGCAGCGACCCACTCCTCCTCCCCATGAAGCCAGTCGACGCCGAGAGCCCTCCACGACGCGCCACCACCGTTTCTTCCCTGCCGGCCACCGGAGCTCCACCTCAACGATTGCCCCCGTCCGGACCTCCCCCGACCTTGTCGTCGCCTCTGCTGGAACCGCGGTGAGCCGCTGGTGCTCCTCCCCCTCTCCCCCTGCTTCCCCGTGCCCTCTAGCGTAGTAGCCGGTCCTGCCCGAGCCGCTGCTGCCAAGCTCGACGTGGCCGTCATCTACGGCAACCCCGAGCCCCCTCCACTGCTTCGCTAGACGCGCGCGTGCGCAGGCTACCTTCTGGTGCCCTCCGCGTGCCAAATGGCCACCGGATGCGCAAGTCCGGTGAGTCGCCGCTGTGTTTTTGGTCGCTGTCGGCTGGCCTCCGGCATGCTGACGTGGAAGGCCATCAGGGGCTAATCCCCCTACTAATTAGCCCCCCAGCCACTGACCAGTGGGCCCCAGATGCGGGTCAAACCCTGGTCAGTGCAGGGATTAGTCCTGTGTCGCTGACGTGCGGGTCCCGCACGTCAAATTTGACCTAGACTGGTTAGTTGACCTGCTGACGCCATGATGACGTCAAGCTGATGTAATAAAGGAATTTCTAGTTTTAAAATAATTCCAGAAAATGTTTAAAACTTCAAAAATTCGTATAAATTAATCTGTAACTCAGATGAAAATAATTTATATATGCAAATTTATCAGAAAAATCCAACGAATCTAATGCTGCTGTTATCATGCATGTTAGAGAAATCTATGTAGATGAACATTGACATTTACTAATAGGTTAATATATGGAATATGAAATGGAGATTGATTTTGAACCTATATTCAAGCTCACTTCAAACTAACTTGGACAATAGTTGCACTAGCCCATCCTTATATGCTACCATTTCATGATCATGCATCATATTGTTGCGCTTGCATGTATTGATTGTTATTTATCTGCAATGCAGTAGGCCCTGCTTCTGAGGATACCCCCGAGTATTCCAATGAAGGAGAGAACCTTTCCGCTACCCAGCAAGGCAAGCAACCCCCTTTGATCATTCCGATAACATCCCACTCTCTTGCTCCTGCTCTTGTTTATTGCATTAGGACAAACGTTCACTTGTCTGTCATACACGGTAGATGAACCTATTCTTTTGCATGACCTGTCATTGTTACAGTAAATAGCTAAACCTTGCAACCTGGCATACCTGGTAGATGCTTGTACCCTGATGTTCTTAGCCAACTTTGCCTTCTATGCTTGCTATGCTTAGAGTTGTGTCAGGTCCGATTCATCTGGGTGATGAACTGGAGTGAAATAATGATGTTCTGATGTGATAGGCTTAAGATGAAACCGAGTTGGTAAAGGTTGCGATGAGAGGCTATGTAGGAGTACATAGCGGGTTGTCTCATTGGGACCATTCTTAGGAACCGAGTTCTGTGTTTGTAATCCAAGACTAGTTACTACCACACATTGGGACACTTAATTTACCCTCTCGACTTTTCAATCGCTTAGTCCTTAGTCTAGGAGTTGCAAGTAGTTTCTTGTGTTTATAGCATGCTAGAGGCTGTGCTAGCACTGACCCTAGGGGTGGGTTACGACGCGGTAGGCAGTGGCATGGTGTACCAAGGGTCACCCGAATGGTGGGCTTGGGAACCCTGCGCACATCATTTGGGGTCGTAACGGAAACTTTGGCTGGACTTCCGTGCGGGTTCAGTCTCAAATAGGCGATAGCCTGGACAAGAGGTCTTATGTGATTGACGGCCGTGGCCGACTCCCTCGCTGGGCTTCCGCTTGAAGGTTGCCGAGGTGCATGGTTTTAAGAGCACACATCGATAAGTAGCGAGAGCGTGTGTCAAAAAGTACACCCCTGTAGGGTATGAAACTATTCGAATAGTCGCGTCCTCAGATATGGACTACTTGGAAAACTTATGCTATTCATAGATAATCAAATGGATACTCATAAAAATATCAAGACAAGTGTGAGTACCGTGGATGGCACTCTCCCAGGAGAGGGAAGTGAATCCATGGTGGTGTATTGTCATGGAGTTAGTGGACTTGTGTGCGATAACTAAAATCTAAACAAAGAGCTAAAATGGTGTAGTGTAGGTTAGCCATGAGTCAAAGCTGGCATTGCTGCATAAACTCCACCACTCCCCTTGTTGATACATGAGCATGAATAGACTAGGTCTGTTTTAAAGTCTTGTTGAGTACGTTTGTACTCTCGTTTGCTTAATAAATGTTGCAGATGAGACCCAGGACCCATCAGGTGGGTTCTATCTAGATGTCGACGATACCGAATAGATGGTGTCCCAGCTATGACCTTATGCCCTGTGGCAGGCTGTAGATAGTCAGGCCATGTGCCTTTTTACCCTTTCATCTGTCTGTACTCAGACAGCTTATGCTTCCGCTTGGTTTGTATGACTTGTTTGTATGACTTGAGTGTCGGGTCATGTGACCCCTATCTGTAAGAACATGTTATGCAAGGCTCGTCTGAGCCCCTTAAACAAAAGTTGTTGTATGGTTATGTTGTGATGCCATGGTTGTATCTATGCATATCGGGCATGTCGTGCATACGTGTGATGTGCAACAGTATGTATGGGATCCGACACCTAGTCGTGTGCCTTTAGTAGTACTCTTTACGAGAAACTGCCTCTTTGTGCTTCCATCGGGCCTTGGTAGCTTGCTACTGCTCCGGACACATTCATTGACCGGCATGTATCCTTCCGTGCTGCTATGTCTGTCCCTTCGGGGAAATGTCTCGTAGTGTAATGGAGTCCCTGTAGCTTGCTATGACTCTTCTACATGCAGTGATGGCATTTATGTCTCACGACGTAATGGAGTCTTTGTAGCTTGCTATGACTCGTCTACACGCGCTTGAGGCCGACACCTGCATTGTTGGGTTACGTATGCCTGTTTCCGTATGGATGTGCCACTTGGGTTCTATGACTAGTCATGTTGGCCCGGGTTCTCTGTTGTTTGATTGCCAGCGACATGTTCACATACGTGAGCCAAAAGACGCAAACGGTCCCGGCTAAGGTAAGGCTGCAGCCGTGGAGCTTACCATGCGTGAGTCCACAAAGTGATGTGATATGTTGCAGTCTGGATTCATATGACTTAGGATCGGGGTCCAGATACAAGTTGATGGCTCCTTGGACCTGCATAAGACGGGTTTTCGGCTATAGTTCGCCAGTATAAATATTCACACAAAAGTATTGGCTAAGTATTTAGTACTTACCAAAGATGGTGGAAGACATCTTCACAATGTGGCGCTTCAAGGCATGTAGCCCATCGGAAACAACCATGAGCCGCTGGTCAGCATTGTCTGCTCGTTGGGCCAGGGCGGCTTGTTCCATCTCAGCAGATTTCTTGAAGGCGGCGAAGTCAGCTTTAACTTTTGTAAGTTCTTCGGCGACGAGCCAGCACCTCTCATCTGCTTTGCTACGGGCGGCTTGCTGGGTCACCAGATTGCTCGTTAAGCCGATCAATTTAGACTCGGCCTCGTTTAAAGCTTCCTGTGACATATAAACAACAAAATAAGGGCTAAGTCACCAGGATGGTATATTACCAAATGATGAAGATTAAGGCACTATGATACAAGTTTCAAGCAGTTGCAAGCAATATGCTAGACACTTGGGGGCTAATGTATATTTGCTCTCCAAGACTGCAATTACGTTCCGGCTCATCTTTATCAAGTTAAGTCGGCAAGTGGGGGATAATGTATATTTGCTATCCAAGAATACAAACTACAAACCACATTGTAAGTTCTGGCTCATCTTCATGAAAGTTAAGCCGACACTTGGGGGCTACATATGGCTGTTTCATCTATCTACAATGAAGTTTTGGCTCATCTTCATGTAAGTTAAGCCGGCACTTGGGGGCTACATATGTCTCTTTCATCTATCTATAATGAAGTTCCGGCTCATCTTCATGAAAGTTAAGCTGGCCCTTGGGGGCTATAGATGGCTCTTTGAATAGCCACTTATGCACTAAAGCATCGGCTCAATATTTATAACCGATAATTGAGGGCGACAGGCTAAGTATAACAAGATTCAAAGACTCGGTTTACCATTAGCAAATACTAAACCAGCTCTTGGGGGCTACGTAAGGGTATAAGGAAAAGAGAGTCAAGTTCTACCTCAGAATCGTCAGCTTCAGGCTGCTCTTGAGGTGTGTGCTTCTTTTAGCCGCCGGTTTTCTCCTTTGATTTGTTTGGAGGAGGAACGTACTTCTTTTTCCAGAAGCCGGAATTTTCTTGAAAGTAAAAGCCGTCGAAAGAGGTCAAAATATGGCAAAATATATATGGATAGCTAGCGCGGAAGTAAGGAGGTCGAGAGTCACTCTTACGTGTGGGGCCGGGTTTGCGGCACAGAAAGGTGCTAACCCGGTGGCATGACAAGATCCTGAAGACTCATGAATAAGGATTTTGATGGCGGCCACGATGTTATCTTCTGACAACGGGGTAGGATTCAAGCAGAGGGGATCATTAGCATCACCCCTATACTGGCACATGAGACAACTTCGCCGGGTCAGAGGCAATACTCTCCAAGAAATCCAGCAGCGGGTCAGATCAATGCCCGCCAGACCATTGGCCATCAGGGCTTTAATTTTTGCGTGAGCCGGAGCATAGTTCGCCCACTCAGTGGCTGATAGCCGGTCGGGGAGTTCAGTTGTAGTCTTGAGCCGGGATGAACGATAACTCGACAAGGAATGCTCACCCTGCGGAGAGGTGTCTTTGCAGTAAAACCAGGTTTTATTCCAGTCTTTGGGATGACTTGGCATCCGAACAGCCGGAAAGGTCACGTCCCGTCTTCTCTTAATTGAGATTCCACCCAGCTCTAAGCTCGGACTAGCTGCCACCCCTGTCTGGCGGTTTGCGTAGAAGAACTCACGGAAGAGACCAACGGACGACTATTCTTGTATTTAAACTTCTAAGAGGATTTGGAAGTTGCACATGTTTGAGACAGAATTTGGGGCGATGTCTTGAGGGCGCAACTTAAAGAAGTGAAGGACGTCTCGGAAAAATTTAGAGCCGGGTGGGCTGAAACCACGTACAAGGTGATCCGTGAATACAACTACTTCACCCTCTTGGGGAATGGGTTTCTTTTCATTGCATGGAACCTGCCAATGGATGACATCTTTGGCGGGTAAGGTCCCCGCGTCAACGAAATCCGTCAAAAACTCTTCGGTAACGGTAGACCTGACCCAGTTACAAGAATTGGATGCACGAGGAATGGTGGCGTCTTAAAGCTATGCAAGGAAACAATGTGTGGCGAGTTAGAAGGTGACAGACAACTACGGGCGGCTGAAGAAATCTACGTTCTATAAAGCTAAGTCGCCGAAGCGGTTTAGGCGAGAGTCGGAAGTTCACTGGCGAGTTAAAATTGCAAGGAAACAAAGCAAATATTACTAACTGTGGAAGTTTCACACGCTATCTATATAATTATAGATCTACAAAATATAGAAATAGGTGGGTTTATTCTAAACCTAACAAAGAACAGAGGAACTAGTGACGTTTGAAGAGAGTAAAAGGGGCAACTACAGATCTGTTTTGTGCTATTATTGACTTCCTACGATCTTCTGCAATGGAAAAAAAGAGCATTATCAAGTCCACTAATCTACATATTATCCGACATTGCGAAAAGCTCGTGTTCTAGCAGGCGGAGGAACTCCATGAATACCCTACCGAAAGCTACAGATCTAGGGGTGGAGAAGAACTTATTGGAGATGACGCGACGGGCGTGGGCAGTACTCTAGTCCGATCAGGTTGATGCAACAGCCTGGGGTGACGACAGAGTGGAAGCCTCACCGGAGCAAGGAAACTCTGGGGTGACGGCGTCAGGAGGAATAAGAAGAAGTGCAAGTGGAGGAAGAAATGAAGACAAAAGGTGGAAGTAGGCACGAGAATCGAGGCGACAGAAGTTGATTGACCGAGACGAACGCCTCGATTTCCGGGCCATTAGTTTAGTAGTGGAAAGTTATGTGGTGATCGTCAAGGAATCTTTTTGAAATATCTGGTATGACGTCCCGGCAGGTTATTTTATCTTACTTTCAGGTGATAATGAGCAAGACTCGCCGCCAAGTGAGATGGAAGGTTGAAATGAGCAAGCTCAAATCAACTTGGGGCCTAATGTTGGGGATATAACCCCATGGTGACACCCGCCCAGGTGGAACCGGGTCATACCTGGCGCCTCATAGGCCAAACCAAGGATGGTACTGGAGACATAAGCCCAAACATATGACGACTTACCAAGATGGGCCATTGTGAGGCCCAAATAAGAAGCTGTGAAGACTCGGGCTGATAAGCCGCCCGGAGACGGCTTGCTCAGGAAGGCAAGGTGACATAGAGATAGAATTAGACATGTTGTAAGAGTCGGTCTCAGACTCGTGTAACCCGTGACCTTGACATCCTATATAAGGGCGAGTCCTGAGGTGGCTTAGACAGAAACCAATCGATCGAGAACTAGGTCAAGCGAATCCGCTCCCTTGTAATCGATACTCCAATCAATACAACACAAGCAGGATGTAGGCTTTTACCTCATCTCGAGGGGCCGAACCTGGGTAAACTCGTGTCCTTTGTCCCAACCAACACCTTTGAGTCCATCACCTTAGCGATGGCCTCAAACATAAGTCCTCGAACATCTGCCGTGATAAAACCACGACAGTGATCCACTGAGCCCGCATGTGATCAAGATGATTGGGTACGTGAAAGCTCTGGATCGGTTAGGCTTCCCACTTGGGGACGAGCTGTCCACGGATGCAATTTTGGGTTCTCTTCCACCTAGATATGGGACGTTCGTCTCGAACTATCATATGCACGACATGGTTAAGAAGCTCACCGAATTACATGGGATGCTCAAGGTGGCAGAGCAAGATATTAAGAAGGCATGCATCAAGTGTTGATGGTGCAGAACTCGGCTAAGTTCAAGAAGAGTTGGTTCAAGAAAAAGGGTAAGGCAAAGGGCACGAAGAAGGCTATATCCGCCGCGGAGCCAAAGTCCGGACCAAACTCAAAGACCATTTGCTTTCATTGCAAGGAAGCTGGTCACTGGAAGAGGAACTGTGGCAAGTGGCTTGCTGAGCATGGCAAGAAGGCCGAAGATGCTTCTTCAGGCAAAGGAACACTTGTTACATATGTTATAGACATTTACCTTGCTGACATACCTAGTAGCTCTTGGGTATTTGATACCGGATCGGTTGTTCATATTTGCAACTCGATGCAGGGGCTGGTAAGAACTACGCGTGTGGCACAAGGGGAGATTGACATCAGGGTCGGCAACAAAGCAAGAGTTGCTGCATTGGAGGTCCGCACGATGAAGCTCAAGCTTCCTTCTAGATTTATTTTGGAATTGAATAATTGTTATTACATTCCCACACTTAATCGGAACATTATTTCTGCCTCATGTTTCATGAGTCAAGGTTATGAACTCAATATAAAGGACAATGGTTGTTCATTTTATTTGAAGGGAATGTTCCATGGCTATGCACCCATAGTAGATGGGCTATTTATTTTAAATCTAGAAACGAAACCAGTCTATAACATGAATGTCAAGAGGCATAAGCCTAATGAGATAAATCTGACATACTTCTGGCATTGCCGGCTTGGACACATTATTCTGAAATGCATGAAGAAGCTCCATGATGATGGACTCCTAACCTCGTCTGACTTCGGGTCATTCGAGACATGCGAATCATGCTTGCTAGGCAAGATGACTAAGTATCCTTTTGCAAAGAGTTGCGGGAGGGCATCCGAGCTGTTGGAACTTATACACAGTGATGTGTGTGGTCCAATGATCACAACGGCCAGAGGTGGCTATCAGTACTTCATGACTTTTACCGACGACTTGAGTAGATATGGATATATCTATTTGATGAGGCACAAGTCAGAAACTTTTGAAAAGTTCAAAGAGTTTCAGAACGAGGTTGAAAATCAGCTCAACAAGAAGATAAAACTTCTATGATCACATCATGGAGGTGAGTACATGAGCCAGGAATTTGATAACCATCTGAAAAGCTGAGGTATAGTACCTGAGCTCACACCTCCGGGTACGCCGCAGAGAAACAGTGTGTCAGAATGGAGAAATCGAACCTTGTTGGACATGGTCCGGTCGATGTTGAGAAAATCAGATTTACCCTCGTCATTCTGGGGATACGCTCTAGAAACTGCAGCTTTCACACTTAATAGGGTACCATCTAAATCCGTAGACAAGACACGACATGAGATGTGGACTGGGAATACTCCTAGTAGGTCTTTTCTAAAGATTTGGGGTTGTGAAGCATTTGTCAAGCGACTCATGTTGGACAAGCTTACACCCAAGTCGGATAAATGCATATTCGTGGGATATCCGAGGGAAACCTTGGGATATAACTTCTACAACCGAGAAGAGAACAAAGTGTTTGTTGCTCGGGACGGGGTTTTCCTAGAGAAAGAGTTTCTCAGTCGGGAGGCCAGTGGGAGAACAGTTCGACTCGAAGAAATTCGAGAGCCACTCGAGGACAACTTGGTTGGTGATGAGATCACACCAGAAACGGTCAGAGAACCTATAGTGGAATCGGCACCGGAGCCACGGAGGTTGGAAAGATTGGTAGAATGCGCAATGTATTGTTGCTGGAAAGCGACGAGACGGCCATGTATACGGAAGCGATGGTGATCCCAGATTCCAAGGCATGGCTAGAGGCCATGTGATCCAAGTAAAAGTCCATGGATGACAATCAAGTCTGGCACTTGGTTGATCCGCCACCTGGCGTAGTTGCCATTGGTTGCAAATGGGTCTTTAAGAAGAAAACCAATGTGGATGGAAATGTTCAGATCCACAAAGCCCGTCTTGTCACTAAAGGTTATGGACAAGTTCAAGGAATTGACTACGACGAGACTTACTTGCTAGTAGCGTTGCTAAAGTCTGTAAGGATCATACTAGCTATAGCTGCATATTTTGATTATGAGATATGGCAGTTGGATGTCAAAATGGCTTTCCTTCATGGAAATTTAAAAGAGGATGTATACATGATACAACCTGAAGTTTTTGTCAATCCAACTAATGCTGGTAAAATATGCAAGCTCCAGAGATCCATTTATGGATTGAGGCAAGCAGCTCGGAGTTGGAATATTCATTTTGATGAAGTCATCGTTGACCTTGGTTTCATCAAGAACGAAGAGGACTATTTTTTATACAATAAGTCTAGTGGGATCTCGGTAGTATTTTTGGTCTTGTATGTGGATGACATCCTGCTGATCAAAAATGATGTTTCGATGCTAAACTCAGTCAAGGAATCACTGAATGGCAAGTTTTTGATGAAAGACCTTGGAGAGGCAGTGTACATTTTAGGCATCAAGATCTATAGAGATAGATCAAGGAGGCTGCTTAGCTTAAGCCAGAGCACGTACATAGACAAAGTGTTGAAGAGGTTCAACATGAGTGAGGCCAAGAAAGGGTTCTTGCCCGTCTCACATGGTATAAGGCTAAGCAAGATTCAGAGTCCTCCGACTTCTAATGACCGAGACCGGATGAGTAAGATCCCATATGCCTCGGCAATAGGATCCATCATGTATGCCATGCTATGTACACGGCCTGATGTTGCCTATGCAATAAGGTTAACAAGCAGATACCAGGCCGACCCAGGTGAGAGTCACTAGGCAGCGGTGAAAACTATCTTGAAGTACTTGAAAAGGACTAAAGAGATGTTTCTAGTTTATGGAGGTGAGGAGGAGCTCTGCGTAAAGGGTTACACTGATGCTAGTTTCCAAACCGATAGGGATGATTGTCGATCGCAAACTGGATTCGTGTATGTCTTGAATGGACAAGCAGTGAGCTGGACGAGTTCCAAGCAAGATATAATGGCCGAATCCACAACAGAGGCCGAATACATTGCGGCTTGTGAAGCCGCAAAGGAAGGTGTTTGGATTCAGAAGTTCCTGGAAGAAGTTGGTGTGTTCCCGGGCTGGTCAAAACCGTTGGACCTTTATTGTGATAATTCAGGTGCCATGGCATAGGCCAAGGAGCCGAGACAACACCACAAGACTAGGCACATAGGCCGAAAATATCACCTAATACAAAAGCTCGTAGAGAAAGGTGATACAAATTTATGTAAGATTCATACGGATGCAAATGTTGTAGGTCCATTGACTAAGCCTCTTCCACAACCCAAGCATGAGGGGCACGTTAGAGCTATGGGCATTCGATGTCTATTTGATTGACTCTAGTGCAAGTGGGAGACTGTTGGAGATATGCCCTAGAGGCAATCATGTATGATGATATTTCCTATGTTTTTATGAATAAAGATAGTCCTTGGACATTATCAGTGATGTGTATTAATAAGTATGTGACTTGTTTGTGAGACTATGCATTGTATGATAACTGTCCTAAATGGTCCATAGTCGAAAGGGTTGTGTGGACGCGCAACTAATCAGACTAGCATATGACGCAGTGGATGGTTCGGTATCACTGACCATGTAGCATTGGATGCTAGCCGTATAATATGGACTCAGAAAGGTCTGGTCGGATTCAACATAGTCGGATCTGAGTCGAGATAAGGTCTGAGTTGGATAGACCTAACTATAAGACGCAGCGATAGGTCATCTATGAGTCTCTAGTACAACATACGTTCTATGTCCTAAGACCTGAGCTGGCGCATGTACTCGGGATGGTGACAAACTTCCTTTGTGCCGACCAAACGCTACTCCGTGACTGGGTAGTTACAAAGGTAGGTTTCAGGCTTGTCCAGACCCATGCTGCGAGACATGGTCGAGCAAGATGGGATTTGCCCCTCTCGGGTGATCCAACCTGGATAAGCATGGCCATGCGATGAGGATTATGAGATAATCTGAAGTGTTGGTCTGATTCACCTAACCAGCATCATCGGACACTTGGAGTCGACACGTCTTTCTAGAGGCCACTACCGATTGGTCGAGTCAGATGTCATCTGACTTGCGACCAAGTGGACGAGAACCTAAAGGGTCGCGCGCTTAAGGGAAGGAACACATGGGCTTTAGGATCCATGCGAGGCCCAAGAGTTGAGCCCGCGCCGGATGCCTATACATAGTGGAGGTGTGGCACACCCATGAAGTTGATCGCTTCGGCGCCATCATTAAGGTTTGCATGTCCACCTCCACTCGCCGCCGCCGACCGTGTGATCAGACCTAGCAGTCCGCCACATGGGTGTTCCTCCTACACGCGCAGATACCATTAGAGGCGGTGCACTTGCACCGCTCCAGCGAACCTATACGTGGGATCTGGCGACCGGCTGTTCGAGGGAGATCGGAACGGCTGTTCGAGGGAGATTGGATGAGGAGGATACGGACCACATGAACGCGCTGCCCCAACTCTACTTCCGCTGCACGACACTACATGTCTAATGGTAACAATCTGTGATCCATCTCTATAGTAAGTTCTTGGATGTTCTGTGCATAGGAAAATTTTAATTGGCATGCGATGCACCTACAGTAGAACCCAACACTATGGGGGTCTCCTCATGTGCCATAGCGGAAGCATAAGTCGAAGAATATGGAAAACATCCAAAACAAGGCATATCCAAAGCTAGGTGGTCATGGCATGACATATGAGAATAATTGCGCAAATGAGGCAAAGGAAGCATGGCAATATCATCACAAGAAAAACAAATGTCAATAACCATGGGTTTGTCATCTATGCCATATTCGCAAATTGGATTAAGTTTGATGGGATATGCATAAACACTATGGTGAGACTGCAAAGATTTAATATAGGAAATTTCACGCATAGCATATGACAATTGTAGTGGATTGTCAAACATGATGTGACCAATAGAGTTTACACATGTTATCCAATGGAGTATAGCATCACAACGAGTTAATTCAACATGCTCATCATCATATGCATCATAAATATGTGGCACATCTAAGCATGAAGAAGACATAACATGTGAAGTATCCATAAGGTGATCAACATCATGCAAGCAATCAATCTCGAGATAGTCCACTAATGGGACAAGCAAGGAACCTTCACCTATGTTACCTATAGGGCTCCACTCATGTGATGTAGGTGAGGTGGGAAGTACCAACTTCTTGTCAATATCATGATGGAACCATGTGGGGGTGCATCATCATCCGCCATGGTCATCGTCTTGTCCAAAGGAAGGACAAAGTCGTCGAGGATCGGCGCGTCATCGTATATGGGACCTAGCACCAAAGAAGGAGACATAATAGAGGTAGAGGTTAAGTTGTTAGAAATAGAAACGCCTTACATGCCCTATCAACTACCTCACTCGCTCTATATGGTGGTGGCTCACTCACTCCCTCTAGGTAGTTGCGCTCATACTCACATATGGTGGAGTCACTCATCTCACTCAAGTGGTGCAGGTTGTGGCTCTCCTCACATGGAAAGTGTGGCAACTCATCATATATGGAGCTAGTGATGGTCACACTCATCCTCTCATAGGAAATGCACTCAATGTCACATATGGTGGAGTCACTCATCTCACTCATGTGATGGTGGCTCACCACACATGGAAATTGGGGCATCTCATCATATGTGGGTGTCAGAGAGGTGTAGGTGCAAACATCTCCATGCTCAACTCCTTTCGTCACCTCGGTTGAAGGGATAGTCCCATACTCAACCTCCTCATCGCCGCCATCGTGGATGAAGGCCGAAGATGGCACTTGATCACTTGCCTCCATGACCGAAGGGATAATCCCATGCTCGGCCATGATCTCATCCGGGACTCCGAACAACATTCGGTCACCGCCATAGATAAATCTATACTACCGAAACGTCACCAAACCTTAAGTGTGCAGACCCTGCGGGTTCGAGAACTATGTAGACATGACCGAGACACCTCTACAGTCAATAACCAATAGCGGGACCTGGATGCCCATATTGGTTCCTACATATTCTACGAAGATCTTTATCGGACGAACCTCTATGTCAAGGATTCAGTTAATCCCGTATGATGTTCCCTTTGTTCTACGGTATGTTACTTGCCCGAGATTCGATCGTCGATATCTCCATACCTAGTTCAACCTCGTTATTGGCAAGTCTCTTTACTCATTACGTAATACAATATCCTGCAACTAACGCTTAGTCACATTGCTTGCAAGGCTTATTGTGATGTTGTATTACCGAGTGGGCCCTGAGATACCTCTCCGTCATACGGAGTAACAAATCCCAGTCTTGATCCATGCCAACTCAACAGACACCCTCGGAGATACCTGTAGAGCACCTTTATAGTCACCCAGTTACGTTGCAACGTTTGATACACACAAGGCACTCCTACGGTATCCATGAGTTGCATGATCTCATGGTCAGAGGAACATATACTTGACATGCGGAAAACAGTAGCAATAAACTGACACAATCAAATGCTACGTTTGTAGTTTGGGTCTTGTCCATCACATCATTCTCCTAATGATGTGATCCCGTTATCAAATGACATCTCATGTCCATGGCTAGGAAACCTTGACCATCTTTGATCAACGAGCTAGTTCACTAGAGGCATACTAGGGACAAAGTATTGTCTATTTACCCACACATGTAATGTGTTTCCAATTAATACAATTATAGCATGGATAATAAACGATTATCATGAACAAGGAAATATAATAATAAACACTTTATTTATTGCCTGTAGGGCATATTTCCAACAGTCTCCCACTTGCACTAGAGTCAATAATCTAGCTCACATCACTATGTGATTTACATTGTAATGTATCGAACACCCATGCAGTTCTTGTGTTGATCATGTTTAGCCCTTGGAAGAGGTTTAGTCAACGGGTGTCCAACATTCAGATCCGTGTGCACTTTGCAAATATTTATGTCCTTC
The DNA here is from genome assembly GCA_022496015.1 of Hordeum marinum. Taxonomy (NCBI): domain Eukaryota; kingdom Viridiplantae; phylum Streptophyta; class Magnoliopsida; order Poales; family Poaceae; genus Hordeum; species Hordeum marinum. Next base: position 156,536,628 of record CM039675.1, on the reverse strand, counting down.
TCCTCGATGTAATCGCGGATGGATTTGAAATGTCGCTTTATGTGTCTGGTCCTCTTGTGAAACCTTGGTTCCTTGGCCAGAGCAATGGCACCAGTGGTGTCACAGAACAGGTTCATTGGATTCAGTGCACTGGGCACTACCCCAAGATCTGTCATGAACTGCTTCATCCAGACACCTTCCTTCGCCGCCTCCGAGGCTGCGATGTAATCCGCTTCACATGTAGAATCGGCTACCACGCTTTGCTTGGAACTACACCAGCTTACCGCTCCCCCGTTAAGAATAAATACGTAGCCGGTTTGTGACTTGGAGTCATCCGGATCAGTGTCAAAGCTTGCATCGACGTAACCCTTTACGACAAGCTCTTCATCACCTCCATAAACGAGAAACATTTCCTTAGTCCTTTTCAAGTGCTTAAGGATATTCTTGACCGCTGCCCAGTGTTCCATTCTAGGATCACTTTGAAACCTTTCGGCCATACTTATGGCAAGGCCGACATCCGGTCTTGTGCACAGTATTGCATACATGATAGAGCCTATGGATGAAGCATAGGGGATGACACTCATCTTTTCTCTATCTTCTGCAGTCACTGGGCATTGAGTCTTACTCAAATTCACACCATGTAACACAGGCAACAACCCCTTCTTGGACTGATCCATTTTGAACTTCTTCAAAACTTTGTCAAGGTATGTGCTTTGTGAAAGTGCTATTAAGCGTCTCGATCTATCTCTATAGATCTTAATGCCTAATATGAAAGCAGCTTCTCCTAGGTCCTTCATTGAAAAACTCTTGTTCAAATATTCCTTCACGCTTTCTAGCATTTCTATATTGTTTCCAATCAGCAATATGTCATCCACATATAATATTAGAAACTCTATAGAGCTCCCACTCACTTTCTTGTAAATACAAACTTCTCCATAAACTTGTATAAACTCAAACGCTTTGATCACCTCATCAAAACGCTTATTCCAACTCCGAGATGCTTGCACCAATCCATAAATGGATCGCTGGAGTTTGCAAACTTTGTCAGCATTCTCTGGATCGACAAAACCTTTTGGTTGCATCATATACAACTCTTCCTCAAGGAAACCGTTGAGGAACGCTGTTTTGACATCCATCTGCCAAATTTCATAGTCGATATAAGCAGCTATTGCCACATGATTCTGACAGACATAAGCATCGCTACGGGTGAGAAGGTCTCATCGTAGTCAACTCCTTGAACTTGTGAAAACCCTTTGCCACAAGTTGAGCTTTATAGACGGTGACATTACCTTTGTTTTCATACATGGATCCCAAAGTCCATACTTTGTTTTGAATGGGCTTTCGCCCTTCAGGTAATACTTCCAAAGTCCATACTTTGTTTTCATACATGGATCCCATCTCGGATTTCATGGCCTCTAAACATTTCTCGAAATCCGGGCCCATCACTGCTCCTCCATAGCTCGTAGGTTCATTGTTGTCCAACAACATGACCTCCAAGACAGGGTTGCCGTACCACTCAGGAGTAGTACACGGCCTTGTCGACCTACGAGGTTCAATAGTAGCTTGATCCGAAGCTTCATGATCATCATCATTAACTTCCTCTTCTACCGTCGTAGTTTCCACAGAAACATCTTTCTGTGCTGCGCTACTTTCTGGTTGAAGTAAAGGTTCAATAACCTCATCAAGCTCTATTTTCCTCCCACTCAATTCTTTCGAGAGAAACTCTTTCTCAAGAAATGTTCCGTTATTAGCGACAAACACTTTGCCTTTGGATCTAAGATAGAAGGTATACCCGACTGTCTCTTTTGGGTATCCTATGAAGGTGCATTTTTCCGCTTTGGGTTCTAGCTTTTCAGGCTGAAGCTTTTTGACATAAGCATCACATCCCCAAACTTTAAGAAACGACAACTTTGTCCTCTTGCCAAACCACAGTTCATATGGCGTCGTCTAAACGGATTTTGATGGTGCCCTATTTAAAGTGAATGCAGCTGTCTCTAATGCATAACCCCAAAACGATAGTGGCAAATCAGCAAGAGACATCATAGAACGCACCATATCTAATAAGGTTCGATTACAATGTTCGGACACACCATTACGCTGTGGTGTTCCGGGCGGTGTTAACTGTGAAACAATTCCACACTGTCTTAAGTGACTGCCAAACTCAAAACTCAGATATTCACGTCCTCGATCAGATCGCAGGAACTTAATCTTCTTGTTACGATGATTCTCAACTTCACTCTGAAATTGCTTGAACTTTTCAAACGTTTCAGACTTGTGTTTCCTTAAGTAAATATACCCATATCTACTTAAGTCATCAGTGAAGGTGAGAAAATAACGATATCCACCACGCGTTGTAACATTCATTGGACCGCACACATCAGTATGTATGATTTCCAATAAGTCACTCGCCCGTTCCATTGTTCCAGAGAACGACGTTTTAGTCATATTGCCCATGAGGCATGGTTCACATGTGTCAAGTGATTCAGAATCAAGTGACTCCAAAAGTCCATCAGCATGGAGCTTCCTCATGCATTTTACACCAATATGACCTAAACGGTAGTGCCACAAGAAAGTGGTACTATCATTATCAACTCTACATCTTTTGGCATCAATGTTATGAACATGTGTGTCATCACTATCAACATTCAATATGAATAAACCCCTAACATTGGGTGCATGACCATAAAATATATTACTCATATAAATAGAACACCCTTTATTCTCTAATTTAAATGAGTAACCGTCTCGCAATAAACAAGATCCAGATATAATGTTCATGATTAACGCAGACACTAAATAACAATTATTCAGGTTCATCACTAATCCCGATGGTAATCGAAGAGAGAGCGTGTCGACGGCGATCACATCAACCTTGGAACCATTTCCCACACGCATCATCACTTCGTCCTTTGCCAGCCTTTGTTTATTCCATAGTTCTTGCTTTGAGTTGCAAATGTGAGCAACCGAACCGGTATCAAATACCTAGGCACTACTACGAGACCTAGTAAGGTACACATCAATAACATGTATATCATATATACCTTGTTTGTCGTTGGCCTCCTTCTTGTCAGCCAGGTACTTGGGGTAGTTCTGCTTCCAGTGACCAGTTCCCTTGCAATGAAAGCACTCAGTTTCTGGCTTGGGTCCATGCTTGGGCTTCTTTACAGGAGTAGCAACTGCTTTGCCATCCTTCTTGGTTTTACCCTTCTTGCCCTTGCCCTTGACCTTGCCATTTTTCTTGAAACTAGTGGTTTTATTGACCATCAACACTTGATGTTCTTTCTGGATTTCAGACTCAGCAACTTTTAGCATCGCAAATAGCTTGGCGACTGACTTGTTCATCCCGTGCATGCTATAGTTCATCACAAAGCTCTTGTAACTAGGTGGCAGTGATTAAAGAACTCTGTCAGTGATCACCTCTGGTAGAAGGGCAATTCCCAACTCCGCTAGATGAGTTAAATACCCAGACATTCTGAGTATATGTTCACTAATAGACCCGTTCTCCTCCATCTTGCAAGCATAGAACTTATCGGAGGTTTCATACCTCTCGATCCGGGCATTCTTCTGAAAGATAAACTTCAACTCCTGGAACATCTCATATGCTCCATGACGTTCAAAAACATCTTTGAAGTCCCAGTTCTAAGCTATACAATATTGCACACTGAACTATTGAGTAATCTCCAGTACGTGCCTCCCAAGCGTTCTTAACGTCTTTGGAGGTCATATCTTTTGGTTGGTCACCAAGCAGTGCATCAAGGACATATGATTTTTGGGAAGCCGTGAGGATAATCCTCAGATTACGAGCCCAATCAACAAAGTTACTTCCATCATCTTTCAACTTAGCTTTCTCTAGGAACGCATTAAATTCAGGGGTGCTACTACGCGAGCCATTGATCTACAACATAAATATGCAAAGTTTACTTAGACTATTGTTCAAGATAATGAGTTTAGTTAATCAAATTACTAAAGCTCCCACTCAAATTGACATCCCTCAGGCCATTTGAGTGTCACATGATCCAAACCACCAACTCAAGTCCGATCATCATGTGAGTTGAGGTGGCTTCAATGGTGAACATCATTATGTTGATCATATCTACTATATGACTCATGTTTGACCTTTCAGTCTCTTGTGTTCCAAGGCCATGTCTGTACATGCTAGGCTCGTCAATTTTAACCCGAGTGTTCTACGTGTTAAACACTGGCTTGCACTCGTTGTATGTGAACATTGAGTCTATCACACCCAATCATCATCTAGTGTCTCGACACAATGAACTTTCGCAACGGTGCACACTCGGGGAGCACACAATTCATCTTGAAATTTAAGTGAGGGATCACCTTATAATGCTACCGTCGTCCTAAGCAAAACAAGGTGCATAAAAGGATTAACCTCACATGCAATTCATAAGTGACATGATATGTCCATGAACTTGTGCTTTTGATTTCCATCTAGAAAGCACCGGCATGGTCTCCATCGTTACCGGCATGACACCATGATATTAATCATCTTGATCTCCATCAACGTGTCGCCATCGGGGTTGTCGCGCCCAATATGCTTCTACTACTATTGCTACCGTTTAGTGATAAAGTAAAGCATTACATAACGCTTAATGATTGACATGCAGGTCATACAATAATTAAAGACAACCCTATGGCTCCTGCCGGTTGCCGTACTCATCGACATGCAAGTCGTGATAGTCTATACATCACATGATCATCTCATACATCACATATATCACATCATGTAATTGGCCATATCACATCACAACATACCCTGCAAAAACAAGTTAGACGTCCGCAATTGTTGTTGCATGTTTTACGTGGCTGCTACGGGTATCTAGCAAGAACAATTCTCATCTATGCAAAAACCAAAATGGTGATACACTAGTTGCTTTTCAACCTTCTCAAGGACCGCCTTTGTCGAATCCGATCCAACTAAATGAGAGAAACTGGCACCCGCCAGCCATCTATGCAACAGGTTGCGGTCGAGGAAACCGGTCTCTCGTAAGCGTACAAGTAATGTTGGTTCGGGCCGCTTCATCTCACAATACCGCTGAACCAAAATCCGACCAAGGGAGGAAGAAATCTAAGCATCAATGCCCACAAACCTTTTGTGTTCTACTCGAGATCTCATCTACACATAGACCTAGCTCATGATGCCACTGTTGGGGAACGTTGCATGGGAAACAAAAAAATTCCTACGCACACGCAGATCTATCCATGGTGATGAGTATCTACGAGAGGGAGAGTGGATCTACGTACCCTTGTAGATCGCTAAGCGGGAAGCGTTAAGAAATGCGGTTGGTGTAGTAGAACGTCTTCGCGATCCAAATCGTCGTGCATCCCGCAATCCAATCACGATCCGTCCTACGATCCAATCATGATCCGTCCCATGATCCAATCACGATCCGTCCCACGAACTTGATCACGATCCTTCCGATCTAGCGCCGAACGGACGACAGCTCCACATTCAGCACACGTACAGCTTGATGACGATCTCTACCGTCTTGATCCTACAAGAAGGAGCAGAGAGGTAGAAGAGTTCTCCGGCAGCGTGACGGCGCTCCGGCGATGGTGGTGGTGCTATTCCGGCAGGGCTTCACCTAAGCACTGTAGAAAACCGATCTAGAGGAGAAATTATGCATTGGAGGAACGGGCAGTATGTGGCTGAAAATTCTGCGCAAAAACCCTAAAACCTCCAGTATATATAAGAGGAAGAGAGGAGGAGGCTTGGAAAAAGGGCCAAGCCTCCAAGGAGTCAGCCGAACCAGGTGGAGGAGGTGGACTCCACCTCCAATCCTAGTAGGACTAGGATTCACCCTATTTTTGCCTTTTCCACCTTTTCTCTTTAGGCCTTTTTCCCAAACCGCACGGGCCTTGTGTGGGACTTCCACCAGCCCACTAAGGGCTGGTCAACACTCTCCCACAGCCTATGGAGCCTCTTGGGTCGAAATACCCCTCCTGATGGTACTCCCGGTACACTATCGATGAGCCTGAGATTCGATCGTCGATATCTCCATACCTAGTTCAACCTCGTTATTGGCAAGTCTCTTTACTCATTACGTAATACAAGATCCCGCAACTAACGCTTAGTCACATTGCTTGCAAGGCTTATTGTGATGTTGTATTACCGAGTGGGCCCTGAGATACCTCTCCATCATACGGAGTAACAAATCCCAGTATTGATCCATGCCAACTCAACAGACACCCTCGGAGATACCTGTAGAGCACCTTTATAGTCACCCAGGTACGTTGCGACGTTTGATACACACAAGGCACTCCTCCGGTATCCATGAGTTGCATGATCTCATGGTCATAGGAACATATACTTGACATGTGGAAAACAGTAGCAACAAACTAACACGATCAAATGCTATGTTTGTAGTTCGGGTCTTGTCCATCACATCATTCTCCTAATGATGTGATCCCGTTATCAAATGGCATCTTATGTCCATGGCTAGGAAACCTTGACCATCTTTGATCAATGAGCTAGTTCACTAGAGGCATACTAGGGACAAAGTATTGTCTATTTACCCACACATGTAATGTGTTTCCAATTAATACAATTATAGCATGGATAATAAACGATTATCATGTAAAAGGAAATATAATAATAAACACTTTATTTATTGCCTCTAGGGCATATTTCCAACATAGAGAACATCCAAAACAGATAATATAATAGCATGGAACAATAAAAAATTATAGATATGTTGGAGACGTATCAACATCCCCAAGCTTAATTCCTGCTCGTCCTCGAGTAGGTAAATGATAAAAAACATAATTTTTGATGTGGAATGCTACCCAACATATTTATCCATGTAATATTCTTTATTGTGGCATGAATATTCAGATCCGTAAGATTCAAAACAATAGTCTAATATTGACATAAAAACAGTAATACTTTGAGCACACCAGCAAGGTAGTCGTGTCCTTTCGAAATAACATGGCATTAGAAAGTTATCCCTACAAAATCATATGGTCTGGCTATGCTCCATCTTCCCCACACAAAGTATCAAAATCATGGACAACCCCGATGAACAAGTTAAGCAGTTGTTTCACACTTTTGGTTTTCTCAAACCTTTTCAACTCTCATGCAATACATGAGCGTGAGCCATGGATATAACATTATAGGTGGAATAGAATATGGAGGAGGTGCAAGGGAAAAAGGAGAAGATATTCTCACATCAACTAGGCGTATCAACGGGCTATGGAGATGCCCATCAATAGATATCAATGTGAGTGAGTAGGGATTTCCATGCAACAAATGCACTTAGAGCTATAGGTGTATGAAATCTAAAAAACAAAAGTAAGTGGTGATGCATAATGAATATCCACTAGTTATATGAAAGTGACAAAATATGAGACTCTCTATCATGAAGATCATGGTGCTCCTTTGAAGCACAAGTGTGGAAAAAGGTAGTAGCAATTGTCCCATCTCTCTTTCTCTCATTTTTTATTTTGGTGGGCTTCTTTGTCCTCTTTTGTTTTTTTGTTTGGGCTTTGCTGGCCTCTTTTGTTTTTGTAATGTTCGGATACTCGTCCCAACTTGTGAGGGAGTCATAGCCTCCATCATCCTTTTCTATCATGGGACAATGCTCTATTAATGAATAATCATCACACTTTTATTTACTTATAATTCAAATAAAAAGAAATTACAACTCGTTTCCTATGACAAGATATAACTCTGTATGCAATATGAAATGATGATGCATCATAGAAAAAACTACATGGTGGAAGTTGCATGGAAAGATATCTCGGAATGGCTATGGAAATGCCATAATAGGTAGGTATGGTGGATTTTTTGAGGAATATATGCTGGCTATTTTGAGGATGGAAGGTTTGGTGTATCGGCGAAAGTTGCACGGCACTAGAGAGGCTAGCAAAGGTGGAAGGGTGAGAGTGCGTATAATCCATGGACTCAACATTAGTCATAAAGAACTCACATACTTATTGCAAAAGTCTATTAGTTATCAAACGAAGCATTAGATGCATGCTCCTAGGGGAGAGGTTGGTAGGAGTTAACCATCGCGTGCTCCCGACCCTCACACAAAGGTCGACAATCATTAAACAAACCATGCTCCGACTTCGTTACATAACGGTTCACCATACGTGCATGCCATAGGAATCACAAGCTTTAACAAACGTATCTCTTCAATTCACAACTACTCACTAGCATGACTCTCATATTACCATCCCTATTATCTCAAAACTATATGCAAGGAATCCAACTTCTCATAGTTTTTAATGCACTCAATATGATAGTTTTTATACTATCCCCCTTGGATGCCATTATATTAGGACTAAATTCATAACCTAAACAAATTACCATGCTGTTTTAAGAAACTCTCAAAATAATACAAGTGAGGAACGAGAGTTCAATAATTTCTATAAAATATAACACCACCATGCTATAAAAAGATATAAGTGAAGCACTAGAGCAACATTTCCTAGCTCAAAAGATATAAGTGACGCACATAGAGTATTCTAACAAATTCACGATTCAGCATGTATCTCTCAAAAGATGTCAGAAAGGATGATTTTAGCAAATTAACAATAAAATACTCATATCATACAAGACTCTCCAAGCAAATCACATATCATGTGGTGAATAAAAATCTAGCCTCAAGTAAATTTACCGATGGATTGAAGACGAAAGAGGGGACGCCTTACGGGGCATCCCCAAGCTTAGGCTTTTTGGTATTCTTGAATATGACTTGGGTTGCCATGGGCATCCCCAATATTAGGCTCTTGCCACTATTTATTCTGTAGTCCATCAAATCTTCACCCAAAACTTGAACACTTCACAACACAAAATTCAACAGAAAACTCATGAGATCCGTTAGTATAGGAAAAATAAGTCACCACTTTAGGTACTGTTGTGAACTCATTATTTATTTGTATTTGTGTAATACCTACTATATTCTAAATTTTCCATGACTCATACCCTCCGATACGACCCATAGATACATCAAAATAAGCAACCAACACAAAGAAAACACAATCTGTCAAAAACAAAACATTCTGTAGAAATCTGTAAACTTCGAATACTTCTCGAACTCTAAAAATTCTGAAAAATCAGGAAAACTAGGGAAATTTGTATATCAATCTTGTGTAGAACATTTGAGATCAATTTTAATCTCTGAACAATTTGGAAAATTCTTGTACTGAGCACAAAACTTTCTTTTTTCTAGCAGGATCAAATCAACAACTACCATAGGTCACACTAAAGGTTTCACTTGGCTCAAATACTAATTAAAACACAATTTTTTTACTAAAGAAGTAATAATTTTCCAAACACACCAAAACTGAAGCAAAAAGTAGAAAGAAAAATAAAATTGGGTTGCCTCCCAACAAGCGCTATTGTTTAACGCCCCTAGCTAGGCATAACGATTTCAATGATGCTCACATAAAAGTAGTAGTTGAGGTATGCAAAAGAGCATCATGAATACCATTAAAACACATTTAAGTCTAACCCACTTCCTATGCATAGGGATTTTGTGAGCCAACAATTTATGGGAACAAGAATTAACTAGCATAGGAAGGCAAAACAAGCATAGCTTCAAAACTTTGAACACATAGAGAGGAAACTTGATATTATTGAAATTCCTACAAGCATATGGTAGAATCATGATGGAATTAAACAATATAACTATCATATAAATTTTTCTCTTCATGATCCACATGCATGCAAAGTTGATACTCTTCCAAAACAGTGGGATCAATAATGCGTAAAGTTGACGCTTTTCCAAACCCTTCAATATCATATTCATCATGAGTATTAAATAAATAATCAAGATCATAAGAAGAATTATCACCACAATCATGATCATTCCAATAAGTAGTGGTCATGGCAAACTCATCAAATATAGCATCCCCAAGCTTGTAGTTTTGCATATCATTAACATAAGTGACATTAATAAAATTTATAACAATATAATTGAAATCATGATTTTCATTCAAGGAAATATCTTGAATCACTTCATCACAATTTTCAGATTCATGAATATCAAGCAAAACTTCATAGAGATAATCAAGTACACTCAACTCACTAGCAATTGGTTCATCATAATTTGGTCTTTTGAAAAGATTAGCAAGTGGATGAGGATCCATATCAATAGATTTTTAGCAAGCAAAGATGCAAGCAAATAGAAGGCACATGGTAACAGAAGCAAACAAAAGATCTGACAAGAAAAAGAAAAACGAGAAAGAGAGGGCGAATAAAACGACAAATTGGTGAAGTAGGCGAGAGGAAAATGAGAGGCAAATGGCAGATAATGTCAATGCAAGAGATGAGTTTGTGATGGGTACTTGGTAGGCTTGATGTAGATCTCCCTGCAACCAAACTAGAAATTGGCAAGTTGATGAGAGAGCTCTTATCTTGACTTGGTATGTATCTCCCCAGCAACGGCGCCAGGAATCCTTCTTGCTGCTTCTCGAGCATGCGTTAGTTTCCCGTGAAGAGGAAAGGTTTGATGCAACAAAGTAGATAAGTATTTCCCTCAGTTTTTGAGAATCAAGGTATCAATCCAGTAGGAGATACAAGCGAGCCACCAAAAGATGTACCTACACAAAGAATCAAACTCTTGCACCCAACGCTACAAAGGGGTCGTCAATCCCTTCACGGTTACTTGCAAGGATGAGATCTAATAAAGATAGATATAATATGATGCTTGAACGAAAAGTAAAACTAAAATTAAAAATAATGCAACAAGTATTTTTGGTATATTTGGTTTTAGATCTGAAAGTATAATATGGAAAATAGACACGGGGCCATAGGTTTCACTAGATGGCTTCTCTCATGATGGCAAGTATTACTGTGGGTGAACAAATTACTGTCGAGCAATTGATAGAAAAGATAATAATTATGAAGATATCCAAGGCAATGATTATGCATATAGGCATCATGTCCGTGACAAGTAGACCAAAACGATTCTGCATCTACTACTATTACTCCACACAACGACCGACTCGATCCTGCATCTAGAGTATTAAGTTCATGAAGAACAGAGTAACGCATTAAGAAAGATGACATGATGTAGAGGGATAAACTCAAGAAATATGATGAAAACCCCATCTTTTTACCCTTGATGGCAACAATACAATACGTGCCTCGCTACCCCTACTTTGTCACTGGGTGAGGACACCTCAAGATTGAACCAAAAACTAAGCACTTCTCCTATTGCAAGAATTACCAATCTAGTTGGCCAAAGCAAACCAATAACTCGAAGAGACTTGAAAAGATATGAAATCATGCATATAAGAATTTGGGAAGACTCAGATAATATTCATGGATAATCTGAACATAAACCCACAATTCATCGGATCTCGACAAACACACCGCAAAAGAGTATTACATCGGATAGATCTCCATGAGATCATGAAGATCATGGTATTGAGAAGCAAAGAGAGAGAATAAGCCATCTAGCTACTAGCTATGGACCCGTAGGTCTATGGTGAACTACTCATGCATCATCGGAGGGGCAATGGAGTTGATGTAGATGCCCTCCGTGATCGAATCGCCGGCAGATTACCGAAAAGGCTCCAAGATTGGATCTCTCGGGAACGGAGGCTTCTGGCGGCGGAAAAGTGTTTTTGTGGCTCGTTCGGATAATGATGGAATATTTGGGAATTTATAGGTCAAAGATTAGGGCTAGGGGAGTACCCGTGGGCCCACAAGCCTGCCCGGCGCGGCCACCCCCTTGCCGCGGCCCTAGGGCTTGTGGCCCCATGGAGGCTCCTCTGCCTTGGTTCTCAAGTCTTGTAGCTTCCTTTTGTTCCAGAAAAATTCCATCCGAAGGTTTTATTCCGTTTGGACTCCGTTTAATATTCCTTGTCTGCGAAACTCAAAAACAAGGAAAAAACAGAAATTGGCACTAGGCTCTAGATTAATAGGTTAGTCCCAAAAATAATATAAAATAGCACATTAATGCATATAAAACATCCAAAACAGATAATATAATAGCATGGAACAATAAAAAATTATAGATACGTTGGATACGTATCAAGTAGCACAACAAGAGAGAGGCGCAAAAAGGAACTTTAAATTTAAGAAAGATGGCATACCCCAGGGCACCACTTCCCCTTCACTTGCCACTTGAACCATTTCTTGTGATTGTACAACTGTCCTTTGTTCCTAAAAATAGAGAAGAAAATCAATCCACTTGCCTAGCTTGTAACAAAAGTAATGAAAAAAATGCAGAGGTGAAAAAGAAAAGAAGGTACTGATCCCACTCACCAGTAATCACGTTTGCAACAAGTGTAGATATGGTAGATAAGGCATCAGGGGCCAAATACTGGCTCACTTAGGATGCAACCATGCATAGGCCGTGACCAAGTGTCAGTACTCATGTGCGTGGTACTGAGTAAGTGAACCATTCTTTGGACTCGTCTGAACAATTGTGGTGCTGACAACAGTAGGAAATGTCCCATTGGAGGAAACATACAGACTCCTCTTGCTATTAAGGAACAAAGCCATGTTTCCAATGCTTCTTATTGGAATCAACTTTTCCAATGTAAGATTTGCAAGTCTACCAAGCAGCATATGTGAACGGGAGGTATTAGTATAGCCAGTCACAAGGATCTATGAGTTGCATTCTACCAGGCGGATAGGATGGGCGAGCTTGTCAGTTGAAATTGTGGCAAACAACTTGGGTGCTGGCAATGAAGAAACCACATGGTCCTCCTCTCGTGGATCAACTTGAAATATATCTAAGTTTTGTACGGCTGGAAAGCTCTTTCACGCTATGTATAGTTTGCCCTGAAAGGACAATGGTGTATTATACGGTAGCGTCCATGTTGCAATAGGCCATCACTGATCACGTGGGGTAGCAAAGGCTACCTGGCCCATCCGATGAAGCACGAGAATGATGGTGATGACTCCGGTAGCATGACACTGAAGGCACCGCATACTCCCTTGAGGTAGTTGAACTTCTGCCTCGGGTGAAAAGCCCCAGGTAGGTATGGGTTAATGTGCGGCATAAGGGTCACAAGTGGTGGGAGGTCCACGACATCGCCGGTGAAAGGGTGGAACAGTCGGATGGATGTGTGTTCATCCCTGTGTATGACTAGGAGACCTTTAGCCGAGTCGAGGAGACAGTGGTCTTCGAAGACAGGGAGCTTGACGTGAACCAACTTCCCTGTATCGAGGTTGAAGAAGCGGATGCAACCCCGGAGCCTGCGGTGGGACGGGTACAGACCCTGGCCCTCCGGTAGCATCATCTAGCGGCGTGCGTGGAAGCGTTGATCGATGACACCACGACCGCATGGATAGATGTGCTAGACCGCCAGTGGCGGCAGACCGCACGGAAGCGGACATAGTCTAGCAAGTCGCCGGCTAGCACGCACCAAGCGATCAGGTAATCAAGTTTTCGTTCATCGACGCCCAGGGGGAGGAAAACGCCGCCGTGCCCACACCCATGGCGATAGTGACGGTGGATAGAGTCGCAATGAGGCGACAACGACGTTTGCTGCTACTGCTATCGCAGCGAGGTGCCCACTGCGCTGAAGGTGGTTTCTGATGGTCCGGCGGTGACATTCCGTTCCGGATCCTACGTGTTAATTGCAGGGAGCTAGCATACTTCGGCACCATGTTACGAGTCAGTACCACATTTTATGCATGTCACAGTTCAGTACCACTTTAGGAACTAAGCGTTGCAAAAAAGTCTAAACCACGTATAATAGTGTATTGACGGTGCAGCTGACCGATGGGGCCATCTGTTAGGGCTGACATGACATGCTTTTTGAACAAAAACATTTTACCTATTATTTAATCACGCCTAAATCCCTTAGTTGGCAAAACAAAGGAACGACTGCAAATTATTTTTTCGACAAAAAATACGCGGGTCGACCGGCGCTAGCGCAGAGATTTGTACCGAAGCCGGCGTGTTCGCCTTGCAAACTCGCTACCAGTATGCCACCAGCGCATCTGATGAGAGATATAAGCACTTTTTTTTATTATCACATTATTTTTTAAACATATTTCTTTAATTTGTTTCCATGTGTGTTTATGCAGTTTGTGTATTGTGACTTAATTAAAAAATATGATCGTATGCAGTGTATATATCGTATATTAACAAAAAATACATACATACATACATACATACATACATACATATATATATATATATATATATATATATATATATATATATATACATACACACATCATATCTTAAATGTTCATCATACAAAAGTGTAGCATATAATTAAAATATGTTCATTGCATCATATATTAAAAATTTCATCATATAAAATCATATCGTATATGAAAAAAATGTTCATCACATCATTAGTATATATATTGAACAATTTTTAATATACAATTATCTTCTTTAAATGTATGATGAACCTTTTTAAAATATGATAGTGTTTTCTTTTTATTGATTTTTTAAATAGTTCATCTTATAAAAGTGTAGCATATGATTAAAAAGATGTTCTGCATCATATGTTAAACTGTTCATCGTATAAAAGTGTATCATATATGAAATAAATGTTCATCACATCATTTAGTATATATATTGAGTTTTTTAATATACAATTATATTATTTAAATTTAAGATAAATCTTTTTCAAAAATAAGATGATTTCTTTCTTTTTATTGACTTTTTTAAATAGTACATCTTTTGAAAGCGTAGCATATAACTAAAAATATGTTCATTGCATCATATGTTAAAAAGTTATATACAAAAATGTAATATATGATATATATATATATATATATATATATATATGTATGTATAATTTTTCAATATACGATACACCCAATGCATACGGCCCGAATCATATCCATGATATGAAAAGAGATAATAAAAAATCTGAAGAAATATACAAAAATACGGAACACGCGAATTATAAATACGTGTATGCTTGGTAATGAATTTGAAAGTATTAGTGGCGTGGCGGTAGGTACGACGCCCTTTAATCCGCTCGGTCCAGGATCAAAACCCGACCCTTACACGCGTGTTTTTTCAATGAAAAGTGCACCTATATAGAAAGTACAAAAGGTATTACGCGTGCAATAAAAACGGAAGTTACCGTGGCACAGCGGTAACGAGCGAGCGACCTGTTCTGCTATTCTTGGGGTTCGGATCCCGCCCAGTTCACACGCACGGTTTTTCTATTTTTCGGCAGACCTTTTTCTTGTAACAAAGGATATATTTGGTATTAAATAAAAACTAAAGGTTTTTTATAAAAGAATACGCCACATCAGCACCTGGCAGGCGGGGCCGCACGGTCAGATACATGGTAAATATGGTGTTATACGATTGTTAGTCTTTTTTTAACGATTAGGCTGAATAGCGGTACTGAACTGCGACATGCATGAAGCGTGGTACTGACTCGTTACATGGTGCTGAAGTGTGGTATCTCCTTGCAAGTAACTCGGATCCCATTGATCTTGTTCACAACATGAGATGGAAACACTACAAACTTTAACTGTCTCAGCAATACGATGGAATTCAAAAATCGGGATCCCGAAATTCTTGTGTTGAACTAAGGAACCGGAGTGTCACGTCCCGGGAGGGATCGACGAGGTTCGTGGGAAATTGAGAACGGACCGGAGAGGAATTGGGAAAAGTTCCCGGGCTAAACCGTAGCTTGTAGACGGAAGGTCCTATACGATGCCCGTGAGCGTCCGATAGTAGTCCCTGCTTCGGTGAAGCGAACGAACGAGGCGACACGGCCGGCCCACATTGAGCCAGCACCCGGTTTTGAGAACCTTCTAGTAGGTTCCCTTTTTTCTTTTGAAGATTCTATTAGGTCCCCTAACCGAGTTTTTTGACGGTTTTTTCCTGTTTTCCTTTTCCTTTTTTGTTTCTATTTCTTTTTTTCTTTTCATTCATTTTATCATTTTTTGTGTTTATTTATACTTTGTTTTCAAGAAAATGTTTTAGAATCCCAAAATTTATTCATGATTTCAAAAAGTGTTCACAGTTTTAAATTTTATTCAAATGTTGAATTTTTATTCACAATTGTATATCACAAAACGTTCAATGGTACTTAAATGTTTTTCAGCGCATACCACAAAATTGTTCATTGCGTAGTTAATAATTGTTCAGCCTATATTACAAAAAAAGTTCAATGTATAAAATTTGTTCATGGTATATAAACGAAATGCTCAATATTTTGTAAATTTTGTTCAATGTGTATCACAGAATGTCCACCGTGTATTAAAAATTGTTCATCATATATCTCAAAAGTGTATGTATATTTCAAATCGTTCATCGTATATAAACGATCAATAATTTTTTTATGGTTTCAATAATTGTTCACGTTTTAAAAAAACATTTCAACAGTTAGTTCGAGTTTAGAAATTTATTTAAAAAACATTATTATTTTTTTAAAGGAAGATTAAAAATGATTTGTCAATTGTACATAGTACTTATAGTTGACGAGGTACTTAAAACCAATCCCAGTTGCTAAATGCAGTGGCTGATGACGCGGTCATCCAGCGCAAGGTCGTGAGTTTGATCCAACCATCGCTATGATTTTTTGTTGGTTACATTTTATTCTTACGCTCACTCGTGGCCTGGCAAGGGTCGACCTGTGTTTGCGCGAGCCCTGCACAGAACCTCTCTTTCTACACTAGCCCTAAGCTAAATCCCTTCCTAGTTCTCCACCATGTATAGCGCTAATGATGTCACATAAACAAAAAAGAAGTGATGCGGTAAATCGGTTAAAGAGGATAGAGAATATTATGATGACCCAAGAAAGAAACATGTTAGGCATGTGGACCTATGCAAAATGACTACCAATCAGTACATGAAGTGTTTAATCCTTAAACAAAAAAGTTTAGCTATAAAAGCAAAGCACCTTTGCATTAGGGAGACTAGTTGTTAAGGTTTTAACCTAACAAGATAAGAATGAATGATACTCCTTCATTTCCATAATGCAGTGTCAATAGATCTTTTAAAAAGTCGAATCTTGCAAACTCCGACGCAGTTTGTGGATAAAAATACTTACATCCAGAATGCAAAGCGGTACACAACATCAATTTATTCACATAAACATTAGCGACACAAGCTTTCAGGTGCTAACAACGCCCCCTCTTTTGGACCACACTTGTCCTCAAGTGTTTCTATTGGGGAACCATGACTTTAATGTTGTGGAATACAAATCAGGGTAAGCTCTCTTGATGAAGTTGGCATCTTCATGGGATGATTCTTCAGGCGCCAGATTGGCCCATTCAATTAATCATTGTATTACCAGTATGCCATTGCGGGGCAATGATCTTGTTTCAGATACATGCATAGGTTTAGTTTGGACTCTGCTATAGGCTCTTACAAGAGGCGGACTCTGCGTTGGTACGGGATGTTTGCCCTTCTAAAGCTTCAGGTGACAGACATGGAAGACAAGATGTATACAAACCTCATCTGGTAGTAGGAGTTTGTATGCATGGCTGTCAACTCATTACAATATTCTAAAGGGGGCATAATACTTGGTTGGAAGTTTAATAGTTTGTCACTCCAAAGGTAGACATCCAATATGGTAGGATATACGTAGGTACACCATTTCTCCCACTTGAAGCTCTATTTCACTTGTCTTTTTATTTACAATTTTTTCATTCTGCTTTGTGCTTGAGCCAGGTTCCCCTCAAGTCTGTTTAGTAGCATTTTCTTATCTTGCATAAGTTCCTATGCTTCACTGTCTTCTGGTCTAGGAACAAGCATTCCACTTATAAGAGGATGAGTAAATCCATAGAGGGCTTGGAAGGGCGACATTTGATGGCAGAGTGGTATGTGGTGTTGTACCACCATTCTGCAAGAGGTATCTAGGATGATAACTTCCGTTGCTCTTGAAATTTTGTACACCTCAAATAGGACTATAAACACTTGTTAACACGTTCTGGTTGGCCATCACTGTATGGGTGACAAGTTTTGTTGAGTTTTTGATTGACCTTTAATGCTTTTGAAAACTTGTTGCTAAAAGTTGCTTGTAAAGATTTTCTTCCTATCATTAATTATGATATTGGGAGGGCCATGAAGTTTGAGTGTATTGTCAAGGAAATCTTGTGCAATAGATTAAGAAGCATACGGGTGTTGGAGGGGGTATGAAGTGTACCATCTTGGACATCCTATTCACTACTACAAGAATTACTTCCTTTCAACTGTGGGCGATCCCTCAACATAATCCATGGATATGTGTTGCAAAACCATGCCAGGGATTCAACTGGTTGAAATATTCTAGGATATGCATAGTGTTCTGCTTTCACCCTCTGATATACATCACACTGAGAGACATAAAATTTGACTTGGTAAGTTGCTACTATTCCAGAGTGGCCCCCAATAGAAGATGCATGAAGAGAGTCAATAATTTGTAGCCAGAGCTGGGTGTCCTTTCCAACATAAATTCTCCCACTATATCTTAGTATTCTTGAAGTGAAAGTGTAGCTTGGTTCTAAAGTTTAAGATATGTATGGTTTTTGCATCAAGTCCTGGCAGCGTTTGTCCTAAACATAACTATTCTCCACATATTCAGTCCAGGTGGGAGTGATAACAATGATGGCCTGGCAACTGTGATCTCTCCTAGCGAGAGCATCTGCACCCTTGTTTTCTTTCACTTTATTGTAACCAATTGTGTGATTGAATTCCAAGATTTTAAGTAAGACCTTATGTTGGATGCCCTCTGGTATTTTTTTGTCAGTGATGTACTTCAGACTGTTTTGGTCTGTTTTGATGTGCAGCTATGTGCCCACAAAATAGTGTCTCCACTTGTTTAGAGATTACAGAATTACCAAGGCTTCCTTATCATACGTGGACCAAGTTGCATCTCTAGGTCCATGAGTTTTCTATAATATGCCAAGGGTTTTCCCTGCTGCATAAGTACATCCCCAATGCCATGGGAACTTGCATCTGTTCCAAGGTAAAGGGTATAGAGAAATTAGGGAGGGCCACGAGTGAGATGAGACTTTTCTTGAGTTACTCAAAAGCTTGTGTTTGTTTGTCAGTCCAAATGAAGGAATATTTCTTCAATAAGGCATGTAATGGTTTATTGATTATGCCATAACTTTGTACAAATTTTTTGTATAACCCGTCAGGCCTAAAAATCCTTTGAGCCTAGTGATAGTTTGGGGAGTTGGCAAGTCCTTGGCTGCTTCTATTTTCTTGGGACTGTTAGATACTCCTTCTCTAGAGAAAACATGCCCAAAGTACTCCACACTAGGGATAACAAAGGTGCACTTGCTCAGCTTTGCATGCAACTGATTCCGCCTTAAGATCTATAGGACCTCTATGAGATGTTGCAAGGTTCTTCCAATGTTTAATGAATATTAGAATATCATCAACGAAAACAAGGACAAACTTCCTAATATTTTTTTGCAAACACTTTGTACATCAATGCTTCTAATGTGGCGGGTGCTTTTGTAAGTTGAAATAACATAATCAAGTATTCAAAGTGCCATGAGAATGTCTTGAAGGTTGTCTTGTGTGTATCCTCATTTCTCATTCTTATTTGGTGGTATCTAGAACAAAAGTCCAATTTAGAGAAATACTTTGCTCCATGGATCTCATCTGGTAGATCTTCAATCACATGTATGGGGATTTTTTTTGAAAAATTGTCGATTTAGTTTCCTCTAGTCAATGCACAATGTCACACCCTATGTTTTGCTTCTCCTGACTAAGTTAACATAGCTCAAAAATTAGGGTCAATTACAACTACCTAAGTGCTTGTGATGCTTGACTTGATTGATGCATGCTTGTTTGTTTTCTTGTGCTCTAATTCATAAAATTCCTCCAACTCTCTTGACTCACCTTCTTGATCCAAATCTTTACCCAGTGATCATGCCATGTGTATAGGGCCTAAAACAATTTTTATAAAGTATTATTTTGACCAAAAAGCATTTATTTAATTTAGGTTTGCAAAACCACCTGAGTTGAGGCTTAAACTACAAGTACTCAAATTAGGGTATTTAAATTCTTTCAAAACCCATATTCGAAACCTAATATATATAATACTTCCCAAAACCACCAAATATTATTTTTCGAAATTATTTTCCTATTTTATTTAAAGGCATTTTCTTAAGGCCAGAAATGGTCTTCTATTTGGCAAAAATATTTTTAGGCTTTACAAATATTTAAGAAAATTTAGGAAAACCCAGTGGATATATATTGTCCATATACAGGAGTTTAAACACATGGTCATGGTCAAAATATTGGACAAAACCGTTCAAAACCATCTCTGCCTATTTTGAGCATTTGAAATATTTCTATAAGAAATATTCTTAAATAAATCCAGGAAAATTCTAGCATGTCACATATGACATATGAGATCATCCTTCCAACTTTCATCTCAAACCCAATTGTTTAGGTTCACCAAAATATCCCAAAACGCTCTCTGTACAGATGCAAATTTGAGCAACTCTACATTGCCAACTGTCTCCCCTTGAGCTGAAACCTTGTGGATGTGTTCTAATCCTTTAATAAAGCATCAACACCAAGTTGTGCATCAAGGAGAAAAGATCCACTTGTCCAAATTCCCACCAAACCCATTTTTGTTGATTTCTAGAATTGGAAACTTTTGCATTGTCAAGTTTGCCCATTTGGTTCCAAACTTTTTGGGAATGCTCTAATACACAAATTATGCCACCACACCAACTGGTGCAACAACAGCAATGCAATCGAATAGCTAATTATAACAAAAATGCATTTCTGCCCATTTCTAGGGTTTATAAAGTTTACATTGGAAACTTTCATCAAATAAGCCCAAAATTGATGGTCAATCTCATTTTTACCCAGCATTTTATCATGTTAAGTCTCATGACAATCACAACATCTTAGCTGACCCAAAACTCCATCAAATACCTTCTGGTGTATTCTAGGATTCACTGTTTTGACCACTTCTACTCTTCTCCTTGAGCTCAACATTTACTAGAGCTCAATTATTGGAGGGGTAAAACCCCCACTTTCTACCCTGTTTCACCATGGCAGAACTCCTTCTCTCTCAATTTCTTATTCCCTACACCCTCCCTTAGCTCCCAAGAGTGCCAGAGCATCTGTAGAAACCCCCTAGCACTTATGGACAAGAGTGGACACGACCAGGGCATGTGGGACATGCCATGGCATGCAAAAGCCTTGCTTTGGAGCGCACTACAGTGCGATCGAGCACTATAGAGGCTACCATCCCGATCCATCTGACAACCTTGGGTGTCGTGATGGTGTCTCCCGAGGTCACCTCGGCATCCTCGACACGCCAGACGGTCGATCCCCTCCTCGCTTGCCCTCCTCTCTCCCCTGCTGGGCACTCCCGAACATTGCCCGTGGACGCAGTCCATGGTACACCGCGGTTCGGCTTTAAGATTTGCACCTGAGCACCTTGCTGTCCCCCTTCGTTCTCTCCCTCCCCCTTTGACCTCCCTCACCACCCCAAGGCTCCCCTTGAGCCTCTCGTCCGCCAAGATGACCAGCATGGTAACTGCCATGACCATGGGCATGCCGCATCTCCTGTGTCTCCTTTTCCCCGTGGGTGATCATAGAACAAACCCAAGTTCCATGAGGTCTCCCCCATTTTTCCAATTTCTCCTACCGTGCCCATGGATTCCCTTCCCATTATCGTCGTCGGATGCATCTGCCCTGGCCAGTACCTGTAACAGCCCAAGAGCTTCCCTTTCCATAGTTGTAATATATTTTATCATGTGACCTTCTATGGATGTTATCAATGCCATCTTATGATTTGAGCTTCATCTTGCCTCTTGCCATTCATGCATCATGCATCATGATCATCATATTGCATAGTATTTTTTTTTGCCTTGTTGCTTGTGCTTGTGAATGTTGTGACGTGAGGTGGTATGTGGATGAATGCATGTGTGCTTGGTGTGTTGCTCTTCTCCCTTGTCTCATTTTCCATAACCCCCCTCTTTCATTTGAACTCAAAACCCCCCTTTTTGCTCCTAATTATTTATCTCACAAATTAACTTGTCCTATAATCTTTCAAAAATGTTCTGGTGCTTAAGTTAATTGTTTAGAGTGGAGTAAGAGCACTCTTCCATCTGTTGCTATTTTTGTCATTAATATATCTAAAAAACAACAAGTTTTATTTAATTAAGTAATTAATTTACATTGTCAAAAATGGCTAGTTCATTTGTATTAATAGGTTGCATTTATTTGTAGTGCCAAAGTATTTTGCTTTCCCAAAATCCTTTTGTTTTCTTCTGTGGGGCTTTATTGGTTTAGTATTGTTCTATTAAAAAGAAAAAAAATTATTTTTTCTGAGAGAGAGAGCTTGCCCTCCTGGGCCTCCTTGCCCCCGTAGAGGCCCAGTAGCAGCAGTAGCCGCAGCCCGTAGCCCACCATCGTCGCGTTCGTCGTCCTCCTCCTGTACAGTAGCAATCCAGAACGCCACGTCACCGTCTCTGTTGATTTGACGGTCGTCGACGCCCCTAGAGCCCGATAAAAGGTGTCCTCCATGCCCTAGCTGGATCCCTCGCTCCATTCCCCCCATCCTCTCGCATCGCCGCCGCTCAGGTAGGTCGCCTAGTGTAGGCCGTCGCCCTGCTCGCCATTCTCCGGCCGAGCGCGTGCTCAATCTCGGGGTAGCCTCCTCACATCGTCTCTGACCCTCCTGTCCACGTAGATCAAAGCCCCAGAGGCCCCTGCGTCTTCTTCCTCTATGCACGCGTTGTCGTTGATGCCGAAGCTCCATCACGGTCGCCATCTTCTTCTCGCTGCTCGAATCCAAGGTGCTTCGGAGTTTCGAGGGCCCTCGCATCGCCTCCGTCCCATCTTCACCCGTCTCTCCATGTCCTAGGTAGTGAAGGTGGTTCCTTCTCCCTCCGTATTCTTACTCGTAGGCCATAGCCCCTTGTGCATGTCGCTAGTTCGTCGTCGTTCCTGCACTCCCGTAGCTCCATCAAGGGTGTTTTTTTGTCAGTAGTCCTCGCCGTGGCAGTTGCGTAGACATTCGGTTGCCCTCGCCTATTGCGCTCGCTTTTTGTAGCTGTCCTCAGTGATGCGCCTTGCCTCGCCTGCGCTTGCATCGCCTCTGCCTACATCGCCGTGTCTCGAGCCGAGCTCCTGCTCGAGCTCGAGCGCCCCCCATCCGCTGCGCCATCGCTCCCTTGCCGCGGGAATGGATCCCCTGGGTATCTCACATCCCCTGTTGGGGTCCTCACTCGCCGGAGACCCCTAGTGTTGGCCATCATAGCCGCTGTTCTCCCCGGTACCCATGTAGTGGCAGCCCGCTTTTCTCTGAATTAGCTAGGTAGGAACCGCTTTGTAATCAGTAGTCCGTGTCGTAGCGTAGTGGTAGTCGAACCGGGGGGGGGGGGGTGACCATGAGGTTGCGGGTTTGATCCCCCGCCCCCCTTTTCCTTTTTTTCGGTGGTGTGTGTGTGGTTATCTGCGGGATCTATTGTGCCCACGTGCTGATCGTGTGTGCGTGTGTGTGCAAGTGTGTGGTGGGATCTGCTGTGGCAGATGGATCCCATGTGTGTGCGTGTGTGTGATGTGTGTGTGGGTGCTGTGTGCATGTGTGTGAGAGCATGACAGTGGGCCCTGGCCCACGCGTAAGCCCAAGAGGGGCCTTGGTGACTATGTCAGGTGGGTCCCCTCCTGCTAATATTTCCTTTGTTTTCTTTTTTCCATTAGTTTTGTTTGTTTATTTGATTATTTCCATTGTAGTAAATGTCCAGATTTGTACATAGGAATTTTTGGCAATGAGCATTTATAGTAACTTTTAACTTATAGGTTGATGTGTTTTTGGTGCTCTTGGTAAATTAGAGTTGTGGGAATTTTTTATGCACAACAACATAGGGGTGTGATATATGGATTTGGGGTAGAAAAATCCCAGGAATCCATTGGTGTGATTTGTTTTGTCATTTGAGAAATTTTTACAAAATGTCATTTTGTCCCAATATGCCATTTTGTTATTTTTGTTAGAATTAATCCATGCATGCTATGATAATGGTGTCAACATGAAAGTGGTAGTGATTTATGAGTATTATGCCATGGTATTTTCTTTTGACATGATAAACTTGTATATAAGTGGGAATCTTGCCCCAAAGTAGCTAATAAAATGTTGTTGTTTTCCACATGTTAAATATTTCTAGTCTGAGAATCTGTTATTATTTTTATGCTTTGTTGAGTGGATGCTACCAAGTGCTCTGTTGTGTTTTAGCTCAAGCTCAGTGCTAGTGTTTTGTAGTAGATATTGTCCTCTACCATCCTGTTAATTTTCATGCCATGGGGTGGTATCTAGCATCATTGTTTTCTGCTGTCAATTTGGTACGAGCTTAACTCAGATTCCACAAAACTGTGATTTTCACTAAGTCCCTAGAATCTGTTTCATTATGCCATCTTGTGAGCTTCATGCTTAGTGACATGTGCTTCCTTTCAAGTTTGTGTAGTTGGATGATTTGATAAGCATGTTATGTTGTTTCTGTACATGCCTTGCTTGTGGCTGGAATAATCCTGTAGCTCTAGATAATTGATGTAGAAGTGGCTATGTTCCTATTTTGGGCAGATTGTGTGTGGTAGTGTTTTGGGACTTGTGGGGGCTATGATCCATGGTTTTGCTAGATCTTTGGCTCTATTGTGATTGGTTTTTCATTTCCTAACCAGTGGATACCTTGGAATACCAAGGAATAGACCATGGCCTTCCTTGTCTTGTATTTGGCCTTTGTACCTTGCCGTGAGCATAGCGTGAGAACCGTTACTCCATTTCCTACGTTTTCGATATGATTTTTCATTGTTTTTGCATGAAGCATCCATAGTTGCCATGATCATGCATGTTCAAATAACATAACATGAGGTCGTGTCCAACATTGTAAATAACTTAACTATTGCATGAGAAACATGACTAGCTTAGGATTGCCATGTTAAATACTTCAAATGAATCATGCATCATCTTTTTTTTGCATTGCACCTTGTTTGTTTGTTTATTGTTGTTGTTTCTCCATGGTAGACACGAGTGTTGAACCCGAGTACGAGGATCCAGCAGAGTACCACTACGAGGACCCAACTCTTTGTCCCTTTGAAGAACGAACAGGCAAGATGATCGTACCCGGATCCCGACACTATTTTTGCTTTGCTAGATGTCTCAATCTTATTGTTAAATTTGCGTTACCTACCACATGAATGTTAAGCCTCCTACATTGCCATGATAGCCTCTAACCCCTCCACTACCTAGCAAACCTTGTTTGGCTAAGTTATCGCTGCTCAGCCCCTCTTATAGCATTCTTAGATGTAGGTGCATGTTGTTTACATGTGATAACATGGATATATGGAGATTTCACAATATTTACTGCCATTTAATTTAATGAACATATATATCTTAGTAAGGTGGAAGGCTTGGCCTTTTGCACAGTGTTTTGTTCCACTTTTACCGCCATAGTTGCTTGTTACCGGTGTTATGTTTCCATATTTTCCGCTCCTAGCATGCTCGGGGTTGTTATGGGGACCCCCTTCATTATTTGGTTGAGGTTAAAGCTTGTCTGGCAAGACCCAACATTGGTACTATTTGCTTAACAACTTAATATAAATGCATAGGGCTTTGCAACCCCGTGGATAATTACTCAGCAACCCGGGCCAATGCTCCTCATGAGTGTTGGTCCAAACTAGAGCACAGTGCGGGGCCAACCTGGTGCAACTCAGGAGATTTCTATCAGGCCACCATACTCTTCGCTTATCTATCGTCTCCTAAGAACGAGATACGCGACTCTTATCAGGTTCGTTGACACGTCGGGCGGTCTAGCTGGACTTGTTTTACCTTTCTCGAATGGCTTGCGTGAGGAACTGTGATCTTCTTCGGGCTATCACGAGGTGTCGGTTTTTCCTTTGGAATTGCCTAGGATGATCACGAGATCCGTGGTCGAGGTTATTCGCGCGGAGTGTGGTTAATTTGTGATGGATTAGTTGGAGCACCCCTGCAGGGTTAAATCTATCGGAAAG
This sequence comes from Hordeum marinum, assembly GCA_022496015.1. NCBI lineage: Eukaryota > Viridiplantae > Streptophyta > Magnoliopsida > Poales > Poaceae > Hordeum > Hordeum marinum. The sequence goes on along the minus strand of CM039675.1, from coordinate 156,510,772 downwards.
TCATGCCCGCGGTTATGTGGCAACTTGGATATTTTGTTTAACACCCGGTTATAGTTAACTCGAAGTAAATGTTAATAAAATACACCAACTATGTGCGTAACCATGACCGTCTCTGCTCGTGAACATGACTCAAGAGACAACACGGTGGGGTTATGTTTGACGTAAGTAGGTGTTTAGGATCACTTAGTGATCGTGGTAGTACTCGATTGTCTTTCATAGTCCACTATATTTACATTCATGTTCTCGTAAGTTATCCACCAAACAATGCTTAGTGCTTGATGCAAACTCAACACTTACCCCATCCAACTCAATAAGCTTACATAGTTTCGGTACCCAGGTTACAAGATTGCTGAGTCCATGTGGCTCACAGATTACAACAATACAGGTGCAGGTATTGATGAGTCTGTGGCAGATGATGTGACCCAGCTCCAGTGGGAGTATGATGAATGACATGGCAGAATGTACGTCACGTATCCCGACAAGTAGAGAGGCCTTGGTCTTGATCTTTGGGGCTAGCAAGGCAGTTTCATTACTTCTTTTCTTCATTTGATTTTGTCCGTAGACGGACCCTGTCTTGTGTATGATGTTTGAATAATTTGTGTGAACTTGTAATTTAGCTTGTGGCGAGTGTAAGCCAACTCATATACTCATCTCTTCATACATGTATGCGATGTTACTCTACTTGCGAAACAACTAGATGCACCTCTATCCCTATCACGGCCCCTGTGCCTAAATAATGATAGGCGTGCATCTTGGGCGTGACAAGTTGGTATTCAGAGCCATACGACCATAGGAGCCCTTTGCTTGATCGAACTTGGCTGAGTCGAGTCTACTAAAAACTATTTTGAGTCTAGTTATATAGGAGACTAGGTTGCTTTTACTCCTCTTCTATACTCTGTGAGGTATTCGACTTAGGAATTTTGATTCTACTCCTCTTGTCGCTCAAATTGTTTTTAGGATCACGCGGGTGTTTTACAAACTATATGATGCCGATGTGACAGAGTTCTGTCTTGGTGCCTCCTGTCTGACTTGATTTCTTCCAAGGAGTTGAGCTCTAGGGGATTCTTGGCACATCGTTATCATTTAGTTTTCTTAGTATCTCAGGACGGAGGGTGTTCAGAATTGCTTCGATACTTGTCGTGGTGAGATAAGGTCGGAGTCACCCAGTAGTGGGGAGGCGGCCAGGGTACCTCCATGTTTGGTATCGTTGTGCTTTCGAGGATTCGAGATAGATGGAGTTCCGAAGCATCTGGTTATGTGTGGAAGGATGAATACAGTGGAGTGTAGGGCTTCTTAGTTGTGTGAGATATTTTGCCTCCCTGTATCCCCAACACCCGATTGCATAACCAAAGAGTTTGGAAGTTCTTAGGTGGGAATTCAAGTAGATGTCTAGGATCGTCTTCTTTAGATGTATGAGGGCATATACATTTGTTCCGAGCAACGTTAGCTCAATACTTTTGTGTTATTTCAAGTGGCTTCTAATATCTGATGATGTTATCGCAAACCTGAAGAAGGCGTTCTTACTATTTTTTCCGTAGGAAGGCTATTATGTTATTCCGTTCAATTTCTTTCAAGTCTTTTGATTCAGCTTATTGCAATCATATTTGTCAATGGTGTGCTGATTGTCTTGTCCATTGCCAGGATGGCTCCACCAACTCGCGGGAATCTGGGTCGGCGTGAGGGGCAGTTTGATCCTCCACCACCCCCACAACCGCCTCCTCCTCCAGAAGCTTGGCAAGCTGTGATGGCTACAACCAATGCGAATACTCAGATGTTGCTCAGGCTATTGCAAGAAAGAGATCAGGGTCAACATGGTTTTCAAGTGAATTTTCAGAATCAACCTTACTTCGCGACACTCAACCAGTTCCTTCCCAACCAGCCCAAGTCTTTCACCTGTTGCGAGCAGCCTTTTGATGCATATGATTGGCTCCATGACATGAGTAAGCATTTTGAGTGCAGCAATGTCAGACCAGAGGACTATGTCAGGTTCGCGTCGTTTCAGCTCAAGAGTCAGGCAGCAGATTGGTGGTAGCAATACAAGGACTCCAGGGGCGATCATGTTGTCACCTAGGATGATTTCTGTCGTGACTTCAGGGCCCATTACATTCCGACGATCTTTGTCAAGTAGATGCGTGAGAAGTTCAGGCACCTGAAGTAGGGAAGAAAGTCTGTCTATCAGTACAACATTGAGTTCTAGAATCTGTCCCGCTATGCTAAACAAGATGTTCCTGACGACAAGTCCATGATTTATCAGTTCAGAGGTGGTCTCAAGGATGAACTTATACTGGGTTTGGTCCTTCAAGAGCCTCGTGAGTTTGATCAGTTCTACAACATGGCTTTGAAGGTCGAGGCAACTCAGCTCAAGTTAGAGAACTCAAGGAAGCATTCCGGGGATTCCTATTCTTCCTCTTCCAACTCTCAGATGGTCCCCAAGCAACAGACGTATTGGGATCCTCCTCCTCCTCCGTTTCGCCCCCCTCAGTAGTAGAGGTAGTTTGGTGGTCATGGTTCTTCGCACCCGCCCAACCCAGGTTATCAATAGAGGCCCCAGGTGCCCAAGTAAGCTAATGTTCCTCCTCCAGGCAATTTCCGCCTGCTCTCAAAGGTTACTTGTCACAAGTGTGGTTAGAAGGGTCACTACTCAAACAAGTGCAACCGGCGGCGTCTTCCACCTCCTCCTCCAGTCAAACCTCTAGGCAATGCTATGGTGAAGCATAATCCCAAGTCAACAAGGGTGAACATGGTGAACACAACCGAGGTAGAGGATTCTTCTCAAGTGATCATGGGTAATCTCTTGGTTAATTCTTTTGATGCAAAAGTGTTGTTTGATACTAGTCCATCACATTGTTTCATGTCAAAGCCATTTTTCATAAAGCATGATTTCCCTTCGGCATCATTGGATAGACCATTGGGTATTATTTCCCCGGGTTCTTCGATGAAAACTAATTCAGTGGTTTTGGATGTTTCTATCAAGATGGGCAATTACTCCTTCTTGGCTTCTCCTTATGTTCTCGGTAATTCCGATATTGATCTCCTTCTTGGCATAGACTTTCTGGCTATGAATAAGGTGCATGTTGATTGTCAAGCCAAAGAAGTCAAATTGACTCATCCTTCAGAAAACGTGATCATTTTCGTAGCTCGTGATGACACGATTCGTCTCTTGGCTATTAATGAGAAGGGTGAAATCTCAACTATTTCTCAAATTCCGATGGTTTGTGAGTATGAAGATGTCTTTCCAAAGAATTGCCAGGAATGCCTCTGCACCGGCCAGTTGAATTTGTGATTGACCTCGAGCCCGGAACTGGACCGGTGTGCAAGCGTCCTTATAAGCTTGGCCCCGAAGAGCTGAAAGAGTTGAAGAAGCAGCTAGATGAACAAGAACGTCTGGGTCTGATCAGACAAGGTTCTTCTCCATGGGGTTGTGGTGTTTTGTTTGTCAAGAAGAAGGATGGCACGGACCGACTTTGTATCGATTACCGTCCATTGAATGAAAAGACAATCAGAAACAAGTACCCACTTCCCAACATCAATGAGTTTTTGAACAACTGAAAGGTGTTAAGATCTTCTCGAAGCTTGATCTTCGCATGGGCTATCATAAGATTTGCATTCGTGAAGAAGATATTCCAAAGACTGCTTTCAGGACGTGTTTTGGCTCTTATGAGTACACTGTCATGTCGTTTGGTCTCGCCAATGCTCCTCCAACCTTCTCCAGAATGATGAACTTCATATTCTCTCCTTTCAAGAATGAGTTCGTCTTGGTGTATGTGGATGATATCCTCGTGTTCTCGAAGAATGAAGAAGAACATGCAGAGCATCTCCGGCTTGTGCTTGACAATCTAAGAGAGCATCAATTCTTTGCAAATTTTTCCAAGTGTGAGTTTTGGCTCAATGAAGTGGTGTACCTTGGGCATGTGAACTCTGTCGAGGGCATTAAACTGCACCCTGAGAAAGTTGAGGCAATCTTGAAGTGGGAGCCTCCTCAGAATGTCAAGCATTTTCGTAGCTTCCTCGGGCTTGCAACTTACTGCAGAAGATTCATGGAGAAATTCTATCAAATTGCTAAGCCTCTTTCCAACCTCCTCTAGAAGAATGTCAAGTATGCTTGGTATCCTGAGTGTGATGTGGTGTTCAATACGCTCAAGCAAAAACTAACTTCAGCTCCAGTTCTTGTCTCTCCCGAGCAATCAAAGCATTTCCAAGTTTTCTGTGATGCTTCTCTCCAAGGTCTTGGTGGCATTCTCATGCAAGATAAGAAGATCGTTGCTTATACCTTGCATCAGTTTAAGCCTGCTGAGAAGAAGTACCCCACTCATCATCTTGAGTTGGCGGCAGTTGTGCATGCTCTGATGACTTGGAGGCATTTGTTGTTGGGTAGACCAGTTGAGGTGTATACCGATCACAAGAGCTTGAAGTATATTTTTCACTCAACCCAATCTCAATCTTCGGCAGTCTTGTTGGGTGGAATGATTGAAGACTTCAACGCAAGCACCGAGTATACTCCTGGTAAAGCAAATGTCATTGCAGACGCGCTCAGTAGAAAGGCGTACTACAACAGTCTTATCCTGAAGCGTCTTCAACCCGAGCTTTGTGAAGCCTTCCACAAGCTCAATCTTCAAATGGTTCTGCAAGTATTTCTTGCAAATCTTCAAGTCTCTCCGACTCTGGAAGATCAGGTTCACCAAGCTCAACTTCTTGATGCGATGGTGAAGAAAGTGAAGAAAGGTGTGGCCAAGGGCATTCTGAAGTACAAGTGCTTTCGCGTTGATGACAAAGATACCTTGTTCTTTGAGGACCGTCTGGTGGTTTCGAAAGGTGATCTGAGGAAGGTTATCATGTACGAAGCACACAATTCTCTCCTATCCATTCATCTAGGCAGTTCCAAGATGTATTGGGACCTCAAGCAAATTTCTAGTGGACTCACATGAAACGTGAAATTGCTTAGTTCGTGAATGAGTGTGATGTTTGTCGCAGAATGAAGGCGGAACATCAATGTCCAGCAGGTCTCCTTCAGCCTTTGCCTATTCTAGAGTGGAAATTAGATCATTTGGAGATCAATTTCATCATTGGTTTTCCTAAGTCCAAGAGGGGCAACAATGCCATCTTTGTGGTTATCGACAAGTTGGCCAAACTTGCCCATTTCCTTCCGGTCAAAGAGTCTATCTCGGCAGCTCAGCTGGCAGAGCAGTATAGGTCAAGGATAGTTTCTTTGCATGGTATTCCTCAGCTGATATTCTCAGACCGTGGAAGCCTCTTCGCTTCCAAATTTTTAGAGTCCTTCCAGACTGCCATGGGTACCAAGATCGGTTTCAACACGACATTTCACCCGCAGACTAGTGGTCAAGTTGAGAGAGTCAATCAAATCCTTGAAGTCATGCGAGAGCCTGTGTGATCTCTTTCAGCATGAAATGGGAAGACTGCCTTCCATGCACTGAATTTTCATACAACAACAACTTTCAAGCTAGCTCAGGCAAGGACCCATTCGAGATTCTCTATGGCAGGAACTGCCATACCCCACTCAATTTGTCCGAAACTGGTGAGCATCAAATTTTGGGCAATGACATGATCACCGAAGCAGAAGAGATGCGCCGTGTCATTCGTGAGAACCTCACAACAGCTCAATCCGGACAGAAGATTTATTATGATAACAAACATCAATATGTCTCCTTTCAAATTGATGACCTTGTCTATCACAGAGTTTCTCCCATGAAGGGCACTCAACGGTTTGGAGTCAAAGGGAATCTAGCTCCTCGCTTTGTGGGTCCTTTTAGATTTGTGGGCAAGAGAGGTGACCTTGCCTATCAACTGGACCTTCCTTCAAATTTCGCAAATGTGCATGATGTTTTCCATGTCTCTCAGCTCCGGAGGTGCTTCAATACTCCTGAGCGTACCATTGACCTCCAAGACATTGATGTCCAAGAAGACCTATCTTATCGTGAGCATCCAGTTGCTATTCTTGAAGGAACTGAGCGTAAGGCTCGCAACAAGTCTATCAAGTTTCTCAAGGTGAAGTGGTCTCATCATTCCCACAAATAAGGTACTTGGGAACGTCAGGATCTTCTCCGTTCCGAATTTCTGGAGTTCTTTCATTCTTAGATCTCGGTTCGATATCCTCTTGTAGTATGGGAGAGTTGTAACAGCCCAAGAGCTTCCCTTGCCATAGTTGTAATATATTTTCTCATCTTACCTTCTACGGATGTTATCAATGCCATCTTATGATTTGAGGTTCATCTTGCCTCTTGCCATTCATGCATCATGCATCATGATCATCATATTTCATAGTATTTTTTTGCCTTGTTGTTTGTGCTTGTGAATGTTGTGATGTGAGGTGGTATGTGGATGAATGCATGTGTGCTTGGTGTGTTGCTCTTCTCCCTTGTCTCATTTTCCATAACCCCCCTCTTTCGTTTCAACTCAAAAAACCCTTTTTGCTCCTAATTATTAATGTCACAAATTAACTTGTCCTATAATGTTTCAAAAATGTTCTGGTGCTTAAGTTAATTGTTTCGAGTGGAGTAAGAGAGCTCTTCCATGTGTCGCTATTTTTGTCATTCATATCTCTAATAAAACAGCAGGTTTTATTTAATAAAAGTAATTAATTTACTTTGTCAAAAATGGCTACTTCATTTTTATTAATAGGTTGCATTTATTTGTAGTGCCAAAGTATTTTGGTTTCCCAAAATCCTTTTGTTTTCTTCTGTCGGGCTTTATTGGTTTAGTATTGTTTTATTAAAAACAAAAATCGTTATTTTTTCCTGAGAGAGAGAGCTTGTCCTGTTGGTCCTCCATGCCCCCGCAGCGACCCAGTAGCAGCAGTAGCCACAGCCCACAGCCCACCAGCATCGCATTCATCGTCCTCCTCTTGTACGATAGCAATCTAGAGCGCCACGTCGCTGTCTCTATTGATTTGACGGCATCGACACCCCTAGAGCCCGATATAAGGTGTCCTCCGTGACCTAGATGGACCCCTTGCTCCATTCCCCCCATCCTTTCGCATCGCCGCCGCTCAGGTAGCTCGCCTAGTGCACGCCATTGCCCTGCTCGCCATGCTCCGGCCGAGTGCGTGCTCGAGCTCGGGGTAGCCTCCTCGCGTCGTCTCTGGCCCTCATGTCCGCGTAGATCGAAGCCCCAAAGGCCCATGCGTCTTCTTCTTCTATGCACGTGTCGTCGACGATGCCAAAGCTCTGTCCCCGTCGCCAACTTCTTCTCGCTACTCGGATCCGAGGTGCACCGGAGTTTCGAGGGCCCTCGCATCGCCTCCGTACCATCTTCGCCTGTATCTCCATGTCCTAGGTAGTAAAGGTGGTTCCTTCTCCCTCCTTGTTCTTACTTGTAGGCCATAGCCCCTTGTGTATGTTGCGAGCTCGTCGTTGTTCCCACGCTCCTGTAGCTCTATCAAGGGTGTTTTTTCGTCAGTACTCCTTGCTGCAGCAATTGCGTAGACGTCCGGTTGCCCTTGCCCATTATGCTCGTGTTTTGTAGCTATCCTTAGTGTCGCGCCTTGCCTCGCCTGCGCGTGCATCGCCGTGGCCCGAGCCAAGCCCCTGCTCGAGCTCGAGAACCCCTCCATCCGCTGCGCCGCCGCTCCCTTTCCACAGGAATGGATCCCCTAGGTATCCCGCATCCCCCGCCGGGGTCCTCCCTCGCCGGAGACCTCCGGTGATTGCCGTCGTAGCCATCGTTCTCCCTGGTGCCCATGTAGAGGCATCCCGCTTTTCTCTAAATTAGCTAGGTAGGAGCCGCTCTGTAATCACTAGTCCGTGTTGTAGCGTAGTGGTAGCCGAATCGGGGGGCAACCGCGAGGTCACGGGTTCGATCCACCCTGACCCCCCCTTTTTTCCTTTTTTCGGTGGTGTGTGTGTGGTGATCTGCGGGATCTGGTGTGGCCACGTGCTGATCGTGTGTGCGTGTGTGCCAGTGCGTGTGTGTGCCAGTGTGTGTGCGTGTGTGGTGGGATCTGCTATGGCAGACGGATCCCATGTGAGTGCGTGCGTGTGTGTGAGAGCATGACAGTGAGCCTTGGCCCACATGTCAAACCAAGAGGGGCCTTGGTGACTATGCAAGGTGGGTCCACTCCTGCTAATATTTCCTTTGTTTTCTTTTTCCATTAGTTTTGTTTGTTTATTTGATTATTTCCATTTTTAGTAAATGTCCAGATTTGTACATAGGCATTTTTGGCAATGAGCATTTATAGTATCTTTTAACTTATAGGTTGATGTGTTTTTGGTGCTCTTGGTAAATTAGAGTTGTGAGCATTTTTTAACCACAACAACATAGGGGTGTGATATATGGATTCGGAGTAGAAAAATCCTAGGAATCCATTGGTGTGATTTGTTTTGTCATTTTAGCAAGTCTTGCAAAATGTCATTTTCTCCAAATATGCCATTTTGTCATTATTGTTAGAATTAATCGATGCATGGTATGATAATGGTGTCAACATGAAAGTGGTAGTGTTTTATTTGTATTATGCCATGATATTTTCTTTTGACATGATAAACTTGTATATAAGTGGGAAGCTTGCCCCAAAGTAGCTAATAAAATGTTGCTGTTTTCCACATGCTAAATATTTCTAAGTCTGAGAATCTGTTATTATTTTTATGCCTTGTTGAGTGGATGCTACCAAGTGTTATGCTATGTTTTAGCTCAAGCCCATTGCTAGTGTTTTGTAGTAGACGTTGTCCTCTACTATCCTGTGAATTTTCATGCCATGAGGTGGTCTCTAGCATCATTGTTTTCTGCTGTCAATTTCCTACCAGCTTAACTTAGATTCCAGAAAACTGTGTTTTTCACTAAGTCCCTAGAATATGTTTCATTATGCCATCTTGTGAGCTTAGTGATTAGTGACATGTGCTTACTTTCAAGTTTGTCTAGTTGGATGATTTGATAAGCATGTTATGTAACTTATGTACATGGCTTGCTTGAGTTGGAAACATCGTTTAGCTCTAGACAATTGATGTGGAAGTTGGTATGTTCCTCTTTTGGGCAGATTGTGTGTGGTAGTGTTTTGTGACTTGTGGGGGCTATGCTCCATGGTTTTGCTTGATCTTAGGATCTATTGTGATTGGCTTCTCATTTCCTAACCAGTGGCTACCTTAGAATACCAAGTAATAGCCCATGGGCTTCCTTGTCTTGTATTTTGCCTTCGTACCTTGCCGTGAGCGTAGCGTGAGAACCGTTACTCTGTTTCCTATGTTTTTCATATGATTGTGCATCATTTTTGCATGAAGCACCCATATTTGGCATGATCATGAAGGTTCAAACAACTTACCATGAGGTTCTCTCCAGAATTGTAAATAACTTAACTAGTGCATGAGAAACATGACTAGCTTAGGATTGCCATGTTAAATACTTGAAATGAATCATGCATCTTCTTGTTTGTGCATTGCACCTTGGATTTTTGTTTATTGTTGCTGTTTTTGTTGGGTAGACGCGAGTGTGGAACCTGAGTACAAGGATCCAGGAGAGTACCACTACGAGGACCCAGCTCTTTGTCCCTCTAAAGAACCAACATGCAAGATGATCGTACCTGGATCCCAACACTATTTTTGCTTTGCTAGATGTCTCGCTCTTATCGTTACATTTGAGTTACCTACCACTTGAATGTAAAGCCTCCTACGTTGCAATGATAGCCTCTAACCCCTCCACTACCTAGCAAACCTTGTTTGGCTAAGTTATCACTACTCAGCCCCTCTTATAACGTTCTTAGATGCAGGTGTAGGTTGTTTCCATGTGATAACATGGATATCTTGAGACATCACAATATTTACTGCTATTTAATTTAATGCATATATATATATATTGGTATGGTGGAAGGCTTGGCCTTTTGGTTGGTGTTTTGTTCCACTTTTACCGCCATAGTTACTTGTTATCGATGTTATGTTTCCATATTTTGCTCTCCTAACATGCTCGGGGTTGTTATGGGGACCCCCTTAATTATTCGGTTGAGATTAAGGCTTGTATGGAAAGACCCAACATTAGTACTATTTTCTTGACAACTTCATAAAAATGCATAGGGCTTTGCAACCCCGTGGATAATTACTCAACAACCCGGGCCAGTGCTCCTCATGAGTGTTGGTCCAAACTAGAACACTATGCGGGGCCAACCTGGGGCAACTCGGGAGGTTTCTATCACGCCACCGTATGCTTCCTTTATCTGTTGTGTCCTGAGAATGAGATACGTGGCTCTTATCGGGTTCGTCGAGACGTCGTGTGGTCTTGCTGGACTTGTTTTACCTTTCTCGAATGGCTTGCGTCGGGAACTTTGATCTTCTTCGAGCTATCTCGAGGTGTCGACTTTTCCTCTGGAATTGCCTAGGATGATCACGAGATCCGTGGTCGGGGTTATAGTTAACTTGAAGTCAATGCTAATAAAATACACCAACTGTGCGCGTAACCGTGATCTCTCTGCTCGTGAACATGAATCAAGAGAGAACATGGTGGGGTTATGTTTGACGTAAGTAGGTGTTCAGGATCACTTAGTGGCCGTGGTAGTACTCGATCATCTTTCATAGTCCACTATATTTACATTCATGTTCTCGTAAGTTATCCACCAAACAATGCTTAGTGCTTGCTGCAAACTCAACACTTACCCCATCCAATCCAATAAGCTTACATAGTTTCGGTACCTAGGTTACAAGATTGCTGAGTCCATGTAGCTCACAGATTACAACAATACAGGTGCAGATATTGACGAGTCTGTGCCAGATGATGTGACCCAGCTCCAGTGGGAGTATGATGAACAAGATAGCAGAATGTATGTCACATATCCCGACGAGTAGAGAGGCCTTGGTCATGATCTTTGGGGCTAGCAAGGCAGTTTCATCACTTCTTTTCTTCATTTGATTTCGTCCGTAGACGGACCCTGTCTTCTGTATGATGTTTGAATAATTTGTGTGAACTTGTAATTTAGCTTGTCGCGAGTGTAAGCCAACTCATATACACATCTCTTCATACATGTGTGCGATGTTACTGTACTTGCGAAACGATTAGATGCGCCTCTATCCCTCTCGTGGCCCCCGTGCGTAAATAAGGATAGACGCGCATCTTGGGCGTGACAGTACCCTCCTCAACCCGATCCACCCCAGGGCCTGAGAACGACCCAACCAGGTGCAGCTCATCGCCCCGAGCTCGCAAGTGGCCGGAGCGGCACCGAAGGCGGCCTGTGCAGCCGTGACGGGGTGTCGGCACAGGCTTGGCCCGTCTCCCTTGCCGCTGCTCTGTTCGAGCGAGAGGTAGGGGAGGGCTTGCCGGTGGGGTCCGCTTGTAAGTGGTTGCGCCCCCCCTGTTAAGTGGAGATGCCCTCGCCAGAGTGCGCCTCCTTTCGGCCGAAGGCGTATTGTGTCGAGTATGCCATCGGCGTGGCCCTTGTGCGACACGGCTGGGCCGTCCCAGTACGCCCAATGCTTGGTTGGCCCAATAGGTAACCCCTTATATATATTTTTTTGTTTTTCCAGAAACTTGTAAAATCCATATCAAATTCAAATCAATCCAAATTTTTATGATTCAAGTTTCTACACATTCCTAAAATCTTGAACCATTCAAATATGTGCATTGCACAATTTTTCCATGTAGCTTAAATCAACTCCAAATGGAGAGATTCAAATTCCTAGATGACTATAAAACCATGAATCATTTGTCTATCTATGGTGAACATTTTTACCATGCAACTATTGTGTTGGATCTAATAAATAGCTCCCCTTTTCCATCATTTCTTCTTTGGAAAATCATAGGAAATTCATCCCAACTCCACATCTAGTGAAACCACTTTCTAAAATCTTCTAAATCATCCCCTATTTGTTGAGTACATCCACCCATTTTTACAAAAATACTTTCTATGGACATCTTATAGGATCATCATTTCCACCATTCGAAACTCCCCCTTGACACACATCCACCAAAACCTCCATGCTTATTTTTCTCATGACCAAAGATGTCGAAGAAAAATAAAACACCTATTTATAGAGCAATCTTATTTCTCTAATTGTTGTGTTGCTTACTCCGGTGGGATGCCTCCGTTACTGTCCTTGTTGATACTTGCACTGGGCATGACCCTACCGTCCTATGAGGGTTGTGCAGGTGGGAAGTAGTTAGGTTGCCAAGTAGTTGCTATGCAAGTGGGATGGGATTATGCATGGTGTCGGAAGGAAATGATTTCAGACTTTTTGAAAACCCCGTCGGGTGCCACTAATGCCCAAGGTAGATGATGTTGAGCTAGCTAACCACTTGAGAAAGATGTGGTGTACCGGAGCTAGTTTTGTGTGTATGTTCAAAAACGAACTAGATGTAAGATCTGTCGACCGTCCCAACCTTACATGTACAACCACTCTACCCGTATATGGGAAGGGGATTTGTTTATTACTTTGGTCGATGATAGTAGAGTGCCCGCATTACTAGTGGTGGGAGTGACATGGTCACTCTCGATACGGGTTCGTACCAGGTAGGGCGACCATGGGCTGTTTTCACATACACCAGGCACACTATGTTGAGCAAGGCTCGTGTTGAGCAAGGCTCGTGTTTATACATCATGAAGACGTGGGCCAACGAGTGGACTCTTTGTTTATTGTTGTCAAGGGAAAGGAATTGGTTGGGTGCTTACCTCGGGTATGTACTATACCGCGAGTCGTGGATGACATGGAAGTTCGCCGAGTCTTATGGGTAAAGTGTGCAACCTCAGCAGAGTGTAAAAGAATTCGAATAGCCGTGTCCACCGTCCAGGATAGTTGGGTGGTGCTTCTTCAACTACGTCCAGATGTTGTCAGAAAACTTGGTGTGTGTATGTGTGAGACAAAGATGATGCTTGAGCTAAGTCATATGACTTGACATGATGACAGCACATGAGATGTTCAACCCCCTGGTTATGATGATATTGGTAACTTGTTCATATGGATATCTGCCAACTCTTGATGCATGTTTACACAAGCCATTTGTTCATGACATTGCACTCAAAATTAGCTTTCCGCAAACTTACCTTCTTAGTGCTATATCATGCATTCTTATTGCCTTGTTCCAAACATGAGTTGCTTGTGAGTACATTCAAAGTACTCATTGGCTTGCCACTGGTTGTTTTATTGGCCAGACATGGAAAAATAGGATATAACGAAGATTACCTTGCCGACGATCATGCGAGCTAGGATGCTTCCTAGTCAAAATGCCTGTAGGATTAAGGCGGATGGAATGGGCCCATGCTACCATTAAATAACTCCGCTACGATATTTTGAAGACGAGGCCATATAGGCCATATTTGAGTACAAACGGTATGTAATGGATGTATGACTCTTGTTATTCAGTTTCTATGTGTTCAGTGAGCATTGATCTCTGTGATCACTGTGCACGTACATTTGGTGACCACGACTTATGAGTCGGGGTCATCATAGAGCTGGTATCAGAGCCATCATGACTATAGGAAGCCCTTAGTTATCATGGACATTAGTTAGGACAAAACTATTTTTCTCGGACCCTTTAAAATCACTTACAAAACCTCTATAATTCCCACCTATCCTAAATTTTCAAAGGAAGCGAATGTCTCTGCCTTAGCACTTCCACCCTCATTCTCTCGACTCCCCTTGTCTTCTTTTTCAAAACTGTGCAAATGGTCGCTACTACCCTTGTGCCCCTGACCACTGGGTCCCTTGAAATCCTCGTGGGTAACCTGGAAGGGAGCCACCTTGCCATAATTTTTCCCAACATATCTTGGACACCATATGATGACACCAGACAAGGAGCTACCAAAAAAAGATACCTTCTCGAAGGATGAGGTTATCAAGACTCGAAAGATGGTGACACCCTCGACACTACCCAGGGTGATGCAACCTTGGCCTACGATGATCGGGGCGTAAGATATGCAATGTCCTTGTATGCATTGCTAATAGAGCAACCTTATCCTTACCTTGTTGTATCGGCAACCACCGGCGGATGAGAACCTTGCCAGTTGGTCCGCCTCACCATAGTGAGCAAGAAAACGGTTCTCTTCATCCCCCTCTCTTGGTGTCGATATCATCATCAACATAACCGGTATGTTATAACTCTACCATGCCTTGTCAGTATCATTGCATAAAGGATTGCCTACCTAGAACCCTCAACAACTTACAAGACAAGGAGGCATTGGCACGGTTATGAAGCCACCAAAAGACCCGGTCAACGATAGCCGTGAGGAACCACCTTCATAGTCAACTCACCATATGCAAAGTTGTCAAGGACACTTCACGCACAACCATGATCATTTCGACGAACATAAACAAGACACATAGTGAAACCATAAGAAGACCCAGAAGATTGGACGGAATCCTATCCAAGACCCGAAGCAAGCATGACTACTGAATCTGAGAACCCCTAGGGTAGGATAGGTCATGTATCCCTATGTGAATTCGAGTCCATATGATGGTTCAAATGGGACCATGATTTGTGTTGCTTGTTTTGTTGATGTGCTTTGGTACGAGTCACACTTTTGCCCTAGGCAACAAGTATGTGACTGTATCACCTACCTTACCTTGATGTATATGTTTGGCCTTTTAGGCACTTGTTTGATTGCACTTGCACTATACCACCCCCTTAGGCACTTACGGCAATGCTACTTAGCCTCTCCCCCCTCTTGCCAACTGAAGACCAGCAAGACAAGATGCACCAAGGATCCACCTCGACAAACAACTGGCACTGAAGACTTCGACTACAACGTACTCAGCCAGACGCAATCCCGTAGAGTTATGCTTTTCCCTCAAGATTGGAAACCCCTCCCAAGGCCAACCTAGACCTCACGAGCTACCCCAGCTCAAACTTCTGATCATGTGTTTAATACACGAATTTGTGAGGGCACCTATTGAGCATCAATAACCCCTGCTTTGCACTGAACTAGTGATCATAGTGAGTAGACACATTACTTCCCTAATCCATCACTTGAACTGATGATGCCATAGGGAAGATTGTTTTGAGGATACATAATTAGTAGGCTAATGATTTGACGAGGTTGTGATAGATATCTTGACGAAGTAGTTGAGACCCTCTGGTGGATTACGAGACTTTATGTTGGTAAGACGAACTTGGTGGATCAATGTTGATAGAGTAGCATAACTTGTGTCTCCCTTGAGTGGATTGGATTTACTAGCACAGTTATGACCACGAGATGAAATTCTTTGTGGTATTATAACTTGA